>CM032449.1:184197140-184257140 GCA_019049505.1 Pachyrhynchus sulphureomaculatus
GTAAGCCGCAGCGGGTAGAACCTCCCAACTGAGTGCTTCCAACGTGTCGCGAACTGGTTTTGCCTTATGTGATGGAGCATTGTCATGAAGAAAAATGACTTTGTGTTCCCTCTTTCGGTATTCTGGCCTTTTTTCAAGCAGCGAATGGTTCAAATCAGTTAATTGTTGTTGGTAACGTTTAATATTAATCGTTTCCCCAGGTTTTAACAGCTTATAATAGACCACGCCCCTCTGGTCCTACCAAACACATCGTCTTTCTGCCAAAGCAATTCGGTCTTGTGGTCGATGTGGATTTTGCGCCTGGGTCTACCCATGATTTTTTGCGCTTGGGTCTACCCATGATTTTTTGCGCTTGGGATTCTCAAAATACAACTATACGATGCAAAAACGACTTCCTTTTGTACCAAGCGAGCAAAATGTCACACGTGTTTTTGCGCTTTTCCATTTGCCTATCGTTCAACTCATGTGGTACCCATCTTCCGGTCTTCTGAATCTTTCCCATCTCTCGTTTCGATTGGAAACAGCTTGTTGACTAACGCCCAATTGTTCGGCGAGTTGTTTTTGTGTTTGCGAATCATCTTCGTCCAACAATGCTTGCAATTCCACATCTTCGTATTTTTTTGGCGGTTTTCCACGTTCCTTGTCTGCAACATCAAAGTCACCACTTTTGAAACGCCGAAACCATCGTTCACACCTATCTTGCGATGGAGCATGTTCACCATAAGCTTCTCGAAGTAATCGGTATGATTCAACAGCAGTTTTCTTCAAATGAAAACAAAAATTAATGCTGTCCGCGAATACTCTTTGTTCGGTATAAATTTCGACATATTGAACACAACAACACAACATTATGCACACACTTTTCCAATTTATCACTCGTGCGCGTCTGACACTTGTTGATTACACAACAAAAATGGCGTAGTGTCAAATCTTTATAGCACAAACTGCATTGGTGCACCATCCGTTGTCCGAAATCCGCATTTCAGACTTGTACACCTGGTACATATATATATATATATATATATATATATATATATATATATATATATATATATATATATATATATATATATATATATATATATATATATATATATATATATATATATATATATATATATATATATATATATATATATATATATATATATATATATATATATATATATATATAGATTGTTACATTTGCAGAGAAATATGTTGCTTACAAGTAAATAAATGCGTCAACTTCAAAATTTTGCTTAATTTTGTGTGTTTACGTAATATATTTTGTTCATTAAAAACATAATATGTACGTTTCTTACGTTTTTTATTTCGAATGGCAGCAGCGAAGATTTCTTTGGCTAATTATATTTTATTTTTTTATAAACAGTTAGGTACCAACTTTTTAAGATTAAGAGAAGAAATTTTTAATTTTTTTAATATAAAAATGAAAAGATTTCACACCTAAAAAATAGAAATCTATAATTTGAAATGTATTAAATTTAAATAATTATTGTAGACTCAGACGGCCAATTTAGCTAAGTTGATTACTTAGAATTCAAATTTTATAATTATCATACATCATCATAGATAATTGGATTAATATTTTAGCCGTATCCACAACTTAATTATAATAATTGCACTAGGGCGGTAAAAAAAGCATTTGAAATTGCACAGCCTAGATACAACAATATTATGATTTAATCCTCTCTGAGTTATCATCAGGAGTTTTGGACCTCGAAAAACTTGTGCTTTTTTATTTATAAACGATTTTTTTAAGTTTAAAATGTGAATAACTCCGATTGTATAATTGAGGTGTCCGTATATTTTGTGACAGTACATTTTATATTTCTAAATGAAATGAAACGAACTATTTTGTTATTTATCACTTATTTTTTATTTATATGCTGCAGCAGTTTCGTAGTCAATGTAGAAAACCTACGAAACTGCAGTAGCAGATAAATAATAACCGGTCAAGTGCAAGTTGAACTTGCACAATTAGTGTTCCGTACGTTGTTTGCTTTTAAAATAAAAAATGTTGTCACGGTGGTATAAAATGATCAGTGACTTCACACAATACACCCCAAATGAGCTTTCAACAAAGTTTGTTTCCAATCTTTACTGAAAACTGATGACCTTAAAATTTGTGGTTTTTTTTTATACCAGATAACTTATTAAAGGTAATGCACTCGTGATCATTTTCGTTCAATCTACACCCCGTGGAGAATATTCCAGAATTTTTTCAAAATTTTTTGATCAGTACTTTTCGAGATAAGGTGGGGGACAGCGATTTTTCGCTATTTTTTAAAAATAATACAAAGAAAAGTGTGCGCAAGTATTACATTATATATATATATATATATATATATATATATATATATATATATATATATATATATTTTACTCTTGTTTTCACAAGCTTTCATTTGTCACCACACTCGATGACCTACTAAAAAAATTTTTTTTCACTTCCGATTTCATCCTCCAAAACTAACCCCTTAAGTCAAAATTTGACTTTCAAAACTACACGGCTTTGATGAGGCCATCAATGCCTATATTATTACCAAATTTCAACTTTCTATGACAAATAGTTTCGGTGAAAATCGCGTGTGACACACAGACAGACAAACACCGAAGTAATCTTATAAGTGTTCCATACGGAACACTAAAAAATAAGTGACAAATAACAAAATAATTCGTTTAGAAATTTAAAGTGAATAAGTCCCACAAATATAAGTCGGATCGAGAGAAAAAAAAGTTTTAAGTCGCTCAAGTGCTTACATAATTGAAAAAAAACCAGCAAAAAAAATGTTTTTTTTTTTCACTTTATTGTACAGGTGGACTAAGTAAACCGATAGGCTTAAAACTTTTAGAAAACATGCCTTTTATCATAGCAAAAATACCTTGAAATTTTGGTACAAAAATACAGAACCCAGTGGGCACAATTGAATTGGTTATTTGAAATTTAAATTGCCCGCCATTTTACGCCATTTGGTCCAAAGTGGATCTTTTTTTGTCAAAACTTAGGTCTTGGCGCCCAACTTTCCGATGCCATTAAAAAAAAATTTTTTTGGACTCATTTTATCAGTTTTTTTTACATTTGTTTATTAATCAAATAACAACAGATGCGTGTTTTCGATCATCAGAAAGCTGGCGTCGAGACCTAAATTTTGAAAAAAAAAGATCCATTTTGGACCAAATGGCTTAAAATGGCGGGCAATTCAAATTTTAAATAGCAAATTTAATTATGCCCACTGGGTTTAATATTTGTGTAGCAAAAATTTCAGGATATTTTTGCAAAAGGCATATTTTCGGAAAATTTCAAGCCGATCGATTAACTCAGTCGACCTGTACACTAAAATGAAGAAAAAACAGTTTTTTGCCTATTTTTTTCAATTTTGTTAGAATCATAATATTGCTATATCTAAACTATCTCATCATTATTTTGACTTTTTTTATTGCACCATAGGACATATGATGTATGATTAAAGTGAAACAACGAAAAAAGCAATATTCGTTATACAATTAGATAGGAACTAATTAGGTTTAGGATTCGATATATATACTTTCTCTTCTTCCGCAGTTACCGTTCTTTGTTTATAATATCAACAAATTGTCATTGAGCAACTAATAATAGTTCCTAATAGTATACAATTAGCACATATTTAATATTATTATTTTATATTTAAAAATATATGTAGCTTACTGTTCTCAACTGAAAGGAAAGAACTAAAATGAAAAAAAAATCAACTTAAAAAAATGATAACATTACAAATAATGAGAAGTGTAAAATAATATTTTCTCCTAATCTGAAAAGTTAGTAACTACCATGCTTATAAAAAGCGACAGCAATGACAATATAATGAAAATAGTTATTTATATAACACAACACAAAAAGCAGAACGGTCTGGTGTCCGACCCTGTGGTTGTCTAATATGTCCATCTATTGTCAGTTAGTGGTACTGTATCCATGTCCTTTCTCAGCCCTTTTATTTATATCTTTGTCATCATTTAACATCTTTTTTAATGTTTGCTTTTAACTTGTCTTTGCAAGAAACCCTCAGGATGTACGTACGCTACCGTCAGAAATTTCAATGTAACTACCAAAAATTTATTACCTAATTAAACCCTTTTATTATATTAGGTAAATTTAATTGTTCTTAACAAGTGTCCATCATAAAATTGTTTAGATAAGCACAAATTAAAAAACCAATTAGAACAAATTTACAAGTTTTGCATGATAATCGTTTTGAGGCGATTTCTGAGAATTCCAGGTGAGGTAAGAACTCATTTCAAGTTTCTAGGGATTATGGAAATTCCTAGTGACATTATATGATAAAAACTAGGCTACCATTGCCCTTTTGGAAATTAACCATTCGCAAACAGTACTTTATCATTGATACAGGCTCAATTGTTTTATGAAAAAACCAAAACGAAAAAAGTTTCCGTTGAAAATGGGGCTCTGATAATTGCGAGACATCAAAATGGTCACTCGAGTCGACAAATTGCGAGTGATATGCGGATGCCAAGAAGAACGATGGACTACGCCGTAAAAAATTTTTCTGCGGTACATAGAATTCCAACCAAAAACGTTCAGGAAGGCCTCGAAAAACGACTCCCGCTGAAGACAGAGCTATAACAATGTCCAGCAGACGTAATCGCCGCCTAACCACACCAGAAATCACGGCTCAAGTAAACCTAGAGCGGCCCCATACCCATCGGCGTGACAACCGTGAAGAACAGGTTAGCAGAAGGTGGACTACACGGGAGAGTTGAGGAAACCACTTCTTAGGCAAGTGAATAAACGTAAACAATTAGAATGGGCCCGAGAACATGAAAATTGGACATCAGAACAATGGAATTCCGTCCTTTGGAGCGACGAATTAAATTCGAAATTTTCGATTCAAATCGACGAGTTTACGTGCGGCGGTCAGCTGGAGAGAGGACGTTGGAAGCCTATCAGTTGCCTACAGTAAAACATGCTGGAGGTTCAGTAATGGTTTGGGGTTGTTTTGGCAACGATAAAGTTGGAAAAATCTTTAGGATTGAAGGAATCATGCGAAAAGAACAGTATCAAGAAATTTTGCTAACTCAAATGCTTCTTTCTGAAGAGATTTTCAGGGGAAATTTATTTTTCAGCATGACAACGACTCTAAACATTCTGCTAAACAAATTAGAGAACTTTTGGACCAATGGAAATCCGATGATGTCTTGGAAGTGATGACTTGGCCTCCACAATCACCCGACTTGAACCCCATCGAATTGGTGTGGGACCATTTGGACAGTTGTGTTCTAAAACTCAATCCAACATCAGAAAATCACTTGTGGGAACTTTTACAAGCAAAATGGGTTAAAAATAACGGAAAAAAACTACTAGACAGAATGCCGAAACTCTGTAAAGCGGTAATTAAAAACAAAGGAGGTCACATAGATGAGAAAAATCCTGGAAAATCATGAATATTTTTCTGATTTTCTAGACTTAAATAATGTGAAAATAAGTAATAATTCATTAAACTTAAAAAAAAATAGATTATCTGGGTTTTTGTTATCTTGGGACTGAAATAACTAGGTGGGCAAATACTTTCTAACGGTAGTGTAGATTACATCATCACATAATTTCTTCTTTTTATAAAAAGACAAGGGTGGATAATTAAAACAAGAAATAAAACTTTGTATCAAATTTCAAGGCATTGGAAAGCTAAAGAAAAACTGGCCTTTTCGAGCTCATTTTTATCAGTGAATAGAAAAAAAGAAAAAAAATAAATATAGCAAATATAACACGTACACTCAAAATTAAAAAACATTTTACAAGCACCGCTTGTTTATTATCGCCACGGACGAAGTTCGGGACGCAACATCCGAACGTATTAGCGCTACACTGCACGCGCGCCTGACCACCTCACGCCGCACATTGGGAAAAATAAGGCATTTTTTTGGACAATTTTGACTCAGTCCTTTATCAGCTGGATCAAAATGCACAAAGTGATAACATTCAGATAGATTGGTGCAGTAAAGAACTGTTGATGATTAAGGATGTTTGCAACTGGAAACTATTTTTTGAAGTTAGAATATCACATTTTTTTAATTATCTTCGAATTCGAATTTTTAGGTAGGAATCTTTTAAGATTGAGAGAAATATTATTTTCTTCTTTTTATTATTTTGTACTTTATATTACTTTTTATTGTTCCGTACGGAACACTTATAAGATCACTTCGGTGTCTGTCTCTCTATCACATCCGATTTTCTTCGAAATTATGTGACATAGAAAGTTGAAATTTGGCACTAATATAGGAGTTTATCTCCCATGTAGTTTTGAAAGTTAAATTTTGACTTAAAGGGTTAGTTTTGGGGGGTGAAATCGGAAACGAAAAAAAAATTTTTACCAGGTCATTGAGTATTAAAATAAATCAAGAGACTATATTATTTGCAAGGATAAAATATAATAATACATATAATATAATTAAGTAATTATTTCATTACTTGTTCTGCAAGAAAAATGCTTCGCCTTTGCTGTTTTTTTTTTCATGATTGGTATCATGCATTGATATGTCAATGTTCATTTTATAGTTAGAGGAATTTTAAATCTTGCCTCTAATATTTTTGCTTCTTGAATATGTTCTCTATTCTTTACAAATTTCAATGACATGTCAGGAAGAGACTCAGTTGCCTATTCAAATAATTCTTTTGATGTTTATATTGGATTGTTTACTCCTTGAAGGCTGGTTCTAGCAGTCAACCTTTTTAAAGTCCCACCCAAGTCATCGCACGTACCCTTGCCATGGGACGTTGGAAAAAAGTGCCACACTGCAGCTAAACCAAAATTTTTCAGATAATGAGTGTGCTGATAACATTTTTTTGGTTTTTATATTGCGCACTTGCCCCATCAGAAAAATATACAATTTTTTTCTTTTCAGTTCTGTTCCAGTATTCAATGATTACGTTTTCGACGAGTGTGCATTTGAACATTTAGTCTAACAATAAGGATCACTTTCTACTTGTTCGTTTTATGGATAATGTACATATAATTTTCATATAGAAATACTGATGTAAAAGGATGACCTTTCAAAAGCAAGAAATTGGCGCAAACGTGAACGAGACTCCGTTAGAACTCTATGCGCTCGGTGTGCGCCGCGTGACGAAATTATTTAATGTTTTCCGACCTAATAGAGACCCCACTTTTCAAAAATATGAGTTTTTTAGATTAAAACATAGCGAATATAATGGTGTTTTTATAAGTTGTGGGGGCAAGCATGAAAAAATTATTTAAACAATTTCATCGTTATTACTTTTTATAAATAAACAATTAAAAAGTTCCACGGTTATACTTTGCGAAAGCCAACATAAAGAGCAATAAAATAGCGAAAGAACGAAGTTTATACGATAAATAGAACCGGAGGTATTGCTTTTTAATGTACCTCCGATTAGTGGACTACGATAATTTTAAACATCCATATTTTGCAAAATATATATTTCGAAAAAAATCTCGATATGTGTCGACTAATTTCATGTATACAAGCCATAAAAAATTTTTCTGGCAAATCAAGAATGTGAAGTTAAAATAGGTGTACGGTTTGTAAAAGAATGACCCATATATAAAGTTAATCACAGCCATGCTCTCATGTATTCACTCATATACACACGTTTGTATGTATGTGTTTAGCTGTCCTTATACTAAAAAAATTGTAAATCTAGCTCATAAAAAAATATTCCTAAATAATATTTAGAAGAAAATGACGTAAAGTTTATTTTATTGCTTATGTTGATAAATTTAATTGTTGTTTTTAGATTTGCCGTTAAATTCAGGGAAAACGGCTGTGATCACTGGTGGTACTAGGGGTATCGGCCTGGAAGTAATTAAGCTTTTACTTAAATGTGATATCAGCGTAATTATAGGTAAGTAATGACTAGTCATCGTAGGTCAGTTACACCGACAATTTTATTTGTTTGCAAATTATTTGCTAAACTTAAAATTACTTAAAGCTAAAATTAAAATGACTAGAATTAATAAATATATGCATTAATGAACCAGCCAGTACTCATTGGGTTAACCATATACGCGAGGACTTTCCCCCAATGTTTTTTAACGACATATTTATTTTAACAGTATGCCAAAGTTAACATTTGCAGATTTTTTAATAAACCGGATATAAACCTGTTAGGTTTTCAAAATATATTTCAAATTTTAATTTAATCACACGTCATTATGTATAAAAGATATTTATTGTTTGTTGTTGTGTTTGGAACAACGCAATTGAACACATTGGAGAATCTCAAGCTGTTGCACTTGATGTATCCAAGGCATTTGACCGTGTTTGACACGATGAATTGTTGGCTAAGCTAAATTCTTATGGTATGTCTAAAAAATTCTGTTTATAACTCTCGTATTTCTTCTTTACGTTGTTTACAAGTGGTAGTCGACGGTTTCTTTCTAACACCTTCACTATCAACGCCGATCTGCCCCAAGGTTCCATACTGTTGCACATTTACATTAACAATCTGTTAGAAAGGACCAGGAAGCCAAACTACAGCTTTTCAGATAACAGTATGCTTATGACTTCATTCTTTTGAACGCGTGAACGTCGGTTACTCATGCAAATATCCGCCGTCAGCAGGAAGTCGTTCAACTTAACAGACCTGACAGATATTCTATCTTGAGATAAGCAAGTAGAATTTAACGCTACAAGAAACCCAAGCAGCAGTTTTTTAAAAAAAGTCAGAGTTGCTGAACCTGGTATATTTATGTCGGGGCACCCCATTCCTCTCAGTGATTTTGGTTCGCCTCCTTATCTGCTCGTTATGAATTCTATCCCTAAGGAAGATACCAAACATGCTTCCCTCCATAGCTCTCTGTGAAGTCACGAGCTTTTTAACATGCTTTAGTGAGACACATCGTTTTCAGTCCATATGTGTTGACCAGTAGAATACAGAAATTGTAGACTTTAGTTTTTATGTTCATGGGTATTGTATTTAAGATATGTCCTAGTTTCCCAAAAGCTGCCCATGCCAGCCTTATTCGCCTGGTAATTGCTGCATGCTGGTTCTCCTTTCCGATCTTCCTAGTGTGACCTAAGTAGATATACTCGTCGACATGTTCTATGGAGTTATTTCCTATCTATATGTTGGTATCTTCTGGGCTCATAAATTTAGTTTTTTTTTAAATTTCATTTTAAGACCTACCCTTGCAGATTCACATTCACAACCACATTTAGCTGGTTCAACATTTCCTGTAGCTCATTTGCGTTATTAGCCATCACTACTATGTCGTCTGCAAACCTAAGGTGACTCAGTCTAGTGCCGTCGATGTTGATGCCTTTCTCATCCCAATTTAACTCACGTCTTCAAGGGGCATCGTAAATAATTTAGGTGAGGTAGTATCGGCTTGTCGCACTCCCCTTTTTAATGGTACGTTGTTAACGACAGTTGTTTCGTTAATATTAATATATACAGATGCTTCTTTATAGATATTTTCCATTATTTTTATACATCTGGAATCTATTCTTGCAATCGGTAGGGATTTTAGAACTTACCAGATTTCAACAGTATCAAATGCCTTATGAAAATCAATGAAGGCCCAATGTATTGGTACCTTATATTCTGTACATGTTTCTATTGGTATTGTGTAGAGGTGATCGATCTTGCTAAATTCCTTTCTGAAGCTCGCCTGTTCCACAGGTTGATAGAAAATTAGTTTTGATATTAGGCGATTGATTAAGATTTTCGATGGATGTAGCCCGCTTAATTTGTCCCAAAGCGGTTCGTGCTAGGATTTCATGTTATTCCTCGTTTAACCTATTTCAAGCAGTCCTTTATATGGAGCACCTTATCCAATTGAAATGATTTGCCCAGGACTGTGGTCCCGACCGAGTACAATTTACAACGATTCAAGACCAACATGAATCGTTTTTTCTGCACATGCATCGCTCTTGTAGCTCTTTAGGGATTTCCCTGCAGCACGTGTGCTGTGCCCATAACAAAAATGATTCATTTATGTACTTTTTTTTCTAAGGTTGTAGAAATACCCAACAAGGCGAAGCTCTCCTACAAAAATTCAGGGACGAAGGAATTACCAAGGGGAACATAGAAGTGTTTCAATTAGACATAAGTGTTCTAGAATCAGTAAAAAAATTTGCGAGCGCAGTGAAAAGTAAACATGATAAAATTAATTATCTAATAAATAATGGTAAGAAAAATTTACATAGGGCCTTATTCGCAAATATTATTTTGTTAGGCATGTTATGTCCTTTAATATTACCACATCAGATATGGCTGACACTACAGAAAGACAAACACTTGGAAGAAATCTTCGCCGTAAAACGAAGTCAATTAACTACTGCCGGATCGTTAAAATGTGCCTCGTCGAGTTGCCGCGCATATTTTTCCCTACTATTGCTAAATACAACTTCTACTTGCATCACATTTTTGGGAAACTCGACGAAGTACATTTTAACGAACCCGCAGCAGCCAGTCGACTTCATTTTGCAACAATGTTTTATTCCACCTGTTTGTGTTTCTGTAGTAATAGCTATATTTTCAGACATATAACTCACCCAGCCACTTCTATTTTACTGAAACTCAAGCCTTTTAAAATAGTAAGCTAAACAATTACCGATGTGATCTGATACTAATTTTGACAGTACAAAGTTAGGTTCATTTAAATGACAGGAGTCCAAAGAGGTGAAGAAAATCAGTCTTATAAATTGTTATTGAACCTAATTTTTTGGTAATGATTAGCTTTAATGAAATGGAATTGTTATTATTTTATTTAGAATACATATTAAATATACAATTTCCTCAATCTGTTTAGATATCTTAAAAAAGCAGTAAAAAAGCTAAATTTTCATCACACAAAGAGTTGACCACCTAAACAATCCAGAAAATGTAGTTTTCAACGAGCTACTCGTTCGATGAAAAGGCAACAAATCATGTAGCTGTTTAAATTGGGTTCTGTGTTTAGTCTCAAGTTATTTTGATTTTAGTATAGTAAACCGCAAGGATTAAAAGTTTTTAGAAGAGTAAACGCCTGTAAAAGTGAGATAATTAAATTGAACGACCAAGAAGGAAACATAATCAATGACAAGAAAAATATCCAGAACAGAATTACAACTTTCTATCGAGACCTCTACAGTTCAAAAGTCCAAAATGTCGTAGTTGAAAAGGACAATTCATCAACAGACAAAGAGTAATTATTGTCAACTCAGAAGAAATTCCTGACCTAGAAATGGATGAAGTTAAAAAAAGCCTTACAACAGATGAAAAGTGGAAAAGCGGCTGGAGAGGATGATATTATACCTGAAATGCTAAAATGCGGAGGTGAAGCCCTAATGAACGAATGAAAAGATCTTTTTAATGAATGCCTCAAATGTGGAAATATACCAGAAGACTGGGAAAACGCCATAGTCATCTTAATATACAAAAAAGGTGACCCCGAAAACCTAGAAAACTACCGGAAAATTAGTTTACTTTCCCAAGTTTACAAGCTGTTTTCACGAATCATAACAAACAGACTGGAACACAAAATGGAATTATACCAACCGATAGAACAGGCTGGATTCAGATCAGGCTTCAGTACGATTGAGCACTTGCACACATTGAGAATACTAATCGAGAAGGCCACCGAATATAATATACCAGTGTGGCTCACATTTGTAGATTTTCGCAAGGCTTTCGACACAGAGGAAAAATGGGCGCTTTTAAGAGCTCTTAGAAATGCTCATATAGACCACAGATACAGCGAACTGATAGCCAGAATATATGAACGAGCAACACTCAAAGTTATGGTAAACCAAGAACTGACAAACAAGATCCCAGTGAACAGAGGCGTAAGGCAAGGCGATGTAATATCGCCTAAGTTGTTTACAATGATCTTAGAAGACGTATTCAAAAAAACTAAATTGGGACGAAAATGGCCTTCTGATAGCTGGCGATCGGCTAAACAACCTGAGATTCGCAGATGACATCGTAATTATAGCAAACAATAAGAATGAAATGATCCAGATGAGCACAGATCTCCACCACCAAGCAAGAAAAGTGGGACTTGACATAAATTTCTCCAAGACAAAGTACATGAGTAACGAAGAGATCAGTGATGTAAAATATAGTGATTGAACATTCAACAATAGAAAAAGTAAACACGTACATCTATCTGGGCCAAATAATAACGATAGGAAAGGAAAACCAGCAGCTCGAAATAGAAAGAAGGATACGTATGGGATGGGCAGCATATGGAAAATTGAAATATGTACTGAATATGAACATTCCTCAAAGATTAAAACCCCAAATTTATAATCAATGTATCTTACCAGCTACAACGTATGGAGCCGAGACATGGGTTTTAACTAAAAGAACAATAGAAAAAGTTCACCAACGAGCAATAGAAAGGAAGATGTTGAGTGTTACTTTAAAGGAAAAAAAACCTAATAAATGGATTAGACAACAAACAAAGGTGGATGATATCACTAAACGGATAACAGCTCTCAAATGGAGCTGGGCCGGCCATGTAGCGAGAGCGACGTATAAGTGGAGTGGCAAGATCACTAGCTGGAGACCATGGGGTGAAAAGCGAAGCATAGGAAGACCCCAACAGAGATGGAGCGACGATCTGAAGAGAATCGGAGGGCTTAACTGGTATCAACAAGCACAACATAGAGAAAAATGGAAAGATTTGAGAGAGGCCTATACCCGACAGTGGGTAGAGAGCGGGCTGAACGAAGAAGAAGAGATAGTAAACCGTAATCCTTTACTTGTGTAAAAAGACTTAACTCTTGATACAACAAATTATTTTTGACATTTTATCAAAACATGAGTTACTAAAGTTGGTATTCCAAAAATTAATTTTCATCACATTAAGAACTCGGAGCTACTCGTTCGATGAAAAGGCAACAATTCACGTAGCTGTTTAAATTTGTGTTTAGTCTCGAGTTACTTTGATTTTACAGTCAGTCAAGTGAGAACGTGTCGTCTGTAACTTATAATCGGTAAAAGGAATTCCTTTTTTTGAGGTTATTGTTGGCATCCCTGCAAACAATACTTTGTAGAGCGATATTATCGAATATGAATGCTGCGTAAGCTACGCGCTTCGAGGCTGTGTTCCGATGTAAGCATCCAAAAGGTCCGAAAATGACGCCTACAGCGGCTACTAGGTATCTGGATAAGTCGAGGGCATTCGTTAGCAAGTGGGTGAAACGATACGCTCAGTTCAAAAATAATGATCTGCCAGAACGTGGTTCGAGAGGAAAAGTGTCGGATAAGGACGAAAAACTGATTATTAATATGTTTTCTCGAAATCCTCAATTAACTCAACTCAAAAACTAAAGCAGAAAGGTTTGAATACATCATATGAAACGATTCGCACTCATCTTCGTGTTAACGATTTGAGGCGGCGGAGCACAATCAAGAAACCATTGCTGAAAAACATAGAGGAGAACGACTCTATTCGACAGAGGAAAACATAGATCGAGACTAGACCAATGTAATTTTTCCGATGAAGCTTCATTTTAGAGTTATATTATTACCCCACGAGCCTGGTTAATGTCCACTAATCGATTGATTCAGCGCACAGTAAGACACCGTGCGACGATTCATATTTGGGGATGTCTTTCGGAAAAAGGTTTTGAGAGACTCTTCATCTTTTCCTACAATTTAAACTTTGAAAAAATGTTCCAGATTTACAAAAAGGCATTAGTACCGATTGTCAAACGGTGGTTTGTCGATAAAAATGAGGAGTGGATTCTTCAAGAGGATAACGATCCCAAACATCGGAGTAAAACGTGTTGCCAGTGGGAAGGTATTCGGCATCATCACATTAGATTGACCATCCCAGCCGCCCGATGCAAACCCAAACGAGAATGTGTGTATGGTCATACATCAAGCAGAAGCTTCATAGTAAAAAGGTGTACAGAATGAAGCAGCCATCACGGCAAATTTGGGCAATTTGGAAATCTTTGCCCCAAGAATACAAGGAAAACTTTGTCGAAAGTATATCCCGAAGATGCCAGGCGATCGTCGATGCTAATGGGGACTGGACGAATTACTTAATCATTAGCATTTTAATTGCAGTCCTTTACTATCGAATGATATAAAAAACTTTTAAATAAATACATTTTTTAGCGAATGATGCCCGACATGACCTTACTTGATCGACTGCAGTATAGTAATTATTTTTGTAACAAGGCTCATTTTTTAATGTAACAGAGATTATTATTTTGAATAACATTTTATCAAAATATCAGGTACTAAAGTCGGTATTCCAAAAATTAAAGAAACAAAGATAATTACATAGAAAAACATACATGATTTTCTTTTTTTTAGCCGGAATAATGTTTGGTCCTTACGTGGAATCTCGTGATGGCTACGAATCTCAGTTTTCCACAAATTATTTGGGACATTTTCTACTAACTCACCTCCTTTTACCGGAACTTAAAAAAGCTGGCAAAGGCAAATCTACCTCAAGAATCGTCAACGTATCGTCATGTGCCCATGTAGTTGGAGAGATTAATTTTGATGACATTAATTTTAGGTAAAGTATAAAAATAGTTCTTCCTGTATTCGTTTACAAAATTGCTTTCACTTTCTAATTAATTGTTTATACTAAAAATAGTGTTTCCCACACTGGTGCCGAAAATAAATGTTTTCCTAAGATTTCATCATGCTCTAAGTTTAGAAAAACCTGGGTATAAAATAAACTTCTGAAATTTTCTAGTGGTTTTCGCGCTTTAAAACCGACCGAACTTCGGCAGAAGACATCGAATATTCCAGAAGACTTTCGACTTCAACCAACAAATATTTCGTGAAGGCCGCCGTCTTACGATTCTGAACATCTCTGAGCGAGTTTCTATTGATCAGAAACCGACCAAGAAGCGAGAAGAGTTTCCTCTTGCATCACGACAATGTACCGGCTCACAGTTCGTTCTTTACGCTACAGTTTTTGGCGAATAATTCCATAACCCTCATCTTCAGCTATCTTATAATAATATATATATATATATATATATATATATATATATATATATATATATATATATATATATATATATATATATATATATGTATATATACCAGGTGTACAAGTATGAAATGCGGATTTCAGACAACAGTTGGTGCACCAATGCAATTTGTGCTATAAAGATTTGACACTGCGCCATTTTGTTGTGTCATCAACAAGTGTGCATAGTGTTGTGTTGTTGTGTTCAATATGTCGAAATTTATATCGAACAAAGAGCATTCGCGGACAGCATTAATTTTTTTGTTTTCATTTGAAGAAAACTGCTGTTGAATCATACCGATTACTTCGAGAAGCTTATGGTGAACATGCTCCATCGCAAGATACGTGTGAACAATGGTTTCGGCGTTTCAAAAGTGGTGAGTTCGATGTTGCATACAAGGAAGTGGAAAACCGCCAAAAAAATACGAAGATGTGGAATTGCAAGCATTGTGGGACGAAGATGATTCGCAAACACAAAAACAACTCGCCGAGCAATTGGGCGTTAGTCAACAAGCTGTTTCCAATCGGCTACGAGAGATGGGATAGATTCAGAAGCCGGTAGATGGGTACCACATGAGTTGAACGACAGACAAATGGAAAAGCGCAAAAACACGTGTAATATTTTGCTCGCTCGGAACAAGAGGAAGTCGTTTTTGCATCGTATAGTTACAGGGGATGAAAAGTATATTTATTTTGAAAATCCCAAGGGCAAAAAAATCATGGGTAGACCCAGGCGCACCATCCACATCGACCGCAAGACCGAATCGCTTTGGCAGAAAGACGATGCTCTGTGTTTGGTGGGACCAGAGGGGCGTGGCCTATTATGAGCTGTTAAAACCTCGAAAAAACGGTTAATACTAAACGTTACCAACAACAATTGACCGATTTGAACCGTTCGCTGCTTGAAAAAAGGCCAGAATACCGAAAGAGGCAACACAAAGTCATTTTTCTTCATGACAATGCTCCGTCACATACGGCAAAAACCAGTTCGCGACACGTTGGAAGCACTCATCTGGGAAGTTCTACCCCATGCGGCTTACTCACCAGACTTAGCTCCTTCCGATTACCACTTGTTTGCATCGATGGGTCACGCACTTGCTGAGCAACGCTGTGGTTCGTACGAAGATGTGAAAAAATGGCTCGATGAATGGTTCGCAGCAAAAGGGGAAGATTTTTACTGGCGTGGTATTCACAAATTGCCCGAAATATGGAAAAAATGTATAACAAGCGATGGAGCATACTTTGAATAAAGCACTTTTTATCATTCTTCCGAATTTAACATGTTTTTTTAGAAAAAAAATCCGCATTTCATACTTGTACACCTGGTATATATATATATATATATATATATATATATATATATATATATATATATATATATATATATATATATATACGATCAAATAAGAGATCCAACTTGGCTTGTCAAGTCAGTTGGTCAGGTAAGTTTGATGGTGTGAGCGCGAAATTAGTAAGTTGGATGACGGTAGTTGGACAGTTTTCTGGATTTGGCAGACAAGTTGTTCTCGCTTTGTCCCCTAGGAGCAGTTTTTTAGTGTGTTCTCATTATCATTTGTTGTTATCGTTATAGTGTTTATCTTGTAAGTTTGTGAGGTTCAGTTTTTTCCTTTTTCATTCGTATATCCATTCGTTCCTAGTTCCATCACGAAATAATGGATGTAGGACTTCTTCAACGACTTCATCGTTGCCATAGGTATGGAAAGTAAAATCCAAGGAATATAGCAACTGTGATAAGAAAGATGTTGCTTACGACAAACCGTTCAGCAAGTTCCGTGAAACTGAACCCACCGCTACTGCTGTTAATGTGATCAAAAAATCCATTCGATTCGAACATCTTGGAGAAAGGAGCACAAGAAAGTATCAACAAATCATAATATCCGACGTAGTCCACACTTCACTAGCAACCAGAGCACACTGATGAAAAGTCCCTCTGTCCATTTTACTTGAACGTGTGGGCTCAACTTGTACCGTCAAACTTACTTGACCAACTTGCATGACAAACTTACTTGATCATGGGTGGGCAGCTTTAGTCTCCTGATTTGGAACACTGTCACTCCGGGCTTGTTCCTCCATATGAAAATGAAGTTAAAACGTCGCCGGCAGCACCGGTGCATTCGGGTGCAGGGGGACTATTTTGAAAGTGACGAGAGTTACGAAGCCTAAAAGTAACTACTTCAGAATATATAGCGTTAGTCCCCGAATATTTAGATAGAAGCACGTAGAACCCAATTCTACTCAAGTGTTATATGTGTACCAAATTAGAAATTGATATCTCATTTCACTCGAAAGTTATCGTGCCAACAGACCTACTGAAATGAGAATTTTTAGTGATCTAGACACTCTTAAACATGAAGAAATGCCAGGGAGTGATTTTTGACGAATACAAAAGTTCTTATTAGCAAGAGAAGTAAAAACGTCATTGGTGTCACTGATACCAGGTGTACAAGTATGAAATGCGGATTTTTTTTCTAAAAAAACATGTTAAATTCGGAAGAATGATAAAAAGTGCTTTATTCAAAGTATGCTCCATCGCTTGTTATACATTTTTTTCATCTTTCGGGCATTTTGTGAATACCACGCCCGTTTTGCTGCGAACCATTCATCGAGCCATTTTTTCACATCTTCGTACGAACTAAAGCGCTACTCAGTAAGTACGTGACCCATCGATGCAAGCAAGTGATAATCGAAAGGAGCCAAGTCTGGTAAGTAAGCCGCATGGGGTAGAACTTCCCAGTTGAGTGTTTCCAACGTGTCGCGAACTGGTTTTGCCATATGTGATGGAGCATTGTCATGAAGAAAAATGACTTTGTGTTGCCTCTTTCGGTATTCTGGCCTTTTTTCAAGCAGCGAACGGTTCAAATTGGTCAATTGTTATTGGTAACGTTTAGTATTAACCGTTTCTCCAGATTTTAACAGCTCATAATAGACCGCGCCCCTCTGGTCCCACCAAACACAGGGTATCGTCTTTCTGCCAAAGCGATTCGGTCTTGCGGTCGATGTGGATGGTGCGCCTAGGTCTACCCATGATTTTTTGCCCTTGGGATTCTTTTTGTACCGAGCGAGCAAAATGTCACACGTGTTTTTGCGCTTTTCCATTTGCCTGTCGTTTAACTCATGTGGTACCCATCTACCGGTCTTCTGAATCTTTCCCATCTCTCGTACCCGATTGGAAACAGCTTGTTAACTAACACCCAATTGCTCGGCGAGTTGTTTTTGTGTTTGCGAATCATCTTCGTCCAACAATGCTTGCAATTCCACATCTTCGTATTTTTTTGGCGGTTTTCTACGTTCCTTGTCTACAACATCGAAGTTACCACTTTTGAAACGCCGAAACCATCGTTCACACGTATCTTGCGATGGAGCATGTTCACCATAAGCTTCTCGAAGTAATCGGTATGATTTAACAGCACTTTTCTTCAAATGAAAACAAAAAATTAATGCTGTCCGCGAATGCTCTTTGTTCGGTATAAATTTCGACATATTGAACACAACATAACACTATGCACACACTTTTCCAATTTATCACTCTTGCGCGTCTGACACTTGTTGATCACACAACAAAATGGCGCAATGCCAAATCTTTATAGCACAAACTACATTGCTGCACCATCTGTTGTCTAAAATCCGCATTTCAAACTTGTACACCTGGTAAACATCGCTGTTTTTAACACGTATTTACGTATTTTTAATTTTTATTTGTTTGATATATTGTAAGAAACTTATTATATCTTTGAATGGTCTAATGGCAAGAGCGCCAGGTTCGGGGAGTGAAGACTAATAAATAAATTTGCTTCGGCTTCAGTTTTGACTTATTTTTCCAAAATCAACCTAAAATTATATAAAATCATTTGGTCCACCCCGTAAATTTTTTTATTTTTGTTTTGTAGAAACCAGTATATTCCTCCTGAGGCTTACGCTCAATCGAAACTTGCCCAAATATTATTTTCTTGCTACTTAAATACTGTACTGGAAAAAGAACATGAAAAAGTGCAAGTGCATTCCGTCCATCCGGGTATAGTCGACACCGACCTTTTTAATGGAACCCATTTGAAAAATATACTCCCTTTTTTACCGACGTTATTTTTTAAAGTAAGTATATATACATTATTATTGGCCGGATAGAGTTAAGGGAGCCCCCAGTATATTTTATATACGATTTTACAATAAGTTAAATTGTTTTTGATGCATTTTGAAACTGTATTAATTCATGATCTTGTTCAGGGTAGCTGCTTTGTAAGGTGAGTCTTTTAGTTGTGTTACTCTTTACATACTTTTATTTTAATATTGGATCTTTTGGGCGATTTAAAGTTAACCTCCTCTCCATTAGCTAAAGTTTAGGAACAAGCTCTACACAAATAGAAAATAAACTTTGATCCGGTGATCGGATTAACCGGACACTGTTAAACTGGTGTTTAAATATATTGTTTCTCTTTTTTATCTACCTATTTAAACTTTTCTGATTGTGCTTTCACGACTTTCTGGTACACTAGAGCTGTGATTAATACACATCCCCATAGCTTCAATCTTGATCAATGAATTAGACACTACGTGGGATGTCTGAAAAGTTCTCGGCGTAAAAGTGAATAATTTTTTTTTTTTTTGACTTTAAATATGTTTTTATTTTTCAATATAATCTCCTGATACTTCAATACTTTTATTCCAACGCTTTTCCAATAATTCAATACCATCATTAAAGTGTGATTCCGGAAGGTATGCAAAATATCAATCCACAGTTGCAATAGCTTCGTCATTTGTTGTAAAACGCTTTCCTGTTTGGAAACAGATAATAGTCAGAGAGACTAAATCTGGTGAATACGCTGGATGTTCAAGCAATTCGTACTTTAATTCGTTGAATTTTGCCATCATCAAAACACTTGTGGTAACACGTGCATTGTCTTGATGAAAAATGATTCTTTTCTTTCTTTAAAACAGGTCTTTTCTCACTAATTTTTGCACCCAACTGATCCAAAAGGGTTACAATAATATTCGGAGTTAATTGTTTTACCTTTTTGAAGATAATCGATCAACAAAACACCTTTGTAATCCCAAAAAACTGTTGCCATAATCTTTCCTGCTGATGGAACCGTCTTTGCCTTCTTTGGTGCACTTCCACCGGCTTCATTCCATTATTTCGACTGTTCTTTTTGCTCTGGTGTATAATGGTGGATCCAAGTTTCATCAACAATTATGAAACGATGCTTGAAATCCATTTTATTTTGCTTAGAACGATCCAAACACGCTCGAGAAATATACATTCGAATGCGTTTTTGGTCAGTTGTCAGCAAAGGCGGCATCCATCTTTCTCATATGTAATTCTTCATGAAAATTATTTCCAATTCGTTTTTTTAAGATGCCTATGGCCTCAGTTATTTCACTTGTCGATCATCTAATCTATCATGGACTTGTTGAATGATTTGTGGTGTTGTAGCAGTTTTCGGACGATCTTCGCGTGGATCATTTTCGACCGACATGTACGACCAGATTTAAAAAGAGCGACCCATTTTTTCACAGTGGAAAGTAAAGGTAATGCATCCTTATACACTTTAAACAATTTTGGATGAATTTCTGTTGGTGTTAAACCATCCAAAACAAAGAATCATCATCTGCACGATATCCAATTTTTTCCATTTTAAAAAATCAGTGACACGTCAATATTAAACAGCTGCTACTACTCGAATAAATTGACAAATCGAAATAAAATTTTACATGTGTTTATTGAGTTCTGTGGGCGGAGCCTCCTATGATTACACAGCCCCACAAAAAAAAAGTGTGGTATACTTTTGATGCGATATATCAGATCCGTAGTATTTTTGCCCGCTGATCACGAATCTGACGTCAGAATATCGCCATCACATCTCAATTTTTTCTAACCTCAAAAAATAGGTAAAAATTAGTAAAAATTAAGAAAAATATACTCCTAAAAAATTGATTCAAGCTTTTTCATGAATCCAAAGATGTATTCGGACACGCTAAGCTAATATTCATCGGTTGGATTAAGCCATACAGTTCTGTTTTCTTTCTAACCTCAATAAATCAGACAGATATAGTGCTTCTCGAATGCAAAAACGAATTCAAATTAAAATTCAACCGATTCTTACCAAATTTGGTACACGGGGGTTTTTTGGGTTGCTGATCATGAATCTGAGGTCGGATTTGCAAAATTCAAGATGGCGGATCCAAGATGGCGGACAAAATTTTTGAAAACCAACCGATTCCTACCAAATTTGGTATACAGTTGGGGAATCCTCAAACCTGATACTCTTAAACCCTAAACCCTGAAACCTTAGACTCCCACACCCTGTAACTTCAAAAAATAGACCTTAATAACCCTGTAACTTTAAAAATGAGACCCAATAAACTCAAAACCAGGACTTTTAAACCATATACTCTCAAATAGTAGACCCTTAAGTCCTAGAATTGCGAAGGTTAGACCCGCGCCTAACTTTCCTTTTTTTGGCTGTATCTTGTTCTTTTTTCCGTGAATGACCTATTCAAAGGCTTTCTGCCCAAACGCTTTTGAGGATTTGTTTCTCTTTTTAGCGACCAGCAATAGTCCGCTAGCATATGGTCATCCCATCGTCCTTGATACCGATTTTCTATGATTTTCAGATCTTGGTGAAAACGTTCCCCTTGCTCCTCACTGTAGTCGCCACGATTATCTGGGAAATCATCGATGTGGGAGTCGAGGAAATGTAATTTTAGATTCATTAAGCAACCTAATGTTTGAACATTTTTTACCATTTTCTCGACTATTTCTTTGTACTTAGGACTTTTATTATTTCCCAAAAAGTTTGTTGCGACTTCTTTAAAACTAAGCCAAGCAGCTTTTTCAACTTTATTCATTTTAGTAACAAATAATTGGCTTAGTTTTAAAGAAGTCGCAACAAACTTTTTGGGAAATAATAAAAGTCCTAAGTACAAAGAAATAGTCGGGAAAATGGTAAAAAATTTTCAAACATTAGGTTGCTTAATGAATCTAAAATTACATTTCCTGGACTCCCACATCGATGATTTCCCAGATAATCTTGGTGACTACAGTGAGGAGCAAGGGGAACGTTTTCACCAAGATCTGAAAATCATAGAAAATCGGTATCAAGGACGATGGGATGACCATATGCTAGCGGACTATTGCTGGTCGCTAAAAAGAGAAACAAGTCCTCAAAAGCGTTTGGGCAGAAAGCCTTTGAATAGGTCATTCGCGGAAAAAAGAACAAGATACAGCCAAAAAAAGGAAAGTTAGGCGCGGGTCTAACCTTCGCAATTCTAGGGCTTAAGGGTCTACTATTTGAGAGTATATGGTTTAAAAGTCCTGGTTTTGAGTTTATTGGGTCTCATTTTTAAAGTTACAGGGTTATTGAGGTCTATTTTTTGAGGTTACAGGGTGTGGGAGTCTAAGGTTTCAGGGTTTAGGGTTTAAGAGTATCAGGTTTGAGGATTCCCCAACTGTATACCAAATTTGGTAGGAATCGGTTGGTTTTCAAAAATTTTGTCCGCCATCTTGGATCCGCCATTTTGAATTTTGCAAATCCGACCTCAGATTCATGATCAGCAACCCAAAAATCCCGTGTACCAAATTTGGTAAGAATCGGTTGAATTTTAATTTGAATTCGTTTTTGCATTCGAGAAGCACTATATCTGTCTGATTTATTGAGGTTAGAAAGAAAACAGAACTGTATGGCTTAATCCAACCGATGAATATTAGCTTAGCGTGTCCGAATACATATTAATACATCTTTGGATTCAGGAAAAAGCTTGAATCAATTTTTTAGGAGTATATTTTTCTTAATTTTTACTAATTTTTACCTATTTTTTGAGGTTAGAAAAAAATTGAGATGTGATGGCGATATTCTGACGTCAGATTCGTGATCAGCGGGCAAAAATACTACGGATCTGATATATCGCATCAAAAGTATACCCCACTTTTTTTTTGTGGGGCTGTGTAATAATACACATCCACATAGCTTCAATCTTGATCAATGAATTAGACATTACGTGAGATGTCTGAAAAGTGAATAATTTTTTTTTTACTTTAAATATGTTTTATTTTTCGATATAATCTCCTGAAACTTCAATACTTTTATTCCAACGCTTTTCCAATAATTCAATACCATCATTAAAGTGTGATTCCGGAAGGTATGCAAAATATCAATCCACAGTTGCAATAGCTTCGTCATTTGTTGTAAAACGCTTTCCTGTCAGGAATTTTTTCAGGTTTGGAAACAGATAATAGTCAGAGAGACTAAATCTGGTGAATACGCTGGATGTTCAAGCAATTCGTACTTTAATTCGTTGAATTTTGCCATCATCAAAACACTTGTGGTAACACGTGCATTGTCTTGATGAAAAATGATTCTTTTCTTCTTTAAAGCAGGTCTTTTCTCACTAATTTTTGCACCCAACTGATCCAAAAGGGTTACAATAATATTCGGAGTTAATTGTTTTACCTTTTTGAAGATAATCGATCAACAAAACACCTTTGTAATCCCAAAAAAACTGTTGCCATAATCTTTCCTGCTGATGGAACCGTCTTTGCCTTCTTTGGTGCACTTCCACCGGCTTCATTCCATTATTTCGACTGTTCTTTTTGCTCTGGTGTATAATGGTGGATCCAAGTTTCATCAACAATTATGAAACGATGCTTGAAATCCATTTTATTTTGCTTAGAACGATCCAAACACGCTCGAGAAATATGCGTTCTGTGGGCGGAGCCTCCTATGATTATTATTAAGATGGCCGAAATATGGGTGCAGATTCAAATTTGTAACGTGTGAAACATAGGAAGTGTAATGGTATTTTTCAAAAATGGGCAAATGGGCCGATACAAATCCTGCCCAAAGGAATTTCACACTCGGTGAAAAACTTTTAAAATCAAAACTTTTCCTTGGTTGTGGAATGTGGATGACAAAACTGTCGCGCCCAACATAACGAAAATTCATGCAGCATGTATATCCACGGCTCAATTGCGAACAGTAGTATTTAAGATAAATGGAACATTCAACAGTAGAACAAGGGAAATTTTATGTATGAAATACTCTTGTAAATCCGGCGAAGGTGAAAAATGCAAACATATCCTCGCAACTCTTTTGTATTGTTACCGGTAAAATTCTAACCTATAAATTTACATTTTAATTTTTGACGAAAATTAATAATATAATCTGAAAAATGTTATCTAATAAGGAATTTTTGTTTGACACACTCACACAAATTACAAAAGAAAAACAAATGACTGTTGAAGAATAAATAATTTTTATTTACATGGAAGAATGTAATCTTCTTTTTTAAAATGATTAGGATAAACTTTAGTATTAATTGGGATTTTTCGTTCAATTCGGAGAACTTTTTGCCACACTTTCAGTCTGTCAGCTTTTTCCACTTGCCCAAATGCATTAGTAATATATACATAACCCTCATTCGCTTTTGGAAATGCGTGAAAAATTACATTTAAATCCTTTTGCAAGCGGCTTTCAGAATTGTAAACACAGCATAAAAGTATCTTTTTTGATTTTTTACGGAAAGCAAAAATTTCGGTATTCATTTTTAAGAAAAGTGTCGTATTGAATAGGTAAGATCTCAATACAAAGGATGGAACTGATGCAATTGTGGTTTCACAGTTTCGAACACTATCTATGTGTCAGGTCGAGAACTTTTCAGACAGCCTAGGTAACTACTTTTAATATTTAATTTATACTTGACTAAACTATATTTCTTTTCATTTGTACGACACAAGAGTAGCATTCATAATTTGTTATTATAATACTTTGTATTGTAAATACCTCTTTTTTTTAATTATAGTCAGCAGCTATTTTAAAAACCATGAAATTGTTAACGTTTTATTTAAAAATCATGTCGTCAAAACTCAAAAAATCGCACATTGACGCTTTCTGCCAAGATGAATTTTTCATTTTCGCGGAGTTCTTTTCTTTCTGTATTCAAGTGAGATTGATCGTGAAAATAATATAACATTAGTTAAATTATATTAATAAAATAATAATAGTATATTTTGTATTATAATAATAATAGTTATAAATTTATAATACTATAAAATATTAGAATTAAGGGAATAAACGATGGCAAAATTCATTCCAAAAAGTATTCTCTTTTTTCTTGAAGCAGTGTTCTTTATTAAAAACAAATTCGTCGAACATGAAAATCTTGGACTAAAATAAGGTGTATTCTAGTGTAGTTATTAAAATAACTGTTTTTCTAATTTGCTACCCCAATGAAAAATTTTCAGTCCGTACATATTAGAGGTATAGTAAATCTATAGCGCGGGTTTTGGTCTCCAACGCAGAAGAGTAAACTTACATCGGTCGCGTTGATACAATTAGTCGTTCACGTAGAATACAACCTAAGTAATTGCCGCTCGTTGTAATTTTGATTATACAATGACTATACTAGTTTTAAAAATAGGGATGTTTCGTTCGTTTTTTATAGACGCCGGAACAAGGAGCCTACCCCATCATATATGCAGTCATATCACCCGAATTGAATGGAAAAGGGGGCACGTACATCACCAACTGTCAAGTTTCACCGCCAGCCGACAGAGCACTGGACGTAGAACTTCAGGAAAAATTGTTCAATTTTACCAAGAAATTACTGGATATAGAGAAATATAGCAGTTTGTTATAACTTTTATATATATATATATATATATATATATATATATATATATATATATATATATATATATATATATATATATATATTTATATTGTAGAGGACCGAAGTATTTGTACATCGTACCATAGTTTTTTGACGAAACCCTTTTAATAAGATATTAGAGAGATTTCGCAACAGTAAAGGAAAGAAATTAAATATAAAGACTCAACTGTTATCGTTATTTGAAGCATGCGCTGACCATTTGGAGGTTGCGCAGTATTGAAACAAAATAAGAGAATCCTTTATTAAGGATAATTTAGAAACTTAGGAATTACTTAAGAACTTACAAAAGAGGTTATTTGAAGTTCGTTTTTTTATCGCTATTATGGTAGGGCCTGTTTTTTTTTCCGTTTAGGTATACAAACCACTAAGAAAATACGGTAAAATTGAAATTATAATCTATAATCTATAATTATTGAAAATAACACTAACAACAGTTAATTAGTGTTAAGATTATGTTGATTTTGAAATCTTTAGCACGATGGCATTACAGTGTGTTTAGTGCTAATTTCAAATGGAATTTGATTTATCGCACATTCGTATTACCTTGGAAATATTGAAACTACCAGAAACTT
The DNA here is from genome assembly GCA_019049505.1 of Pachyrhynchus sulphureomaculatus. Classification (NCBI taxonomy): domain Eukaryota; kingdom Metazoa; phylum Arthropoda; class Insecta; order Coleoptera; family Curculionidae; genus Pachyrhynchus; species Pachyrhynchus sulphureomaculatus. Next base: position 184,223,359 of record CM032449.1, read on the forward strand.
GCTAGACACAACTTTAATTTAGAAGCTTGTGTTAACCCATCAAATACTAATAACCAGTGCGTTTAACCATGAAATGAATGAAAAATAAAACCTTAAATTTATAGAAGATAAATACTAACCTAACCCTGCAATTCCTTCGCGTTAATACAGCGCATGCTTGAGATAACGTCAAAGACAAAGACATGTCAAAAATAAGCGTTGTAAAATCTCTCTATTCTGTCGGTTCTTTACCTTTACTGTGGAGTTTTTAGGCGATAATTACTGATCACGTTACCGATAAGATTACCGTAACTTGCCTGTAAAATTGGCATCAAAATCCCACCAATTTCACATTTGATGTAATTCTAAAACTCTACCTGGCTGCTAAAAACAAAAATACTCATATTTTGTAATATTATGTATATTCTGAAGGATAATTTACATTTTTATATGGATTTTTTTACAATAAATGTTTACTTAAGTTTTATGACCTCCCTTAAGGTATCAATTACCTTAGCACTCGAGTTATTTTTAATTTTAATTAATGTCAGGGTCACAGTTGCACAATTTAAATAACAAAATAGTTTTTTAACTAATTTATTTAGTGTTAATACACTTTACAATGTTTGTGTTAATGTTTTGCAAACAGATTAATAATAAATGTTTGTTATTAATAAAGTTATTTGTTTATTTTTTTAGGTAATCGCTCTTAAGGCTTATAAAAGAGTCGACCTGTTTTTTTTTTTTTAATTGAAAGGGAACGGCAATCTCTGTGAAAAATATTGTTACGGCAATCGCTTGCTTTTTTCATTCTTAAGATCCTCTTTCTCTTTTTAATAATGCTGGAATGAGGAAAACGACTAACTCATCACTATATGAGGTTTTTGAACAATATGAAACGGATGTTAACGATGTTAATAAGTTTTCCTACATCATTGATGGTGGTATGTTGTTACTTCATATATTAAAATGGGAACAAAATTAAAAGTTTTCTGACATTTCTCAACAATACATCAGATATCTAGGTAGTAACTATGGCACCATTGTTAAAGTTGTATTTGATGGATATAATAATGATGACACTAATGCGTCAGAGAAATCGTAGATACATAGGTAATACTTCATTTAATTATTTATTTGATGAAGACATGCCTTTGAAGCCTACTACGGAAAAGTTCTTAGCAAACAGCAAAAATAAAAATAGATTTATTAATCTTTGTTACGAAAAGCTGACTGAAAATAATTTTGAGTGTTGTCAAGAGGGAAATGATACTGACCGTTTAATTGTCCAATCAGCTCTAGAGTGCCTCTTTCCTCATGTAGCTGTTGTAGCAGAGGACATTGATAGTGTTATTGATGACTTTATCATTAGATGATAAAGAATTGTACTTCTTAAAACCACAAAGAAATAATATCTTACAGAGACTTTATTCAACAAAAACAAATTTAAACTAGTTCGTAAATATCAAAAAAGAGCATCTTTTCTTTATTCATGTCAGTAAAACTTCGTTACGCGGGCTTTTCAGAAAAAGGTTTTTTTTTTGGAATAGGGCTTAAAATGGTCTAATTTTGAAAGACTTACGAGAAAATATCGGGGGAAGCCGTTTTTTACACGTTTTTTCTTTGCATATAAACAATGATACGTAAGCGTACGAAAGTCTACTGTGCTATTGACAACCACTGATCGAAACTGCTCGGGGAGAACTCAGTTCGTTTATGCGCATGCGCCGAGATGGTTATGCTACATTTACATTCATAGTAAACTTCCAACCAATAAGGAACTGCTGCGAAATTTTCTTTGCGGAAAACAACACGAAAAGAACAAATCACAAGGTTTTTTTGGAATAGACCTGAAATGGTCTAATTTTGAAAAGATTGACGAGAAAAAATCGAGGTGCGGCTGTTTTTACTAACCTGAACTAACTTTGGTCTCCAGTCACTAATATAGCACGTATTCATTTTTTCACATTAAGGTAGGACGTTTTTTTTCATTATTTAATGTATTTTGTAATTGCTGATTATTGAATTCAGGTTAGTTTCAGTTAGTTATGGTTAACAAAAACGGATACTTCCCAGTTTTTTCTCATAAATTTTTCAAATTTAGGCCATCTTAAGCCTATTTAAACAAAAAATCTTCCTTTTTCTGAAAAGCCTGCGTACCAAAATTTTACAAAAAAAAAGATGATCATAAACAATTTTGTGATAAGATTAGATTATAACTGAAAAAAAAATTGGTAATTTTTTGAAAATATTAGGCTGACCTGTACATTTCGCCCATTAGTGTGAACGAAGCCTATTCCTCCGAAAACAACTGAGAGTTTCGATCAGTGCTTATCAACAGTTGTTAGTGATATAGGTTCGACTTCCGGTCGACAGTTCGTAGCACGCGGACGCGGACGCGTTCTCCCGGTTGGGGCTTCTGAAGGCGAAGTGCGAGCGTTTGGGGGCTTCGGAGTGTGGATCGGTGGTCCACAAATTGCTTGGTAGGGGTTCTAATCGCATAGGGTTACTAAGCGCTGTGAGGGGTGATTCCTATAACGTCGGTTGAGGTTAGGTGATTTGAGCAGTAGGCGGACACTTGTGGCCGTGTTTTTTGTGTCAATCACGTAACCAGACGGGCGGTCTGACAGAAAAGGTTATACCCAAAACCAGTAGCAGTTCCCGAGCAGATCCTTTATCAGTCCCACAAAAGAAATTAAGTTATAAAGACAAATAAATGTTTTTTTGGGAAAGTAATATTGCCTAGAGCGAGACTACGTTGCTCTCCACCTGTAGAAAGGATCCAAACTCGAGAATGTGTAACGCATCACCGAAGGGTCGCCGATGCTATGCCTAAGCACGAGACGGATTCAAAGCTGAGTAAATTATCCAAAGCAGGATAGAGCTCATTAAAAGAGAGAGAGAGAGAGTGATATAGGTTAATTTTTATTCGCCAAAAACCAATGCAAAAACGGTTTCTCCCCGATGTTTTCTCGTAAGTCTTTCAAAATTAGACCATTTTAAGCCAATTCCAAAAAAAAACCCTTTTTTGAAAAGTCCGCGTAACGAAGTTTTACTTCATGTCTTCACAGGATATGATACTACTACTACTATTCTACACCGGCTTTTTAAAGAAAAGGTAAAAATCAAATTGTTACAAATTTCAGTGATGATTACAAGTTATGCGCAGCATCTGAAAGTTTTATGGTTGAAATCAAAGTGAACGAAGATGTTTTCTGTATTCTCACACTGTACGGTGCTAAAACGTCCAAAAGTTTGAATGAATTGAGATTTAAGCGTTTTATAACGTTAGCCTCGAAGAATAAAAACGTACAACTTAGTTCACTAACTTCGACAGAAGATGCAGCCAAACAACATATCAGAAGAGTCTACAAGTTCAGCAATGGAAAATAATTCTCCAATACCTCCCGAACAATGGGTTTGACAAAGAGAAAATTATTTGACACCAGTAAAAATGACGCAACTAGCAGCACGAACAATGTCTTGCCACAAATCAAGGCGTTTACTTCGCACATTGTTGCGCAACCTTTTTAAGCAAATTCCGAGTGAACGATCCTTCTCACATCAAAAAAACAAACATTTGATTTCACCTGACGAGCTTTTTTTGGACAAGGAGGATTCACGGTTTTCCATCAACTAGACTGTTGTTTTGTCTCAGGATCGTAATTCCAACACCGTGACTCATCTACTATGATGATTTTGGAAAAAAAAAATCGGGGTCAGTTTTGAACTGCTCCTTCAGTTCACGACAGGCCTCCAGGCGACGCTCTTAAAAAACGACGAGTACACAAAACAACTTTTACAAAAAAAAAATTTCAGAAGCCTCTCACAACCTTCTATACCGATGCCGCTTGGCAGACTGACTTGGGAGGAATGTAACTACATCACCCTAGCGGGCGAACCGTGTTCTACAAGTACCAACCTAATCACAACACAATTCCCCTTACTTTTGGGTAATTATCTGTAAAACATGTCGTCAAAAGTTAACAAAAACATGTTTATTTTTTGGTTTCGTAGTAATGTGTCGTTTGCTTAAAAAACAACGGCAATGACAAGGTTCACAGGCACCATTTCTGCAAATAAAAACATTTTTACACCGGCGACGTTGTTCCTGAACTGTTGAACTTTAGCTATGATTTTAGACGTGGATGCAGTCTAAAACGTTCATCGTCTTCTATCGAAGGTTGGACGACTTTAGATAGCGAAAACCACTCGAAAATTTGCGCACAGCTCAGGACTTCGTTCCAAATGCTTCGTAATCATTTCATACGTTCCTCTTTTCCCAAATTTAAAACAAAATTTTGCACACACTCGTGCTATTTTGGACAGTACCCCATAATTTTGCAAATAAAACAATAATAATTATCAATATTATATATTTATTTTATTAATAATTCTTTGGCTTAGATTGCTTAAAAATATGAAGGCAAAAGTATAATAATTAACATTAATAACCTACACCAATATAAACCTAAAAAATATTAATTAGAAAAATACACAGAATTAGTTAATATACTTCACACAGTTAAGAAGTTAAAAAAAGTATTTTTAATACTTTAACTAGAAAGTGTAATACAACAATATACAAAAACAATAATACAAAAATAAAACAAAAGGCGCTTTTTAAGGAAACATCGTAAAAGCACCAAATTTAGGATTTTTTTTCTTAAATAAAATGTAATCTCTAAAATAAATACTACCGTCACTAACTTTCAAATTACTTAGATTGGAAATGAAAAAAACTTCATTCAGTAGTCTTTTTCCAAATAAAACTTTAAAATAGATACAGTCGAGGCCAATTGTTAGGAAGAAAATGCAGTAAATACATTTGGAAATCGCCAAAATATGGAAATATTCATTAAGGCTAAAAGAAAACAGGCTATATACAGGGTGTTTTCTAAGTCTAAGTTGGGGAGTTATATGTATTTCTTTGGTTATATTACTCACGAAATAAAAACATTTCGCCAAAATGAAAGAAGTCCCCTTAAAATTGTATAAAAGTATAGATACAACGATACAACGAATTGTAACCAAATACGCATATATCTCAGCCTTACCCTCTACTAATATTCATAATATCTTTAAATTTAAGATTTCGATCTCTGAAATTTACGAGGGGCTCTCGAAATTGGATCACAGAAAGGTGCCTGGTCCTGATGGTTTGCCTCCTGAATTACTGAAGGCATGTAGCTTCGTATTATCGCGACCATTATGCATGATGTTTAACCAGTCATTGGAGGAGGATTAGTTTCCTGAGTATTGAAAGACCAGTTTTGTCATCCCTGTATTCAAGTTAGGGGACAGGGCTGATATCGCAAACTATAGGCCAATAAGTAAGTCTGCTGAATCGAACTTAATTTGCTATACGGACCAACTATCGAGGACCTTGGAGAGTGGATCCGAGGTACATTCCATCTATTCTGATTTCTCTAAGGCCTTTGATATGGTCAACCATGATGTTCTTCTTAAGAAGCTCAATAACTATGGGATATCGGGTTCACTGTTGGGCTGGATTAGGGGTTATTTATGTGGCAGAGTTCAGGTGATTCGAGCTAATAATTTTAAGTCTGTCAACATTACAGTGCCCTCAGGAGTGCCTCAAGGCTCTCATATGGGGCCTCTGCTGTTTAACCTGTTCTTGAATGATGTGGCCGACTGCTTTCGGTCTTCCAGGTTCTTACTCTTTGCTGATGATTTCAAGCTGTATACGGCGGTTGGATCGATTGAGGATTGTGTGGGATTGCAGGGTGATTTGGATAGACTTACTGTCTGGTGTTAGTTAAACGGTATGGTTCTAAATACTTCCAAATGCTTCTCTATGTCTTTCTCGAGATCGCGCAATCCAGTGTTTTTGGGACTTCTCTCGAGTTCGTGGTTGGCGTAAGGTATCTGGGGGTTAAGTTTGAGTCGACATTGAGTTTTATTCCTCATATAACCGAGGTAACGTCTAGGTCTCTGAGGATGCTTGGGTTCATCAGGCATTGCTCATAAGAATTTTCATCCATTACTTCTATAAAAATGTGTGAAACTCGCCTTTTGCTTGTCATGCTAGGAGGTTGAAGCTTGTTCAGAGTAAATTTCTACGTCACATTAATTTTAAACCCTTTAACAATGATTCTTTTAGTTAATTAAAACTGACATCTACATTAAACTTGAATATCCTGTCTAATCGAAGAGTTCAACATGATCTTGTAATGTTCTTTAAAATTTTAAATTCCATTGTAAATTGTCCAGAACTTTTATCTCAGATTAATTTGTATGCACCCTCTAGACATACTAGATCTACGTTGTCCTTCTTCAAACCTTATCGTAAGACAACCTATGGAGCTAATACCTTCATGATAAGATCTATGGGCATTGTAAATAACTGCTCATCACTGGACTTGTTCTCCAGCTACTTGTCTCTTTTTAAGAGGCAGATCGGGGTTCTTTTCTAAATTTCATAGCTTTAGCCTTTAGTTTTAAGTGTCATTTATAGATGTAATCTTTTATATTTCGTCTTTATGAGTTGAATGGGCATGTCCCATAAATAAATAAATAAATAAGTAACCCTGAACATTTTAAATATCTTGTTTAAACATCATATCTTCTCTTGGCAACGATGAAAGTTTAAATCAATAAAACGAAAAGCTCGCGCTTTCTTTTACTGCATTTCCTTTGTTCTAACACTTCAACTTCTAACTGATCTTAAGGATACTACACATCTAGACAAATAACATAGGCCGACAAAATTCCAGACCCTGAGACCAGAGTATACGTTCCCAAAGGTTTTTGGTACGTTCAACCCGAATTCGACCTCAGAATTGCTCTATCACATCAGGTTTTCGAGACATCCTAGCTTAAAAATGAAAAAACATGGTTTTTCGCTATATTCGTGATTATATTACACCGCGAATTAATTTTTCTCGACAAAATTCGTCACTGCACATAAAAGTACTACTCTTCCCCATCAAAATGCATTTTGAATTTTTCAGATATCTCATTTCTTTTCGAAGAAATCATTTTTCTAGTAACAACATTGTTTATTTGTTATCATACATGGTGTCCCATTTTATACTCTATCCGTTTGCAAGGCGAAGTAATAAATCATGTAAAATTATGCAAATAAAAGTGAGCCAGTGGGTAATAAACCAAAGGCGGGTTGTTTTACCTGATGGGGTTAATTTGGACTATACACCGTATCGAGGGTATACTCTCAGTTTATTTTCTCACGTAACACGTAGTGCATCAGTTCAGAACAAGAAAGATGTCTTCCCCAAAACGTCAAAAAACAACGGCTTTAAGCTTAAATGAAAAGATCATAATAAGGAATGTGTTGAATTACATCAAAAGTGACGAAAACCTTAATTTAAGTGTCGACGATTGTGTTCAAAAGTGTTCCCTAATGACCGGAGTTGGAAAAACAACTATCTATCGAATTTTGAAGGAAGAAAGGGCAGAAGGAGTTACTGTGCCAAAGCTAAAACCAGGTAAAATAAAACTGGAGCTGACAGAAGATGTAAAAAAAATTCCCTGCGAACAATCATTCATGGGTTTTTCATTGAAAAAAAATTACCAACTTTGGACTTAATTCTAGAGGCTGTTAAAAGTAACCCACAGATACCAACGATGGGCAGGACCAAGTTGTGGGACGTTTTAAAATCAATCAATTTTCGTTGGGAAAAATTTCAAAGAAAATCCTTGTTAATTGAAAGGGGAGAAATCGTACGCTGGAGAAGAGATTATTTGAGAAAAATTAGACATGAGCGTTCTCAAGGAAAATGTATTTATTATTTAAATGAAACTTTGATAAATGAAGGGTACACCGTAAATAAGTTTTGGCAGGACAAAAACGTTTTGAGTTCAGGACAAGCTTTTATGGAAGGTTGGTTAACCGGTCTCCGTCCACCATCTGGAAAAGGACGTCGGTTAATAATAACACATATAGAGAGTATCCACGGTTTCGTTAATGGCGGTCTGCTTACATTCGAATCGAAAAAAAAAAACCGGTCAAGTGCAAGTTGAACTTGCACAATTAGTGTTCCGTACGTTGATTGTTTTTAAAATAAAAATTTTTGTTAGGGTGGTATAAAATGATCAGTGACTTCACAAAACACACCCCAAATGAATTTTCAACAAAGTTTGTTTCCAATCTTTACTGAAAACTGGTGACCTTGAAATTTTGTTTTTTTTATATACCAAAATAAATTATTAAAGGCAATGCACTCGTGATAATTTTCGTTCAATCTATACCCCGTGGAGAATATTCCAGAATTTTTTCAAAATTTTTTGATCAGTATTTTCCGAGATAAGGTAGGGGACAGCGATTTTTTAAAAGTAATACGAAGAAAAGTGTGCGCAAGTATTACATTATATATATATATATATATATATATATATATATATATATATATATATATTTACTCGTGTTTTCACAAGCTTTCATTTGACACCACACTCGATGACCTAGTAAAAAACTTTCTTTTTCACTTCCGATTTCACCCCTCAAAACGAACCTCTTAAGTCAAAATTTATGTTACGGTGGTATAAAATGATCAGTGACTTCACAAAACACACCCCAAATGAGTTTTCAACAAAGTTTGTTTCCAATCTTTACTGAAATCTGATGACCTTGAAATTTTTGTTTTTTTTTATATACTATATAAATTATTAAAGGTAATGCACTCGTGATAATTTTCGTTCAATCTACACCCCGTGGAGAATATTCCAGAATTTTTTCGAAATTTTTTGATAAGTACTTTTCGAGATAAGGCCCGGGACAGCGATTTTTCGCGAATTTTTAAAAATAATACAAAGAAAAGTGCGCGCAAGTATAATATTATATATATATTTTTTACTCGTGTTTTCACAAGCTTTCATTTGACACCACACTCGATGACCTAGTAAAATAATTTTTTTTTCACTTCCGACTTCACCCCCCAAAACTAACCCCTTAAGTCAAAATTTAATTCTCAAAACTACATGGCTCTGATGAGGCCATCAATTCCTATATTATTACCAAATTTCACCTTTCTATGTCAAATAGTTTCCGAGAAAATCGGGTGTGACAGACAGACAGACAGACAGACAGACAGACAGACACCGAAGTGATCTTATAAGTGTTCCGTACGGAACACTACAAAGACGAGATTACCACGAGAATATGAATTCTGAAGTGTTTGAAGAATGGTTTACGCAGATGATAGATTTGCTTCCCAGAAGCTCAATAATTGTCATGAATAATGCAAATTACTATTCTAAAAAAGTTGAACGTGTTCGCAGGATGAGATTGCTCAAACGTGATACACAGTCTTGGTTAAATCAGCGAAATATATTATTCTATGATGACAATGTCAAACGCGAGTTAATACAATTAGTCAAACATGAAGTTTTAATAAACAAAGATAATTACAATAAGTATGTTATCGACGAAATTGCCAAAACTCGGGATATAACTGTTCTTCGCTTGCCACCATACCACTGTGAGCTTAATCCTATAGAGCTTATTTGGGCTCAAGTAAAAAAGCGAAGTGGCCAGAAAACTAGCAAAAATGTGTTGAATACATTAAAGAAGAAGATAAAATGTGAACACTAGATTCATCAATGGATCAAATTGTAGAACCACTAGTTATACCATTAGATACAGATGATGCTATGTCAGATTTTAGTTCGGATATGTCTGACATGTCAGATATAGGTGTTTAAAATTAACATAGCACTAGGGCTTGATATAATAATTGTATTTTGTAATTAAATTTAAGTTATAGTTTAAGGTGTTATTTTATAAATGATAAACTTTTAATTGTTACCCTTAGTGTTAAATGGGCATATCCCGTGGATAACTAAATAAATAAATATTAATAAAAATAAAAAACCAGTCAACATACAGTTATTGGGTCTTCCCTGTATGACATTTGTATTTGTTTTCCTTTAGATTTTAGACTTTTTAATAGTGTTTTGTAAAGGCATATACAGGAGCATGCACCTAGGTGCGTTTATATTTTAAAACTTGTTTATATGTAGTTAATTTCCTATTTATTTGTAAATTTATATGTTTTGATAAATAAATTTGATTTGATTTGATCTGAACTATCATATTGTTTTGTATGCATATATTATGCAGGTAGGTAATCATCTGGCATTGATGGGCGCCGTTCTGTCATCTTATTATAATTCCTCAATTTTGTTTTACTCTTGTAATATTATTGTAATATCTGTAATATTTTGTAATATATTTTTTTAATATAACCAACCTTTATTATAGCTATAATTAATACGAATGAAATCAGTCGATACGCCACTGCTCGGTCATTCTCGAGATTTTCAAGGCAAAAATGCCATAATTCTATTGTAATTTTCCATAAATGCCATAAATTCAAGCTAATACTACCGGTACAAATAATCTTGTAACTTTTTTGCGTAAAATGTACTGTGCGGTACCGAGACTCGTACTATCGCGTGAAGTTAATTTGCATAATTTTACATGATTTATTACTTCGCCTTGCAAACTGATAGAGTATAATGTACCAGGATATAATTGTGATGACCTTGGAAGATCATCTTGAAGGCCATTTCAAGGTCAACCTTGATTTTTTAAATGGGAACCCATGTTTCTCTAGCAAAAATACACATTTGTTCGAAAATTTTTTCTCGATAATACTCCCTTCTTTAATACGTCATTGATAAAAGACATTATACTCTTAATCCTCAAACAAGGATAAAGGCAAATGAACCTAACATAAGCAGAGGCGCCGAGTGAAAATTGATAAAATTCTCAAAATTCAGTCGGTTTCACGCCTTTACGAGTGAGAAATATACTAATGACGCGTTGCGCAATCGAAGGGTGCATGCCTCACTCTGACATCGTGAGCTGTACTACTGAATACACCTGGCGAGGCCAACCACAGACATGGAGGGTGGACTGAGCTTTCCGTATTTCGCTGTAAAGTAAATACAGACGCAAAAGTGTGAGAGAGATAAAGCGAATGTATGGGTACATTCGCCTTGGTGATTACGTCATTACATGCCTACATATAATGGCCGCACAATCGCTTTGTCTCTCTCTCTAGAGACTCTAAAAGAATGAAAATTTAACACAACAGAAAGGCAAACGTAACACACTCTTAACGAAATTGGTATGATTGTAACGAAAACGCCATACTAATTAATTTCAACGGACGATTTCTCCCAGAAGAAATAAGATATCTAAAAAATTCAAAATGAATTTTGAAGGAGAGGAGTAGTACTTTCAGTTACCGCAATGAGTTTTATGGACATAAATTAATTCGTGATTTAATATAATCCCAAATATAGCGAAAAACCGTGTTTTTTTGAATTTTTAGATTAGGATATCTGGAAAACTCTGTAATGGAACAATTCTGAGGTCAGATTTGGATTCAGTGCACCACGGGCCTTCGTAAAAGTATAGTCTGGTCTCAGGTTTTAAAAAATGTTGGCCTCTGTAATTTTCAGGATTTTCTTCTGATTAAAGCGATAGTTGTTTTGAACTAAACTGCCTACATACTTGGGCCAAAATTGATAAAAAATATACCTTAAAAATTCTATAAATTTTAATACATTAATATTGCACAAACTTGTCCAAACTACTGAGCTAACTCATAGTGCATTCCAAAAAGTTACTTTTTCAGAAATCAGTAATTTTAACATTTAAAATTTTTACTGCCGGATTCACTAAGAGGGTCTAACTTTAAAACTGGTCCAATTTGACAATTTGATGAAGATTACTAAGCCAACCAAACAGATGAAGCTAAACAGCACGAAACCAGAAAATTCCTTTTTATTATTATTAAACCATAGATTGAAAATAAACTGTGGTCAATAAAACCTCAAGTATTCCCGCCTCTTCATAACCCAAATGATAAAAGATCAGAAAATGTGTTGCTGAGAAGATTGGCCATACTTACCACTCACTCACATCTCCTAAAAAAAGAAACAGCTCCGAAGTGTGTGGTGTGCAATTCCCCCTTGACGGTAAAACACATCTTTGAGGCAAATCACTCCTCTCACCTGAGAAATAAACACAACATCCCTCACTCTCTCAAACAGAATATTGATCAATTCTCATCAATCAAGGAAAAAATCCACAAATACTTAAAAGACCAAAAAATATCAATATAACAGCTAAACACATTCAATAAGGGGCGCCAGATGACCACAGACGTCGATGCGACTGACCAACAAAAACAAACAAACAAAACAATAGATTGAAATATTTCTTCAACGGCTTAAAAACTATGACTTGTTTCCATGTGACGCCACCTATTATGTAGAAACTGAACACCACTTAAAAATTAATTTGCACATCATCGATCGTTAAACTTTTCATTTTGTTTGAGTTTTTTGCAAGAAGAGTGCTTAAACAGGGTTTGGCCCTATTAAGACTAACTTAAATTAAGTACTGTGATTGGTCAAGGAGGTGACGCCATCTGTTGTCGTAAGCTTTAAACTATCATTTAAATTGACACAATGGAAGTAAGTGAGTTCTACATATGAATATTTCTTTGATTAAACTAATACAAATGAAAAATTATTTCACAATTCTTATTTGACAGCCACTGATTTTTTAAACTTGTCCCAAGAGCTTATTCCAAATGTTTACTTACACTTACAAAAACGTGTGTGACATTAACCACGGAAAATATAACAATGTCAAAAACAAATGGCAATTGGAAAACTAGAAGGACGTTGATAGATCAGGTCTAAGCTTCAGACCCTTGTAGTGAATCTAGTTGTCAATATTTTTTTCATAACTTTTTAAGACACACTATCCCAAAGGAAAAATTTTTAGACTGTTACCAAGATAAAACAAAAACAAACTGACACTATTCTAGTAAATAGCTTACAGATTAGCAAGTATTTTGATCAATTCTTCAAGAAAAAATCGTAACACCTCTATCAGTTACATAATACTAAATAAACACAACCAACAGAGTTCAATTTAATTTAAATAACAAAACAAAAGCAACAATTAACTGTAATGGTACCATTTTAGAAATTGGAATGTATAAGTATTAAGTACAATCGCATTAGAAAAAAATTAATCTTAAGAAGCGGCCGTAAATGCTTGATTTGATATGATTACGAAAATATATATGATTTTTCAACGTATTTACTATTGCTTGAAAGTATATAAACATATAAATTGTCTTATAAGGGCTTTCTCAAAATAAACCAATAAACAGATTGATTTAATCAACCATATAGTGGCCGGCCGTGGCTCGGTGGCAGAAGGTCGAGGGTTCAATCCCGCAGGTCGGTATACTTATTTATTAATTTATTCAAGTATATTTCGCCACGTACATAGGTAGTAGTTGTTTGCAGAAATGCAAATAACGTTCGTGGCAGCACTACCGCGTTGTTTAAAAGGTGCCGTGAAATACAAAAATGTATGTTTCGGCACTTGGACAACGTTGAAGGGTATTACGACATCCTCGCCGATATCGTTGGAATAAGGAGAAAGGGTAAAATCCCTACTGAGGCGGGGAGGTAAGCGATAAATAGAAAAACCTTTTTTCTAGACACATATATTTTAAAAAAATAACAGGCTATCAAATCAAAATCAGTCTCTTTACTAGTGAATTTTGAAAACTGGAGCTTACCAAAGAGGTAAGTGGATGAAAGTATTAGGTAATAAGAACGAGTTTATGAGAACGTTGAGTTTAAAGTTATTTTGCTGACAACATTTATTCAGAGAAAGACTGAAATTAGCATAAATAATATATAAGTGTTTCCAACTTAAACTTGGGTGGAAAGATACATTCATAACACTTTCCATTATAATATATATTATTTTTTAAAGGTGACAAAACATCTTCATCCACGAGCCCCCGGAATTGTAAAGAAAAAAATAAACCACTTAGCTGCCACATCATCACAACATTTTTTTTTAAACAGTCAATAAATTTAAAAATCTTAGTAAGTACCTGAGAAAATATAAATATCTAAGTCAATCTACTACAACATCCTGAATTTTGACTTGAAGAAGAGTCTATATTATAACTGTTCGGGTCATATCTCGGTACATTTGTCATTCTTGCTTGCTAAAAAAAAAAAAATAGGATTAGCTTTTAAAAAACTGGCCAAAAGTAAGTCGGACTTGCGCAATTAGTGTTCCGTACGTCGATTGCTTTTCAAATACAAATTTTTGTTACGGAGGTATAAAATAATCAATGACATTACAAAACACGCCCCTGATGAGTTTTCAACAAAGTTTTTTCCGATTTTTACTGAAAAACTGATGACCCTGAAATTTTTGTTTTTTTTTATATACCAGATAAATTATTAAAGGTACTGCACTCGTGATAATTTTCGTTCAATCTACACTCTGTAAAGAATATTTTCTAGTTCAATATATGTACTTACCATGTGCACAAGTATGAAATGCGGATTTCAGACAACAGATGGTACATCAATGCAGTTTGTGCTATAAAGATTTGACACTGCGCCATTTTGTTGTGTCATCAACAAGTGTCAGAGGCGCACGAGCGATAAATTGGAAAAATGTGTGCATAGTGTTGTGTTGTTGTGTTCAATATGTCGAAATTTGTACCGAACAAAGAGCATTCGCGGACAACATTAATTTTTTGTTTTCATTTGAAGAAAACTGCTGCTGAATCATACCGATTACTTCGAGAAGCTTATGGTGATCATGCTCCATCGCAAGATACGTGTGAACGATGGTTTCGGCGTTTTAAAAGTGGTGACTTCGATGTTGCAGACAAGGACCGTGGAAAAGCGCCCAAAAAATACGAAGATGTGGGATTGCAAGCATTGTTGGAGGAAGATGATTCGCAAATACAAAAACAACTCGCCGAGCAATTGGGCGTTAGTCAACAAGCTGTTTCCAATCGGCTACGAGAGATGGGAAAGATTCATAAGCCGGTAGATGGGTACCACATGAGTTGAACGACAGGCAAATGGAAAAGCGCAAGACGTGTGACATTTTGCTCGCTCGGTTCAAAAGGAAGTCGTTTTTGCATCGTATAGTTATAGGGGATGAAAAGTGGATTTATTTTGAGAATCCCAAGCGCAAAAAATCATGGGTAAACCCAGGCGCACGATCCACATCGACCGCAAGACCGAATCGCTTTGGCAGAAAGACGATGCTCTGTGCTTGGTGGAACCAGAGGGGCGTGGTCTATTATGAGCTGTTAAAATCTGGGGAAACGGTTAATACTAAACGTTACCAACAACAATTGACCGATCTGAACCGTTGGCTGCTTGAAAAAAGGCCAGAATACCGAAAGACGCAACATAAAGTCATTTTTCTTCATGACAATGCTCCATCACATACGGTAAAACCAGTTTGCGACACGTTGGAAGCACTCAGCTGGGAAGTTCTACCCCATGCGGCTTACTCACCAGACTTGGCTCCTTCCGATTACCATTTGTTTGCATCGATGGGTCACGCACTTGCTGAGCAGCGCTTTGGTTCGTACGAAGATGTGAAAAAATGGCTCGATGAATGGTTCGCAGCAAAAGGGGAAGATTTTTACTGGCGTGGTATTCACAAATTGCCCGAAAGATTTGAAAAATGTATAACAAGCGATGGAGCATACTTTGAATAAAGCACTTTTTATCATTCATTCTTCCGAATTTAACATGTTTTTCAGAAAAAAAAATCCGTATTTCATACTTGTACACCTGGTATACTCTGTGAAGAATATTTTCTAGTTCAATATATGTACTTAATCAAGATTTATTAATATTCTTAGCTACAGATGAGTCACCATATTACACGTACATGCGTGAAATCAAAGTTGATTACTCTTTACACTTTCACGGCCTTAATATTCTTGAGTAGAAAATTAAATTTCATAGCTGTTGAGAAAATAATTTAAAACTTGAATCTAAAACTGGGACCTAAACATGGTTTATATAATAAAAAAAATATTGTGCAACAGATGGGCTATTTGGTATGTTTTTTAAATTGGGGCATAGAGCAGGCGTTGTAAGTAGTTGAGTATGCAAAACCTGAGGACCGGCAACTATTGCCAAATTCTTATACCTGTGACCCCAAATAATAACAAAACCCATCTTGCCGGCAGCTGCGGTGGTCCCTGCTTCCCCCATGCCATCCCTTCGCGCGCCCTATAGTATGCCGGGCTTGGAAAAGGATATTGGAAATATCATCAAGTGTTTCAATGCTTGTAATCCATTTAAGAGCAGTACAGACTGTGTGCTTCGCAATATTTACACCGGCGCACTTGCTGAAAAATCTACTTCGCGATGCTTACTTAATATTAAAGAAAATGGTGAGACTCTATTAACTACTTATAAAAATGAAGTATTTTTCTTGAAAACAAAAAAAAATATCAAATCCTATAATTTCGCAATTTCGAAAATACTCCTGCGAAAAAATACACAAAGACTTCCAACAAGGAATTACAAGATAAAACAGATATAACAATTATTCAAAAATCATTTATGTTGGCTTCTCAACGTGGATTTGACACAAAAATATTAGCATCTTATGAAATATTAGACTACTGCAAGTATCTTTTTGACAAAGCCGGATTTTACAGGAAATCACCAAAATCAGAACTTGCCCTTGAAATTCGAAACAATCATAACTGTGGTACGAACTCTTGGCAAGACATTATAGACTTAAATACTCCACAAATTTTTATAGTTGATGGTATGGCATTGGTTCATCAAATTCAGTTAAAAAAGTTTAACATTTTCGGTGATTTTGCCGAGGCATTTTTCAAAAAGATTATGGTAATTTTTACGCAGCCTCATGTGAAGAGAATAGATATGATAATGTTTCCATAAAATTTTTAGAGTCAAGATTTCGGAGTAAAGGCCAAATTATTGAAAATATCGTAATTTCAAGTCATTCAACAAAAATTCCTACTGATTGTAAAGCTTTCTTTTCAAGCACTCGAAATAAATTACAACTTCGATATCTTTGCGCTTCTGCTCCAAAATATGCACAAGTAAAAGAATATTGCGAGATGTACATTTGTGGAGGATTTGATGATCCAACAAAATGTTTCCAGCTACAAGGGTCTTCATTTTGTGAGGTACTTGAATTAAAATCTAATTACTTAGAAGCCGATTCAAGGATGTTTTGTCACATATTTCACGCAGTAAGAATTCAATCTGCTCAGGTTATTATCCTCAGTGCTGATACCGATGTATTCATCTTGGCGATTTATTATTGGAAAGACCTAGCAAATATTGGTTGTCTAAGTCTATAGTTCAACGGTTTTTATAAAATTAAACATCTTCTAGGATGCCATTTAGCTGCTGAAGCCCTTGGTGAAAGCATATGTAATATTTTGCCAGCGTTACATTCCGTTAGTGGTTGCGATATTACCAGTAGATTAGGCAGTAAAAAAACAATGTTTGAAAGTTGCATCGGAAGATTTTGTTCAAACAGCCCTCGTATCTTTGGGCAACCTTGACTTAAATGTTGAACAATTAAAACAGAAACAGTGTGCACATACGTTTGTTCGAAAAAAAAAAATTAACTGCTGATGAACTCCAATATAAACTAATTTCTCAAAACATAGGTTTCGGCTTTAATTTAATGAAGGTGATATGCATATCAGATGCTTTGCATTTGTTAAGGGCTACAGTACAAACATTTATTTGGAAAAATGCTCATCAAACACTATTGGAGCCCATTGATTACTCTTTATTTGGATATGAAGAACACAATGGTGACTTACGTCCACGACAAATGACAAAGTTGTCTTTCCTAGAGTCATTGATTCACCCTTGTAAATGTATATCCAACTGTTCAACAATGTCTTGCAGTTGCAAAAAATTAGAGTCACTTTGTATTTCATTGTGTAAATGTATAAATGATTGTCTAAATAAAAATGACTAATTAATTATTTGTTTTGCTTTTATGTATTTCTATTTGAATTCGCCATTTCCTGTTATATATTGTTTTACTAATGATGCCTACATGGTTTTTTTAATGATAATTTTAGTTTAAGTCAGACAGACAGACAGGAACTGAGGTAAACTCATAAGTTTTCTGTCTTTTCATTTTAAGTACAGAACGCATCATAAAACGTATTTTAATGAAGCTAGACACCAAGAAGGCTTCTGGCGCTGACGGAATACCTGCCATAGTTCTCAAAAACTGTGCAAGGGAACTAACACCAGTTTTCTGTAGACTTTTTAACCTATCCTACAGAAAGGGAATATTTCCGTCCTACTGGAAATGTGCCACGGTTCAGCCGATACCTAAAAAAGGTAAGACCTTGCCAAATAACTACCGACCAGTTGCACTGCTTTCAATAATATCGAAAGTCATGGAAAAGGTTATCAATGAGCATCTTCTAAAATATCTTGAACGATTCAATATTATTAGCGATCACCAATATGGTTTTCGTAAACATAGATCAACAGGAGATCTTCTGACTTATGTAACACATGTTTGGAACAACGCAATTGAACACTTTGGAGAATCTCGAGCGGTTGCTCTTGACATATCCAAGGCATTCGACCGTGTTTGGCACGATGGACTGTTGGCTAAGTTGCGCTCTTATGGTATGTCTGAAAGGTTCTGTTTGTGGCTCTCATGTTTCCTCAGAGAGCGTTCTTTACGAGTGGCGGTCGACGGATTTCTTTCTAACACCCTCACTATCAACGCTGGTGTGCCCCAGGGCTCCATACTGTCTCCTACTCTCTTTCTCATTTACATTAACGATCTGCTGGAAAAGACCGGGAATCCAATCTATAGCTTTGCAGATGACAGTACGCTTGTCTCTTCATTCACCTTGAACGCTCGGACATCGGCTGCCCAGGCGAATATCCGCAGACAGCAGGAGGTTGTTCAACTTAACAAAGACCTGGAAGAAATTCCATCTTGGGGTGACAGTAACCAAGTGGAATTTAACGCTACAAAAACCCAAGCGGCAGTTTTTTCTAAAAAAGTTAACGTTGCTGAACCCGACATAGTTATGTCGGGGCACTCCATTCCCCTAGCATCGTCGCTCAATTTGTTGGGCGTTAGTTTTGGGAGCAAATATGTCTTGGCATGAACATGTTGCAGGCATAGCAAGGAGAACTTCTCAAAAGTTGGGAGTATTATTTAGAACCAGAAAGCTTTACATCCCACAACAACTGTTAATTCTTTATAAAGCCCAAATTCGACCAACTATGGAATACTGCTCCCACGTTTGGGGCTCCGCTCCCAAACATACACTGCATTTGTTGGATTCTGTTCAGAGAAGAGCGGTCCGTCTGATTGGGGACCCGGAATTGACCGGCGGCCTTGATTCGCTGGAACATCGAAGAACGGTTGGCGACTTGAGTCTGTTCTACAAGTATTTTCATGGAAAGTGTTCGAAGGATGTAGCCCGCTTAATTCCTCCCAAAGCGGTGGATGTTAGAAATACACGTCGCGCTGGTGCTTCGCATCCGTATGAGGTTCAGCTTGTTACTCCGCGTACAACGCTTTTCAAGCAATCTTTTTATATGAAGAACGTCATCCCTTTGGAATAATTTGCCCAGCGCTGTGTTTCCCACCGAGTACAATTTACAGCGATTCAAGAACGTGAATCGCTTTTTTCCGCACTCGTGCCGCTCCTGGAGCGCTTTAGGGACTTCCCTGCAGCACGTGTGCCAGACCAATAAAAAAAAAAAAAAAAAAAGTACAGAACACTATAAGTAATGACATTACAATAACTCTATAGCATGTACTCCATCAATTTCTTTTGCAGGTAAGAGGAGGCGAGATAAAAAAAAAATGGACCAAAAAATAGACCGGCAAGATTCATATTATTAATCTTTGAGCTTTACTCAGCTAATATCCATTGATAAAATGCGGTTCTCATAATTTGCATACTCACTTCAATCTAGCTCCCGCTCTATCAGTATGTTTTTAAACTAATTTAAAAAAAGTTTTAAATAATATGATAGCAAATTTGTAAACTAAATAAAAGAGACACTTCTTATCTGAATCAAAATACTATCTATTAGTTAATGTTTAATGCCTTAATGCAGCCATTGTTTTTTTCGGTATTGAATGTTCAAATCAAAACAAGAAAATTTCTCATATAGCAGTATTAAGGTTTACGCTATTTTTTAATATTTAATTTAAATAAAATGAAAGTAAATGTGAGTAAGTTATAATATTTTTATGGCATGATTGTTACAGAAATTTGTGACAGACAGATAAGCAGACAGACGGACATACATCGAAATGATCTTATAAGTGTTCCATACAGAACACTAAAAACCAGTAGAACTATCAATAAGAAATCCAAATCTCCACATGGTGGGCAAAAATGATTTTTTAAATTTTATTTTCTGATAAGAGTTTTTAAAATTTAAGCAAATAGTGACCTGTCGAATAAGTTAACTTTTGAAAAAAGTAAGAAATTTTGCTCCCTCTCTGATGTGATTCTAATAATGAAAGCATATCGGAACTCTGCCAGGGACTGTTCAAGATACAGACCAACAGAGGAATTTTTGACAAGGACACAGTTTGATACAAATCACCGCTAGACAACGTGGTCACTACATACATCAACCTATGTGATGGTGCTGCCCAGCTGTGATTCGTGACAATCTGGGACTCATCTCAGCAAGAATTCCTATGCTTATCTATAGCTTCAACATTATCCAGTAGAGAACAGGCATGTATAAAAACAGTAAATAATTGCTAAAATATGGACTGTGTTTTATTTTAATATTGATTTTTGTAAAATTTTTGGAGAATTATCAAAGTTCACAAACCAAAAACCCTATTTTTGCCAGGTTTTCATAACTTAACAATTTTTGCCATCTTTAAAAAGAACAATTTATCAAATCCCTCAGGATCTACTTAGATTTTCAGTTCAAATTACTTAACTTAAATTTTCAGTACCAAAAAGTCAAAATATAAAGGATTTTAAGGAATATTTCTATCAAAAGTAATATTCTACTAATTAGTACTTAATTATAAAGATAAAAATTTTTTTTGTTTCTAAAAAATGTCAGTACAGACATGAAAAAAAGTCTCTATCATGGCAGATGCAACTTGTATTATTCTTAAATATTTTGACTTGCTAATTTTGTATCTGAAATCTGCTAACGGTTTTTGTCTTATCTCAAAAGAAAACAGAAATAAAAAGTTCCTAACTTTTTGTGGTTCTAAAAAGAAATTAAATTCAAATTTAGTAGCTTAAAATACATAGGTTGTGAGTACTTTTTTTCCTATACATATATCTGTAAAATCATTTTAAAAACTACCTTCATTAGGTCCTCAGCAATCTGCATAAACAAGCGTTCGACATTGTCAGATTCTTTGGCAGAAGTTTCAAGAAAATACATGTTATGCCTCTCTGCAAACTCTTCACCAACTTGTGTTGGAATCTCTCTGTCATCTCTATCAATTTTATTTCCTATAGAAAAAAAATTCAGTATAGTGAATGTTTTTAGTGATTTACATCTGATAATATCTTCGGTATATATAGTACAAGGGGGGACCCAAAAATAATGGGAATTTATTTTTAAAAAAAGTTTTATTAAATCTTTCTACAAACAACTATGAGTCACCTTCAAAATACTCTCCATTGGAGCTAATACACTTATAAAATCTTTTATTCCATTATTCGAAGCATTTTTTAAATTCGTCTGATCCAATGTCGTTCAGAGCCTGCATCATTTATTGTTTCACCTCTTCTATGTCAGCAAAATATCCTAATTTCAGGTCCCTTTTCATCCTGGGAAACAAAAAGAAGTTGCATGGAGCTAAATCTGGCGAGTAAGGTGGGTGGAGCAAAGGGGACAAGCTTTTTTTGGATGAGAATTCAGTTTTCCATTGACTGGACTGTTTCTGTGTCTTACGATTGTAACTGTAGCACTATGATTCATCTCCTGTGATGATTTTATAAAAACTGACCTCTCAGTTTCTAACTGTTCTTTCAGTTCAAGACAGGCCTCCAGGCGACGCTCTTTTTGCTCTACTGTCAGCAATCGAGGCACAAATTTGGCTGCCACTTTTTTGATTTCCAAATCTTTCGATAAAATTCGCTGAAACGAGCTCGCGTCGACTGGGATAACTCTACTAGTTCATCAATAGTCCTATGTCAATTTTCAAAAATTGATTCCCAAATTTTGCTCACATTTTCGTCAGTTCGAGAACTTGAAGGATGCCTGGGGTGTGGTTGCTCTTTAAATGACATTTCACCTTCAAATAACTGGTCAAATTGGACTTGGGCAATTAGTGTTAGTAGTGGACGTTGACTGCTTTTAAAATAAAAATTTTCGTTAGGGAAGTATAAAATGATCAGTGCCTTCACAAAACACATCCCAGATGGGTTTTCGACAAAATTTGTTTCCAATCTTTAGTAAAAACTGATGACCTTAAAATTTTTGTTTTTTTTATATACCAGATAAATTATGAAAGGTAATGCACTCGTAATAATTCAACATAAGGTGGGGGGATAGAGATTTTTCGCACTTTTTTAAAAATAATACAAACAAAATTGTGCGCAAGTATTACATTATATATATTTTTAAACTTGTCTTTTTACAAGCTTTCATTTGACACCCCACTCGATGACTTGGTAAAAAAAAAAATTTCGGTTCTGAGTTCACCACCCAAAACTAACCCCTTAAGTCAAAATTTAACTTTTAAAAACTACATGACTATGATGTAGCCATCAATTCCTATATACTGCCAAATTTTAACTTTCTATGTCAAATAGTTTTTTTGGAGAAAATCAGGTCTGACAGACAGACAGACTGACACCAAAGTGATCTTATAATTATTCCGTACTCAACTCTAAAAATGATGAGTACACAAAATAAGTTTTACAAAAAAAAATATCAGAAGCCTTTCACAACCTTTTATACCCATGCTCTTTGGCAGACTGACTTGGGAGGAGTATAACTACATTATTCTAGCGGGCAAACCGTGCACTACAAGTACAGAATTCCCATTACTTTTTGGTCCCCCCTCATATAGTGACATAACCAGGTTGAAGATATGTATGGATACCAAGTGTATTTCTTTAAGGAAAAAAAAGAACACTAAAGATAGAACTGCTTCTAAAGGGCAGGCACCAATTGATAAAAACCAAATAATAACTTGCACTAGGACTTTAAAAGCTTAGGCCTTTCCCGACATATTAAACTAAAAAAATCAATTACTGGCAGGATATTTTTCATAAAAAAGAACCTTTCCATGCAGTGGAACCTCAAAAACTTAAACTCAAATTAGAAATTAAGGACTTGGTGGTGAAAATTTGTCACGAAAAGAACTTCTAATAAAAAAAAAAACTTATTTTAAGGAGGGTGCTATTTTCTATATCCGTAGGGCCAGGTAGCATATGCTACACCTGACCCCTCCTTGACTATGCGACTCATAGCAGTATCTGAAAATATTGTATAAATCTAAAGATTTTCTGACACTGACTGTTATTCTTACCAAATTTTTACAAAAAATTATTTTCTCTATCTATTTATTTTATATTAAATATTGTTCTTACCTACTAGAACTCTAAGAACTTTACTACTAGCATATTCTTCAATTTCTCGTAACCAATCAGGTAAACAGTCAAAAGTAGGCTGACAAGAAATATCATAGACTAAAATAAGAGCATGGGCTGACCTGTAGTAACTTTGTGTAATAGATCTAAAACGTTCTTGACCTGCTGTATCCCAAATTTGAAGCTAAAAAAAAATTAAATTTTGTTTATTTTTAGTTAATAAATCTCCAACAAATATAAAACAAGACAGTATAACGAAAAACGCTTAGTCAAACAAGTTAATCATTGCTAACAAGTTCAATCTTACCTTTACTTTTTCATTACCAACTTCTACAGTCTTGATCATAAAATCAACACCTATAGTGGCCCCCTGGCCAGGAGGAAACAATCCCTGGGTGAACCTTCTGACCAGGCAAGTTTTCCCAACTCCTGCATTTCCTACAAGTACTACTTTAAAAAGAAATTTGTAATCGTCCATGGTAACTTTTTTCTTAAAAACTAGCAGTTAAGAATGCACAATTCCAAGTGGGTAATGCAATGTTACACAATTAAATTCTTGTTATGAGCACAAAAATATTGTTCATCCTCTAATTCTTTTTAAAAATCTATATCTTCCTGATTCTGAAATAAAACATTAGGTAACAGAATAAACGATTTTCATGGTGCGGTGATTACTGATCACACCTACCTGTTTAAATTCTTTTTCTTGTCTTTTATTGTACATTTTCCTAGATATGTAATATTTTTCGTTTGTTGTAATTGCTCTGTTTTTTACATTAATTTTATTACTTTCCAGTTTTCATACCTTGTAATTTTTTAATAAATTGTTTAAAAACTTAGACAGCTGTTTAGTGTTATGAAATTTTTTGCTACTGTTTTTAATTTGACATTGACAAAACAAGCTGTCAATGATAAGCCCTAAATTCGGTTCAGTATTCTTTTAGCTCTTTCTGATTTCCCTTTCGACGGTCTCGTGATCTTATATGTAGACAGAATAGTAGATCACGTGCTTTCAAGATTTTGATCACGAAAAATAAAAATCGTACCAAGTTATCAAAGGATAAAAGGGCTTTCAAAGGCTCTGAAAAACGGATATCTATCAACATTATTAAAATACGGTCATCATACAAGTGCCTCAGGTAAAATTTCCTTGCTTTTAATTATATTTTATTCGTTATAAATATTTTTCTTGGCTCAGATACCGGATTTTTATAAGCGACCCCTCTAATGAAAAGTCTTCTTATGAGTGAACTTTTGGCGAAAACCGTACCGACCAGAGATGGAGGGGTCCTAAAATATAAAAAATAACAGGTCGAAAAATACCTTGAATTCAATGAGAGATGAAAAAGTTTTTTTCTGCTGGCCCTCTCCCTTTCTGTTTTTTTCACTTAACTTAACCAAACCTAACTAGATCAATGGACTGGCACTTTTTTCTGACGTGTTTAGCTGCATTTAAATGCGTTTCCAGCTAGCGGAACTGGCACCCGGGTCTCTGGGACTTGTTATGCATAACCTAATTTAATAATTGGCCAAATTTAATTATAAAAATAATTAATTTAATCAAGAACAATTTAATTTCAATTAAGCGTCAATAAAATTCAATGTGAGTGTACGGGACATCTCATTTAAAAAACTTCTGACAGAAGATTTGACAGAAGGGGTAAAAGGAACTGTTAATTAAAACCAAAAGGGACCCTCCCGAGAATCTTTTGACTTATTTTTAGAAATAAACCGTTTTCAAATTATTTGAGGTGGGTATTTTTTGTTTGGAAGCTCTGTATATCCAGTGGTATAACAGTTCAAGAAGCGGATAGCATATGAATACTAAGGGCGCTTGTTTTAGTTATTAAGGAATCATTAAAGGCCAATCGACAAATAGAGGAGCGCCAAATGACAGCCGGGAGTGGAGAAAGGCGAAATCTATTGATGAAAAAACCTTTTATACTCTCTTGAACCTCAGGCCCTTCTCCACACAACTAACCAAAAATCGATGACCAAAGGTAGAGATTTTCTACAAAAAGAATATCTTACTCTCATTTTTCCTCACCACCACTCCCTCCGAATAAAAAAACTAAGAGAACGTTATTTCTAAATCCATAGAGGCGGGAGGGACATGTTTTCTCTGCCCCTCTTGTTTATGCCGCAGTATATATTATATGGAAATGCTGAGAAAATGTGTCTAAAAATCATCAATTTTGACAAGAAATCTACTTAGTAGAAAATGCGATACAAAATCCATTTCTAAAGGTCTTTACTACAGCTACAGACATTTTAGATGTTTAATTCTCTCTCTAATCCGCTGAAATACATTTAGTGATTAGAAGAATATAAAAAATCGACAATTAAATCAGAAAATAAGGGACATACAAGCAATATATCCATCGTGGTCGATTGAAGTATTGTGCATTAGTTCTTTCAGCAATGTAAATCAAAATGCTTAGATGAAAGTGCTATTAAAGATGCCACTAAATGAAAAAAAAAACTTTTTGATGGAACTCCCATTCTTCGACAAGATTAAAAACTTGCCCAGCTTCGTTTGCTTAATAATAAAGTAGGGATTATAATCTTGGAACGAACGTAGACGTTAACCGAATTAGCAGACATACCTAACACATTGGAAATAAACACGTTCAATAATTTATTGCAGCTAATCCAATTTTAAATAGTTCTTAAGAAGTGTGCTAAATTTAAGACTTTAATATAAATTTCTGGGAATTAGAACTATGATGTTAATGACACCTAATTAAATTCCACCATCTTTCTTCTACCTGCAACCCTTATAAATATATTTTTAACCCAGATAATTTCACTTGAATCGAATATAATTTCGAATGAACTTCACGGGCTTTTCCTTGTTTCCGAAAATGAACGAATTGAAGTTAGGCGTCATCCGAAAACAAACGAATATCAGTAGTCGCCATTTTTGTGAAATTTGAGTGCCAGACTATTTCGTGTTGCAGTGTAATTTTCTTTCAAGTTAGTGAATTTTCTCAAAGAAAATGGTTATACAACGTGGGATAGTTTAGATAAATTATTTATTAGTATTTTAAGGTATGTAAATTTGATTTTCTTTGCTTTTTAATGTGTAGAAATTGTTATTTATGTTGCACCATACGACGTCAATCACATAACAGTAGCCTTCTTTTTTTATAAAAGTAGGTAAATGCCCGCTTAAGCTTTCAACGAGTATTTTATTGTAAAAACAAATTGAATCTAGGTGTCTCTAAACATATTTGTATTCTACTGCTTTAATTACTCACAAAACATCAATAAACTGACGCCATCATTTCGCCACGATTCGCCCTTAACCATATGGCAACATCGGTCATTAGGGTGTGTGGTTAACCTTAAAGCATGTTTACGTTAAATTGAACGTGCCAGGTTGCCAAAGCTATAGGCCTGTAACCTCGTTGAAAGTCACGAATTGCGATAATTCATTGTTCTAAATTACTTATGAAAGTTTTTATTTTTAGTTTTCCGGGCCCCGTCGCGGGTTTTCCTATCTGTGATACCGAAATCTAGTGCAAAATGACGACGGAGGAGGAGATAAAGGCTGAATATACGTCAAGTTTGGCGGACTTGACTTTCAATAGCAAACCGCTTATTAACGTGTTGACGATGCTCGCGGAAGAAAATTTACCTAATGCTAAAATTATAGTGGAAGCTATTGAAGAGCATCTGGCTAAGGTTAATTTTTATTTGTTACTTTAGTAAAAATGTGGCTTAAAGTGTCTTCAACATTTAGAGCCATACAGGGTCAGTCAATTTTTTTGTTTAAACATTTATACAAGTGTTATGTTGCACTAGGTTAATAATATATTATTCATTTTCTTACTATTTGTCTAGTTACGCTTCCATGCAAGTCCTGTTTCCTTATTATGATAAATAAATTGTAGTTTTATAAGCAAAAGAATTGATAGGCACTGTACGAGAAGTTTTTTTAATACTAGGTATAGAGTTCCTAATTTTTTGTGATATATTTCAATAAAAGATTTGAAAGTAACGTGAGCTAATTTTTCCATTGCGATTTTCTTTTTTGGTTTTTTTTATTTATTTTTGTGGGAAGCCCTTGATTCTATTTAAAAGGATAGGTTTTTTTAAACTCAAATATAACAACATAGAGATAACAGGATATAATGTGTAGGCTTGCATTATGCGCATTAAACTGTAGTTGAGATAAGACAAGTAACGGTGGTATTATTTGAGATAGGACTAATTCTATAATTAACTGGATCCACTTACACATATAGTGGTTAATAAGTATAGTTTATGTCACATTTGTGATGTTTAGTAGAAATTTATTGTTATTTTTGATCGAAAATATGGTGTCTTATTACATTCGTATATTTCAGAATAAGACTCTCTATTCGATTCTATTCTGATGTAGGGACATATTTATTATTTAAGTTTTTTATGAGTATTTTGTGATTATTAGGTGTATTTAGTAATCCCTTGCAAGATGGATGCTTGATGGAGCATTTGAATATGATTTACCAAGTGTATTTGCTAATTTTATAATATATATAAATATATTTTTGTAAAGATCTACAAATGCATTATTGCGATTTCATAGTTCAACTACATTTTCAAATGCTTAACTAAGACTAAAACAATTTTTTGTATTTATTTTTATATAATAAAAGGATGTGGCCAACTTAGGTGCGATAAAAGTTGGTAAAGAACGGAATTTTCGATGTCTACTTGACTTGACTAAGAAATTAAGTTTTGATCCTTTAGGTGCCATATGGAATATTAATAAATAATTAATATTAGGAAATGGAGGGTCCGTTTTTTAAGGGAGTGTTGCTGTATGATACTACTAGTCTTACTGGCAAATTTTTTTTATGTATTTTATCAAGCTGTAAAGCTTTGGTGATATAGAATTTTGGTTTATTATTTTAAACTTTTCTCGTTCATCCAAAATGCTCATGGTTTCATTTAACAGGGTCTCGAATTATTTTTGAATTTTATCAGTTGGATCTTTTTTAGTTTTATTGGATTTTCTTTTTCCAGAAAATCATTTACTTTTTGAAAGTACTAGTTTTTATCAAAGGCTATAATGGAGTTGCCTTTATCTGCTTTTGTAATTATTAGGTTATACTCTCTTTCAGTAGTATTTTTGATATTAAAGTTAGGATTATATTTTGATCGTTTCCCCAATAGTTTCTCACTTTCTGTGAAATTTGTACTGAAGATGTTGATATAAATCTATCATAGAAGGTTTTTAGTTGAATATTATCTGAAGGTTTGGTATATTTTTATTCTCTATTAGTTTTTTTAAGTTTTTTTGATTGGGTTAAGTCAATTTTGGGAATAATTTGACTAATCTTTAATCTAGTATTATCATCAAAGATACCGAATTCTGGCGGGTGGAGTTTATAAGCTAATTCAGAGTGCAATATCTTAATATGGGGTACAAGGTTGTCTCTGCTGTTTAACTATAGCTTCTTCAGCCATGTAATCTTATAGGAATGGATAGTTTTCCTGGTCAAAGTTGATGATGAATTGCATTTTATGTGTGTATTTTGGGTAGATGTTGTTTCTTAGAAATTTTAGGTTGAACCATGCATTTTGAACTGATATATGATGTTTGAGCCTTAATTTAAAGTAGAATTTGGACTGGTCTGCAGTACTTGCTTCTCTTAAAGAGTTGATTGATTGGTTCGTTACTTTGTGAAAGTACAGTTTAACAATAAAATTACTTATATACTTTATTAACTGACACTAAATATGTTTTTGTGAAGATTCACAAATGTGTTATCGCGATTTCGTAATACAATTACATTTTCAAATGCTTAACTAAGACTGAAACAAATTTTTCTGTATTTATTTTTATATAATGAAAGGATATAGATATCTTAGGTGCTATAAAAGTTGATAAAACAC
The DNA here is from genome assembly GCA_019049505.1 of Pachyrhynchus sulphureomaculatus. NCBI lineage: Eukaryota > Metazoa > Arthropoda > Insecta > Coleoptera > Curculionidae > Pachyrhynchus > Pachyrhynchus sulphureomaculatus. The sequence continues at coordinate 184,252,662 of CM032449.1, forward strand.
AGAATTTCCGACGTCTACTTGACTATTTTGTAGATTTATATTATGGTTCTTTCAATGTCTATAAATTTCTATAGATTCTAAGAAATTAAGTTTTGATCCTCTAGGTAATGGAGTATTGATAAACAATTAATATTAAGAAATGGATGGTCTGTTTCTAACATTTTTACCCTGTAGATACATTCTGCATCTTGTTTTAAAATTCTGTCTTGGCCTATGTAACAGCTATTGCACTCTTGACTTTATAAACTCCTGATTTATTATGTTTATTAGTTTTATCTTTGGTGTTGAATAATCTATTGGATAATTTATGAGTGGGTTTTAAAGCGATTCTTGTTTTTTTGGCTGTGTTATAGCACCTAAGATACCCCCAATCTTTCATTATATAAATATACAAAAAAAATTATTTTAGTCTTAGTTAAGCATAGCTGTACTACGAAATTGGGATAACGCATTTGTAAATCTTTACAAAAATATATTTAATGCCAGTTAACGAAGTAAATAATTAATTTTATTATTCAAATGTACTGTTACAAAGTAACCGACCAATCAGTTAACTCTCCAAAATAAGATATTGGAAAAGATGATGATGAGATACTTATGTTTTTTCGAATAGATAGGCTGCCTGTCAGTTTGGTTCTTAAATATATTTTTACAGTTTAAAAGTTATTAATTGGGTAATTTTGGAAATAAAATAAGAATTGAAAATAGTATGGAACATTTTGGGAAAACCTGGCCACCAAAGATGGTGCTTTGGCTATATGTCATGGTCCTTCGACTCCTACGGAGCTTCAATATGGTGAATGGAAACAGCAGAGAACCATAACTGCGGCGCTAAATCCGCTGCTTATGTTCCATTGGGGCTGGAAGCAGCACCCCCCTACAGCAACAGAAATAATTCTAGGACTAATGCCCCTAGATAGATAGCCGGTCAAGTAAGAACGTGTCGCGCATTATTCAACAGTAGAGGATTAAAACGCTAATAATTCGGTAGTTTCTCCAGTGCCCAGCAGCGTCAATGATGCTGCGCCGAGATTTCGCAAAGATTTCCAAATTGCCCGAATTTGCCGTAACAGCGCTTCACCGTGTACATCCTTTTACTACGCAGCTTCTGCTTGATGTGTGATCACACGTTTATGATTGCGTTTGCAATTTTTTTCTTCTGAATTTGCCGTCTCATCTTTTTACTACTAAACTTTTGCTTGATTTATGACCACACGTTCTCGATTGGGTTTACGTCGGGCGACTGGGATGGCCAATCTAGTGTGACGATACTGGATTCTCTTTTCCACTGGCTACATGTTTTACTCAGATGTGTGATTATCCTTTTGATGAATTCACCCTTAATTTTTATTGGCAAACCATCGTTTGGCAATCTGTACTAATGCCTTCTTATAAATCTGGAGCATTATTTAGCGTTCAAATTGTAGGGAAAGATCTCTTAAAACCTTCTAAAGGACACCCTCCAAACATGGATCTTCACAGGGTGTTTCACGGTGCGCTGAACCAATTAGTGGAAATTGATTAGCCTCGTGGGATGATAACGTGACCGCAAAATGAAGCGCCGTCGGAAAAAATTTCATTGTTCCAGTCTCAATTTATGTTTTCCTCGCGAGTCGTTTCTCTCTGTTTTTCACCCAGCAATGGTTACTTGATGGTACTCTGCCATTCTGCTCTAGTTTTTACGCCCTTTGGCGAAAAGTTAATTAAGGCTTTTGAGAATCATTTTCTCTCCCTGTCTCACACTTTTCCTCTAGAATCATTTTCTGGTAGATCAGCAACATTTTTTTAACTAAGAGTATTGTTTCACCCACTTGCTAATGAATGCCCTTGATTTGCCATGTAATTAGCAACCGCTGTAGGCGTCATTTTCTGATCTTTTGGATAATTACATAGGAACAGAGCCTCAAGGGGCGAAGCATATGCAGCACCCATGTTTGATAATGTACTATTAATATATATACTTCAATATTATATTAAATAAAGTTAGAAATGAATCTCTTTCTAGAAAGCATTGTTGGCAGGGGTGCCAAGAGTAACCTCAAAAAGGAGGGATTTTTTACCATCTACAAGTTATAACATAGACATTCTTATTTGACTGACTGTATACATCCAAAGTGGAGCTATCAATTGCGACCCTTGAACAAGGACAAATGGGGGATGGAAATAATAACCTGTACAATTTGGACACACAAGAATTATGGATCTAATCAAGGACGAACTCTTGGATATGCAATCTGATTATATGACAATGCCATATAATTTTAGAATATCCTATAGAATTGGATGGAATGAAGGTAGATACTCCTTCTAAAGACAATGTTTGATTCTCAGATGGAACTTCAGAGTAGACGCTGGCATATATGTAGAATATGTCAAGTGGAGCTTTAGTATTCCACTAGGGACAAGTGCTACAATACTCTAGGAAGCAAATTAAGACAATACAAGTATGCGTTCACGAGAATATTAGGCGGGATTGCAGCAACCAATAAATATATATTCTCTTAGACAATCAAGCTGCTCTAAAGGCCTTAGATGCCTAGCAAGCCAACTCCAAGATCATGATGGAGTCTAAACCTAATGTGTTAGAACTATCCTCCAGGAACAACAAGATTGAACTTCTGTGAGTTCCAAGACATTCGTGGATAAATTAGCAAAATGTGCAGCCACAAAACCATACAGAGGTCCAGAACCAGTGTTTGGTATACCAATACAAGGGATAAAAACAACAAGCAACAGTTGGTCATATCGTCAAGATCCAGATCGTTGGTTCTGGCCAAAGATATGCGAGCGTAATTGGCGTCCTCTGAAAAAAAACTATTAACTGATGTTTTTCATTTAACAAGGGACCAGACGAAATTAGTTGTAGCACTGATCATTGGCGACTGTCATCTGAAGAAACATTTACTAAAAATGGGTATTCACAATGGTTCAACAACGTGCAGAGTATGTGATGAAGATATGAGTGTGCGACTTTAACGTGGAACAGACTGTTAGAGATCTACATAATGGCGATATATTACCACATGAAGGGCTTGGAAGGAGGCTAATAAACTTTCTTAAAGGAAGGATGCTTTCATAATCAAGATAAGAGAGAAGGCATAATAAACCAAGAGGGTGCAGGTAGGCACAATTGCCTACTCCGTCTACAACCAACCAACATTGAACCTTCGAGGGTTGTATGATAAGTACCTGGTCTGACCAGAGATAGCGCTACTGTTATTTAAAAGATTATATTTTTCGTTAATATAACCTTTCATAAAAATCCTTTCAAATTTTCAAGTTGCTGCCTGATTTAGTTTGTGAGTGGCAGCCATTTAAATAAAACAACTTTTGTGATAAAAAATTTGTTTTCGAAAAAGAAAACGAATGAGATAAAGGTGGAACTCAGCGAAGTTTATGGGGACTGCACCTTCGTTATTGGACATAAAATATTGGACAGCTGAATTGAAACGTGGCGGTACAAGCATTTTTGATGAAGAATGTCCAGGTCGTCCAAATGATGTCACATCAGAAATTCACGATGTAGTGATAAATAATCGGAAAGAGTATGAGCATGTCAGTTGAACGGGTGCAACATTTTAACAACTGATTGGGATATGAAAAAGCTTTTCGCAGGATGGGTGCCGCGTTTGCTCACAATTGACAGTAAACACGCAAGTGTGTCAACTTCGAAAGAATGACGAAACATGGATTCATCACAGAACACTAGAGACCAAAGAACAGTACAAACAGTGGGTTTTCCGTAGCGAACTGACGCTAAAGAAGGTCAAGGCGACTTTATCGGCCAGCAAAGTCATGGCCACAATGTTTTGGGATGCACGCGGCATAATCCACGTCGATTACCTTGAAAAGGGCAAAACGATTAATGGAAAATATGTCAACTTATTGGCTCTCTTCAACCATGCTGTGAAAAAAAAACTTCCGCATGTGTGTGTGCGCGAACAAAAAAATTCTCTTTCATCAAGGTAATGCACGCCTGCACACTTGTGGCATCGCCATGGCAAAATTCCATGAGTTATGATACGAATCATTTTCGCATCTGCCAGATTTAGTCCCCAGCGATTATTTCAGTTTCCGAATATGAAAAGGTCTCGGTGGAAAGAAATTTGGCCCTAGCGATGGGGGGATTGCTGAAACAAAAGCGTATTTTGAAGGGTTGGAGAAATCGTATTTTTTAGATGGGATACAAAAGATAAGAAAATGTTTTTTTCTTTCTCGTCAAGGCCAGGTACTTATCATAACAACCTTCATATCAATATAGCCTCATAAAATGCAATTGAAATGCTTTTGCATAAAGATTTGCTATTTCTCATCTGTTTATAAATATAAGGTTGCACAGATTGCCAGCTGAATGTGTTGTCAAGTTCACATGAAGCCTCCACTGCAATTACCTAAATCTGTCATCTTTTTACTCTAGATGTTTCCCGAGGAATACCCTCAGGTTTCTTGCCCAACGTCAGTGTCTATTGGAGAATAATT
>CM032449.1:184264640-184355149 GCA_019049505.1 Pachyrhynchus sulphureomaculatus
TAAAATTTGGAAAGGAATTTTCAAAAGGATCAAGTACTTGTATTTAAAACTTACATAAAGCTATCTAGCATATATTTTGTATGTAATAAGGTGTATGCCGTGCAGCTGTTTGCATTGGTTCTCTATCGTACTCAAACTTGAACAGAGTGAAACAGAAAAACAACCCAGCAAATAGAAAGATATCTTGGGAAAGTCCTTAGGTTAGGTTATTCCATTCGATGTTAAGTTATTGACCGATCAGAGGATGGCGTTAATAAAAACTTGCAACAAGGTGTCCCATAAAAAAGTATTAAATTTAAAATATTGATTTCTGATAAACAAAGACAATCGTAATTACACATCAAATTACAATCCCTGGAAAGTTACTTCTTAAAAATAATCATCATTTAATATATATGAAAAATGTGTTTCCTTCCTGATAACCTCAGTCGTCCTCCCTGAGGTTTACTTAAGAGCATATACCTAGTCATGAAACCGAAAAAAAAACAACATTTTTTAGGATTTTTTTTAGCGAAACTTTATTATATAAATCAGGTTTTTCCGTTATATAATAATACATAGCTTAAAATACCATTTGTGAAATTTTAATTAAAAAAAAAATGATGGCGCTCTATCACGATTGCTGAGAGCTGGATCATCTGAAATCAAAATTTCATAGACATTAGTTTACTAGAGGAAAAGTCTTGTCTTTATACGAAGGATTTAAAAAAAAAAATTTTCGTTAGTTGGCATTGGTTTAATTAAAAATAAAGACCTTGGTAAAATCAAAATTCCTTCGTTCAAAGACAAAATTGATCCTTTAATAAACTAATTTCTTTGGAATTTTTGATTTCAAATGATCCAGCTCCCAGTAAGCATGCAGCAATGCTTCTTAAAAAAAAAAGGATCGCGGGGTATAGCGCTGCCATTTTTATTTTCTTTTAAATTAAAATTTCACAAATTGTATTTTAAGCTGTGTATTATTTTTACAAAATAAAAGCCTGATTTACGAGGCTGGTTTGAAAAGTCCGTGCAAAAATAAAAACTACTTATGTGTTTGGGGTAAACCTTTTTTATTTTTCGACATAGTCTCCTTTTAGGCTTATATACTTCGTCCAACTATGTTCTAGTTTGTTGATCCCTTCCGAATAATAGGATTTGTCCAAGTCTGCAAAATATCCATTAGTGTCTGCAATCACCTCCTCGTTTGAATAAAATCTTTGTCCCGCCAGCCATTTCTTCAAATTGGGGAACAAATAGTAGTCCGAGGGAGCCAAGTCTGGAGAATAGGGGGGATGTGAAACGAGTTGGAATCCTATTTCCATTAATTTTGCGACCACAACTGCTGAGATGTGTGCTGGTGCGTTGTCGTGATGGAAAAGGACTTTCTTGTGGACCAATCGCGGGCGTTTTTCTTGCAGCTCGGTTTTCAAACGGTCCAATAACGATGAATAATATTCACCTGTAATAGTTTTACCCTTTTCCAGATAGTCGATGAGGATTATCCCTTGCGAATCCCAAAAGACAGTCGCCATAACCTTTCCGGCCGAAGGAACGGTCTTCGCCTTTTTTGGTGCAGATTCCCCTTGGTAACCCATTGTTTAGATTGTTGTTTGGTCTCAGGAGTATAGTAATGTATCTATGTTTCATCCACAGTGACGAAACGACGCTTAAAGTCCTCCGGATTCTTCTGGAACAGCTGCAAAACCATCCTTGCAACACTTCATACGATTCCGTTTTTGGTCAAGCGTGAGCAATCGCGGCACCCATCTTGCGGATAGCTTTCTCATGTCCAAATGTTTATGCAAAATATTTATGTACCCGTTCAGTCGAGATGCCCACAGCACTAGCAATCTCACACACCTTAACTCTTCTGTCATCCATCACCATATCATGGATTTGATCAATGATTTCTGGAGTCGTAACCTCCACAGGCCGTCCAGAAACGTTCAGGGTCACTTGTGCCCATATGGCCAGTCCGAAAATTTTGAAACCACTTATAAACTGTCCTAATCGAAGGTGCAGAGTCACCATAATGTTTATCAAGCTTCTCTTTAGTCTCCTGAGGCATTTTGCCTTTCATAAAGTAATGTTTAATCACCACACGAAATTCTTTTTCGTCCATTTCTTGAAAATCACTCGACTTCCTTGATTCACACGAATGCCAAACACAAAGAAATAGACCAATATGGCTGAAACTTGGTGTGCGTTCATTCAAGAGATGCTACTAACTAAACATGACCTCGATACGCGCCGGTGGTGCCATCTCTCGGACTTTGCACGGACTTTCCAAACCAGCCTCGTATATAATGAACAGTTTCGCTAAAAAATCCTAAAAAACATCTTTTTCTGCTCCATGACTAGGTATATCCCCTCAAAGTGGAGCTAATTTTTTTTACTACAAATTACTAATGTTGTGTGTTACCAAGAGGAACGACCTTATCGGTACAATATTCATCTCAATAAAAGTTTTTGAGCTTAAATACCTCAGTATCTGACAGTTAGTTACCAATGACTTAATATAGAACGGTTATACCTGCCTTTGGGCATTATATCATTTTGTGGTAACTTCTTTTTAACTAACAGTCAGATAAAATGTGGATTCTTCGTGAAATTGTATAGCATGTTACACGTCTTTTTACAAAATAAATATGAATTTGTGATTTGCGGTAATTTCTTATGCACTTGGATACCTTTGGCTTAAACCACCATATTTGTGTGATCTTTTCATTCAAATCGGACTTAAACTACATTTTATTTTACTGTTACTTATTAAGAATATACCAAAAAAAACATCTTTTAAGCAAAAAAGAACCAAAAAATAATCTAAAAAACCAAAGGTACACAATGTGGCGACTATAGCGGAGGTTTTTTTTTTTCTTTTTTCCAAATACAGGTATCTACCGATGTGAAGCTACCAATTTTATATCTAATCGACTGTATCGTGAAAAATGTAGGAGATACTTATACTGGATTGTTTAGTCAAAATATCGTCGCCACGTTCTGCAGTGTGTTTAAAATGGTAAGTAATTGTTTTGTTTCTTTTTTACACCTCTACACTGTCTATAAATTTTATTTACTTTTACTTTAATTAAAAGGGTTTAATTTAAAAAAAAACATATATGTATATACAAATAAAATCTATCTTATACCATTGTACGTTTGTACGTTCATTACACATTCAATTAATTATGTACACAGTAACACCAAACATTTAACCATTAACATGAGAATAAATAAAACATTACAAATAAGATTCTCAAAAAGTAAAACGATGTTTTTGCCAAAGTGGATTTTATTCTGCAACATAGTTTCCTTCAAGAGCGATACACGTATTCTAAAATAAGTCTCAGTTTCCCATTCGACTTCTTCATTTGAGCCAAACCCCTTTCCTGGAGTCATCTTTTGAAATTTGGAAAGATAATTGCTAGAGGCCAGATCTGGTGAATACCGGGGATGACGAAGCCCAATCGGTCCAATTTCACCATCGATTTTATGGACTTGTGAGCTGGTGTATTATCTTGGTGAAACAACATTTTTTCCTCGCTAAATGCAGCCTTTTTTCTCTTGATTTCACCATTCAAATTGTGCAGTAATCTCCGGTGATTCTCAAAATAGTCGATCAATATTACTCCATGTGCATCCCAAAAAATACTTGTCAAAAGCTTTCCAGCTGATGTTTATGTTTTTGCACGCTTCGGTCGGCTTTCATGCGTAGCAGCCACTCTGCGGACTGCCTGTTGGAGTCAAGCGTGTAGTGGTGGGTCTATGTTTTGTCCATTGTTACGAATCGACGCAACAACTCCCTTGGATCAATCAAGTATTCATGCGAAATATGCCTCAAGCGTTCTGTCGATATTTTCACTGTGTCATCTATCTCTCTTGCTTTGCGATCACGCAGAGTGACTGCCTTATTTGGACAAGCCGCTGCTTGTACGATCTCATTTACCTTCACTAAATCAGAACACTTCTCAAGCCATTCTTGGGTTTTTGCTGAATTTTTCCCATCAAAAAGCAATGTTTAATCAACACACAAAATTCTTTTTGTTCCATCGTTTTGCAAAAGTACAGCTGTAACTCGCAAACTAATAGACAAATGTCATGAAAATTTTACTCGAATCTTATGAGAGTTGACATTAACCGAAAATCATATGGTGTTTTGTTTGTGCTGCTACATCTCGGAAGGTTTCGGGACTTTCCACCCCTTATATGTTATTACAACTAAAGATCGTAAAATTCGTAGTCCATATTATTAATTAGAGAAAACTATTGTGTCGAAAATTGTTATTAAAACAGAATATACTTTTTTCCTCACCTTTTTTATATTCTGAACTTTGTAGCCTTTTTTCGCTAGGGAGGTCTATTTACATTAACACGCTGCGTATATTTTTCTACGATAGCTTCCTAAATTTTTTTTTATTGTTTTTAATTTTTCTTTTCACCATTTCTATTTAATTTTGTTGTTCCAATTATTTTTTTATTTCTACTGTAACCCCTTCTTGTATTTGAATTTTTACAACTGATGTTTTTCCGTAAGGTTGACGAGAAAACCAGGTCCGAGATGTTTAAGCTGCGCCAGACATGGAACGATGTATTTCCTCAAATGAAATTGTATGCCATAGACGTGCAAATCAGTACCATAGATCCAGCTTGGCCAGTAACGGCGCAACCGACTTCAAATAGTATTCATTTGAATCCTAAGTTTCTAAAAAATACGGTAAGTTTCGCTCTCATACACAAAAAAGAATAGACAGAGTATGTGATTGTACGTGTTCGTTCACGTAGTAAAACCAACTGTGCATACGTTCCGGTGTTGTCACTTATATTTGTTAATTTTAATAGCAGGTCGTATGAGGTTGTATATAAGTTATTACAATATAGGTTTAGAAAATATTCAGTTTCTTGTAAATATAATGATATTTGCTATCCACAATAATTTTATTTCATTAGATTAGACTTTAAGGCCGGTGAGCCATTAAACATTTTAAGGTTAAAAATCTGACACCACTTACATTCAACAAAAACGTATCTCATCATTACCAGTTGTCCTTTCTCGAGTCCACTGTTAATCTTGGATCGCATTTCGATGTAAACAAGCGGAGCTTTGCCTTCACTGTTAGATCATGAAAGTATTCTAAATAGGTGATTAAAGAGTGAACATTTTTTTAAATGTTTTGAGGAAAACATACATAAATGTTCATTTATCATTCATTTTTTAAATGTATTTCTAAGTCTCACTGTATTTTAGACACCTCCCACCAAGAGTAAAGTATCAACGGTCACAGCGACAGATGTATCTCCAATAACTAAACCTATACCAGCAGATATAGATAAGGAAACCCTGCTAATGCAGGAACAACTTATACAAAAACAAAAAGAACTGTTAGAACTCCAGAGAAAAACTTTGGAACTTGAAGTCTTGCAAACACAAGTCAAGTTGCAGGAACAGGTCAAAGCCGGAGGATTGCCAGTAAGCACGGTAAATATATTATTCTAGTTCTTAACAGTGATAGTTGCTGAAAGGTATGGGCGTTATTTCAAAAGTAACATGACATACCAGGTGTGCAAGTATGAAATGCGGATTTCAGACAACATATGGCGCACCAATGCAGTTTGTGCTATAAAGATTTGACACTGCGCCATTTTGTTGTGTCATCAACAAGTGTCAGACGCGCACGAGTGATAAATTGGAAAAGTGTGTGTATAGTGTTGTGTTGTGTTCAATATGTCGAAATTTATACCGAACAAAGAGCATTCGCGGACAGCATTAATTTTTTGTTTTCATTTAAAGAAAACTGCTCCATCGCAAGATACGTGTGAACGATGGTTTTGGCGTTTCAAAAGTGGTGACTTCGATGTTGCAGACAAGGAACGTGGAAAACAGCCAAAAAAATACGAAGATGTGGAATTGCAAGCACTGTTGGACGAAGATGATTCGCAAACACAAAAACACTCGCCGAGCAATTGGGCGTTAGTCAACGAGCTGTTTCCAATCGGCTACGAGATATGGGAAAGATTCAGAAGACCGGTAGATGGGTACCACATGAGTTGAACGACAGGCAAATGGAAAAGCGCAAAAACACGTGTGACATTTTGCTCGCTCGGTACAAAAGGAAGTCGTTTTTTCATCGTATAGTTACAGGGGATGAAAAGTGGATTTATTTTGAGAATCCCAAGCGCAAAAAATCATGGGTAGACCCAGGCGCACCATCCACATCGACCGCAAGACCGAATCGCTTTGGTAGAAAGATGATGCTCTGTGTTTGGTGGGACCAGAGGGGCGTGGTCTATTATGAGCTGTTAAAACCTGGGGAAACGGTTAATATTAAACGTTACCAACAATTGACCGATTTGAACCGTTCGCTGCTTGAAAAAAGACCAGAATACCGAAAGAGGCAACACAAAGTCATTTTTCTTCATGACAATGCTCCATCACTTACGGCAAAACCAGTTCGCGACACGTTGGAAGCACTCATCTGGGAAGTTCTACCCCATGCGGCTTACTCACCACACTTGGCTCCTTCCGATTACCACTTGTTTGTATCGATGGGTCATGCACTTGCTGAGCAGCGCTTTGGTTCGTACGAAAATGGCTCGATGAATGGTTCGCAGCAAAAGGGGAAGATTTTTACTGGCGTGGTATTCACAAATTACCCGAAAGATGGGAAAAATGTATAACAAGCGATGGAGCATACTTTGAGCACTTTTTATCATTCTTCCGAATTTAACATGTTTTTTTAAAAAAAATCCGCATTTCATACTTGTACACCTGGTAATCACAGTGAAACTGACATCAGTTATTGTTAAGGGTTCAAAAAGCAGTTACAAATTTTATTACTTCCTTGGTGGCCCTATTTTAATTGATAAATCTTAAAATATCGACCGAAAGCCCTTCGGTTATCGTGACGCTTAAAGATCTAGCTAGTATACCAAAACTGAAACCTTGTATGGCAAAACCCCAATAGAAATTCACAGTGCCCTCCACTTTTGTTTTATCTTTTTTCAGTATATAAGTGTTTATTTTTTTGTAATTTCAGAATATTCTTTTAAAACCTGAAGTGGCAAAACAGCTATTACCAGAAGCTATGACAAAACCTAGGCCGACTGGCATAGTGAGTAGTTATTTTCATAACACTAATCTTAAAAATACATAAAATACGTGGTGTGATCCAAAAGTTCCCCTACTAATGCACATCTTCTAAGTGGTCCTCCTGTACCTGAACGTACTAGCCCTCCTTCCTGTATCTGAACGCACCAGCCCTCCTATTTTTTCCATTGGTTCAAAAATTTTTTGAAAATTGATACTGCTTTTAGCGCCGCCTGCGTTACCGTCTCAAAGCGGCGACATTTTAATTTCATCTTCATATAGGGAACACCCTAAAGTCACAGACTGCTAAATCAGGCGAATAAGGAGCGTGAAATTCTTTGGCATAAACTATCGACCAAATGATTTGTTAAACTTTGGCACTAATTTCAAATGTGGTTGCAGCCCAAGATCTTTTGGAATGCTCGTCGTGCGAAGTTCGGCTGGCCTTAATCGTGAGAACCACTCGAAAATTTGCTCAGAGCTTCATCTCCAAATGCTTTCTGAATCATTTCATAAGTTTCAGTAGTACTTTGGCCCAGTTTCAAACAAAATTTCACTCACGCGTGCAGCTCTTTTTTCATATCTACTGTAAAAACCTCAGAGAGACACAATTCAAGCTTGTCATGTAGCGTTATTAGGGATGTACCTACTAACATCTATCGGCATGAGTTTATTTTACGTTCTTGCTGAATAGGTTAGTTCGGGAACTTTCAGATTGCACCACGATTGTTATTTTTTAGCCTCAACTGTGCATGTTATTATTAAAACGTCTATAAGGGGTTTAATAAAGAACTTGAAATAATTTCCTTTTTAGGTAAATTCAGTAATGAACCAACGACTACAAAACAATGTTCCTAGCCAGCCAAGAATAAATCCTGTAAGCCCAGGCTTAGCAGCTGCTAGACCAATCAGGGATCCTCGACTTTTGCGACAACAGCAGCAAGAACAGAAGATCGCAACTGTTAGTCAATCAGTAGTAGCTAGTACAGCTGCTAGTGTACCTGCACAAAAAACAATTGAAAATAATAAAATTGTAACCAATAAAAGTGTAAGAGATATTCCTAAAGACCCCCGTTTGTCAAATAAAGCAGACAAAAAATCCAAAACATTCCCCAAATCATCATCATCCCGTGACTCCCCAACCACCTCAGCATTCGAACCACCCCAGAATAATCGGCGGCGGCCGTTCAAAAGAATGACAAACCTTCTCCGCGCATTAAACCGAATACAGAAAAATCGACGGAGACTTCTTCGCCAAAACTTAACTCTAATTCTAGTTCTAGTAGTCTAGCCAGTTCTAGTTCCAGCAGTTTAGGGTCTCCGAGTAAGAGTAAACACAAACACAAAAAAAGGGACAGGTCTGAGGCTAAACGCTCTCAGGAATTTGACGTTTCGGTTTCAAATAAACGGGAAAAAATATCCCCCAAAAGCGATGGTACTAGTATTAGTACTAACAGTAGTGCTAATAATAGTATTTCTAATAAAAATACTAATAGTACAACTAGTGAAGTGTCACCAACGTTCAAAAGTGTAAAGAATTCGACGAAAAATCGTAATTATATGAGGCGTAACATGAGAGAGAGTCCGGTGCTGTTGCAAGATGAGGATCTGAGGTCTTTACCTCTTTCCGAGAAGGCTACTACCAGAGCGCAGCCAGTTGAGGTTGCAAAGCAAGAACCATCAGGTATGTTAAAAACTTTTTTTAAAATTTTTTGTATATTTCGTCTGGTATTGGACTATATTTTCTACATAATATGTTCGTAAATTTAAAGTTTATATTTCAGGAATATTTTTGTGTATTTTAAAGGAGGAAATGCTATATTTTTTATGTCAAAATATTTTGTGAAGTTTTTTTTATTTATTATTTTACATTATTTACTAGGGCATATTAATAAGTTTCTAGCCGAGCATGGAAAGAACAAGTAAGACTCAAAAACAAAATTTTTTTATTCAACGTAATCACCTTTCAAGTTTATATACTTAGTGCGAAGGTTACCTTAAAAAAAATCTTTGCCGGGGTTCTCGATTGGGTTTGCATCGGACGATTGGGATGGCCAATCTAGTGTGACGATACCGGATTCCACTTTCCACTGGCCACACTATTTGCTCCGATGTTTGGGGTCGTTATCCTCTCCTCATTTTTATCGACAAACCATCGTTTGGCAGTTAGTACTAATACTAATTGTTATGTTGAATCATTTTCTCAGTATTCAAATTGTCGGTAAAGAGAAAGAGTATATCCTCTTGAACATTCTGCTCCTCATTTTTATCGACAAACCACCGTTTAGCAGTTGGTACTAATACCTTCTTGTTACACTGGAACATTTTCTCGGTATTTAAATTGTCGGTAACGATAAAGAGTTTCCCAAAACCTTTTTACGAAAGACATTCCCAAACGTGGGTCTTCGCAGGGTGTTTTATAGTGCGCTGAACCAATCGGTTATTGGAAACTGACCAGGGTCGTGGGGTGATAACATAACCCCTATATAAAGCTTCATCGGAAAAAAATTATATTGCTCCAGTTTTTCGATCTGTTTTCCTCTGCCCACGCTAGTCGTTTCTCCCTGTGTTATTCGCTTATAACGGTTTCTTGATTGTACTCCGCCACTTCAAATCAAATCATATGATATATCCGAACCTTTCTCTTTTAGTTTTTGCGCCCCTTGGCGCAAAATTAATTGACGATTTCGGAAAAACAAGTTAATAATCATTCGTTCGTATCGTTTCACCCACTTGCTAACGAATTTTTGGCCTTTTGGATGATTATACCCTAAATAAGGTTAGAAATGAATCTTTCGACAAAGCATTGTTTGCAGAGGTGCCAACAATAACTTCAAAAAAAAGAAATTTCTTTTACCGACTACAAGTTATAGACGACACGTTTTTACTTGATCGATTGTAACAGAAAAAGCTACTGATTTTCACTGACTTTAGTGCTTTTGTCTTTTTTATTTCTCTAGGGAAAAAAAGAAATGAGAAATATTTTTTTAAAAATAATTTATATTTTTTTGTCAGCCTTGTTATAAAAAAATCTGTATTGTTTGTTATTGTGTGGCAAAAAATGTGCGTATATTTGTTTTTTTTTTTTCGGGCTTTCCATATTGAAAATCTGTATTGTCTAAAAATATAGTCATTACTGGGTACTGAACCAACCTGAACAAACTTTAATTTCAATACACATAATGAGACATGTGTACCAAGTCTGGTCTCATGTGTGCTCATTTTAAACACAGTATTTCATTTTTTTTTCCCTTTCTGTAGCACCGGAACCTGTTGTCGACTCTGCTCCCGTTACTAAGCCCATGGATACCGATTTGAGGCAATTACAAATACCTCCCACTACAGCGCCTACTTTAAGTAAAAAACGAGTTTCATCGGAAGCATCGGATCAAGCTTCAAAGAAAAGTAGAAGTTTCGATGTGTAAGTACTACAACGTTTTTTTAACTAAAGAAGACAAATTTTACTGGCAATATAAACTTTTTAACAATCTAAAAACAGCGCACAATTTTCTAACGCTCAACTTTTTTTAGGCTGTTTGGTAGTGAAGATACTGATTTAAGACAATTACCAGTAAACCAGGAACCAGAAAGAAATGCTGCACAAGTACCAGAGAGGCCACCTACGCCTCCTCCTCCTATTATATCGGCGACAGAAAAAAATTGTCGAAAAATCATTGCCTCAATCTCCCAAGAAAGCCGATTTAGACGCGGTACGAGCAAAATTGGCCAATGCCACAAATCGGGATAAAGCCTTATCTAAATCATGTAAGTTTGACGTATTTTCGAGATAATTTTCAAATAATATTCTTTCAATACAAATAAAAAATGAATTTACACACTTTAATGAAAAAAAAAAATCATTTATTCCATAACATGTAAAAACAAAGAAAAATCAAGACTGTAAAAAATTAACTTTAATATTAAACATTATTTTCATCAAGAAAAACCACCCTTTGCATTTAATATAGCTTTTACTATCCTCGGCATTCTTTCGATTAATTTATTTTTTAATTTATCGGGGGGTAACTCTTCCCAGGTACCTTGAAGAAGACCCAAAGATGATTTTTGCACGTGGGATGCTCCTTTCTGACGGTTCTGTCCAGCTCATCCCATAGCAACTCGTTCGGGTTGACCTCTGGACTGGTGGTTGCCATGCCATCATTTTGAGCATTTTTGTTCTTCTTAGTTTGCTAAATAGTTCTTACAAAGCTTTAAAGTATGTTTAGGATTGTTGTCATGCATCATCACGAATCCTTTTCCGATTAATTGCATCACAGATGATATGGCGTTTGCCGTTAAATATTTTTTATAATGTTCTTTCCGTAAAATGCTATCGACTTTTCCTAAGTCCCTCACTTCAGCCAAGGAGGATTTATCACTACACTAAAATGGACCCGCTTTCGTGCTTGACAGTCAGAACAATAACAGTCTGAACTAATCTTCTGCATTGGATGTTTCCCGTGATATGGCCCAGTCCGATGGCGATTCCTAAGACTTCCTGTCTCTCTGTAGCGTTATAATGTAAGATTCATCGTCGAAGCACAAGTTTTCTATGGCGAGAGGCTTACCACGGACCATTCAATTGAAAATTTAAAACGAGACGTAAAAAAAAAAAACAGAACAAGATCTGTTGAAAAATTTACGAGCTCGGAAGTCGGAGCTCCGGACAGCGGAAACTCTTTTTAGTGTAAACAAACATTTAAAACAGGGGGTGGGTACAGAAAGTAAGATTGGATGGGGGGATGGTATAGTTAACGTTTTTTTATTTTAGTTTTCGACACAAAAAATGCTTACAAAGAAATCTATCGCTATAAACCTAGTTCATCCAATTCCCGCAACCCTCTGTATATCATCCCGCCATCTTGTTTTGGGCTGTCCTACGCACCTTTTCTGTTCTCGTGGTCTCCATTCTTTTGTTTGCTTGGTCCATCGATCATCGGTCTTTAATTTCGTTTATTCACGTGTTCACTTGTTTCTTTTCCTATCCTTAAGTTTTATCCCGATCATCTCATCGTGTGCTTTCTGGGTCCGAGCTAGTTTTTTTATATCGGCTTTATTGAGTGCCCAAGTTTCAGCGCCATAGGTAATTACGGGTAGGATGCACTGGTCGTAAACTTTGGCCTCTAACTTATTTGAGATGGCGTTATCTTTGAAAATATAACTTAATTTTCTGTATACGCACCATCCAAGCCCGACTTTTCTTGAAATTCCATCCGAGAGACTGTCTCTCGTAGTAATTTTTTGCCTCGGATACACATAATTCTTAACAATCTCGAGAGCTGTTCCTTTCAAATTTATAACTATGTTGTTATTAGTATTGGTTAATTTAATTAATAAAAACTCTATAAGTGACTTCATTCAAAACAGTATTATTTTAGGAAAATGGTAAAGGGTTAAACAAAACAAAACGTGATACTAAAAGATTAGTTATTCACTGTATAACTGAATTTTAACAACGTGAGCGGTAATGTATGTAGACATTTTTATTTGTTTAAAATTGCCAAAACACAAAATTCATTCATTAAACAATAAAATATTAATTGATTCTCTTTTTTTCAGTTCACAAAAACAAACTTCAACAAGAATCATTGGGTGATCAAGATCTCCGACCCAAACAACCTCCGTCCATGGGCTTAAAAAATAAAATAACAATTTCTCCCGAAGAAGAAAAGGTCATCAGGTCAGGTCATATGACCAAAGAACAGGAGACACAAATTTTGAAGAAAGTTTTTATGCAAATTGAGAAGGACAAGCTCAGAGAAGCAAAAATTATAGATCACGAAGAATCTTTCGGAGATAAATCGCTACAACCAATAAGCGATGAAGAGTTTGCACCTGACCTGGAGGAAAATAGTGATTTGACTATAAGAAAACCAGATTTTGAGAGGAGTGCAGATTTTGATAATAGGAGTAGTCCTCAAACTCAAAGTGCTCCTCAATCTCAAATTCCAATACCTACTATGCCTTTTAATGACAAAGATGAAAGACTGAATTTACACCATATGCCACCTATACCTCAAAACATGGAAAATATTCCAGCCGTTCAACCCCCTTCGTTTTATCCAAGAGGAGAACCTAGAAGACATCCATTCAGAGGAGGGCAGCAACCTTGGAGGGGTAGAGGCCGAAATATGCCACCTCAAGGGCTGCCACAACCTAGACAGCCTATTAAACCTTGGATGCACCAACAACAACAACAACCACAGCATCCGCCTCCCAGATGGCGAGGTCCTGGACCTCAAGGTGGACCTTCAGGGCCTCAAGGTAGTTCTTTCATTCCTCAAGCGTCTCCGGATTTAGATGAGTCATCGAGAAGTCCTGGTCAAGATTTTGGCCCTCAAGAACTTCAAGTGATGCAGGAGGATATCAAAACTTTGAATATTGATGGCATACCTAGGGATATTAGAGTGTACGGTGAAACAGCGATAATATTCCTCAATTGGGACGATCCGCGTGAGATTTCTTTCCAAAGCGGAATGAGACATATCATTTTCAATAATAAAGAATCATACCTTTTAACGTTAGGGGACGAATACAAAGAGTGTTTGGTGAACGGTTATCCTTTCAAAGTGAAACTCGGAGTGCCTAGTCGGGAACTTTTCGTTAATGATCTCGGTTTCGAGTTTTTTTTTTCGGTGGGGCACCGATTCACGTTACCGTTAGTGGCATTAACATGGCGATAGCTCTCGAAGGACCTCCACCACAAGTGAAAATAAGTGAACATAAAAGGACAGATCTCGTAGTGGGCAAAATAAACTTAATAATAAACGCTAAACTGATAGTACCTGTATTTCTCGATGGTAAATTACAGAAATTTGTTATTGACGGGGAGCCGTGTACACTAAAATTTGTAGATGCATTGAAAAAAGTTTTAATAAATGATGTACCTTTTATTGTTGAATTTGGTGGTCTTCCTAAACCTTGTTCTATCCACGGTAAAAAACATTTTTATAAGATTTTCAGTTTTGCCGAAGGGCGTTAAGCCCGGATTTATCAGGATAAGGGATATGGAAGGAGAAGCAAGCGCGACGCCACCTAAGGAAGATGAAAATAGCCAGGACGGTTACGCCGGTATATTAGAGGCCGGCGAACCATTGAGGCCTGTTCTGAGCAGAATCAGGCAACAGACTGGTCAACAATCCCCTGATAATAGGAGCAGTTCGCCGAGTCTGTTCAACAATATATTGCAACCTGGACTGAGTAAGTACTTGCGGCCGATGGTCCGTATTATATTATTTATTTATTTAGGTAGTTTAATATCGAGTTTTTTACTAACATAATATAAACGTTGGGTATATATATATATATATATATATATATATATATATATATATATATATATATATATATATATATCACACATACATACATACATACAAATACATATATATATATATATATATATATATATATATATATATATATATATATATATATATATATATCACACATACATACATACATACATATATATATATATATATATATATATATATATATATATATATATATATATATATATATATACATATACATATACATATACATATACATATACATATATATATATATATATATATATATATATATATATATATATATATATATATATATATATACACATTTGCGTGGAAAAGTTTTGGGCCAAAAAATATTTTTGTGATTGAGTTGTAAAGAGAGAACAGAAAAAAAACCAAATACACCATCATAAACTACTTTAATTATACTAACAACATACACAACATGAAAATCTTCTACTATAAATAACAATCATTTATAACAAAAATAACATTTTCGGCTGTTCATAAATATTGAACAACCAAATTTCACAAAAAAATATAGCAAAAATAACTATAACTCAGAAAAAAATGGCATTAAAAGATACATTCTTATCAGTATTTTGTAGCCATACCCTTCGAAGTTAATACGGCGGCACATCGTTGAGGCATCGATTCGATTAATTTGAGAATTCTGTCTCTGGTGATATTGGCCCACTCTTCTTCAACTTTTTTCCACCTTTATTGGAACACTTCTGATTTACCACTTTAATTTTCAACTCTTCCCACAAATGTTCTATGGGGTGCCAGTCGGGGGATTGACTTGGCCATTCGAAAAATTGAAGGTTTTTCTTTATGAAAAATTCTTGCAAACGCTTGGATCGATGTTTCAGATCGTGGCATATTTCGACGTCCATAAGGAAGCACGTGTTCTGATAGAATATCTCTGTACATAACAGCGTCCATAGTACTTTCAGTTTTAACTATTAGACCGACGCCTCGCCGCGAAAATGCCTCCCAAAGCATAATACTAACACCACCATGCTTAACAGTCGGTATTTGATACCGAGAATCATGTCTAATGCCGTTTAGTCGTCGATTATATCTTCTTTCATCATTTCCAAATAAATTAACTTTAGTTTCGTCCGAAAACAGCATTTTTTTTAGTCTTCAACTGTTCAATTTTGGTGTATTTTTGCAAGTTCTAATCTGGCCTTCTTATCTTTTTTACTGATGAGCGGTTTTTTTTTTTTTTTTACTCCAACACGTCCAACAAGTCCAACTTGTGTTAGTCTATGAAAAACTACTTCTACTGATGTCAGCTAAACTTTCTTCACGTAATTGATGTGTAATAATTGCAGCATTCTTTTTTACGTCTGCGTCTGCTGCTTTTAATTACTTTGTCGACACGAATAGTTGTTTTCCTTGGTTTCCCAGAACATGGTTGGTCATTCAGAGTACTTGTAGTTTCCAATTTTTTAATTACATTGTTAACCGTTGATTTTTCTATGGATAAAAGTTCAGCTATTTCACGTGAAACTTTTCCTTTACCATACAACCTTATAACAATTTTCCGAATACCTAATGGCGTGCATTTCAGCATCTTCCCTCAATGATACTTATACACAATTATGAAGTGAACTAAATTCTTGATGTTTACCTGGATTCACGATCAGAAATGTAAACATAACTGAGTAAATCGGGCTAACTTAGAAGTTGGCCCGATACTTATGAATAACCGAAAAATGTTATTCTTGTTAGTAGAAGATTTTTTAGTAGTTGTATATGTTAGTATAATTAAAGTAGTTTATGATGGTGTAGTTTGTTTTTTTCTTCTCCCTTTATAACTCGATTAATTACAAAAATATTTTTGGTTCAAAACTTTTGCACTGAACTGTATATATATATATATATATATATATATATATATATATATATATATATATATATATATTTATATATATATATATATATATATATATATATATATATATATATATATATATATATATTTATATACACGTAGTGCGATTTAAAAGTTCCGGGCTAACGTTATATAGCAAGAACCCGAAATAGTATCGGCTCGCGCCGATAGGTTCCCCATCAATACTGCGGGATAAGTTTCAACTTCTTAGCTCATTAAGTTCGTTCTGTTTTGCGATGCGTAAAAGTTTAATTGTGCGCCCGGCAATTTTTAATGAATACGAAAGAAGAACAACATGTGTGTGCGTGAAATTTTATTTCAAACTTTGCACCTCTCCTGAAATAATAACCAAAGTTCAACAAATCATTCGTGAAGACAGTGGTCGAACAATTCTAAGCATCCCTGACGAACTTCCTATTGGTTAGAAAACGGCCAAAATTTTAGAGCGGAAAAGTTTACTTCTGCATCATGACAATGCACTGGCCTGCAGTTCGTTGTGCACCTAATGGTTTTTAGCGGAAATTTCCATAACTGTCATCCTTCATCCCCTTGATTCGCCCGATTTGGCGCCCTGTAACTGAGTTAAAGGGTTGCTACTTTAAGATGGTAGAGGAGATACAACGCAAATCATAGGCGGCACTGGAGGCAGTGTCGCCTATGATTTGCGCTGTGATTGCCGACTTTCAAAAAGATGTTCGACCAGTCGAAAACTCTGTGGGATCTATTAATTCGGGTACAGTGGGACTACTTTGAGGTGACGTGAGTTACGAAGCCTAAAAGCAACTACTTCAGATTTTATAGCGTAAATCAAGGAACTTTTGAATCGAACCACATATATATATATATATATATATATATATATATATATATATATATATATATATATATATATGTGGTATATATATATATATATATATATATATATATATATATATATATATATATATATATATATATATATATATATTAATTATATATTCGGTTGTCAAAAAAGCATTGAGCCTTTTGAATGACAGACAAAGAATTCTTTTTTTTATTTTAAAAGAATTTTATTAAATCAAATATGTACCATTTAGTTCGATGACCTTTGGCGATTTTTCAGGCAACGCCATAATCTTCTGCAGCAGCTCATAATATATGGTTATCTTCAGATTCCATCAAGCACACCTTTTGATTTCAATCCGGGCTTCGCCATTGTTTGTGGAGCTTTATCCTTTTTCGTCCAGGATCTTTTTCACACGTCATTGTCGTACGTGATCCACTTTTTATCACCCGTGATCTACCGCCTCAGAAATGACTCGATTTCTATAGAGATTCGCAGATGGAAATTCGATCCAGTAAAGTCAAGTCGTGTGACATCGAAACATTAAGTTTCTTTTTGTAACCGGCTTTCCCCTAATGGTTTAAAACTGTTTGGTAATGGATGTTTAATTCTTTGGCGATGTTATGGCTACTTACTTGACTGTCTTATTCACCTTTGCCAAAATTCCATCGACTTTTTCTGCCATTGGTTGACCAGTGTGAGGAGCAACTTTGACATCGAAATTTCCAGATCGAAGGCGACCTAACCGTCCATTTGGCTGTTAGTTTTAATAACGTATCTTGAAGCTTTATACACCTGCGCAGCATTTGTGTCTGTATGGAAATAAAATGGTAACTTTTGCAGAAATTTCACTCATCTTCAAGGCACTCTAAAATAAGTGTGAATAAACGAATTCCAACAATTATTGCACTGTCAAATGTCAGCTTTTAATTGACGCTAAATATGATTCGATGCGACTTACATTACCTGAGATGTATGACACTAAAGCTGTCTAATGAGGAAAAGGTTCAATATTTTTTCGACAACTTTATATATATATATATATATATATATATATATATATATATATATATATATATATATATATATATATATGTATATACATACATTCACAGACAAAGTGTCATTGCAACTAAAATATTAACTAAAACCGCAATATAAAAAAGTATGCCCTATGCGCAGAAGCCTTGGTATGGTTACAGATGGGAATGTATGTTTAGACACATGTTTAGTTATTTATTATTGTAGTTACAATGATATTTTATTTAATAAAGATTTATGAAAGCACTTGGGGTTGTTTTATTTCTTTACCTTCAATATTAGTTGTCAGCATAGGAGTACTAGACCAGTAAAGTGAGAAATGTTTAGGTTTAGTAATTTTATTTTTTAATTAACTGTTAAAATCTGAATACATATTTAGTTGGTATTTAGTGGAAGAAGTAAACATATGCGCATACTTGTCAGTTGTACTCTTCATTTGTGCATCACCTTCAGCAACAAAAAAGTAAATTGATGATGATAGCTAAAAGAAATGAACAAAAATCATTCTCATTGGTTAACACTTTAGGGATGATTTTGTACATTTGTTTTTATGAGCTCAATGAGCTTTGAACATGTTGTCATCAAACTGTCAATATGTGGTATTGAAATTACCTAAGTTAAGTTAGGACCAAAAAAAGTCAGTTTAGATATAAGCAATTGTGATTGTTCATTTATTTACCTTTTAAAAAGTATGATCAGTAAGTGAATGAGAATGTTAACTCTATGGGAATCACATCCCTCTGAATTTAATTGCAGTGGGCTGTATTCAGATGTTAATTCTCTACCAAATCTTAGTAGTTAATTAGCAATCTTTATAATGGCAAAATAAGTAACCAACGACAGTTGTTTATGTTTAGATTGGATAAAGCACACCTGAGAGATTGGTACCAATTTGATTTCCAACATTATTAGCTTAAACTTTAAAACTGTAAATATGTTCCCTGCTATAACAAGTGTGTTTTCTAAAACTTCTAAGAAAAACATTTTGAAAAAATCCCTGTATTTAGGGTAATGCGTGTCTAACAAAGGTGTTGTTGTAATATCAGAAAATGATGAATGTTGTTTCATAGACAAGGTCTGGATTTATTTCTTAGTTCGCGATAGCTTTGTAAAATCGCTTCAGCCCCACTAATGACAATGTAAAGCAGTCGAGACATGAGTACCAGAGGTTTTACCAGTTTTAAGTAACCGGAACTGTTTAGATACTGTTGTGATCTTAAAGATTTATATATACAGGTATCCTCCAACAAGTTCGCATCATATGCGAAAATTCTTTATTACAGGTTTTAGTTCAAATTTCACTTTTGTCGTAACTTTTATTGAATTCAGGTGAAAAATTGTCTATTCCATAGTGGTGACCTACATTACCTGTTAAGATTAAAAAATCGCCTAGAAATGACTTAATTGTTAAAAAAATTGCCAGGGATTGTTCATTCGTTGTTATATACATGTATAAAATTTTAGCTGTCCACTCAAACTTTTAATTTACAAACTTCCAAAAAAATATGAACTTTCTGACCATATAGAAACTTTTTTTTTTACCTCATTAACGAAGCGAGATAATTTTCTGTTTTGTAGAAATATGGCAAACTTTAAGGGACTGCTAAAAAGTAAAAGTCTGAATTGACCGTACAAATTTAGTACATTTTTGTGAAATTTATAATTAAACTACTTTTTGAAGGAAATGTATATTTTTTCAATGAAGGAAGATAATAAATAACTATATTTTGTTTTGTGCAAGAAATAGATTAACTTGTATTCGTTTCTTTATGAAAATTTTATCATTGGGTATTTTAAACAAAGAAAATATATATGTTGTATCACTTCGATTGTCAAAATTTAAGTATCATTTACATTTTTTATGTCTTCAATTTTCCCAAAAAATTATAATTGAACATAGACAAACTACCGGCCAGTACGTTTTCTTTTTAATTGTATTCAAAATATATTAACTTATTCTTTAAGCTTAAGTTAAGTAAACAGTAAAACAATTTTTTTCGTTTACTGGCAAATCCACATTTATAAATGTGGGGTTTACCAGGAAATTAAAAAAAAAATGTTTTACGGTTTACTTAACTTAAGTTTAATGGATCTCCACCAAGTATCGGCCAAAACAATCCACTTATTCTTTAATAAATTACATATTGGACTTCCAATTTTACTAACATTTTATAAATTTTGGAATTTACCAGATTTAATTTAACACATAAACATTATTCGTTATAAAAACGCTTTTAAAAGTAAATTTTTTTATTAAATAAGTATATTTTTAGTAATAATAGATTCATTGATGAGTATCTGGACGGCGGAAGTCCGACTTTCCGAAACATTACGCTACTACTGAAGTATTGAGGCTTCTCAACCTATTTTAACAGTCGCTAACTCTTATTTAACTTTTATGTTAGTGTTAAATTGCCTAAAATTGCAAGCACACATCAACATAAAACTTAAAGATACCTACGAGCAGAATAAATTCGGAATTGGAGAACAAAGCTCCGAAAAGTCGAAAGTTGGAAGTTAGAACTTTTGTTTAGAACACAGACCTAAATGGTAGTATATATCTATTTGGCAATTGGTTATTACTACGGCGCTACAACATTAAGATTCACTAATAGAAGCAATTTACTTTCAGTGCCATTAAATAATATTCTATTTTACCAATTTTTTAGACAACTTTGACGTAATATCGAACGTCTTCTCGCAAACTCTCGCTCCCGCACCGCCTACTCCCACTACCGGCGGCTACGAAATTGAAAACCCAAGCATTGCGCCGACCACGGAACCCAAGGAGGGTACGACCGCTCAACACGTTCCTCCCCTGAGCTCCTCTTTCAACATTAATGAACTGTTTCAAAAACTGGTCGATTCCGGCTTTGTTAAGACTAAAGATAGTAAAAGTAATGCTCCAGAGGGAACTGGTATTGGTAGTATTGTTACTACAATGATTACTACTGCTGTTAGTAAGCCGATTGTGTCTATAGCAACGCCCGTTAGCAACGGTCAAGGTTAGTACACTTTAATTTCTTTATACTGTATACATCTTCCAAACCCAATTTCATATTTAAGCTACTCTTCTGATAATTCCCTATTTTTTTTGCTACTGTAGGTCCAAAACCGCAACAACAAAAACCTCAAGATACCAGTCTTCCAGTAAGCAAGCCACAAAAGCGTACTTTAAGCGAAATTCTCCGACCTGTTATATTCTCTCGCCCAGAAACCCTGAAGATCCGTCAAGCGCCTCTCTATACCGCCCTATATTCCGGCATGCAGTGTTCAAGTTGCGGGATGCGGTTTTCACCTGAATCCAGTATGTTGTATAGTCAGCATTTAGATTGGCATTTTAGACAGAATCGTAAAGGGAAGAAGAATGCTAGGGTAGCGAATAGTAGGAAATGGTATTATTCGTTGGGAGATTGGAAGAATTACGAAGAGATCGAGGATTTGGAGGAGAGAGGTAAGGATATGACACATGTTTCTTAAAGAAATTTCTTAAGAATATTTAGCCCAGAGCAAGAAAAGTGTAAAGCTGTCTATATTTTTGCTATGGGAGGTCGTTTTTCTTTTTTTACTTTTGTGTAATACGTAGTAACGGCTCACTCACCGTGAATAATTTTTGATACACACAGTATTATATTATATGGTAGAACTGCCCAAGTGAAAATAAAATTTAAAAAAATAAATAACTTAAAGAAACACCCTCATAGTTAAGATCCTCGAAAGTACCATCAAATTTAACTGAATTAGCACGGTTTGTGCTGTTTTAAAGACACTCAAATATTATTTGGAC
Organism: Pachyrhynchus sulphureomaculatus; assembly: GCA_019049505.1. Classification (NCBI taxonomy): domain Eukaryota; kingdom Metazoa; phylum Arthropoda; class Insecta; order Coleoptera; family Curculionidae; genus Pachyrhynchus; species Pachyrhynchus sulphureomaculatus. The sequence goes on from CM032449.1 coordinate 184,286,559, forward strand.
ATTGTAAAAAGACCTTTTCAGACTCTCTGCGGGCCGTTTTCAAAACTGTTGCAGTATTACTTACTTATAGAATGTATATTTTTAGTGTTCCGTCCGGAACACTTATAGGATCACTTCAGTGTCTGTCTGTCTGTCACAAACGATTTTCTCCGAAACTATTTGACATAGAAAGTTGAAATTTGGTACTAATATAAGAATTGATGGCCTCATCAAAGCCGCGTAGTTTTGAAAGTTAAATTTTGATTTAAGAGGTAAGTTTTGAGGGGTGAAATCGGAAGTGAAAATTTTTTCTACTAGGTCATCGAGTGTGGTGTCAAATGAAAGCTTGTGAAAACACGAGTAATATATATATATATATATATATATATATATATATATATATATATATATATAATGTAATACTTGCACACACTTTTATTTGTATTATTTTTAAAAAATCGCTGCCCCCCTACCTTATCTCGAAAAGTACTGATCAAAAAATTTTGAAAAAAATTCTGGAATATTCTCCACGGGGTGTAGATTGAACGAAAATTATCACCTTTAACAATTTATCTGGTATTTAAAAAAAAAAATTCAAGACCATCAGTTTTCAGTAAAGATTGGAAACAAACTTTGTTGAAAACTCATTTGGGGTGTGTTTTCTGAAGTCACATCATTTTATACCACCGTAACAAATTTTTTCATTGTAAAAGCAATTAACGTACGGAACACTAATTGTAAAAGTTCAACTTGCACTTGACCGGTTTTTATTTATTTTAGAGAAAAACTATTTTGATCAGCAGCAGCAACAAGCCGAAGTCGCCGAGGAAGGGGAAGAAGAAATTGAAGTACCGACAGTTCCTGCCGATCCCGGTAGTACTAACGAACGATGTTACGTTTGCAGGTATATAAAAAAAAATATTGAAACAGAAATAAAGTGACAAATGGTCGCCTTAATATTGAAGCCAATTACAAAAAATTATGTCTAAATAGTGCCATCTTTTTTTAGGGATCCATTTGAGCAGTTCTTCAATGAAGAAAAGGAAGAGTGGCATTTACGAAATGCCATCAAGGTGGAGGATAAGACTTATCACCCTGTGTGTTACGAGGATTACCAGGTAATATATATTTAATATACAAGGGTCTCGAGTAAATCTATTTTTCTATACAACGCGATATTTTTCTAGCAATCTATATTGGAGGTGACGCTAGATGACAGTAAAGTGGAGGATACGACCCAACCTCAAAATAAACTAATCCCCGGCCTGGAAATCGTGTTGGACGATGACGATGACGACGATATGGCACCGACGACCCCGAATGAAATCGTATCGTTAGCTGGTAGCGATGAGGAGTTAAAGGCACCGGAGAATGCTGCTAGTCCAGCAGATAGTAAAGAAGGTAAGTCCTACATCTTTTTTTTTATATTAATGAAGAATACTCCAAAGCAGTTGCTGAAACAAATTGACTTCGTCTGGAAAAATCTTTCAAAATTTGAATGGTAAACAAAGTCTGTCTATGTTTATATGGTTTTTGAAAAGTTTCTGTTACTTTTAATAATCCTGTGTGTTCGTACATTGTATTTATACTATTTTTGTATAGACTTCCCCGAAGATGACGGCGACGATGACGACGTGATCTTAAACGAAGTCGCGCCAATCAAAATCGTGGTCGATGATGATGACGACGACCAGCCAATCGACGACCAGAACACTGACAGCCAGCCGTCAATGAGCGTCAAGAAGGAGAAACAGCTCATCGAGGACGATAATTTCGTTGATGTTGATGGATTTATTAGTTTGAGCCACGTCGGTGAAATTAAAATTAAGAGCGAACCTGTTGATGATGGTAAGTTTTTTAGTACGAATAGAGCGCACGCTGTAAGAAAATACCGAAATTACAAAGGGTTTTCCATATAAGAGAATTATATTTGAAATTGTGAGAAACTGAGCTTAAAAAACAAATTTCATATTCAAAATTCAACACCTGAAGTTTCGCATAAAAACCGCTAATGACATTTTTTGTTACTTGCTTGTGTATTCAAAAATAATATGCAACCTACAACAAATCTTGGATTTTTTAAAAAACATCTACGGTTTTTCGTGAATTGATTAAAGGAACCACACTTGTGAGTGTGGTGGCTTTGTCTTCATGGTATACTTTCGGGTTGCCGTGCTCATAGTCTCGGATTCGATTCCCGGCAGGTCAGTATACATTTATTTTAAAGTGTCTATAGCTAGGCCACATTCCACGTCATCTTGCTTGCCAGCAGAAATCGTTAAATTCTCAAAAGCCAACACACTGTAAAAAATACAGACGGTAATTGGGTTTGGCAAAAAAAGGATCTCTCTGATCGGTTTGCTTGGCTGTAAGCCTCTGAAGCCTACTACTACTACGTGAGTTATGTAATTATTTATAGGCGATTTAAAAGAACCAAAAAATCACTATTGTAACCCTAGAGAACTCTATTCTACAAAATATTTCTGTTTCAGATGAAAAATTAAGTACGTTGGACATCAGCCGAGTATCGGACGTATCTGAGTCAGCAACGGAACCTCAGACGCCAGAAACCGAGTCACAACCAGCGACAACGACGTCGCAACCAGAACCAGTTACATCACATCCACAGCTTATCACATCGATAGATGGAAACATAGAGTTAGTGTCCAGCGCGCAGCCTGTGATTCCCACAACTATTTCCGGTGGTGCGAAAATAAAAATAAACATTTCAAAGCCTTTGCCTGTGATAACTCCCAAAGAAGGTAGTGAAATTAGTGATAATGGTGAAATAGATATTAAGTCTAGCGATATACCGATGGAAGAACCCGAAATTCTCAGGTATAAGTCTGCCTTACAGAACGTACCGCTGAAAAAGTTGCCCGCAGTTAAAAGGGGCACTGAACTTACGGGTCTTTGCTCTATTATGTGAGGCTGTATGTATGTATATGAAACTAAGTTAATAACTATGTATATTTGAGCGAATTTGGAACCGGTATGAAAAGTTTTGTGTATTGCAGAATCAAAAAAATGTTCCTATTATAGTAATGGAAACATATTATCTTTATGTATAAAGAAACGCCGTATAAGAGTTTATTTTGTGTAATTTAATTCGGATCTTTTATATTTACTTTATATTTATTGTATATTCTGAATTATAACTAATTCTTGATGTATAAAACTTTCTTACTGTGATTCCACCCGGTTAATGAATAATTGTGAATATAGTAAATATGAAACAATGCTGAAAAAAATACATTGTACATATAAGACTTATTTATTTTATAAAGAAAACTGCACAGTTTTTAATAATTTTTACTTTTTTTTTTTTGTCAGAGTTGTTGTGACTTTTGTCTATGTTGTTGAAATAAAACATTTTTTTAAATCTTGTTTTTATTTGATTATGTTCTTTAGAACATGAAAGTAAAATAGCTCAGTGGGAATATTTTTTGTTTTGTGTACTATAGAGAAAACACATTTTAGTTTAATTTTCGTATAATTGTGGGTTTAAAGAGAATTTAGTAAACACTTAGGTATTATTAGGTATGGTAAATAAACTGATTACCTTAACTAGTGTGTTTTATTTTATAGACCTTTTTCTTATATATTAGAATCGCAGTACCCTGGAGGCGTTGACAACCAAAGTGAACGTCCCAAAATTTTAGTGTTCCATACGGAACACTTCGGTGTCTTGTCACTCCCGATTTTCTCCGAAACTATCTGACACAGAAAGTTGGAATTGGGCACTAATATAGGAATTCGTGACACCATCAAAACAGTGTAGTTTTGAAAGTTAAATTTTGACTTAAAGGGTTAGTTTTAGAAGCTGATATCGGAAGTGAAAAAAAAATTTTCTCAGGTCATGGAATGTCAAATGAAAGCTTGTGAAAACAAATTCAAAAATATATATAATGTAATACTTTGTATTATTTTTAAAAAATTGCCAAAAATTGCTGTCCCCCTTATCCCGAAAAGTACTGATCAAAAAATCTGGAATATTCTCCACAGAGCGTTGATTGAACAGAAACTATCGCTATTAATTTAATAATTTATCTGGTTTAAAAAAAAAAAATTTCAACGTCATGAGTTTTCAACAAGGGTTGGAAGCATACTTTGTTGAAAACTCATTCGGGGTGTATTTGTGTAGTCATTGATCATTTTATACTTCCGTAACAAAACTTTTATTTTAAAAGCAATCAACGTACAGAACACTAATTGCGCAAGTCCGACTTGCAGTTGGCCGGTTATTTTGAGTGAGCCCCATTTTCTCCCAAGGTTCCCAGTATTTGGGAATAAAACTATTATATTTTTCAATTTTGTCTCTTCTTGAACTTACAAAGGCAAAAATTCCAAAATACCAATGTAACACATAATAGAAAAATTTGTTCCATATTGTCCCAGTTTTGGGAAATGTGCAAGATCTTTTATATTTTTGTCAAAGTATTTTAATTAACTCAGTTCAACTAAGTTTTTTCTTTAAAAATTTAATATTTGACATCTTCATTTTTACAGTAATTACAAGTAGAAAAAAAAATCACCAGAAAAAAATACTCTGCACATATTTATTTTTATTACCTAATATACACAATATTATGTAAATTACATAAAATCGTAAATTTCAGTCTCTTAACAACTCTACACATTAAAACTTTACTACCACTTAGCCCTCTTTCCCCAATCTTTAGGTGTCCAATGCAAAGCCTTAGCATCAATTCTAATTTTTCTACTTTCCATAGCACTATAATGCTGTTGAATGATTTCCTTACTTAATGTAACAATATACTGGCCTTTGTAGTAGTTTATAAGGTTAAGGTTTTGTAGAGTTGAGATCACATCTTCTTTTTTAATACTGGTTAGTTCACATATTTCACTGAAAATAAAAAAAAGCATGCGGTTAGTGGCGACAATTGACGTACATTTAAATTTAACACTATAATATATATATATATATATATATATATATATATATATATATATATATATATATATATATATATATATATATATATGTATATTAGCTGTGCCCGTGTGGACTTGATTCACTATTATCGTCACTGTTCATTCCTTATATCCTTATATTACCTAACATAATAAAATATATCCTATGACCTGGTGAGAGAACATGTATGAATTAAAAAAAAAAAACACATAAATCAGATCAGTGGTCCTCGAGTCATAAGTGCACTAACAAAGAGACAGACAGAAGACAGAGAGACATTACGTTTTTATATATATTATATAGATTAGTATTATTATTTAACCTGGCCAGAGAACATATGCATGAATTTAAAAAAAACACGTAAATCAGATAAGTGGTTCTCGAGTGATAAGCACACTAACGGACAAATAGACAGAGAGACGTTACATTTTATATATATCATATTCTTTGCCACATGATATTGTACCATATTTCATGGTTTAGGCAGTGTATTACAAGAGAACGCACTAGCGGTAAACTTTTTTTTTCCGACTTGATTCACTGTTATCGTCACTGCTTATTCCTTATTACCCAACGTAATAAAATATATCCTATAACTTGGTCATATATCTTTCAACTTTTTCTTGTATCCTAAATCATTTCTTAGATAACAGAATAGACTTCCGGTCGACAGTTCGTAGCACGCGGACGCATTTTCACGGTTGGGGCTTCTGAAGGCGAAGTGCGGGCGTTTTGGGTCTTCGAAGTGTGGATCGGTGGTCCACAAATTGCGTGATCGGGGTTCAAATCGCATAGGGTTGCTAAGCGCTGTGAGAGGTGATTCCTATAACGTCGGTTGAGGTTAGGTGATTTGAGCAGTAGGTGAACACATGAGGCCGTGTTTTTTGTGTCAATCACGTAATCAGACAGAAAAGGTTATACCCAAAACCAGTAGCAGTTCCCGAGGAGATCCTTTATCCACTTGTGGAACGGATCCAAACTCGAGAATGTGTAACGCATCACCGAAGGGTCGCCGGTCCTCTGCCTAAGCACGAGACGGATTCAAAGCTGAGTATGTTAACCAAAGAAGGATAGAGCTCAATAAAAGAGAAAGAAAGAAAGATAGTTAAATTTGTTTTACATACCCTTTAATGTGTGGCTGCAAAGGTGTGTCTCTTGTGGTCTATTTAATTTATTTTCACACTTCATATATAAATTTTATTACTTACTTGATAGTAATTTGTGGTTTTTCATTTTCACCTACAGGTTTTATAGAAAGCAAAATTTCTAAAATCGTTTGTGCCCAATAACTTCTGTATGACAGCAACCCCAAATCTGACAGTGGTTTTTCAGGTGACCCTGTCTTACCTTCAAATTTTGACAGTTCATAACCTAAAAAAATACATTTTTGTAGAATTTCAAGTGATATGTTGTCAGAATTTTATAGTATATACCCTTTAAAAATTGTGGTTTTAATATAGGTTCAAATATACCTTGGTTCTTCAAGTTTATTTAGATAACTTTATTTGAATTTTTGACATGCTTAAACAGGGAGGTTGACCCTCTTAAGACTAACTTAAATTATCTACTTTGATTGGCCAATAAAGTGATGCCATCTATTATTGAGGGTTTTAAACCATCTCTTAAATGAACACAATAGGATTAAATGGACATGTGGGTTCTATGTATGTGAAGATTGAAAACTTACTATATTTTAAAATTGTAAAAAAACTAAAAGAAATTGACAACAAGTTCATAATCTCTAAGCTCAACAATTCTGGATGTTTTTCCTGACTTTCCAGGTAAACTAAATATACCAAAGTCTGAAACTGAGAAATCATGGTTCTTGGGATTAAATTGTGTTAACTTGACACAAGCTAATGGTAAGAAGCAAGATGCTCCTCTAAAAATGCATTGCAGTTTCCAGGTTTTTGAGTCAAATAAAAACTTACTAAATTCTATAAGTAATTTCCCATATCCTTTTCTCTGATACGGTGGCAGTGTCAAAATACAAGCTACGTTATAATCTTCTGTTGATTCCTTTTCCTTAGAAAAATATCCAACAATGTGAAATCCTCTAACATCATAAACAGTCATAACATAAAATAAAAATGGATCAGTATCATAATACAATGTTTTATGATCTAAAAATAGTTTGGCTAAAAGACATAAATTTTGGGCATAAACTTTATTTTTCCTTCCATCAATTTCAAAGAATGATACACTATCCTTTCTGTATATTTCATTGCCAGGTGGGTGTCTGAGATTGCATTTTAAAACATGTCGTTCTAGGCACTTTCTGCTTTTTCTGTATTTTAAACAGAATTCGCAAATATATATGCATACGAGGTTTATCATTTCCTAAAAAAAAAGTTTTTATATTACTAAGCAATTATAAGGTTACTCAGACAGTCAAATTTCATAAATATAATGCAAAAATATATTAATCTTTTATTAGATTTGAAGTTCTAGTCAGAATAAAAATCAACACAAGCTCAAAGATACCGCAAACAAATTTGTAACAAAGGATGTATCTTATGAAAATAATAACTGGGATCATGAAAGATTCTTAATTTAAAAATATGTATAAATGCGCTAATAGTAAAACATCCCGACTTCTGACAAATTCTCAACTTACCACAAGAACAGATTGGAATGATCACCAAAAAGAAAATTGGATATAGTCAGCTGGTTAGCAGTATAATATAAAGCGTGGTCTTTTAAGAAATTTGATGTTTTTTTTTAAGTTACAATAGCCTCGTTCGAGTGACAGCAATGTTATTAAAATCTGACACTGATTTTCTTGGTTTAACATTTTGTTTTATCTTCAAATATTATAAAACATTCTAAATTTACATTTACCTGTGGATAAGGAGCAAAATACCAAGGTTTAATTCTATGAGGACCAAGTTCTATCATTTCAACATTTTTCATTCGTGTTACAATATCATCATGATGTGAAACCATACTTCCAGACTGACGAGGACCTGGAGGTGGTTGACTTGGCGGCCCATCTTGAGAGTCTTCACTTTCCAAAGAAGGCCCTTTTCGTTTTCTTAAATAAATATAATTGTTTAAAAAGTTTCTTATATTTAATACTACAATAATGAAAACAAGAGAAAGAGTTACCTGTTAATTTTTTTTTGTAAAGCTGCTGCTAATACTGCATTACCATTCAAAAGTTCTACATTATTTAAAACGGGACTTGTCGGCCTGGAAGTTTGGGCACTAGTACTGAGTCCACTACCAATAAGTGTTTTCTTAGGAGTGGATGCTTCTGTACCAGGCCCAACGTCTTTACGTGGAAAATGAACTTTTCTAGTATCTAAAGATTCTTCTGTTACCCATTCATCTAAGCGTTTATTGACTAAAAATTAAAAAAAAAGTAGTTGTAAATATTGCAATTTATCAACGGGCTTTATAAAAAATTTTACTCAAAAAACGTATATACTTACAATCTACATAGTGAACATAAAAATATTTAACACCATTTACATCTTTTATGCTTACAACTTCTGCTAGAGCTAAAAAAAAAGTAAATTATATTAAAATAACATTCAATAAAAATGATATTCAAATAATCTTACGCCAATCCTGAGTGCCTCTCATATGTACATTCAGGCGGCATCCTTCCACTAGGGAGGACTAAAATAAACGAAATAATAGATGGAAATTAGTAAAAAAAAAAAAACGAAAATAATTTGAAAAAATGATCATTTGTTGGTGAACATTGAGGTTAGGTATAAACAACACAAGTTTTTTTTTTGGCACTTACGACTGAATCGCATATGGTGCTGGCATCCATATCTTCCATTTCGACTTTCATTTGGTTGGTTTTATTATTTTTTCTCAAAAATAAGTAAAAAAATTGATAAAATTTTCCAAAATCTCACATTGGGAAAAAAAATTTGACTAAATCAGCTGATTTTGACATTGACAGAGTTGCAAAGTCTGGCCAATTTCTTTATTACCGGTAGAGCTCTATTGCGGTTTTTTAACATTCGTATTCTAAAAATTATAACGCCTCAGTCATTCTCATTAGAAACTTTTGAAGAGATAAATAGATCCTCGAACTTCCTCTTTTGTACCAACTCGCTCCACGTCATTGGATTTTTCTGCCATCGTGGCTCTACAATTTGACAACTTTCATCGTAAAATCTGTGTATTTGGTGTGTCTACTTTCTGTTTGTTCGTCGAGTCCTGGTATAAACGTTAATTTCTTATCACATTTTAAGGTAAAATATTTTCTTAATTCTAATAATTATCTAAAATTATATATGTATTTTTCTCTTTGTTCTGAGTTTTTGTTAAAGGAGTACTTATTTTGATTTTTTTTGAGTATCTGCCAAATAATCCTAACAGGTTTGCGTAAAAATATGCGACCAATTTCCGATGATATTCCGCTCTAAAGTTTAGCCAATGAAATCCCCTTTATTTCTTGATATCCAATATGATAGGGAAATTTTTAATTTAAACCATAATATAGTTTTTTTATGAAAAAAATTTAGCCCCAATCTGTTTAGTGATGTGTTTACCTTAAAAACTATTCACTTAAAATTGTGCCGTTGGCAATCTGTTAAGTTATTACATTACCTGGTATGATAACAAATATAATTTTCCATGGAAACTTATAAATTTCTAATCTTTATTATAGGAAAAATGGATCAAGTTGTTAAATTTGTTGAACCTAGCCGTCAATTTGCTAAAGACTCCATCAGATTGGTTAAAAGATGCACCAAGCCTGATAGAAAAGGTATAGTAATTGACTAATAAAATATAGTGACAGAAAATGTTCGCAACCTGACTTATAAATCCATTATTATTTTATGTTCATAAATGCTAAGTGATGAAAATATTCCTTGTGTTGTATGATTCTTTTACCACAGGCTCTGTGTTATTTAAAGTAGAAAATACTCACAACTAACAGGTTCTATTTTATTCTAAATTAAGTTATAGTCCGCTCATAAGTAAAATTTCGGTATGAGGGCTTTTCAGAAAGGTTTTTTTTTTGGTATAGGAAAAAATCGGGGGAGGCCGTTTCTGCTAACCTGAATTAACTTTGATCTCCACTCACTAATAGAGCACACATATATATAATTTTTTCACATTAAGGTAGAATTTTTTTATTATTATTATTAAATGTAGTTTGTAATTGAAGATCTTGCAGCAAGAATGAGGTGAGTCCACTCTTTTGGTTTCCAAGATAATTGAAATAAACCTTAGTATATTTTTGCCCTTTCTCTAAAATGTCTTGGCTTTTTGGACACCATTCTTTAAGCCATTGTGTATAAGTTTTCACTTTAAAACTTAATGGTATTTGGAAATTGCAGATTATTTTTAAATAAATAAAGTGGACTTACCTCCAAACGTAATTTCATGAACATATAAATTAAGATACAAATTTTAAAAAAACTATTAGAAAAAGGTTTATTTCTTGTAGAACCATGTAAACTAAACAATTTTTTTTTTTCATATACTTATAAAAATAACAAAAATCTCTAAATACTTGAACTCGTTCATCATTTAAGTAACCTGGTTCTGTATCTTTTAAATCAGTTTTTTTACCCAATTGCTCTACATCATATTTTAGGCTTCTATAATACTCCATACAGTTCTTAGGCACGTATTTTCAAGCAAGAGTCATGACATTATATTTTAGTTTTTTTTTTTTAATAAAAATTTTGAGTCATATGCTCGGTTCTAAGCACTTGGAAGAGGAAACAGAAGCGTCACATCCTTCTTTCTGATATCAACATAGAAAAATATCAGGCCAGTTGACATACTGCACTTAATGTCAGTTGATTTAGAGTCATCCTCAAAAATTCTCTGTTTTGATATGGCAAATTTCTGCTTGTCGTTATCTATTATGACTTTTTTGAAATAGAGCTAAGTGGTTGACATAGTTAAGAATCATATCTTGTGTAACAGTCACGAAATGAACGCTTCATGTGTATATGTCCGTACCACTTTGCTCATATATTTTTCTGTTCTCCCAAATGATTGGTCACATGGCAAAAAACTATGACTGGGTTCTGGGAAGTGGTGCACAATCTTGTCAAATCTGCCATCTTGTACCAAGTAATACAGATATTGCATTAGGCTATGATTTTTATTTTGAGCTGTGCAGTTATAGTTTCACAGCTTTGTTTAATGTGTTTTCAATATAGTGTGCCAGAAAACTGATGGTCTCATTTGGAGTTTTTCTACCAGTCACTTCATCATAGCAATAGTACGTAGACTTTTTCAGCTTCTCAGAATGAATACAGAAGTTGTACATCCAGAATTAGCAAAGATAGAATGCGCCACTAGATGGTACCTTAGAAAGTGGAGCATTTTGCTGGAAGTCAAAGCAAAGAGTGTTCACTCGTGGATCTTCGCTAGCAATAGATGATTTTGTGAGAGATTGTCAAAAAATGTCTTTGCCTTATTTTGATGCAATGTGTGCTGAGTTTCTACCTCATTCAATTCTTCATCTGTACAAACTGACTTCTTGTTCTTCAAAGTATCGCAGAACTGGCAGGTGTCAGATCTTGGATGACCAAAATGGTAATTTGCAAAATTTGCTTTACAATACCTATAATAGAAGTCGTAGGTAACGCGTGTTTTAAAATTAGGTAATCCATCTCGATTTTCCTGTATTAACGTATACATGTTTGGTTCAAACTTTGCCAGATATAATGTATAAAGTGTGCGAATATTTAGTTCAGATGAGAGGTAGTATTTTCCATTGTTTTTTGAGTGACTATAATGAGACTTTCGCTTTGGAAGCTCTCTTACCTGCTTGTGAATAGATTCAACAATTTCTGTTGGAATGGCATTGGGCCTACTTGAATGTCTACATCTCATATCTCCAATGGAAGTTAGAGCAGAAGGCTTTACCAAATTTGCTGCAATAATCGCTACTCATTTTGAAGACACACCATGAAGAACACAGAAAGCCTTCTTACAAACATAAAAAACCTCTTGGCCAAAGCGAATCTGAAAATTAATAAATTAACTGTACTATTCTAAAAAGACTAGGTTAAAACTGCTTTACCTTATATTTATTAGAAGCAGACTTAGGTTTTCTGCTTCCAATATAAGGTCACGATCTAAGAGGAGCCGTAGACGTTATAAGTCCAGCTAAGTAATGATTTTGAACGAATCGTTCACCCAATTTATTGAATTTCTGCAAAATGATTTGCAGATTTGTCAGATCAATCCTCTTTCTACATTTACAGTCTTCACGGGTTGTCCTTGCAGCAACAAGCTTGTTGACCGAATTTATATGCTCTTATCCAGATGTTTCTTTTTTGTAATGCTTCTTTTCCACATTTCCGGGTTTCTTTTTTTCTGTATCTGCTCAGTTATTCGGTTCGTAATCGGAAGAACCAGAGGTAAAAGGCTTTCTTTCATTGTCACTGCCCTCGGATTCCATTATATAGAATATAGAATAAACAGTTTGCTCAAATTTTATTTAATTATTATTTAATGTAACACTAAACAGAAACAGCACGACAATCGAACGTAAGTAATTTGAGGTTCGAATTGTTCGGTTACAATCGGACTTGCATCGTTGTTTTTTAGTGTTCCGTACGGAACACTTATAAGATAACTTCGGTGTCTGTCTGTCACACCCGATTTTCTCCGAAACTATTTGACATAGAAAGTTGAAATTTGGTAATAATATAGGAATTGATGGCCTCAGAGCCATGTAGTTTTGAGAGTTAAATTTTGACTTAAGGGGTTAGTTTTGGGGGTTGAAATCGAAAGTGAAAAAATTTTTTTTTTACCAGGTCATCGAGTGCGGTGTCAAATGAAAGCTTGTGAAAACACGAGTAAAAAATAAATATATAATGTAATACTTGCGCGCACTTTTCTTTGTATTATTTTTAAAAAATCGCGAAAAATCGCTGTCCCCGCCTTATCTCGAAAAGTACTTATCAAAAAATTTTGAAAAATTCTGGAATAATCTGCACGAGGTGTAGATTGAACGAAAATTATCTGGTATTTAAAAAAAAAAAAATCAAAAATTTCAATGTCATCAGATTTCAGTAAAGATTGGAAACAAACTTTGTTGAAAACTCATTTGGGATGTGTTTTGTGAAGTCACTGATCATTTTATACCTCTGTAACAAAATTTTTTATTTTAAAAGCAATCAACGTACGGTACACTAATTGCGCAAGTTCAACTTACAGTTGACCGATATTTTTTTTTGTTTATTGGCTTGGTTTGTGGACTAGACCTTTACCATTAGCCAGTCTCAATCTTGACTGGTGCCGACTGTCTGACTCGCAGTCATGTGGCTATCCAGTTCTATTATACATATGCAAATCTGTTATAAACGAACAAAACACCCAAGCAGACCGGCGGAATCGAACCGCCGACCACTGGATTCACAGTAGGTTTCATTACCTACTGCGCCAGTGGCCCCCACATTCGCATCCTTGTTGCACCAATTAAGGGGTATGTGTCAAAAGAGCTCTTTAGGCAACTAAATATACACCGATTTGAATTCTTGTTGCACCAAACGATCTGGAATAGTCGATAGTGCCAAATAGCCCGCGTACCGAAATTTTACCCTCTCATAAACCAAATAACACTTTTCTTTGAAAGAAGATGAGTTGTACCCACAAGGAAAGATAGACATTGCTTAGTATAAAGACTCAATTTCAATAGCTTGCAAAAAGGAGGAAATTACATTCAATAATAGTTTGATTTAACATCACTAATGGTGGTACCTGAAGTAACCCGAACTATTTTTACTTGCTTTGAGCTACTACAGATACTATATAGGGGTTGTTTGTGTTTAAAATGTGTTGTTTATAATCAAGCAGCCCCCTCGGTGGGATCTCAGCATACCTTTTAAATGATTCTTTTGAAACTTGGTAATTATTGTATCCTACTTAAGTTTTTATTAAATATTAGATGTACAAATTAATTCTGCACCTTTCTTGTATTAACAAAATGTGTATTTATTTAGAAACAGAATACAACACAATCAAGAAAAATATTCCTCATTATTCCCCACATACATATTTTGCCCACTTTTCAGGCAACTGATAGTTTCTTTCTCTAAAATGATAATCAGCGAGATAACATTGCAGCCACAGAAATAAATAGTATTCAAATGGACATACGTCTCAAGAATATGCCGTGTGTGAAAGAACTTTTCATCTCAAAGCAAAGCTAAAAACGCTGCGTCGTTTTCGCCGTGTGTGGCCTGACGTTTAAAATAGTACGATACGAAAGATTAAAGTTACCACTTTGAATTTTTTAGGTAGATCGTGTGTTGAGATTATGTGACTAACAGCATCGCATTAAGTGGCGATTTTGCTTCTTTAGGATTGATCGTTCCACACATGTGATGGAAAATAATTTGAATTTGAAACTGAATTTTGAGATTATTACTTCAAAGGGTCCGAATCAACTTGTACACTTAATAAATCAACAGCAAACATTGAATTTCAAAAATTTTACTTTTTATAATTCCATATTATTTGGTGCATTCTTTTCTTTCAGAGTTCCAAAAAATTGCCATTGCAACCGCAATAGGGTTCGCCATTATGGGCTTCATCGGATTTTTCGTTAAACTTATTCATATTCCAATCAACAATATCATTGTGGGGTCATAAAAATATAATTTCTATGTTTTATGTTTAAGAAATTTTCATTTACTCATAGTTTATTTATTTTTTACGTAATTCTATGTATTATTAATTAACAAATTTTTAATTAGATGTATCATCTGATTGTTAATTAGAAAATGCAATAAAATGTCATTTTTCACTGTTTTTGTTTTTTTTTTGTAATTAGTATGAATGGCTACCAGAGTTTTATCCCAAAACCTAATTTACTTGTCCCAGCATGGTTTCCTAAAATGACAAAATACAGACATAATCTTATAGGCTTTTTCTCCTGTGTAAGAGAAAAAGTACCTTAAAAGTCCAGGAGAATGCAACGAGGTGCCACTGTCCTTTCCAGGCCCTCGAGTATATACATGCATGAGGGCCTTTAAAGTGCGGACATACCTTTTGGCATTTGCTTGGATTTTTTAAAGGTCTTTGATCTTGGTTTTTTTTTAATCATTAAATCAAATCAAAAGTCCTTTAACAATCAAATTACTTAATTACAGTAGAACCCCGATTAACCGAGTCGCGATTATCCGAGCTCCGGATTAATCGAGCCAATCTAAGAACCTGATTATCCGAGGTACGCGCGTCTATGCGGCGTATTAACCGAGCTTCTAAAATATGTATGTACATATTTCCATTTAAAATCGTCAGAGGCTTCGGGGACTCTTTCAGCATGTAAATTTGCGTAAATGCAGTGCCTTATAGCGTTTACTATGGAGAAGTACGAGTATACTCACATAATTGATTTGGTTGGAGTTCTGATAGTTAAGTGTAATTAATACGAACTGCTTTGTCTGAATTTTTGTTTGTCGTATTATAATGGAGCAAAACAAGCGTAAAAGAATCGTCGTTCCTATTAAAGAAAAATTAAAAGCTATCAGAATTGAAGCAGGAGAGACAATTAAGGTTGTTGCACGAGATTATGGAGTAGGTGAGGTAACAGTTGGAGATTTGAAAAGAAACCGTACAAAAATAGAAGAGTGGTGTATAAATCAAGCCTCCTCGTCCTCAGGAAGAAAATCAATGAAAACCGGTGACTATGAAAAGGTTAACGAAGCTTTATTCATGTGGTTTAACCAACAGAGATCAAAAGGTGTGCCTCTGTCAGGTTCAATTTTACAACAGAAAGCAATAATGATTAGTAGGGAATTCCCAGAGATAGATCAGTTTACCGCCAGTTCTGGATGGCTTGACCGCTGGAAAAAACAGTACGGTGTACAACTGACTGTATGTGGTGAAAAACTTTCTGCTGATCAATTGAGAAGTTTAAGCAGAACTTTAAAAAGCAAATCGAAGATTGTGGATACACATGTGATCAAATTTACAACTGTGACGAAACTGGTCTGAATTATAAAATGCTTCCATCAAAAACATTGGCATCTCGACAGGAAAAATCAGCTCCTGGGCACAAATGAAGTAAGGAAAGATTTACTAACTGATTTGAAGAAGAGTTTGTGCCATCTGTGACTAAAGTTTTGGACGTCTTCCTATTAAAGCAATTTTGTTAATGGATAATGCCCCCCTCTCAGCCTGGAGAAGGACTTCATGTGGGCGAAATTGTTGTAAAATTTTTTCCTCCAAATGTAACCAGCATAATGCAACCAATGGATCAAGGCACCCTCGAAAACATAAAAAAAAATTATAGGCGTTTATATCTTGAACATCTGTTAGAATACGCAGAAAAGGAGGATATTATCAATGGGATGAGAAAGGTTACACTGAAAAATGTTATTTACTGGGTAAGTTAAGCTTGGGATTCTGTGCGTACTACCACTTCTCAAAAATCTTGGTCAAAAGTTATTGATTTTGAGGACTATAATGACAGTGAAGATGATTGAAGAAGCTTTGAAATTGAGAAGCCATGAAGAAATGTCCTGTTCAAATTTTGACAGCGAGATAGAAGAAAAAGAAAAAAGTTTATTTGAATTAATGCAAAAATTAAAAGGTTGCGAAAATGTGACAAGAGAAGATGTTGTTGAATGGATTACAGCAGATGATTTAGAAGAAGAAATGAGTATTGAAGAAATAACGAATGCCTTTCAGGAAACCGAAGAATCAGATGACGATGAGGATGACGAAGCGGCGGTGGATGAACAGTCTCCCATTAAGATCTCTCATCGAGAAGGTTTTGCTTCTTTGGAAAAAGCTTTGAGGTATATCGAACAACAACCAGAGGCAACCCCAGCGGATTTGCTTCTTCTTAATAGATGGAGAAACATTGCAGCGAGAAAAAGAAGATGCAATATGAAACAGAAGCGCATAGATATCTATTTCACTGTTTTATAATGTATGTGCCTATTTATATGTTAAAAACGTTAATACATGGGTTTAAAGTATTGGTGTTTATTTTTTGAATGAATAAAAAACAAATCCGGATTATCCGAGTTTTCAGTTATCCGAGGAGGGTGCCCCCCCACGTTACCTCGGATAATCGGGGTTCTACTGTACTTTGTTAACTGTCACTAAATATATTTGTAAAGATTTTACAATTGCGTTATCGCGAGTTCGTAGTACAACTACATTGTGTAACGTTTAACTAAGACGTTGACGTTTGACAATGTACAGTCCCTGGCCAAATTATTAGACGCACTGCAAGATTTCATGTAAAATATTAATTACCGAATGATATTGTACCGTTTTATTATTTTAAATTGATTTGTTTTTTATTTTTATATTATCCAATCAATTACCTATTTATTTGACATAAATAAAACAGCATTAATTTAGAAAAGCATAAGTTTATTAAGTTTTAAAGAAAAGTGAAATTAATGTTAGTAAAAGTCAAGCGGCTAAAGGTGCCAACATTGGCACCTTTAGCCGCTATCAAAGCTTTAATTCTGCGCGGCATGCTATCAATGCAAGATTGTACTGTCTCCTGCATTTGAGGATGATGATTCCACACAGGAATAATCTTTTCTAGGAGCTGGGTTTTGTTGGTAATCACATCTTTAGCCACTTCTCTTTTCATCAGCTCCCACACATTTTCAATGGGGTTCATATCAGGGCCAATCCAACAGAGGGATATTTTTTTCTGCCAAAAAAGCTTTAACAGACCGAGCAGTGTGGCAGGGAGCTCCATCTTGCATGAAAGTGAATGGTTCCCCATTTGGAAACCATTCTCTGAGCTGCGGAATCAACCGATTTTGTAATACTTCTTTGTACTGATCTTGCCTCATTATTCCTTTGACGACGTACAGACGTCCAGTGCCCTTGCCGCTGATGACTGACCAAATCATCACTTTGGTGGGATGTTTAATCGTCGGGACGACACAATCAGGATGAAACTTTTCTCCATGACGACGACGCACATACTGAGCTTTATTCTGCAAAATTTCGAATGTGCTTTCGTCACTGAAGCAGACCTGTCAAAAATAGGAAAAATATATAAACTTCCATGTTTATTTGCTTTATTTAACTGAAAATGATAATAATGTATCAATTATTGATTAAATTGCTGTATCTTACCGATCTCCAGAAGTCCACATCTTTGTCTTGCCATTGTTTGGCCCACTTCAGGCGCGTTGCTTTCATTGCAGCTGTTAACTTGGGCTTCCTGGCGGGGCGACAGGCCTTAAAATCTAATTCTTTCAATTTTCTTCGAACAGTGCGCTCAGAAGCATTTACGCTAGCATCCTGGAGTTGTGATTTTATTACCTTTGTGGTAGCAAATCTGTTTTCTACACAAATTTTCTTCAAACATCTCTCTGACCGTGGAGTGAAAATTGGTTTTCTACCGCATCTTTTCTTTCTTTTCGGGCTTAATTCCTTCCCTGACTCAATTTTCTTTTTTATGCGTCGTACACTAGCTTCAGAAACCTCCAATCTTCGTGATATTTCTCGGTTTGTAAATGTTTTCGCAATCACAAGAGCCTTCACTTCAGCTTTTTTACGTGGTGAAAGATCGCCTTTTCTACCCATAATGAAAATAGTCCAATTACTTTTTTAAAACACTGCATACAAAATAAACTAATAACTGAGTAGTATAAAACTGTTAAACAAACAATCACAGTCCATAAAGCCACAGAAACACGTCCGTACCTGACTCGATTCCGATCGCGACTGATACAGGTTTGTACTTATTTACGTTCATGTATCACTTTGTCAACACAGTGTTGCCATATGTTAAAAATAAATACAAATATGTAGTCTACAACAATTCTTTTAAATAAAAATCAATAATATTGTAGTTTAAATATACCATTATTGCATAAAAACTCTTAAGAAACATAAAATTACTAAAAAAAAATACGATGACGCGTTTCGCTGTCGATGCAGCTTCTTCAGATCTACATTTTACACTGTCAAGTTAGGTTTAATATTCACAGTTTTATATAATTTCTTAATTATAATATTACACATAATTAAATTACATTGATAGTATTGGGAAATCCACACAGATTTGGAGTTATTAGAATAAATTCAATAATGGTGAATTACTTAAATCTACCTGGTCGTTGAGTAAGGTACCTGTAGTCCTTAATCGATTTATTTGCATTGTCTCTAAAAGGTTTAGTTTTAAACCTTTTTGTTGGGTGTGTAAAATTTTGAAATTCTTGTTAAATGTGTGATTTTCTGTTAAAAGATGATTAGCATATGTTGAATTAGATTTTCTATGGATGAAACTTTTTTCGTGTTCTGTAATTCTTTGTCTAAATGTACGTCCAGTTTGTCCGATGTATGTTTTAGGACATGACCCACATGTTAATTGATAAACCCCCGATTTATTGTCTTTATTGATTTGTGGTTTGTAGTTTTTAAGATATTTCCCTATCGTATTGTTAGTCTTGTAAGCTATGTTAATATTTTTTTGATTAAAAATTTCCCCAGTTTTTCCGTTGGTTTGCCGAAATAGGTTAAGCATTTAAAAGTGGTATTTCTGTCCTTAAAACGTGGGTATATTTCTGAGACAGGACAGAAATACCACTTTTAAATGCTTAACCTATTTCGGCAAACCAACGGAAAAACTGGGGAAATTTTTAAATCAAAAAAATATTAACATAGCTTACAAGACTAACAATACGATAGGGAAATATCTTAAAAACTACAAACCACAAATCAATAAAGACAATAAATCGGGGGTTTATCAATTAACATGTGGGTCATGTCCTAAAACATACATCGGACAAACTGGACGTACATTTAGACAAAGAATTACAGAACACGAAAAAAGTTTCATCCATAGAAAATCTAATTCAACATATGCTAATCATCTTTTAACAGAAAATCACACATTTAACAAGAATTTCAAAATTTTACACACCCAACAAAAAGGTTTAAAACTAAACCTTTTAGAGACAATGCAAATAAATCGATTAAGGACTACAGGTACCTTACTCAACGACCAGGTAGATTTAAGTAATTCACCATTATTGAATTTATTCTAATAACTCCAAATCTGTGTGGATTTCCCAATACTATCAATGTAATTTAATTATGTGTAATATTATAATTAAGAAATTATATAAAACTGTGAATATTAAACCTAACTTGACAGTGTAAAATGTAGATCTGAAGAAGCTGCATCGACAGCGAAACGCGTCATCGCAATTTAAATAAACCAGTGGAAATTGACTAAAAAACAGTCTTTTATTATATATTTATAATGAATTTCCATCAAGTAGAAGCTACAACCATCCAAAATTTAAAAAAAATACAGTGCGTCTAATAATTTGGCCTGGGACTGTAGTTGTACTACGAAATCGCGATAACGCAATTGTAAAATCTTTTCAAATATATTTAGTGACAGTTAACAAAGTAATTAAGTAATTTTATTGTTAAAATGTACTGTCACAAAGTAACGGACCAATCAATTAACTCTTCAAAAGTCCTTTATTGTAAAAAATCGATGGTTTTTCTTTGACAAAGCATATTAAATCTAAGGAGTATAAAAACAGTTATAATGCAAAAAATAGAACTCAAAATAAATCTACGCAAAATAATAAGGAAACCTGAAAACGAAATATATACTAAGCTAAAATGTGGAATATGCAACATCAAATATACAGTAGACAAACAGCAAGATACCTAGTTAACATAAGTAATTCCAGTCAAAGTAAAATTAACACGTATATAAAACTAAAACAGTAATACGTAGTTGTCACTAGCAAGGAGCATACAAACCAACACAGCACAGGTGTGAGATACCTAGTTAAGTAATTCCCGTCAAAGTAAAGTTAACACTAGTATATAAAACTAAAACAATAATACGTAGTTGTCACTAGCAAGGAGCATACAAACCAACACAGCGCAGGTGTAAGATACCTAGATAACATAAGTAATTCCAGTGAAAGTAAAATTAACACTAGTAGATAAAACTAAAATATAATACGTAGTTGTCAATAGCAAGGAGCATACAAATCAACACAGCGCAGGTGCTTCACTTCATGAAAGCTAACAATAGACTGAGGGGGTCATGCAAGCCAACCAGCATAAAACTCACCCAGATCATAAAATGATTTGTTAATAATTTTTTAAGACACTTTCGAAACACTCAAGTGAGTTAGCAGTGTTGATGTGAGTTGGCAAAAGGTTAAATAATTTTCTGCCTTCATATATTAATGGGTACTTCGTGAGTACCCTAACTGGAATAGGCAAAGGCAGATCCGCAGCCCATTGGGTAACTCTTTGAGATGCTATGCGCTGAATACTTAAGCGATTCTTATATATCAACGAAGTGGTCTCCAAGACAAACAGGGAAGTGAGGGTCAGAATTCCCTGTGAGGTGTACAGGATTCCCTCTGATGGGCACCAGTGATGAAGCGAACAGCCTTCTTCTGCAGCAAAAACAAAATATTCAAAAGATATCGGCTGGCAAAGCCCCAAAAAGGAATACCATATCTGAGATGAGACTCAATGCAAAATAAACCGTTCACGCAATATCAGGGCCAAGTTGATTTCTCGTAACCTTGATAGCAAAGCAACCCGAAGAAAGTCTCTTACTCAACTTCATTATGTGATTCTTAAATCGGAGATCAGCGTCAATGAGAACACCCAAAAATCCGGCCGCAGGCTTCTCCCGCAAAGAGTCGTTACCCAAGTGTATTCCCTACATATTGCATCCAACACCAATAACATGTGTCTTACCGACATTAAAATAGATTCGGTTAGCGCTACACCATTTTCTAACTTCCAATAAGTCGATAAAAGCGTAAATTCACCTGATATTTTGATCCGAACAAGGTTATTGATGTATATTAAAAAAAAAGAAGTAGTTCTAGAACAGATCCCTGCGGGACTCCACATTCTACACTCAATGGCGATGATGGCCGACCAGAAACCACCACCGATTGGCCTCGGCCTCCGAGATAGAACGCAAACCAAGCAAACGAGGTCTCCCTAAAACCATACTTCTCGAGCTTAGCCAACAGTATTCCGTGATCCACGCAGTCAAATATCTTAGACAAATCACAAGACACTGCCACCACCGACACTCCCCGATTCATATAATGATACACATTCTCCAGGAACTAAGTTGGGAATGTGGAATCTTTGGCACAATGATACTACTCAGTATATATCACCACTACACCAAACACTTTATTTTTGCACTCGACGCGCGTTTCGCTAACCATGTTAGCTTCATCAGGAGCGATGATTGACTAAAGCTAAACTACCAAATCTACCCTATTTATACTTAGCCTAACCCTTGAATTACTCAAGCGGAACTAATGACATAGGCAAGGCTATCAGTTCCGGTCAAGTAACCAGTAGAGGGGACTATAAGGAATAGGCCCTCTGTCTTTGTTTAAACTACTTTTACATTTTATGATTTCCATACTTTCGTATGCGTTCAACAATCTCCTATCAGATACATTTTTTATTAATCTTAGATTATCTAATGTTACAGTATGATCAGCTTCAAGAGCATGTTCGGCAATGCTAGACTTTTCTCTTCTGTTGTATTTTAAGTGTGCTAAATGTTCTTTAAATCGTGTTCTAATTGACCTTTTAGTTTGCCCAACATACTTTTTGTCACAATCATTACAACTAATTTCATAAATTCCACTTTTCTCACAATTAGGAATCTTATCTTTGGGATTTCCTAAGATATTCCTCAGATTGTCTGATGACTTATAGACTAAGGTGAGGCCTACCTTATTAAATACCTTATTGAGTCCCTTGCTATATTTCGGATTATATGGTATGGAGACATACTTGGTGTTATTTTCTTCGCGTGTAAAAAAGTTGGAATTCTGAATCTTAAATCTAAACTTATGCCTATTTATTAGCTTATTTACTAAGTCATCGTCATAACCATTAACTCTAGTTATATTTCTAATACGATTCCTTTCTTTATTAAAGTTTACTCTATTCAGAGGGAAAGTGACCAAACGATGAACTAAAAAATGTAATGAGGCTAATTTATGTTGTTTGCAATGAAATGAATCATTAGGAATATATCTAGAATTAGAATTTGATATCTATAGGAAGGACACAGTAACAGATAGATATATTCCTAATGATTCATTTCATTGCAAACAACATAAATTAGCCTCATTACATTTTTTAGTTCATCGTTTGGTCACTTTCCCTCTGAATAGAGTAAACTTTAATAAAGAAAGGAATCGTATTAGAAATATAACTAGAGTTAATGGTTATGACGATGACTTAGTAAATAAGCTAATAAATAGGCATAAGTTTAGATTTAAGATTCAGAATTCCACCTTTTTTACACGCGAAGAAAATAACACCAAGTATGTCTCCATACCATATAATCCGAAATATAGCAAGGGACTCAATAAGATATTTAATAAGGTAGGCCTCACCTTAGTCTATAAGTCATCAGACAATCTGAGGAATATCTTAGGAAATCCCAAAGATAAGATTCCTAATTGTGAGAAAAGTGGAATTTATGAAATTAGTTGTAATGATTGTGACAAAAAGTATGTTGGGCAAACTAAAAGGTCAATTAGAACACGATTTAAAGAACATTTAGCACACTTAAAATACAACAGAACAGAAAAGTCTAGCATTGCCGAACATGCTCTTGAAGCTGATCATACTGTAACATTAGATAATCTAAGATTAATAAAAAATGTATCTGATAGGAGATTGTTGAACGCATACGAAAGTATGGAAATCATAAAATGTAAAAGTAGTTTAAACAAAGACAGAGGGCCTATTCCTTATAGTCCCCTCTCCTGGTTACTTGACCGGAACTGATAGCCTTGCCTATGTCATTAGTTCCGCTTGAGTAATTCAAGGGTTAGGCTAAGTATAAATAGGGTAGATTTGGTAGTTTAGCTTTAGTCAATCATCGCTCCTGATGAAGCTAACATGGTTAGCGAAACGCGCGTCGAGTGCAAAAAATAAAGTGTTTGGTGTAGTGGTGATATATACTGAGTAGTATTCTCCAGGAAGTCAAAGATGGCATCATGTATCCCCTTGGCACTCTGAAACCCAAATTGCATCATCATCAGGATTGTAAGTAGTTCCAATCCCTACCTTTGACAATTTTCTCAATAACCTTGCACAGAGTGGACAATTCGGAGATCGGTGGGAAATTCGAGCGATCCTCCACATCACTGCCCTTATGTAAGGGGACAACTAAAGCAGTCTTTACAGGACGGGAAAAATTCCCTTAGACCAGAAATCATTAACTGTAGTCACCAAGGCATCCAGGGCACACTCCGGCATCCTCAAGAAAACTTCTGCCGATATCGATCAACACCAACCTATTTTCTATTCTTGATACTATTAAAACAGCTCACATCAATAAAGTGCGTGTGTGGAAAAAGCAATTCATGTTGCTTAGTATAACTTGTACTTGGTCCTGGACAATTCATTTTATGGCTATGAAGTTCTCCATGTAGAAGCTTTGAATAGGATTAAAAGTAAACTTTCTAGTTTCATCAAGAAGAGGAGGGTATAAAATAAAGTATAGCTTGCACTAGTCTGTCTATTCGTGCGGCTGTTCACCAAGGCACCTTTTGACAATAAAGGAATGGCAGCCATATTAGAGGTATTGGAAATGAAGACACGAGTTCCCCTGGACATCCCAGTGGGTCCATTGTTTGATATATTTATTAAATCCTTGTCTAAAGATTGCAGGTTATACAAAGTGCTGACGATATTGGTGTAATGGCCACAGTCCCAGGTATGGACTATCTAGATGGGAGTGTAGTAACACAAGAAGAGGGTAAAAGGGGTGGGAGTCATTAAATATTGTGAGTTTCAATGTTTCAATATTGTATTGGGACTTTTTCCAGGTTTTTTTGCTTGATATAACTGATAAATTTTAAGCATATTACTAAAATATATCGGGGATTAATTTGGTGAGATAGGAGGTTATATATATATATATATATATATATATATATATATATATATATATATATATATATATATATATATATATATACATACCCCAGCCCCACTCCCTTGGGGGGTGGGGCTGTTCTTTAATCATTACTGTAGAGCTAATTTTCACTTCAAATACACAATGTTTATGGAGGTGTATATTTTTTATGGGGGTGACTGACGCAAAATTTATGATAGTTTGTAGAGAGGACATTCTCCCCTACCACTTCCACCCATCCCCCATCATCCCCGGGAGTGGAGCTGTTTTCTTAACCAATTTAAAAAAAAATATTGAATTTGCTTATACATACATGACCCCACGAGATACTCGTTTCAATATATGTCGTGAATTTCATAACATTTCGTATATATATATATATATATATATATATATATATATATATATATATATATATATATATATATATATATATATATATATATATATATGACGAACAAAAGTATGGAAACATTTTCTTAATTAAAAATATAAAATACTATCCTTTGGGAATAAAAAAACTTGTGTTTTGTTGACAATTCCTTCATAGAATTTTATTATTGACTATAAAAACTTTGTTTACCTTTTCTGGTAGATAAGGTTTTTAAGAAACGCGTTCTGTCCTTATCGAAAGCATTGAAATAATTTTATCATTCTGCTTTTAAGAGTACGTTATGGTTGATACGAAGTAATTTACTAGCATTGTTTAAGACTATGGTTTTTGCCAAAGTGCAAATATTACAGTTCAGGTTATTTCTCTGTATCAAAGTGGAAAGAAGCAAATTGAAATAGCAAAATCTTTAAACATGCATTGGGGCACTGTCAGGCAATTGTTAAGAAGTTCTCGAGAAGGGACACTGTTGATCCGGCATTTAAAAGTGGTAGACCTCGAAAAACAAGTAAGAGAGTAGACAAAAGTATAATTCGAAAAAACGAAAAATGATCCCAAGAAAACTGGTGTTGATATTAATAAAGAACTAAGGCAGGAATATCAGGGTGTATTGTGTCAGACATGACTATTAGGCGTCGTCTGTTATCTGAAAATCTTCATGGTAGGCGTGCTGTTAAAAAGCCACTCTTTATAAAGCGTCACAGAAAATAGAGATTGAAATTTACTAAGGAACCAAAAGACTGGACTCAAAATCAGTGGTCTCTAGTAATCTTTAGTGACGAAAGTAGGTTCAATCTCTTTGGAGGTGATTCTACTGGTTATGTAAGAAGACCAGTTGGTCTAAGATATGATCTACTGTATCTACTGTCACACATGGGGGTGGAAATATTATGGTATGGGGTTGTTTTCGACGGTTTGGCACGGGGCCATTGGCAAAGATAAATGGCAAAATGGATGCTCAAATGTATCTTGAGATATTGGAAACTAATTTGATTCCTTGTGAAGAAGATTTGCCACTGTCATGGATCTTTCAACAAGACAATGACCCAAAACACACATCTCGCTGGCCTTCACAATCGCCTACTTTGAACCCGATAGAGAATCTTTGGCAGTATCTGGATAAACAAATCAGTAAAAGAAATATAGAAAACCAGGACGAACTTTGGATCGCATTAAAACAAGAATGGCAAAAAATACCACCCGATTTTTGTGCTAAGCTTTTTGACTCTATGGGCAGAACATGTCAAGCAGTGATTGACGCAAGGATATCCCACCAAATATTAAATATTTTGGACATCTTGGTCGTCTTAGTGGAATTTTTATTTTATAACAAAAATGTTTCCATACTTTTGTTTGTGCATAATTTTGTTACGTTAAAAACTAAGCACATTTCCAATAAACAATAACTGTTTTAATCTTCAAAATGTTTGTTAGCATGTACACGATGTAAATAAATATTGTAATTGTAAACTGTTTAAATGTTAAGACGAGAGTTGGGAATTTAAATGTTTTCATACTTTTGTTTGCCACTGTATCTGTATATATATATATATATATATATATATATATATATATATATATATATATATATATATATATATATATATATATATATATATATATATATATATATATATATATATATATATATATATATATATATATATATATATATATATATATATATAAATAAACTCGCATTAAGACTGCTAACTCAGTTTGACTGTTTTGAAAGTGTCTTAAAAAATTATTAATTAACAAATCAAATTATGATCTGGGCGAGTTTTATGCTGCGCTCGCATGACTCCCTCTGTCTGTTGGCTTTTATTCCGTTTGATTGTGAAGCAAGTACAGGACTGTGTTGATTTGTATGCTCCTTTTTAACTAATAAGAACTACGTATTATTGTGTTAGTTTTATATACTAGTGTTAATTTTACTTTGACTGGAACTAGTTCTGTGTTAAAGTATCTTATTGTTCATCTCTTGTATATTTGATATTGCCTGAACTACATTTTCGCTTAGCATATATTTCGTTTTCAGGTTTTCTTGCTATTTTGCGTAGAGTTAATTCGTTTTATGTTCTATTTTTTGCATTTTAACTGTCTTTATATTCCTTCCAATGCTTTGTCAAAAGAAAAACCCTTGATTTTTTACGACAATAAAGTACTTTTGATTTGATTTATATAAATTCATATAAGCTTTTTTTAAGGAAATGAGGTTTGGGGTAAGTAGGAAAAATAAAATACAAAACTTCTAATCAAAATCAGTTATAATAATAAATATCTCTTCAAAATAAAACTGTTGTTTAAAATACAATAATTCTGTTAAATTCATATTATATGATGATCAAGGCACTAATATACCGGTATAATATTTACTCTCTTTTAACACGACCCGTACATATTGATAACAGGTAACTCGCAATTATATTTATTAAAAAAAAAAAAGTTTTTTGTAAAGAAACCAGCGGAAATGTATATCAAATTAAACATAATTAGTTATTATGTTTAGTATGATATAAAATAAGAAAAAGCACCAAAAAAAGCATTATTTTGAAAGAAACAAATACCCAATATAACATTTTAAATTTTTCTTATAAAAATAGAAATAATTTTTAAACCTTAATGTTAGACAATGTGATGGCACAGTGAAAGAAACGTTTTAAAAAGGTGTAAAAAGCCTTAACTTAGGTTATAGATACCTTATACCTACTAGAAATACATTTTTAGATGTTTAACATCTTTTTATCACAAAATACGTTTTAAGTAGTTTTGTCTTTTCAATTTAGAAAAATTTCAAAACTCATTCCATTTTTCTTCATGCAAAAATGGTACAGTTTTGAATAGTCAAACACATATTAATTATAAAAAATTTTTATTTAGTTTTTTAAGCATCTACTAAGCTTTCTTAAAGCGCGAATTATGTAAAAATAATTGGCTCAAGCAACAAAGAAAAAGGAGGAAGACAAAAATTAGGAAACGACTACATAAAATTAGAGAAAAAATAGTTTTAAAAATTTTTAACAACCCAAAAGAATTATAAATAGAAAATATTTCTTACAATAACAAAATATAAAGTGATTTTTGGCCGCATTCGTATTTTTTTACAGAGTTCTAACTTATTGATCTTAAATATATTTCCTATATAATCGCAAATACTAAAGTAAGACTATTGAAAAAGATGTTTTTTATATTAAAAAATGCGCTGCTCATGAAAATCTTAATTTGAGAAACAAAAAGTCTAAGCAAATAAGAAAAATTAACCTTTTTGAGTTCTATCCACGTCCATAGCCCTTCTTTTAACAGTTTTGATTGCCTAATGGTCTGATTAAAAGTAACAAACCTAATAGGACCAACGTGCAATTCACAGATAGTTTTGCTACCTTATAGAACTCCAGTATTACCTTGTTACATAGAGATATTAGAATAGAGGGGTAAGTTCTCGCGAAAAGCGTAGCGCTCATAGAAAGAGAAATAAATAATATGAGTCTGTCTCTCTTACTCGGCGCACGCCCACAACACTAAGTTAGAGAGCGCTCGCTCGATAAGATAGACAAAATGACTTATATTATTTCTTTTTCTTTTTAACGATGCCATGCTTTCGCTTACAGCAGGCTCTATACTTTACCTCCTCTATTCTAATATCTCTATGACCTCGTTAGGTTCTTTTCAATCCTACTGACAAGGTGATCAAAACCGGTTAAAGAGGGTCGAGAAAGCATGGATTGGTTCAAAATAAAGTCTCTTTTTTAAAGGTCGAAAAAGCAGTATACAATTTATTTTCTTCTGTTGTTGTTTTATGAACCCTAGTGTTAAAAAATACGCATGTGTTGTAACACTTTCCATAAAAAATATTTTATAAAAAAAATATTACAAATCTTATTTATATTAACGATGTACTTAAATAAAAATTGAAAAAGGTACGAATCGCTAAGAAAACTAAGTAAAAGTATAAGTAGAAAAATATTTCTGTATATAAACGAATAATAAATAGTATTTTAAGAAGTATACGAAGTATAGTAAATTTGGCAGTATACAAAATTAAAACAGGAAGTGATTAGAAAAGAAGTGTCAAAAAATAGATAAACAATAGAGCATGCAATTGTGGTTTAGAAACAGTATTTTTCCAGATATTTTAAGAATTTGATACCTAACTGGCAACATTGTACTTCTCTCAAATTTGGCGAATCGCAACTTACCACCTTTTCGGAAAATGGCGGATAAAAATCAAAAAGAAGAACCTTACACGTTGCTGAATATATAAAAGATTACCTATTTTTTATTGACACTTAATAATAAAAGAAAGTTAAACGATATTATGAACTGCACAGAGTAGATAAAATATAGAAACTACTAAACTCTACATAAATATAACTCTTTTCTTCTGGAATGTTTATACATTTGTGCACCAACAAGTTTTAACAATACAAAAAATATATAAGGCGGATCATAGTTTGCGCATCCTCTGAACAACAAATGCATCACAAACTATGGTCAATAGTTAACATTAATAAAGTCAGATCTCTGATATACCATAACAAGTAAAGTAGGGGTAAATATTATAAATAATGTGTCAAGAAGATTACTTACCTGTAAATCTTAGATAAAATATCGTCGGCGCCCGGTTGTATAAAAAAAAACCGACCAAGTGCAAGTCGGACTTGCGCAATTAGTGTTCCGTACGGTGATTGCTTTTAAAATAAAAAAAAATGTTATGGAGGTGTACAATAATCAGTAACTTCACAAAACACGCCCCAAATGAGTTTTCAACAAAGTTTGTTTCCGATCTTTGTTGAAAACTGATGACCTTGAAAATTTTTTTTTTCTATATACCAGATAAATTATCAGAGGTAACGCACTCGTGATAATTTTGATTCAATCTGCACTTTACGGAGTATATTCTAGAATTTTTTCAAAATTTTTTGGTCGGTACTTTTCGAGATAAGAGGGGGGCAGCGATTTTTTAAACAATATTATGAAGAAAAATTTGCGCGAATATTATAACATATATAATTTTGAACTCGTCTTTTCACAAGCTTTCCTTTGACACCCCATTCGATGATCTGGTAAAAACAAATTTTTTTCATTTCCGATTTCACACCCCAAAACTCACCCTTTAAGTCAAAATTTAACTTTCAAAACTATACGGCTCTGACTGGGCCATCAATTCCTATATTAGTGCCAAATTTCAACTTTCTATGTCAAATAGTTTCGGAGAAAATCGTGACAGACGGACAGACAGATGGACAGATGGACACCGAAGTGATCCCATAAGTGTTCCGTACGGAACACTAAAAACTGTTAGGCCGATCTATAGGAAAAAAAAAACTTGTAATATGTTGAGATAGGCAACATGATCTCCAAATATTTCTGTTTCAATCAGTAGCATGTAAGACATATTGGTTCAGAATATTACTGGCCTAAATGTTAATAAGGGAAGCACAAAATAACTGTCAAATGTATAGATCATTTTTTTTTTGATCTATATTAAAATTTGCATCACTAGTACTAGTCTGCTGACAACTGAAGTACTGTTTAATTTCAAACAAAATTGACATTATCTGTAAATACAATGGGAACAAGTTTATAATAATATAATATTAAATTTCGTAGCTCTTAACAAAATGTGATATCTAGTTATTTTGTTATTTGGATATCTTGTCAAAATAGTGTTCATGTAAGTCACAAAATAAGTATTCAAAAATTTGGTGAAAAATATCGACTGCCCTACAAGTATTATATAATTCTATATCCTACACTAATAAATACTTAACTTAACATTTTTACCACTTATGAACACTTAAAAATACTAAAAATACCCTATTATATAGTACTATAATTATAAAAATACCAAGGAAGAAAAAGTCAGCTTTTGGAAGAGGAAGGAAAACACAACAGTGATTAGTAATAAGGTACAATAAGGACTTTCTTTTTTGTATTTATTAATTTTCGAAAAGTAATTTAGAAAATAACATAGACCAACTCTTTTCAAACCCTGAGATCAGACTATATTTTTTCGAAAGTTTTTGGTGCACTGAATCTAAATCCGACTTCAGAATTGCTCCATCACATCAGGTTTCCGAGATACCTTAACGTAAAAAAGCAAAAAACACGGTTTTTTCGCTATATTCGCGATTATATTACACCGCGAATTAATTTTTCTTTACAAAACTCTTTGCGGCATCTGAAAGTACTACTTTTCCTCTTTAAAATACAATTGAATTTTTCAGATATTTTATTTTTTCTCGGAGAAATCGTTCGTTGAAATTAATTAGTTTGGCATTTTCGTTATAACAATATCAAAAAATAAGTTGATCCAGCAGGCGAGAGTATTATAATTATATGATTTTGGAACCCTAAATTCGAATTCGTTGTCGGTTTAACCCCATCAAGTCATGGTTTGTCCCTAACCCTAAGAAATTCAAAATGGCGGATCCGATATGACGGGTCGGAATTCTTACGAGTCTAAATTATTATCGAGAAAACTTTTTCGAACAAAAGTTGTGTATTTTTGATAGAAAAATATGATTCCGTCATAAAAAATATGAGTTCCCGTTTAAAAAATCAAAGTTGACCTTGAAATTACGTTCAAAATGATCTTCCAAGGTCATCAGGATTATATCATTTTATTGCCCCTTCAGCTTTTGTCTGAAACTTTTTTACTAAAAGTTGTTATAAAAAAATTAAGAAGGCTGGTACATTAAAATGGGACACCAAGTATGGTAACAAATGTTTCTACTAGAAAGATCATTTCTCCGAGAAGAAATAAGATATCTGAGAAATCCAAAATGCATTTTGATGGGGAAAAGTAGTACTTTCATATGCCGCAACGAGTTGTGTGGATAAAATATGAATTCGAGGTATAATATAATTCCGAATACAGAGAAAAATCGTGTTTCTTGCATTTTTAGGTTAGGATGTCTCGAAAACCTGATGTGATGCAGTAATTCTGAGGTCGGATTCGAAATGAGCGCACCAAATACTTTTGGGAAAGTATACTCTGGTTTTAGGGTCTAGAGTTCTGTCGACCTGTGTAATTTAAAGAAAATAACTAGCTCTGGCAACATTGGATATGTTATAACGCGCCATCTCTTGACGAGAAGCCAAATTATCTGGTTTTTATACATATTTTTGGAATCTGCTTTATCTATTGGCCAAATATTAAGATTTTTTAATTCGCTTTTATTAGCGAATATAACACGATAGTATAACAGGTGTATAAAAACAGTTACATTTTTAAAAAATACGATAAATCAAAAATGGTAAAGTTGTAAATGTCAACATGTAAATAAAAAAAATCTTTATTGTACATAATATTACTCATAAAAACTTGATGTCACGGTAAATTGGTAAGATATATCATTTTTAGGCCATACAACCGTTATCCATTCCCTGATTATTTCCATAGTTTTGATTGTTGGAAGAATAATTATGACAAGGCGAGTGGGTGCCATAAGCATAAGGGCTGATACTGTCCAGATTGATAAATTCTTGATCTTCGTACTCTCCGATTTCTTCCACTACTATACTTGGTGGTTTGTTGTAGTTCATTGTTGATCTTGTATAGGTTAGGTGGTTGGACACAGTAATGTTAGTAGGCCTTGAGTAAATCTGAAGAAAAAAACAATCGACGATTAGTCAAGGAAATTATACAGAGCTCTCCAGCTGAAAGTAGCGCTTTTTCGAATTTTTATCTTACCTCCATATTTTGATTCCTATAGCCATTACTCCCTGGTGGAGGCCTACTATACGAGTGCTGTTCCATAACTGAAGATACGGGGGGTAATTTATAAATACTCTCTTTCGTTGCTGGTCCAATGCTATGTTGACATTGCGGCCTGAAACATGTTAAATAACTTTCACTAACACAGGTCTGTCATGGGTTTGAACAAAATACACACATCGTTATGAAAAATTGTCATTTTTTTTCTCACCTGTGTGTTGTCAAAATGTCCATCAGCATCCTTTCCTGGTTCCTGAGTTCTTGCAATTGATTTTTCAAGTCGATGTTCTGTTGTTCCATCGTTTCCGACTCGTGCATCAAGTTGGCTGTGCGTTCTCGTTTCTTCAATCGACATTTGGTCGCTGCGATTTTGTTTCGTTCGCGACGGCGTCTTCGTCGTTCCTCGTCTTCGGGGGTAAGCTAAAAAGAAAGGGAAAATGAACTACTTTAATATTGCTTTGAGGCGAACAGATTTTTTTTTTTGATAAAAGATTTAAATGATAAAAATAAAAAAAAAACATACGCGTTTTGAGCGAAATATAAAAGCAATGTTGAATATTATCTGATAGATAATTGTTTATACTATTTAAATAGCTTGTGTTTGGTTTCTCGAAACATACCGAAAACAACTAAAAATTGTTATCTTTATTTATATTTGTCGTTTTTCATATTCATTTTTCTGGGTTTTGGGTTGTTATCCACTGCGGAAATTCCTTTAGAGATAATTTTTTTTTAAGTAACGAAATTTTGGCAAATCTTTAATTTAGCAAACGCTTATCAGATAAGTAATGATGTACTCTAGAAGGAATAGGACTTTGCATGACACGACATAAAAATTGAGCCATTGTCATAAAGGAAAGTTTCCTTAATTGTTATAGTTTTCAGAAAGTACTTAGGAACAGTCACGTCAGAAGTTTCGAACTTTAAAAAATTTACATTTGTGCAAATAATTACATTTTTTTAAGTGTTTACATTACGACTCATAGAATTTATTAATTTTTATTGTTGTTTTCTGTGAAAACTACATTTTAATTAAAATAAAATTGCTGAATGTTATCAAGCTTCCGTTTCTAACATATTAATCAAAAAATCCACATGATGTTCTCAAGTATATATAAATCCACTTCATAGCGTTCTGCGACGCCCTACGATTCCCAGTTGCTATTCTCGTCTATCGTTCCAGTCTCCTGGCTGCAGGTTTCTTTCAGACATGGCCCTCTCTATTCCTTGGTTTCAGGTACACTTAGGTCGGCTTCGGTTTCGTCGGTCCCCAAGTGTCCAATGCATTACTTGCTTCGGTACTCTCTCGTCGACCAACGTTGTACGTGGCCACACCAACGTAGTTGTTTATCTTGAATTTCCTGAATGATGGTCTTATTTGCTTTCAGCTTGTCTCTTATTCTTTCGTTTCTAATTTTGCCTAAGCGAGAGATTTGGGCCGATCTTCGCCAGAAGTCCATTTCTTGTTGACAAGAGTTTCTTTTTTTGCCTTTCACTTAGTTGCCACACCTCTGAACCGTATAGCATTATGCTCTTAAGGATAGTGTTATATAGTATCCTTTTCCTGTTATCCAGTATATCCTTAGACCAAAGCACATAGTTTAATGCTCCTATTACTTTCCTTCCTTTGCTGATTCTGTTTTCAATTTCTGTCTCACATCTTCCTTCACTTGTTATTTTTACCCCTAAGTACGTATATTCCTCACAGCCTTCAATTTTGATGTTATTTTCAACTTCCAACTCTTCCGGCTCTCCTCCCACGCACATGTATTTCGTTTTGGTTTTGTTTATCTCAAGTCCCTCCCTCTCAAGTAAGTTACTTTATTTCATTTCTTCAGCTGCGAAAACCTTATGGTCACGTTAAAGTGCTTCTTCTTCTTTATAATGGCCCTCTTATACAATCATATCAGTTCTTAGTTCCGTCTCAGTTTCAGTATTCGTTTCATTTCAATTTGGAAGGAGGATTGTTTTTACACCGTCCGTTCAATTCTCAGTCCGAGTTACACTTTCAAAGTGTAATATGTGTTTTCGCGTTAAAACACGTGTTGTCATACTGTCCAACAGTGTACATGTGTAAAATAGCTCATGTATGAAGACTGTCTCATTGCAGTAGCCTTCCTTGGGGCGTTGAAGAAACGGTGGAAGAAAAGAAGCCGATGGAGTAAAGCTTAGCACCCTAGAATTCATTGTCGCATGTAAATTTAATGAAAGAACTTCACTTAGAACCATATGATTGACTGAACTACTTACGGACAAATGAGGATGTGTATCTTGTGTTATTACGCCTTGTGACACATATACAAAAGTAGAATACCAACATGAGGGAGGCTATAACTCCCCATAGTATTGACACTTCTTAGAATCGGCTGTTAGTCGCTGACGAACGAAAGAAGGTCATAATACCACAGTGATGGTTTGTATACTTTTCAATTTCCTATTCCACTTCTTTTACTATATTTAACTTTTCTAAGTTCTTTGTTATAAATTGAGCGTAGGCTATTAATTTTGGATTTTACCGTCGTCTCTGTTGCCTTTTAGTCGCATTCTTGATATTAATCCAATAAGAGAGTGTAGGCAGTCTCCCTAACGTTTACACTGTGATAGTTTGGGCCCGTTTTGTTCCACAAACCCGGAGACATTTTATAAATTTCAATGAATTCTACAACAAACTCGTGTTCCTTTTTGGACATAGTGACAATTGCAATTCATATGTACACTGAGCCAGAATTTCAAAAGAACTTGCGTGTGCGAACAGACCGAGGCATGACGGGTTTGTTTACACATAGGAATTCTAAGAACTGAAATGAAACAAATAGGTCTACCCCATCCCGTCAGGTCTCAGTCTCCGTTTCAGTTCTGCTTTCAGTTTTTCCTTTTTACACATAGGAAAAACGGACAGTTCGACTGAAACTGAACTGAGAACTGATATGACCGTGTAAAAGGGCCTTAAGCCACTGCTTCTCCACTGCAAGAGATAGGCCTCTTCAAGTTTCTTCAAATTGTCTCTATCCTGTGCAAGATGGAGCCATCTACTGCCTGCTATTAACCTGATATCAACAGTTCATCTTTTCATTGGTTTTCCGACACTTCGTCTGCTCTCCCACGGTCTAGATTTAAGTAATTTTGTTGTCCATCTACTATCATTCATTCTAGCCATATGCCCCGCCCAGTACCACTTTAATTTTGCCACTCTTTCACTCATCTCTGTAATTCTTGTCATTCGTCTGATATCCTCGCTCGTAAACTAACACCTAACATCTGTCTTTCGATGGCCAATTGAGTACGTTGGAGTCGACAAAGGCTATTTTTTGTAAGGGTCATGGTTTCCAGCTCATACGTACGTACTGGAAGTATGCAGCTCTCGTACACTTTTCTTTTCAAGGTCATGGGGATATGTCTGTTTTTTAGCATGAATCCCAGTTTTTGAATTGCAGTCCAGCTGAGACCAATTCGCCTTGGTATATCTGCTGTTTGATTGTCCTTATCCAATCTAATCTTAAGTCCCAAGTATATATACTCTTCCATTTTCTCGATCTCCTCTGTGCCGATCTTAATTTTTGTGTTTTGAGGGCTTAGAAGTCCTTGATGTTCATCTCAAGTACAACTTTCTGTGAAGCTGAATTAAGTTGTTCTATCATGATTTTGAGTTCTTCCAGATCTTCGCTAATCAGTACCACATTATCTGCGAATCGCAAGTGATGAAAATATATACCATCGATTTTAATTCCCTTCTCTTCTCACTTAAGACTTTTAAATACATCCTCCAAGGCCAGGGTAAACATTTTTGGTGAAATTTTGTCGCCCTGCCTAACACCTTTCTTGATCTCTATGGGTACTGTTTTTTTTCGATCTTCATCTAATTTAATCGTTGATATCGCATTTTCATATATGAATTTTAAAAGTTCGGTATATCTTGAGTCTATCCGGCTGTACTTGTAGTATTCATAAAATAACTGTTAAGTAATTATTGCTAAGAATTAGTTTAGGACAGAATAAAATTGTTGAATTTTTGAATAGAACACGATCGATGATAGAAAATAGCAATTTAATATAAATTGAAATTACCAAACAACACCCTCAATATCGCCCCAGAGAGACAAATCTGGCGCCCAATAAAGGGCTTAAAAAAAAAATATTGAATGAATATTTTATACAAGCTGGCGTAAGCTAATAAATTAATTCAAATTAGTTTAGGTAATAATATCTTTAAACAAAACGATTTTAAAACTTACGCTACTGGACGCTTATAATTAATGCCTATGCACGGATATCTTTTAAGAATAAAAAGACCCTCAAAATCATTATAGTTCTTACAATTTGAATATGGCAAATTGCTTTTCCACATTTTTTGTAGCGATGCTTGCTCTCTAAGTTAAAATTCTAATGTCAAGTGTAAAGGGCCCGGAACATGTCTCCTTAGACAGTAATTTCAATTGGGCACAACATAATTCTAAAAACCATGATATCTCATCTGATCTAAACTGTACAAGCTTATAATTATTGCCTATCCATGAATATCTTTTAAGAATAAAAAGACCCTCAAAATCATTATAGTTCTTACAATTTGAATATGCCAAATTAC
This sequence comes from Pachyrhynchus sulphureomaculatus, assembly GCA_019049505.1. Classification (NCBI taxonomy): domain Eukaryota; kingdom Metazoa; phylum Arthropoda; class Insecta; order Coleoptera; family Curculionidae; genus Pachyrhynchus; species Pachyrhynchus sulphureomaculatus. The sequence goes on from CM032449.1 coordinate 184,324,061, forward strand.
TTTTCCACGTTTCTACTAGCGATGCTTGCTCTCTAAGTTAAAATTCTAATGTCAAGTGTAAAGGGCCCGGAAGATGTCTAGTTAGACAGTAATTTCAATTGGGCACAACATAATTCCAAAAACCATGATATCTCATCTGATCTAAACTGTACAAGCTTATAATTATTGCCTATCCATGGATATTTTTTAAGAATAAAAGGACCCTCAAAATCATTATAGTTCTTACAATTTGAATATGCCAAATTGCTTTTCCACGTTTCTACTAGCGATGCTTGCTCTCTAAGTTAAAATTCTAATGTCAAGTGTAAAGGGCCCGGAAGATGTCTGGTTAGACAGTAATTTCAATTGGGCACAACATAATTCCAAAAACCATGATATCTCATCTGATCTAAACTGTACAAGCTTATAATTATTGCCTATCCATGGATATCTTTTAAGACCCTCAAAATCATTATAGTTCTTACAATTGAAATATGCCAAACTGCTTTTCCACGTTTCCACTAGGGATGCTTGCTGTCTAAGTTAAAATTCTAATGTCAAGTGTAAAGGGCCCGGAAGATGTCTCGTTAGATAGTAATTTCAATTGGGCACAACATAATTCCAAAAACCATGATATCTCATCTGATCTAAACTGTATAAGCTTACAATTATTGCCTATCCATGGATATCTTTCAAGAATAAAAAGACCCTTAAAATCATTATAGTTCTTACAATTTGAATATGCCAAATTGCTTTTCCACGTTTCTACTAGCGATGCTTGCTCTCTAAGTTAAAATTCTAATGTCAAGTGTAAAGGGCCCGGAAGATGTCTCGTTAGACAGTAATTTCAATTGGGCACAACTTAATTCCAAAAATTACGATATCTCATCTGATCTAAACTGTACAAGCTTATAAATAATGCCTATCCACGGATATCTTTTAAGAATAAAAAGACCCTCAAAATCATTATAGTTCTTACAATTTGAATATGCCAAATTGCTTTTCCACGTTTCCATTAGCGATGTTTGATCTCTAAGCTAAAATTCTAATGTCAAGTGTAAAGGGCCCGGAAAATGTTTCGTTAGACAGTAATTTCAATTGGGGACAATATAATTCCAAAAACCGTGATATCTCATCTGATCTAAACTACACAAGCTTATGTTTAAAGTCTGAACTTTTTATGGGATAACATGGGTCTTTCATTTCCAACTCTACATGAAGTTTTAGGTATGATTTATTTCCGATTATCAAGATATTCACATTTGCCAGGAAAAACTGAAAAATAAATGGACGAAACTACTTTACGAAATATTTTTTTTAGTAACCGGATTTTGGCAAATCTTTAATTTAGTAAACATTTACTAGATAAGTAATGGTGTACTCTAGAAGGAATTGGACTTTGTCATAAAAATTAAGTCATGTCATAAAGGTAAGTTTACTTCATTGTTGTAGTTTTCAGAAAGTACTTAGAAACAGTCACGCCAGAAATTTTGAACTTTGAAAAATTTACATTTTGCAAATAATTACGTTTTTTAAGTGTTTATATTACGTCTTATAATGTTTATTAATATTTATTATTGTTTTCTGTGAAAATTCCATTTTTAATCAAATTGCTGAGTGTTATCAAGCTTCCGGTTCTACCATATTAATCAAAAAGTCCTCATGTCGTCTTCAAGCAAGTTACTTTATTTCATCTCTTCAGCTTCAAAAACCTTATGGCCACGTTAAAGTGTTTGCGGCATCCATAAAATAAGTGTTAAGTAATTAAAGCTAAGAATTAGGTTATGTCAGAATGAAATTATTGAAGTTTTGATTGGAATACTATCGATGCTAGAATACAGCAACTTAATAAAAAATAACCGGCCAAGTGCAAGTCGGATTTGCACAATTAGTGTTCCGTACGTTGATTGCTTCTAAAATAAAAATTTCGGAGGTATAAAATGATCAATGACTTAGCAAGACACACCTTAAATGAGTTTTCAACGAAGTTTGTTTCCGATCTTTGTTGAAAACTGATGACCTTGAAATTTTGTTTTTTTTTCTTTATATACCAGATAAATGATTAAAGTACAGTCAGACAGACAGAGATCACAGTGATTTAATAAGTGTTCTGTACGGAACACTAAAAATTGAAATTACTAAGCCAAAACAGGCGCCCAATAAAGGGCTAAAAAAAAAATATTGAATGAATACTCTATACAAGCTGGCGTAAGCTAATAAATTAATTAACGTTAGTTTAGGTAATAATATTCTTAAATAAAACTATTTTAAAGTTTACTATGGATGCTTATATTTATGTATTTAATGCCTATTCACGGATATGATTTAAGAATAAAAAGACACTCAAAATCATTATAATTCCTGGAATTCGAATAAGTCAAATTGCTTTTTCACGTTTCCACTAGCGATCTTGCTCTCTAAGATTAAAATTCGACCGTCAAGTGTAAAGGGCCCGGAAGATGTCTCGTTAGATAGTAATTTTAATTGGGCACAACATAATTCCAAATAACCGGTCAAGTGCAAGTTGAACTTGCACAATTAGTGTTCCGTACGTTGATTGCTTTTAAAATAAAAATTTTTGTTACGGAAGTATAAAATGATCAGTGACTTCACAAAACACACCCCAAATGAGTTTTTAACAAAGTTTGTTTCCAATCTTTATTTATTTTTTTTTTATATACCAGATAAATTATTAAAGGTAATGCACTCATGATAATTTTCGTTCAATCTACACCCCCTGGAGAATATTCCAGAATTTTTTCAAATTTTTTGATCAGTATTTTTCGAGATAAAGTGGGGGACAGCGATTTTTTAAAAATACTACAAAGAAAAGTGTGCGCAAGTATTACATTATATATATATATATATATATATATATATATATATATATATATATATATATATATATATATATATTAATATATTACTCGTGTTTTCACAAGCTTTCATTTGACACCACACTCGATGGCTTACTAAAAAAACTTTATTTCACTTCCGATTTCACCCCCCAAAACTAACCCCTTAAGTCCAAATTTGACTTTCAAAACTACACGGCTCTGATCAGGCCATCAATTTCTATATTATTACCAAATGTCAATTTTCTATGACAAATAGTTTCGGAGAAAATCGGGTGTCACAGACAGACAAACACCATTCCGTACGGAACACTAAAAGACACTCAAAATCATTATAATTCTTGGAATTTGAATAAGTCAAATTGCTTTTTCACGTTTCCACTAGCGATGTTGCTCTCTAAGCTTAAAATTCGAATATCAAGTGTAAAGGGCCCGGAAGATGTGCGATGAAGTGGGCACAACATAATTCCAAAAACCATGATATCTCATCTGACCTAAGCTGTATAAGCTCATGTTTAAAGTCCGAACTTTTTGTTGGATAAGATGGCGCTCTCATTTCCAACTTTACATGACGTTTTAGGTATGATTTATTTTCGATTGTCAAAATATTCACAGCTGCGAGGAAAAACTGAAAAATAAATGGACGAAACTCTAGAGCTTCACTCGAAAAAACAGTAAAACGATACATTTGCACATCTCCGTCCCACAAAAACCTCTCAATAAAATAAGGAGTTTTAGCAAGTGATTTATCTTTCTTTTTAGTGGCTATTTTAAAACTAACTTGGTGTCAAGAAATGTCAAAATAATTTTTTTCGTATATATTTGTTTAGCTTTCTATTTTAGAAACAGAACCGAAATTCAATCGACAAAACATTTTAATGGTATCAATTACAAAGTACAGTCGGTCAAGTAAGCATGTGTCGCGCATTGTTCATTAAAAAATATATTTATTTAAAAGTTTTTACATCATTCGATTGCCACTAAAACACTAACGATTCAGTAGTTCGTCAACTGCCCATCAACGTCAATGATGATGCATACTTTCGACGAGATTTTCCGCGTATTCTTCAGGTAAAATTTTCTAAGTTGCCCGAATTTACCGTGACAGCTGCTTCAATGTATATGACTTTTTAATACGAAGCCTCTGCTTAATGTATGACCACACGTTCCCTATTGGGTTTGCATCGGGCGACCGGGATAGCCAATCTAGTGTGACGATACCGGACCACTTTTTCCATCGGTTACACATTTTACTACGATGTTTGAGGTCGTTATCCTCTTGAAGAATCCACTTCTCATTTTTATCGACAAACCACCGTTTGGTAGTCGATACTAATACCTTTTTGTAAATCTGGAGTATTTTTTCAACGTTCAAATTGTAAGTAAAAATGAAGAGTCTCCCAAAACCTTTTTCCGTAAGACCTCCTCAAATATAGATCTTCACAGTGTGTTTCATGGTGCGCAGAACCAACTGCTTAGTGGAAATTAACCAGGCTCCTGGGGCGACAATATAATCTCAAGATGAAGCTTCATTGGAAAAAATTACAGTCCTTCATTCTCGATCTACGTTTTCCTCTGCCTACGCGAGTCGTTTCTCTCTGTGTTTTTCGCTGAAATCTCTCTGCTTTGGTTTTTTTGCCCCTTGGAGCAAAATTAATTGATGATGATGATTAAATAATTAATAATCATTTTTTCGTCCTTACCCAGTACTCTTCCTCTCGAACCACGTTCTGGTAGATCATAAACATTTTTTGAACTAAGAGTATCATTTCATTCACTTGCTAACAAATGTCCTTGACTTGCCCACATACTTAGCAGCCGCTGTATGCGTCATTTTTGGACGATTACGTAGGAACATAGTGTTGTAAACCAACTATTTTTTATTACTATATTGTTTTGCCTTTTAGCTACGCCTATGAGTTTAATACAAAGCCATAGTTAAACAATAACTAATTCTCAATAAAAGATATACGATGTACACTTGTTAATAGCTCAGTAAAACAACTACTTTCTACAATTAATTATTTTCTTTGTAAACTCCTTGATGGCGTCGAGTAGTCGTCAAACTCTGTAATCATTAGGATGATAGGTAAATATTTGTTAGCTAAACTTAAAAGAGTTCGCCTCCCGCAAATTTTAAAGAGTTAATGTATAAAATAATAGGCAGTCAGTTAGAGAGGACATTATTACAGTATTATCATTCTTAGTTAATTAACAAAAGATATAAAAATAAAAAACAACAAAAAATATTAACAATAACATCAAGTATTAAATATTGTTATTACGAGCATCGATATTATTATATTCATACCAAGCTAATAAGTATTATAAAATTTACTTAATAAAAAGTTACAAACCAGTAAAACAACGGTCGCGGTCGGTTACAACGACAGCCTCGAAGCCCGAAGCGCATCGAGTACTCATGTTTGATAATGTACTATTTAATCATAAATAAGTTTAGAAATGAATCTCTTTCCAAAAAGCGTTGTTTACAGGGGTGCCAACAATACCTTAAATAATAACCGGTCAAGTGCAAGTAGTGTTCTGTACGTTGATTGCTTTTAAAATAAAAAATGTTGTAACGGAAGTATCAAATGCTCAGTGACTTCACAAAAAACAGACCCCAAATGAGTTTTCAACAAAGTTTATTTCCAATCTTTACTGAAAATTGATGACCTTGAAATTTCTGTTTTTTTTTTATATACCAGATAAATTATTACAGGTAATGCACTCGTGATAATTTTCGTTCAATATACACCCCGTGGAGAATATTCCAAAATTTTTTCAAAATTTTTTGATAAGTACTTTTCGAGATAAGGCGGGTGGACAGCGATTTTTCGCGATTTTTTAAAAATAATACAAAGAAAAGTGCGCGCAAGTATTACATTATATATATATTTTTTTACTCGTGTTTTCACAAGCTTTCATTTGACACCACACTCGATTACCTAGTAAAAAATTTTTTTTTTCACTTCCGATTTCACCCCCCAAAACTAACCCCTTAAGTCAAAATTTAACTTTAAAAACTCCATGGTTCTGATGAGGCAATCAATTCCTATATTATTACCAAATTTCAACTTTCTATGACAAATAGTTTCGGAGAAAATCGGGTGTGACAGACGGACAGATAGACAGACAGACATCGAAGTGATCTTATAAGTGTTCCGTACGGAACACTAAAAAAAAGGAATTTCTTTTACCAGCTACAAGTTACAGGCGATACGTATTTACTTGACCGACTGTATATTCTTTCGTGTATCGTTCTTTTGTAATATTGAATTTGGAAGAAGTTTCTGGGCATTGACATTTTGGATGTTTACCTGAACAGAAAACGCTTGCAAAAACTCACCAACAATTTCAATTTTATTTACATTAGCATAATGTAGGTCGCTGACAAAACAGACGTTCGAGTTGTTCATGAAAAATACTACAATTTATTATGTAAAACAGGTTTCCGAATTTTAATTTATTCGTATTTTATTGTACTCGGTTTTGGCTAGTATCCAGCGGAAACGACACAACATATGCGAGCGAAATTCGATATATTATTTTCTAAGAATGATGCCAAAAATCGTGGAAATTACGGTGAAAATTATGGCAATGTCATCAAATTCTATTGGGAAATTAAATAGTTACTTTTAAAACACTTAAACGCCTATTTTATTCTATAGATGCATGCTTCCACAAACTGATCTTATTTCAGCTTACTACGCACTAGTGCATTCTGTTCTAAGTTTTAGTAAGTAGAATGCTCCAAGCGGCTAAAATTCAAAAATCTCGGAATCCAACTACTAAGGACTAATTTTTTGGTACAAATCGCTTTATGGTTTCTCAAAATATTCGGCTTTAAGATTTATACACTTTGTATGCGTTCGAAACAGTTCTCGAAACATTTTTTCCACTCTGAAATTGGTACCTCATCAAAAACATGGTTTTGGAAGGTTTCAACAGCTTTTTGGGGTGATGAACAAGGGCAATCAGACATTAATTCGGTGTTTTTCTCCACCAAATAATTAATTGTTTGACGTGCTGTGTGAGAGCATTGTCATGATGAAGAACGATGCTAAGTTTTTAGGTTGTTTTTCCTGATTTCATCGATAACTTCTGGCAAACAAATTGTTGTAATCCATTCAACATTAACTGTCCTTCGATCCTCTAAAGCAATGGTTGCAACAAGTCCAGTATAACTAAAGAAATAAGTTCTTCGCGAACGAACCACTTTTGTTGGATTCGGTTCATGTTGGAACACCCAAACAGTTGATTGTTGCTTCGTTTCCAGCTCGTACGAATACATATATCCAACTTTCGTCTTCTGTTACGATGTTGTATACGGATTTTGCATGCCCTCGGTCATATACAATCAGTAATTTTATTGTTAATAACAACCATTTCGTAAAAAAATAACATTTTTCGGTTATTCCTAACTTCTAAGAAACTGTGATTTAATCAGTTATGTTTACATTTCTGATCGTGAATCCAAGTAAACCTCAAAAATTTAGTTCACTTCATAATTGTGTATCAGTATCATTGAGGGAAGATGCCGAAACGCATGTTATTGGACATTCGGAAAACTGTTACAAGGTTGTACGGTAAAAGAAAACTTGTAAAAATTATGTTACGAATATATTTGTGTCGGGATAATATTGAAAATTAGCAGTAAAAAACAATTTTAATAAAAAAGGATTACATAAAAATATTCATGTATTTCGTTTCTAATACAAAATTAAAAACTACCAGAACTGAATTTGTTCAGTTTCATCACTTTCTTCTAGTTCATTTATTTTTATAATAGGAGATGGATTAAATAACTATCACCATGGCATTGCGAACACGCTACAATGCAATATAAACCACACATCCGCAGGCAGATCCACATCCTGTTTTAGTTACAAAACAGCATTTTCAGTAAATTATCTGGAGCTGGGGATTGATTCATCCTTGTTAGTACAGACATATTAGAAACGTACTTTCACCCCAAATATTCAAGAGAAATATTATTATCAGCTGTGCGTTGACGGGATTTCAAACTTCCCGCGCAGTGCGACGTTGCCAAGTTGCGAACTTTTATTTAAAATGCTAGGAAAACTGAAAACGTTTTACTTTACACTTTTAACATTTTTTATAAAAAAACGAATACCGCTTGCTATAATTTTCTTTACAGAAAAATATTTCTTATATTTTTAATTAATGATTCTTAAGTTTTTCAAAACAATCGTAAGAAAATTACCATTGTTATATAATAAAACATCCGTTTCAACATAGGTCGCGGTAGGGTTCGTATGTTAAAAATATAAATTTTAACAGCCAATATTTACAAACTTAGTGCCGTAAGAGTATTGAAAATTCTTCTACGTATAAAGGACACTAATAAATATGTATATTCAAATTTTTTAGATAATCGTAAGAAAATTAATTCTCTTGGGAACGTCCTTTAGTTAATTTCTAAAATAAAGGAGAGCCACATTTTCTAACGGTTTTTACAAAAAATATCTTTATGTAGAGTAATTATATTTAATTAGATAAAAATTAAAGATGTAAGTAGGGTAAGGTGCAAATGCTTTAAGATTATGATTCATTTTAGAAAGTATTTATGTGAATATAAAATATATGCATATATACATTTACTTCTTTAATACGTTACATACGCCTTCTCATGTTTTAACTATTAGAAACGCCGAATTAAAATTATTATTCATTATTATTGTTAGATGGGTAGAAATTCGAAGCAAACTGGTCCCATTATAAGATTACATTTTGCAAAGAAGTGGTTTGTTACAAATTAATAAAGATACTGATCGACCAAAATGAGGATGTTGCTATGGGTACAAACATATATTAAAAAAAAAGAGGTAAACCAGTTGGGAGATATTAACTATAATAATAAATTGCCTCCTGTTATTTGTAAACAGGGTATTGTAAAAGTTCAGATTAAAGACTATCTCAAACGATCAAATTCATTTGACTAATCTTTAATGAGTTATATACAAGGGCCGCCTTTTAAGTTTTTACAAACGACCTCGAGATGGCGCTATTGAGATGTGACATTACCATTGTTGTAAAATTTGACATTTGTTATTGGTAAAACAATAGACATAGATGATGTCGTTTCGTTTGAGGATGAACGTTCTATATCCCGAAGTAAATATGGACGCAAACGAGAGAGACAAAGCGAATGTGCGGCCAGTAGCTGTCTCTTTTTAGAATGCCACTAAGTTACTGCGCTCTCGAAAGTAATATTTATAATTGTTTTTATTTAAACTACAATAGGGTAGGGGCTTTTCTCGCTTTGAATTCCGTCTCGGGATACTGCGTCTTGTTTATTACAAGCCTATAGAAAAGAGACAGGTATTGACTGCACAGTCGCTTTGTCTTTTTCTAGAGAGTGGTCAATTTTGTGAGGTTAATACTCAGTCCTTTCTCTATGTATATGGTTGAAACAGTGGCAGCTCAGAAAATAGTTGAGTAGGTTGTTTACAGTGAGCCCTTAAGCTTTGTGAACAAATGGAAATTTCACGTGAAGGTTTTCGTTGGATGATTTTTTTACGATTTTAGTAAAGGCCTAACTCAATAACAAAGCCTCGAATCGCTTCGTTCAACTTTTGGTAATGAATCACCATCGAAAAAGATTGTTTACGATTGGTTTGCAGAATTTCGTTATGGCACGGTCAGCGATGAACTTCATGAAGATCGACCAAAATCCGTTGTTGTTCCAAAAGCATCGGTGCTGTGCATAACATGATTGAAGAGGATCGGCATATGACTTACCGTGAGATAGAGGCATCCTTAGGCAGCTCGAAGACTGCAGTACATTCTATTTTAGCTATGGAAAAGATCTGTTCCCGATGGATTCCGCAAAATTGGACCGAAACTTAAAAACAGGCTCGTGTCAACTGGTGTAAGGAAATGTTCAAAAAATTCGATCGAGGACATACAAAATCCGTATACAACATCGTAACAGGAGACCAAACTTCATACGAGCCGGAAACGAAGCAACAATTGACTGTTTGGGTGTTCCAAGATGAACTGAATCTAACAAAAGTGGTTCGTTCGCGAAGCACCTCCAAGAAAATGGTCGCTTGTCTCTTTGGTTATACTGGACATGTTACAACTATTGTTTTAGAGGATCGAAGAACAGTTAATGCTGAATGGTATACAATAATTTGTTTGCCAGACGGCACCGACGAAATCAGGAAAAACAACCGAAAATCATAACAAAACTAGCTCTCACATAGCACGTCAAATAATTTCACGGAGAAAAACCAGTATTCAGCAGATTTATCGCCTAACGACTTCTTTTATTCTCGAATGTCAAAAAACTGCTTGGTCAGCGATTTTCATCACTTCAAGATGCTGTTGAATCCTTCCAAAACCATGTTTTTGAGGTGAAAAAAATGTTTCGAAAATTGGTTCAAACGCATGCAAAAGTGTATAAATCTTAAAGGCGAATATTTTGAGAAACAATAACACAATTGTACCAAAATTTTTCTTTTTTATTATTTTTGTAAATACTTAAAAGGTAGCACTCGTACGTGAGTAGTCTGACTATTCCAAAGTTATATTACTTGCCCAAAATTTATTAACCTGGAAAAGCAATTCGACCTACTATGTCGATTTTAGGATCGTCCACAAATCTAATATATTTAAGAGGGAATACTTTTTCAATGAAAAATCCATTGACAAAACGAAATATAGTGCCACCTCGAAAATCCGGATCTCCATTAAACCGGATTCTTTAATAATCCGGACAAACATTTCTATTGCATTGTGTACTTTATAATCCATATTTGATAGTACTAGGTAATCCCGACTTGCGTTTTTAGACATCTACTTAATTTAAACTACATGGGAAAACTAAAATTGATAGTGAGGGGATTCCCCTAACTTCCAGTCTAATACATCTGGGATTCACACAAACGGTAGGTGCCTTTGATTTGCCTACAACGCATTGCGTATCGCGTCTAAAGGTTAAGGACTTTGTAGTTGTTTGTTTATTGTCACAAGTACAACATACCTACGATCTATTTTACTTTATGTGGTTCATATAAGTATGTAAACGTTTTTTTACGTATATGTACCTACATATTAAAATGCTTTCTAAAAGAAACCATATTACACTAACAATAAAACAAAAGTCCGATATATTAGAAGACTAGTTCTTGGTGAAAGCGGAAAAGTGTTGGCAAATGAATACGGAGTAGGAACATCCACAATTTCGGATATAAAAAAGAAGTAAGGGAACATCAAAAGGTATGTATATATGATTTATTTTAAAGATACTTTTGGACACTCACTATGGACGTGTAACTTCTTTTAAATTTATTTCCAAATGTGATTCCGGTCCTGGCGTCAGAAAAAACCTTACGAAAAGCCGAATATCCAGAAATGGAAACTCGTTTGTATACATGGTTTTGTACGCAACGATCAAGGACGTCCCAATTTCCTACGAAATTTTATCAGGCAAAGCAAAACAGTTTTACACTGAAACCTATGGGAATAATAATTTTAGAGCTAGCAGAGGCTGGATTTCTAACTTCAGAAAAAGTCATGGTCTGCGTGCTTTAAAAGTTTGTGGTGAAAAACTATCCAATGATGAAAGTGCCGTCGATCCTTTCCTAACTTTATTCTCAGATAAGATAAAAGAATTAAACCTTGGACCTACTCAAATATACAATGCAGATGAATCAGCTCTATATTGGAAAATGTTGCTTGAAAAAACGCTGGTTCGTTCTCAGGAAAAGACCGCACAAGGTCGAAAAATAAACAAAGAACGCGTTATCTTTCTAGCATGTTGCAACGCTGATGGATCACAAAAATTAAAGTTGTTAGTGATAGGAAAGGCAAAAAATCTGAGGGGATTTTAAAAATGTGAACATACCTGTTGAGTACAAATCATTTGCCAGTGCATGGATGACTACAGCAATTTTCTTAGACTGATTTCATCATTCTTTTATTCGTCAAGTCAAAAGTCATTTAAGAAGTCTCAACTTGCCTGAAAGAGCCCTGTTATCGTTGATAACGCTTTGAGCCATGGAACTATAGAAGAGCTGACTAGTGAGGATGGACAGCTCACAACATTATTTCTTCCACCAAATTGTACTGCACTTTTGCAGCCTATGGACCAGAATGCAATCAGACTGGCAAAATTATTTTATCGGAAAAGTCTTTTAGCCCATATTTTATCAAATAATGAAGAGAAACTTGTTAGGTTATTAAAAAGCATTAACCTAAAAGATGCTGTATGTCTACTATACAATTCATGGGAAAAAGTCTCCCCTGAAGTCTTGAAAAAGTGCTGGCACAAAATTATGGCTTATGTGGCAGATACCAACCCGGACACTGAATATGATGCTAAAGATCTGATTCCTCTGAGTGAATTGCGGCACAATTTGCTTTCCACGAATGAAGAAATGAAAGGTAAAGCCTGAAATTTTTCTTTTAGTATTTTTTTGATTAATTCGTAAATATTTAACAGATGTTTCAGATATGCTGAATGTTCTCACTGAGCAGAATCTTACGAATGTGGAAATATGTAATTGGCTTGAAAATGATGAAGATTTGTTACCACTGGAAGACATAGATGATACAGATGAACAACACGAGAGTGATAATGAAGGTTCAGAGTTAAATACTAATACAAACCAGACCTGTTAAGAACACTGTGAAGAATGATGAGGCAGCTAAGTGATGTTCTTGTACTTCAAAGATTAAAAGAAATTGCTTTTATGATGAACCAGAGAAGGGTCAAGCAAACAAAAATTACAATTTTTTTTACAAAATAAGATAGAACTTGATAAGATATGCTTCTATTTTAAATATTATTCTATGTATGTACTATTTTTTAGTTGTTTCGTATTAAATGATTCGTTTTTTAATATAAATAATGTCCTGCTTCAGTAATTCGAATTATTTACTAATTCGGATCACCGCGGCTTTAATTAGTCCGGATTATGGAGGTCGCACTGTACATAGTTTTCAACGAAAGCGAAATTTTAATTTTTTTACGCTAGTGCTAATGTATCAATACTACAAACCTTGCAATACTTGCAGGACTGGCCTATGTAGATTGAATGACCGGCTGAAATTATTAATAAATACTTAAGTTTGACCAAGCTTTGCATGGAACAAAGTTATTTTTAACATAAAAATCATTTTTTTCTTAAAAGAAGGCACAATTATGGGTAATTGCTTATCGCCTTTTGTGGCCAGTCTATTGATGAGTAAGTTTGATACCGAGACCAGAATTTTAGACCTGTTCCAACCCAAGAAGCTTCGTGCGGTGGAATTTTTAAAAGTTATACTCGATTAAAAATTGGATTGACGACAAAAACGACCCCTTTCCTACAGTGAAATTCTAGAAACTTACACTTCATTTAAAAATCAACAACCGGAAGGTTAACATATTTTGCAAAAAAGAGCCCCCAATAAAAAAATAGTGTGGTGATAACTATTTTGTAGTGACACTATGCCAAAGATTTCAAAATCCTAATATAGTTAAGACTACTATGAGAGCCGTAAAAAGTAGTTTTCTTATGGAAGTTGAATGTTTTATGTATGACAAACTGTAGGTAGTAGGAAATCTCATTGACCAGAAACATTAGTTTGGATATAAGAAATTCTCGTTATTTATTTGTTTACCCATTATAAAATACGCTAAATAAGCAACAGAGTGGGCCGTTGTATCACGATTAGGTTTATATGCATCTGAATAAGGCACATCGGTTTAGAAAATTTGATCGTCCACGGAGGCCTTTATGGTGGACTGGATCTTGTATAAAAAAATACAAATTTATCTTCAAGACGACGAAAATAACCGTTAAATTCGACTAAATGCAAAACGAATATCGCGTGGGTGCGACTATTATGTTTTTTTTAACTGGGCGGATATTTATTTTGACAATGTATGCCAGTTAAACTTTGTTACTTTCAATCAACTGTTTTAAAATATAAATGGCTAAGAATCAAATGTTCTTTCTTAGGGTTCTGTCAAAACATAAACCGTTAGGTAGTACCTGGGCGATTACTAGGAGCGACGCAAGCGACAGACTAAAGCGACTAAGTTAAAACAGCACGTTAAGATGTGTCTGATTTTGCTTTATAACTCTAGTCGACTTTAGCGACACGACTATGGCGCAAAATCAAAACAACAAAAGTCAATGGAATTTCACTCTTTACCACCAAACACAATTTTCTTCGCAATAAAAACACCGAAATCGGGAATCGACCGTTATGTACGGCCGGTCCGAAACTAAGTTTACACGACAAGGGTTAGAGTAGAACTTATGCTTTTTTGTTCGTCTGTATATCTGTCTTAAAATTAACTCAAAAACACTCAACATATTTAGCTGAATCGCAAAATAAATTCTAATTCTGGGAAATATATCAAAAATCAACAAAATTTTGAAATATCTCACAGATCTCACAAATTATACCCCTGATGGTAAAAAAAATGTCTAGTCCGTCTTCGTAGCGTTTTCTTGAAATTATCCTTTGGCCTCAGTCCGTCGCGAAATAATGAGGGAACAAGAATTAAGGAAAGACTGTGAATACGAACCTAACAGTCTAGGTTAAAAATATAACAACGACTTCATTATATACTGGTCAGTCAATAAGTTTTGAAAGCGAAAATGAAATAAGATGAATTAATAAGTCGAAATTCTTCAGTATAATCTCCTTTAAGTTCAACACATTTTTTCCAGCGATTTTTTTCTTCATTTATCCCATCTTTAAAGTGGTCTTCCGGAAGACCTCCAAAATACCCGTCTACGGATGCTGTTACCTCATCATTTGTTGAAAAACGCTACTTACGTAGAAATTTTTTTAGGTATGAGAACAGATGGAAGTCAGACGGAACCAGATATGGCGAATAGGGTGGATGTTCCAACAATTCATACTTTAATCCGAATTGCAGTTGTTGGAAGTCCTGAAGGTGGATCATCATTGACGCTCGTACGATCATGTTTAAACTCTAGAATTCATTTATGAACAGTTGGAAATAAAGGAGCAGACTCCGTTAATACTTTCACTAATTTTGCATGGATTTCGTTGCCGATAAATCTTCCAAAACAAAAAATTTGATCACTGCACGATATTCGATTCTTTCCATTTTAAAAAAATACTCACCCGTCTACTTTAACCAGCTGAAAAACAATGAATGGCTTGACAGAACGACTTGAAATTTAAGACTTGTTCATATGAAAGATGACGCTTCAAAATAGTGTTCAATATTTGGTTCAAGTGATGCTCCATAGGTGTCATTTTCAAAATTTATTCACTGACCTGATACATCAGAGATACATCAGGGCCCCTTCATTGTGTGTGACATAGACTCCTTTTTTTTGAGAGAAACCACAAAACAATTGTCCGCGAGAATCATTGCAAGGTGATAAGGTAGAGGTTTTGTTATCGATGTGCTTTCTTAAGTAAGTAAGTACAGAAGTATGCGGATTATCGATGAGAGGTGCCGCACACAACATTAATAAACAAGCATAATATTAAGAGACTTTTTAGTATGTCTTTATTTATCGCCTGTTATATAACTGGCGGTTTCAGGTCTGTACCTGGTCATTTTGTCTGATGACCATCTGATCAAGTAAGTGTTCTTCCACACAATAACCTCTAGTTTTTATACATATTTCTTTATTTTACCTAAATAAAAAATACAAAAACAATGTTGTAAGCAAATTGATAGCAATATTCCGTACCCCCAATATATTCACAGTTTGACCTTCGCAAATGATTATTTAAACATTCCACGGTGTCACGCTGCGTGTGTTGAAAATAAAATATAAAACCGAAGAATTAATGGGTGGAAAGTCATAAAAAGGAATGCAAATGGAAAACTACAATGAAAGAATATGGGCGCCATAGGACAATAAAACCGCCCGTTTTGTAAAAGAATATAAAATTTTATCGATCTCTGGAAAAATTACGAGATTCTAATCTATAATTACACGAATGGTACTTTTTAGTTTAGGCATAAAATTACAAAAAAGGAATTAATAGAAGTAATAATAATGGCATTTCAAATGAATAGAGAACTAGCTCTAAAATTTTGTTGTTTAAGAAAGAAAATTAAACGGTAAACAAAAAAACTTCGGGTTTAATTTTCTCTTCTAATTCCTTATCCATATTTCAACCATATGGTGAAGAAAACCTGAATGTTTTTTGAATTACCTCAATTAACTTTATTCCAATATAAAATTTAAAATGGATAACCAAGTACAAGTTGTGTTCCATATTTATTTATTTATTTATTAACGGCGTTGTGCCAATTTAAACAATTATAAACATAATTAAAACAACTAAATATAATAAAAATCATAAACACAGAATCCAACATCACAAGATCATTAAAACTAGTTTCACAGCAAGCAAATATCACAAGTTTTTAACAATCAATTTAAAAACTATCAGTGGAGCCATGAATCCTGAGATCGAACTGATTGAAATGCCTCATTATTCTGGACATGGGTCCATAATAGCCATAATTAGTCGCATGAAAGGGAATACCAAACAGGTCTCTGCCTCTAGTGCGACGAGAAACATTAAATGTTAACTTGTCCAATGGATAGGGGCGATCAACCAGCCCATTTATTAACTTAAAAGCCAGAAGCAAGTCACAATGGAGTCTTCTAGTCTCCAGGGTCGAAATACCCAAAATGCCTCTAAGGTTGTGGTGGTCTATAATGTAACCATCTGGGGGTATGGCCAATTTAACACACAGCACAAGTCCGCAGAAACCGGCGCTGCACCGCCTCAGTCGCTTCTATATATACATTGTAATGAGGAGATCATACCACAGCGGCATACTCAAGCCCCGATCTCACAATTGAACAATACAACAGTTTAAACGTAGAGCAGGAAAAGTCCCTACAGTATCTCGTGATGAACCCCAGATTTTTATAACCTTTCTGAACAATTGACAAAATGTGCGTATTGAGAGTAAGTTTCTGGTCAAGAAGAACTCCCAGATCATTAATTTCACTAACATGCCTCAGCTTGCTGCCATTAATGTTATACTCAAAAGTAAAGTTCCGTCTAGCTCTACCAAAACTAATGCTAACACACTTCTTAATATTCAAGTTCAACTCATTCAAGGTACTCCATCTATAGAGGCCATGAACATCCTCCTGAAGAGAGTGACAATCTTGCAACATAGTAACCGTTGTAAACATTTTTAGATCATCTGCAAACATGAGGAATTTAGAATGTTGTATAAACTTGCCGATGTCATAAACGAAAAGCAGAAACAGTAAAGGACCACAGTGAGACCCCTGAGGCACACCTGAAAGAACTTTTATTTCTTTAGAAATATAATTATTAATACGGACATACTGTGTACGACCCTCCAGAAAACTGCCAATCCACCCAAGGACTTCACTACTTAGTCCTATTTTCCGCAACTTGCCTAACAAGACCGTATGATTAACTCTGTCAAACGCCTTCGAAAAGTCAGTATATACACTATCAACACACTGGCGATTCCCAAAGGCGCTCAATAGACAACATATGTTGATTGCTTTTGAAATAAAAATTTTTGTTACGGAGTATAAAATGATCAATGACGTCACAAAACACGATCTTTATTGAAAACTGATGATCTTGAAATTTTTGTTTTTTTATATACCAGATGAATTATTAAAGTTAATGCACTAGTGATAATTTTCGTTCAATCTACACACTGTGGAGAATATTCCAGAATTTTTCCAAAATTTTTCGATCAGTACTTTTCGAGATAAGGGGGGCAGCAATTTTTCGAGATTTTTTAAAAATAATACAAAGAAAAGTGTGCGCTAGTATTACATTATATATATTTTTGAACTCGTGTTTTTACAAGCTTTCATTTGACACTGCACTCGATGACCTGGTAAAAAATTATTATTTTCACTTCCGATTTCACCCCCCAAAACTAACCCCTTAAGTCAAAATTTAACTTTCAAAACTCTACGGCTCTGATGGGGCTAGGAATTTCTATATTAATGCCAAATTTCAACTTTCTATTTCAAATAGTTTCGGAAAAAATCGGGTGTGACAGACGGACAGACAGACACCGAAGTGATCTTATAAGTGTTCCGTACGGAACACTAATAAAATGAAACTGAACCACATGGTATCCTACCTTTTCTAGATGTACTGGTACAAAAGAAAAGTAACGCCGTTTTGAGACATTAGACTGAATGTCTCGGAAAGCCCACTCATCCCATTTGATATCTGAATTCTACTTTACCCTACCACCTACTCAAAAACTATCTGTTATCCACGCACTAGTATTTACAGTTTTATCAATATATGATGAAAATTGTATCTCATCAGAAACAGATAAACTGTTCAGTTCATTAAAAATTAATGCATATTGCACGGATATTAAACGGTTATTTCGTCGCTTTAAAAACCTGGCTTCCATACAAAATAGTAATCAAGATCCACCAGTATATAGTGCAGTTTTACTTTATATACTACATGGGATAAAAAGTCCCGAGACTGACGATGAACCATACGATTTTCAGTTAGTGTCAACTCTCAGAAGATTCATGTAAACTTTTCGTGACAGTCTGTCTGTTAGTTTGCTAGTTACAACTGTTTGAGTGATGCTACTTTTGATTTTTGCAAAACGATATAACAATAAAATTTCGTGTGTTGATTAAACTGGTTTTTGAGACGTATTATGACACATCTGCGCCGTCAAAAGCAACTACATGTCGATGGTTTAGTCAACTTAACACAGCAGTAATTGTTGTGTCAGCAGCAAATAAATACAGGTTGTTTTGGCTGAGATTGTTTTGAGAATATTTTAAAATATCTGCTGGGACCAAATTAAGTGAGGTGGACGACAGTGGCGAACCCTGCAGTGCGCCCGCCCTTATTTATCCGTCATTTGAATTAGTGTTTTCAATCAAAACGTTAACTCTGACAATGGTAAATAAATTCATAAGGTTGATGTGGGAGAATTTACATATTATCAGGTCAGTCAATAAGTTTTAAAAGCGACACCTATGGAGCATCACTTGAACCAAATATTGAGCATTATTTTGAAGCTTCATCTGTCATATGAGTACACCCTAAATTCCAAGTCGAACTGTCAAGTTATTTTTTGTTCATTAGCTGGTTAAAGTAGACGTGTTTGAGTATTTTTGAAAAATGGAGAAAATCGAATATCGTGTAGTGATAAAATCCCTTGTTTTGGAAGGTTTATCGGCAAACTGATTTTGTGCATCGATTTGTAACTATGGATGAGACTTCGGTTTACCAGTATGATCCTGAACTGCGACAACAAATTGCACAGTGGATTGAGCTCGGTTATTCAGCTCCAAAGCAACCAAAGTGGTCAAAGTGGTCCAAAAAAATTATGGCATCAATTTTCTGGGTTGCAAAAGGAATTTTGTTAATTGATTACCTTCAAACTGGTAAAACAATTACAGGAGGGTATTATTGCAACCTTTTAGACCAGCTGTATGAGAAAATTCATGAGGAAAGGCCCGGTTTGCAGAAGAAAAAAATCATCTTTCATGATGACCATGCACCTGCTCACAAAGGTGCTTTGGCAACGGTAAAACGGGTCGGATTAAAGTACGAACTGTTGGAACATCCACCCTATTTGCCAAATCTGGCTCCGTCGGATTTCCATCTGTTCTTAAACCTCAAAAGATTTCTTCGTGGGAACCGTTTTCCAACAAATGATGAGGTAATAGCATCTGTAGATGGGTATTTTGAAGGTCTTTCAGAAAACCGCTTCAGAGATAGAGTAAATGAATTGAAAAATCGCTGAAAAAAATGTATGGAGCTTAAGGGAGATTATACTGAAGAATGAATGTATTTCGACTCATTAATTCATCTTGTTTCCGCTTTTAAAACTTATGGACTGACCATTGTTGACTTGTTAAACGGATCACTATGTCAAAGTTCATGAACGAGTTTGGTTATAAAATCAGAACATTAGCTGGCTGAAACCAAATCTTTAGTACTATTTTGACAAACGCTTAAAATTGAAAATTTATACCAACAAGTAAATTAAAAAAAGCAACCTGTACCCTCTACTACACTAGAGATGCAGAATTCGCACAAGAACTAACACATTTATAAGGTCTGTTTTGACTTTGGTACCTTCGTGTACAATCAGCAAGACCGAGCTGGACAAGTTACAAGTCCTGAAGATTATATTTGATTTTCCTAGTTATATAATGAACAGAATTATTCACAGAAACCTTAACATAGAAATAATCTTTGAATTTCCCATGAAACGGAAGCTTTCAAGGCCTTGATCTGAATCTGGCGTCAGTGTTCTAATGTCGAAGAGTGAAGATCCCTTGAGATACGTCGTGCAATCGTAGGTAAAACGTTTAAAAGCTAATTCCAATTGACACATCTAATTGTAAGAATCACGATTTTTCATTTAAATTTCCCATTAAAATTGATAGTAAAGATTTTGGAAAAAAAATCGTCGCTTCTACCAACCAAATCATATATTAACTTGAATACCATAGCACTGATGTTCTATGAAGGGACTGGTTCTATAGGAACTTTTGAAGGACACGACACATCCGCTTAATATGCACTTCACCTTCCTTTCTTACCTGTGACTAAAGCTCGACTTTTAAAGTCGGATAAATCCCTATTTATTAAAATATCGACAAAAAAAAAACACATTTTCTATGCGTGCTATTCTATCTTAATCCCGTTGATATATAAACCCCAAAATTTACTATCTATTTAACCTTGGAAAAGTTTTTTCATGTTTGAGCTGTGTTACCTATTGACAAAGAGCTATTTTTGGTCACGAAATTTAGAAATTTATTTATTTTGGTGGATATATTTAACGAAACAACAAACTATAAAGTTGAATGAAATATAATACTAGAGTTTGTTATTTTACAGGCACAAAAAAAGAGCACTATTATAAAACATATTCAGTTTCGCAGATTAGTAAAAACAAAACTATTATTGCTTTACTTGTGAAACAGAAAATGTAGCTGTCGCTACAGAACACAAGGTCGCGGCAAAAGAAAGCCGCCTGCCCTTGTTAAAATGTGTCTCGTCGAATTTCTCAGAGATGTCGCGCAGGTAGAAGTTGTATTATTACAATCTTCTTCTTTTAGCAGCCTTTCGTCATCCACTCCTGCACGTAGGCCTCCTCCTGTCTTATCCAGTCCACTCTATCCTTGGCTATAAGGTGCCAGTTCCTGACGATCTGTTGTTTTACGTCATCGATCCATCTTTTTGGTGGTCTTCCCACACTTCTCCTGTGTCTTCCAGGTCTCCACTGTATTAAGTGTTTCGTCCACTTCTTATCCGCCTCCTGTCTAGCGACCTGTCCTACCCAAGTCAATTTTAGAGTTTCTAGATGCTTTATGACATCTTCGACCTTGGTTCGTAGACGTATTTCCTCTTTACGCAAGTAGTCTTTAAGAGTTACTCCCTGCATAATTTGTTTGTTCTATAGCTCTCCGGGTAGTTCGAAGTTTATTAGCTGGTTTCAGCGTAATGTTGAGTAAGAGAATTAGAATGACATGGGCTGCCATTGGAAAATTGAGTCACGTCTTAAAAAGTCCTGATATCAATCTGAAAACCAAAGTTTTTAACATGTGTATTCTGCCTGTGATGACTTATGGATTAGAAACCGCAACATTAACGGTGAAAATTATTACAATAATAAGAAAAAATATGAGCAACATCTCTGAGAGACTCAACGAAGTATATTTTAATGATGGGGAGGCGGCCAGGGCTTGTTTTGAGGCGACGTTTTGTGTCACGCCTGTGTCTTCCTGCAGCGATAGCTAGATATTCTGTTATATGCAGTACAACAGACTATAAAGTATTTAAGAATTACTTACACCGTGGGGTTCCTGTTTGATCTTATCATCCTCGCTCTCGCTGCATTCATTTTTCTTATACCTTTTGACGGAATCCAGATCTAAAAGGTCTTCCCCATCGCCTTGGGCCTTTCGTTTTTGTTCGATGGTCAGTTTGAGTCCTGCCTTGATCAGCTGAGAACATGTATGCTGGACGGAGGGAGGGTTGTTACCTACTGGGGATTCCACCTGGAAAAAAATGTTAAAATCATTGTTTATCGAGATTTTCAAGATGTCATAGCCAAAATAAAAAATTAATAGCCTTAGGCAAAGTTATGATTGTCTCCAATGTTATTTAATATACGGAGGTATTTTTTTCTAAGTTATCTACCCAGCTATAAAGGAAAACTCACAGAGATTTTAAAAAATATTTTTCTACAATAACTACTGTCTATAATAATATACGTAACCAAGCATTTCTCGAGTGGTTTCATTTTATATGCCTCAAAAAGGGATGCAGCATTTGAACATCTACAAAGACTATACCTACAAATACAAATATGGTTAGGTAATGATATTTCTATTGAAAATTGGGGGTAGAAGTATGTTTCTAATATGTTTGTGCCAACAACGATGAATCAATCCCCAACTCCGGATAATTTATTGAAAATGCTGTTTTATAACTGTCAAACAGGATGTAGATCTGCTTGTGGATGTCGAAAGTATTGTTTGTATGGCACTGTAGCGTGTTGAAGAGATGAAACTGTACGAATTCAATTCTAGTAATTTTTAATATTGTATTATTAATCAAATAAATGAATATTTTTATGTAATCTTTTTTTTATTAAAATTAGAGGCTACTAATTTTCAATATTATCCCTACTGGTGATGGTACCAAAATTGACAAGTTGTGTTATAATTGGTTTATAGCAGCTCGGCATAAGGGGATTCTTTTGACAGGTACGCACATGAATTATTTTTTTTAGATAAGGTGAAATTAGTGGGTTGATTTTCTTTTCATATCAATTCAAAGAATGGATCAAAGAGGTGAGAGTATCAGTAGTTTTGTCGTGACAAAAATTTAAAAAACTTATTGTTAATGTTTTGTTCAGGTCCGCTAATACGAGGCAAAGCAAAATAAATAGCCGAGTCTCTGGGATATTCTACATTCAGTGCTTCTTCTAGTTGGCTTAATAAATTTAGAATCCGCTACAACATAAGTTTTAAAGCGATTTTAGAAGAAGGACCTTCCCTTATTGCTGAAGATGTTTCATCATTCTGAGAAAAATGCCCTTCTTTAATTAAGGGATATTCACCGAGAGACATCTATAATGCCGATTAGACAGGGCTGAATTAGGGCTCTACCCAACAGAACGCTAACATTAAAAAAAGAAAAATGTGTTGGTGGTAAATATCCCAAAGAGAGGTTTACAATTTTGCATTATGCAAATATAGCGGGAGAAAAAGAAAAACTCTTAGTCACTGGTAAGGCAGCTAAACCAGCATTTAAAAATATTAACATAAACAACCTGCCTGTAACTTGGAAATATAATAAGAAAGCTTGGATGACAGGAAAAATTATGACAGAGTAGTTGAAAAATCTTGATTGAAAAATGACAAAAGAAAAAAGAAACATTTTGTTATTTTTAGACAATGAAGGATCTCGTCCAAAAGACGTCCGCTTAAAAAATATAAAAATCTTGTTTCTGCCTCCTAACTGCACATCAGCTTGTCAACTACTTGAGCAGGGAATTATAAAAAATTTTAAAATTCATTACCGACGTCTAATACTAAAACACCTGATAGTAAACATTGAAATTGCTGTTACAGCTTTTGAGTTAATTAAGAAAATTACGCCACTGGATGCAGTGTGCTTTGCAAAAACCGCTTGGGAACAAGTAACCAAGGAAACAGTTAAAAATTGCTTCCGTAAAGCCGGATTTAAGCATACAAATATACAAAGTGAAGACCAGTTAACCGAGACTACAGAAGATGACTTATCACTTAACGTACTTGCAGATATCCTCAAAAATAAGAATTTGTTGGAGTTGACTGATAATGAAAACCTTAATGATTTTTTTAAACATAGATGAAAATGTATATGTTGAAAATCCAGATTCAGAGCAAGAAATTGAAAATCCAGTTGAAATACAACGACTTTCCCAAGATTCTGATGTCGATGAGGTTCTAGTACCAACAGATGCTATCTCAAATTATGACGAAGCTATTACCCTAACCAAGCAGCTTAAAAGTTTTGCCGAAGATCACGGAGATGCAGAGTCTTTAGAGCTTCTTTCCAAATTAGAAATAAGATTAGTGGACGCCATTTTAAAAAGAAAAAAAGGAGAAAAACAACAATATATGAATTTTTGCGTCATTAAAACGACCTCTCATTTCATATGTATACCTCTATCCTATTATATTTTATATGTATCTAAAGGTAACAAATCTTTGTTTTTTCCTTAAGTTTTAAGTTTTTTGTTTTAAATGTCCCAAGTTCTTTAATTACAGTTTTCATTAAAAAAACCATTTTTTTTGTATTTCTTTTAAGCGGACACCCCTCTTGAAGGGACACTTTCGGTCAGTTCCGTTGGTGTCCGCCCAAGGGAGATTTCACTGTATACATATATATATAATATATATATATATATATATATATATATATATATATACATATATATATATATATATATATATATATTTTATATATATTTATATATATATTTATATATATTTATATATATATATATATATATATATATATATATATATATATATATATATATATATATATATATATATATATATTTATATATATATATATATATATATATATATATATATATATATATATATATCTATATATATATATATATATATATATATATATATATATATATATATATATATATATATATATATATATATATATATGTATATATATATATATATATATATATATATATATATATATATATATATATATGTATATATATATATATATATATATATATATATATATATATATATATATATATGTATATATGTATATATATGTATATATGTATATATATGTATATATATGTATATATATATATATATATATATATATATATATATATATATATATATATATATATATATACGAGGCTGGTTTGAAAAGTCCGTGCAAAAATAAAAACTACTTATGTGTTTGGGGTAAACCTTTTTTATTTTTCGACATAGTCTCCTTTTAGGCTTATACACTTCGTCCAACGATGTTCTAGTTTGTTGATCCCTTCCGAATAATAGGATTTGTCCAAGTCTGCAAAATATCCATTAGTGTCTGCAATCACCTCCTCGTTTGAATAAAATCTTTGTCCGCCAGCCATTTCTTCAAATTGGGGAACAAATAGTAGTCCGAGGGAGCCAAGTCTGGAGAATAGGGGGGATGTGAAACGAGTTGGAATCCTATTTCCATTAATTTTGCGACCACAACTGCTGAGGTGTGTGCTGGTGCGTTGTCGTGATGGAAAAGGACTTTCTTGTGGGTCAATCGCGGGCGTTTTTCTTGCAGCTCGGTTTCCAAACGGTCCAATAACGATGAATAATATTCACCTGTAATAGTTTTACCCTTTTCCAGATAGTCGATGAGGATTATCCCTTGCGAATCCCAAAAGACAGTCGCCATACCTTTCCGGCCGAAGGAACGGTCTTCGCCTTTTTTGTTGTTTGGTCTCAGGAGTATAGTAATGTATCCATGTTTCATCCACAGTGACGAAACGACGCTTAAAGTCCTCCGGATTCTTCTGGAACAGCTGCAACCTATCCTTGCAACACTTCACACGATTCCGTTTTTGGTCAAGCGTGAGCAATCGCGGCACCCATCTTGCGGATAACTTTCTCATGTCCAAATGTTTATGCAAAATATTATGTACCCGTTCAGTCGAGATGTCCACAGCACTAGCAATCTCACGCACCTTAACTCTTCTGTCATCCATCACCATATCATGGATTTGATCAATGATTTCTGGAGTCGTAACCTCCACAGGCCGTCCAGAACGTTCAGCGTCACTTATGCCCATATGGCCAGTCCGAAAATTTTGAAACCACTTATAAACTGTTCTAATTGAAGGTGCAGAGTCACCATAATGTTTATCAAGCTTCTCTTTAGTCTCCTGAGGCGTTTTGCCTTTCATAAAGTAATGTTTAATCACCACACGAAATTCTTTTTCGTCCATTTCTTGAAAATCACTCGACTTCCTTGATTCACACGAATGCCAAACACAAAGAAATAGACCAATATGGCTGAAACTTGGTGTGCGTTCATTCAAGAGATGCTACTAACTAAACATGACCTCGATACGCGCCGGTGGTGCCATCTCTCGGACTGTGCACGAACTTTTCAAACTAGCCTCGTATATCTATATATATATATATATATATATATATATATATATATATATATATATATATATATATATATATATATATAAAGGGTGATTCATTTAGAGGTACTTTTTGTGATGGGGATTTAATTGCAGATTGCGCATGTGTCGTGTCAACTGAAGTGGCATTCCTGTTCAGTAGTGTTTGACAATTCATAATGGAAAGACTTAGCCCGGCACAGCGTCTACAAATTGTTCAACTTTATTACGAAAATGGGCGTTCTACGAGGAATGTGTATCGGGCGCTTAGAGCAACTTATGGTCCACATAATCGGCCTACCGAACGCACAATTCGCTCTACCATCTATAAGTTTGAGACCCAATTTTCATTATTGGATAATGCTCTACCGAATAGACCATATCCAGCACGTAGTGAAGAAAATATAGGGGCGGTAGCGGAGAGTGTACGCGAAGACCGTGAAGTGTCGATTCGTCGCCGTTCTCAACAGCTTGGCCTGTCATATTCAACAACTTGGCGTATTTTACGTAAGGATCTTTCTTTAAAAGCATACAAAATTCAACTAGTGCAACAACTGAAGCCGACCGACCTTCCGAATCGTTTCCGTTTTAGTCGTTGGGCTCTTGACAAGCTTGCAGAAGATCCACTGTTTTCGAGAAAAATTTTGTTCACCGATGAGGCCCATTTTTGGCTTAATGGGTTCGTGAATAAACAAAATGCCCGTATTTGGGGTGATGAACAACCTGAAGAGGTGCCATTAAATCCAGAAAAAACAACTGTTTGGTGTGGTTTATGGGCCGGTGGAATAATCGGTCCATATTTCTTCAAAACAGAGGCCGGCCGGAATGTTACTGTGAATGGTGACCGTTATCGCGCCATGATAACAGACTATTTGATGCCAGAAATTGAATCCCGTGGTCTCGACGAAATTTGGTTCCAACAAGACGGCGCCACTTGCCATACAGCCCGTGAAACCATGGCTTTACTGCGAGAGCAATTCGGCGAACAGATCATTTCACGCTTTGGACCAGTGAATTGGCCGGCTAGATCATGTGACATCACACCTCTTGACTTTTTCCTTTGGGGCTATGTAAAGTCCAAAGTCTACATGGATAAGCCAGCTACAATTGAGGCATTGGAGGCCAATATTACTCGAGTCATTGGCCAAATACCACTCGAAATACTCACACGCGTCATTGAAAATTGGAACTTCAGAATGGACGTTGTTAACCGTAGTCGCGGACAACATTTGAAAGAAATTATCTTTAAGAAATAATTGTAAAGAATGGTTCTTTTATATGATAATAAAGATTATAAAATAAAATTGTTTTTATTTATTTTTTTTTTATTTAAAAAAAAGTACCTCTAAATGAATCACCCTTTATATATATATATATATATATATATATATATATATATATATATATATATATATATATATGACAAAATAGATGCTTGTACTGCACTCTGTCGGTGACATATTTAAAGTCTATTAGAACAGAGCGGCCAGATCACAACTGACGCTTAATTGCAGAAAACGCATCTTCTCAAGCTTCCCGCTTGAAGGCATAGATGGCGCATTGGTGAAGCAACTAAAGCAAATTGAAAATTCGCACTTGGTAGTTCCCAAAAGTGTTCTCTTTATTTGCTAGACCATCCCAAGACGCGCTTCGTCGTATCAAGGCTCATCAGCTGGGCTAGATTGATGGTCTAGCAAATACAGAGAACACTTTTGGGAACTACCAAGTGCGAATTTTCAATTTGATTTGGTTGTTTCACCATATATATATATATATATATATATATATATATATATATATATATATATATATATATATATATATATATATATATATATTTGATTTTATTTATTTAATTATTAAATATAAAGCATAAAACATGTTTTAATGGGCATGGGACTTTTTAATATATCTATATAACAATACAATCCAAGAGAATTTATCAAAATGCATTCAGAGTTATTTGGATTTCGAGATTTTTTAATTTTAGTAACTTGAGGCACTCTGCTATTCGGCAAGCACTGGATTCATCTGATACCAACAAACCTGATAATTTCCTCCGTTTTTTGCTTCAACTGGCCTTCCTGCTTCGGAGTTCTCCGGATTTAAGTTTCGAACCCATCGAAATTTTTACTTGAAATAAAATGGGCCATCAATGCTTTAGACCTAGGAAATTCTTTTATAATTTATAACTTGTAACTCTTGGTCTATTTTCTTTTCTAGTGAGAAACTTTCACTTATTTTTTTGGAATAAAAAAAAAAACGTAAAAACTCCAGAAGCATTTCAATTAAAAATTTGACAATCAAGTAGTATTTTTTTACATAACGTCATTTTCATGGCTAGGCAGACGACTTAAAAAATATCCTCGTATCTTGTATGACAAAAAAATCTTACCTGACTACTACTGGAACTATTCGAGTCACTGCTACTAGGCGGCATTGCACTCACAATCTTCGGCGCATCATCCCCAAACTGGTAATTATCCAATGGATTCGTCATAGCTATAAGAGAATTCAAAATTTCAGGTGTCCTCGGTGTAGTTCCACCACTCTCCACCAACAAGTTGTTAGCTGCACTCGCTGCTGTAGCGGCCAGATTTACATTTAAGTTGTACATTTTTTTTCCGGTTTACGTTTTACGTTTACGTTAATATGTTTACGTTGTACGGTTACGTTATTATATAAATATCACTGGAAGTAGATCGTTTAAAGGGATATTAAAGTCTTTAAAAAAATAATAATTCTCTCCTTTGGTACTAAAAACTAAAGATCACAGAATAATCCACACTAGACGTGCTGCTAAGATTAAAAACTAAAAGTCTACAAGCAGATACACTCTTTTTTTAAAATAAAATAACTATATCACGCAAGGTATCGCTCTATCTCACTATCAAGGCAATTAAAAAATAAGTGTTTTTGGTCTGTAAAAGGTAATCACGAGTAAAATAAAACGAGTCACTAGGGTTAAGCACTGGGCTAACTAGAGGTCACGTTCTCCTTGGAAGTAATGTGGCTTACACCCGAACTTGTACTGCTGGAGGAGATGGAAAATGAAGATTGGCTTGAGCTGAAACAAATAAAAAAAAATTATAAGGTTGTTGAAGAGTTGCATGTTTCTTTTTAGTTTGATATATGATATTGTTTTGTAAAATAGCGCACTCAACACTAACTTATTAAGTTGTTATAGTACCGATAACAACATGAACTTACCAAAGATAAAAGTGACTGATATTTTCATAATAAACAGTTTATGCCCGTTATAAGTGTAAATTTTCAAAACGCACATATCTTAGAACTTGCCATATATTTTGATGACAGACAACTATTCAGTTTAATGGGTGATGGCATGTTCCCATAACTGACTGAAAATTGTTTTTGTAGGTTTTAAAATTGGCAGCAAAAACCTACGAACAAGTACTGCTGTAATGATTACAATCGTTGAAATATTTACTAGAATGGGGAATTTGCAGGAATATTCAAATATGAGAGGTATTAAAATCC
The DNA here is from genome assembly GCA_019049505.1 of Pachyrhynchus sulphureomaculatus. Classification (NCBI taxonomy): domain Eukaryota; kingdom Metazoa; phylum Arthropoda; class Insecta; order Coleoptera; family Curculionidae; genus Pachyrhynchus; species Pachyrhynchus sulphureomaculatus. The sequence continues at coordinate 184,353,587 of CM032449.1, forward strand.
TCAAGGGCTTGTTAGAAAATATCTTTATTTTTGTAAAAAGTCATGCTCTTTCTAGAAAATCATGTATGGCCTACGTGATGAAGGTGTACGAAAGCAATTAAAGGTATTTACGTAGAATACATACGTTGTTAATTTCCGAGAACCTCCAGGTTTATTTAGTGTCAATAGGTAAAAAATTAAAAGAGGGTACTTAATTATTATCTTTTTATCTATGTTTACTAATTGAAATCTTAGTATGTAATTCACTAAAAATAGATACGTTTGAGATTCAAAATAAGAATATTTACAAATTGCTCTCTAAAGGGCATATCCGCCACGTCAACATTATAACTACAAATGAGCAAGTAGACGAGCTTAAGATAAAGATACCATTAAGTTGTAGAGTGTACACTTGGGAAAAAAATAAATATTACAGAAAAAAAAAACAGGCCAAGTGCAAGTTGAACTTGCACAATTAGTGTTCCGTACGTTAATTGCTTTTAAAATAAAAAATTTTGTTACGGTGGTATAAAATGATCAGTAACTTCGCAAAACAAACCCCAAATGAGTTTTCAACAAAGGTTGTTTCCAATCTTTACTGAAAACTGATGACCTTGAAATTTTTGTTTTTTTATATACCAGATAAATTATTAAAGGTAATTCACTCGTGATAATTTTCGTGCAATTTATACCCCGTGGAGAATATTCCAGAATTTTTTCAAAATTTTTTGATCATTACTTTTCGAGATAAGGTAGGGGGATAGTGATTTTTCGCGATTTTTTAAAAATAATACAAAGAAAAGTGTGCGCAAGCGTTACATTATATATATATATATATATATATATATATATATATATATATATATATATATATGTATATATATATATGTATGTATGTATGTATATATATATATATATATATATATATATATATATATATATATATATATATATATATATATATATATATATATATACTCGTGTTTTCACAAGCTTTCATTTGACACCACACTCGATGACCTAGTAAAAAAATTTTTTTTCACTTCCGATTTCACCCCTCAAAACTAACCCCTTAAGTCAAAATTTTAACTTTCAAAACTACACGGCTCTGATGAGGCCATCAATACGAGGCGGGTTTGAAAAGTCCGTGCAAAAATAAAAACTACTTATGTGTTTGGGGGGGGTAAACCTTTTTTTATTTTTCGACATAGTCTCCTTTTAGGCTTATACACTTCGTCCAACGATGTTCTAGTTTGTTGATCCCTTCCGAATAATAGGATTTGTCCAAGTCTGCAAAATATCCATTAGTGTCTGCAATCACCTCCTCGTTTGAATAAAATCTTTGTCCCGCCAGCCATTTCTTCAAATTGGGGAACAAATAGTAGTCCAAGGGAGCCAAGTCTGGAGAATAGGGGGGATGTGAAACGAGTTGGAATCCTATTTCCATTAATTTTGCGACCACAACTGCTGAGGTGTGTGCTGGTGCGTTGTCGTGATGGAAAAGGACTTTCTTGTGGGCCTATCGCGGGCGTTTTTCTTGCAGCTCGGTTTTCAAAACAGTCCAATAACGATGCATAATATTCA
>CM032449.1:184355249-184365249 GCA_019049505.1 Pachyrhynchus sulphureomaculatus
AGGGACCCTCCCGAGAATCTTTTGACTTATTTTTAGAAATAAACCGTTTTCAAATTATTTGAGGTGGGTATTTTTTGTTTGGAAGCTCTGTATATCCAGTGGTATAACAGTTCAAGAAGCGGATAGCATATGAATACTAAGGGCGCTTGTTTTAGTTATTAAGGAATCATTAAAGGCCAATCGACAAATAGAGGAGCGCCAAATGACAGCCGGGAGTGGAGAAAGGCGAAATCTATTGATGAAAAAACCTTTTTATACTCTCTTGAACCTCAGGCCCTTCTCCACACAACTAACCAAAAATCGATGACCAAAGGTAGAGATTTTCTACAAAAAGAATATCTTACTCTCATTTTCCTCACCACCACTCCCTCCGAATAAAAAAACTAAGAGAACGTTATTTCTAAATCCATAGAGGCGGGAGGGACATGTTTTCTCTGCCCCTCTTGTTTATGCCGCAGTATATATTATATGGAAATGCTGAGAAAATGTGTCTAAAAAACATCAATTTTGACAAGAAATCTACTTAGTAGAAAATGCGATACAAAATCCATTTCTAAAGGTCTTTACTACAGCTACAGACATTTTAGATGTTTAATTCTCTCTCTAATCCGCTGAAATACATTTAGTGATTAGAATATAAAAAATCGACAATTAAATCAGAAAATAAGGGACATACAAGCAATATATCCATCGTGGTCGATTGATAGTATTGTGCATTAGTTCTTTTAGCAATGTAAATCAAAATGCTTAGATGAAAGTCCTATTAAAGATGCCACTAAATGAAAAAAAAAACTTTTTGATGGAACTCCCATTCTTCGACAAGATTAAAAACTTGCCCAGCTTCGTTTGCTTAATAATAAAGTAGGGATTATAATCTTGGAACGAACGTAGACGTTAACCGAATTAGCAGACATACCTAACACATCGGAAATAAACACGTTCAATAATTTATTGCAGCTAATCCAATTTTAAATAGTTCTTAAGAAGTGTGCTAAATTTAAGACTTTAATATAAATTTCTGGGAATTAGAACTATGATGTTAATGACACCTAATTAAATTCCACCATCTTTCTTCTACCTGCAACCCTTATAAATATATTTTTAACCCAGATAATTTCACTTGAATCGACACCCCCATGAAGATTGTAACCTAGATTAAGTTTAGAATTAAGTTCTAGATTAGTTTAGAATTAAGCTCTAGTTAAGTTAGATTAGTCAACCAATGTAATTAAAACCCAATGTCCTAGGTTAAGTTAATTAGGATTACTGTATAGAACCTAGTTAAGTAGTATAGGAATATAAGCTATCATAAATGTAAGTAAGAGGCATAGCCTAACTTAAATTCAATAAAGACAATGACAGAAACTTGAATCGAATATAATTTCGAATGAACTTCACGGGCTTTTCCTTGTTTCCGAAAGTGAACGAATTGAAGTTAGGCGTCATCCGAAAACAAAACGAATATCAGTAGTCGCCATTTTTGTGAAATTTGAGTGCCAGACTATTTCGTGTTGCAGTGTAATTTTCTTTCAAGTTAGTGAATTTTCTCAAAGAAAATGGTTATACAACGTGGGATAGTTTAGATAAATTATTTATTAGTATTTTAAGGTATGTAAATTTGATTTTCTTTGCTTTTTAATGTGTAGAAATTGTTATTTATGTTGCACCATACGACGTCAATCACATAACAGTAGCCTTCTTTTTTTATAAAAGTAGGTAAATGCCCGCTAAGCTTTCAACGAGTATTTTATTGTAAAAACAAATTGAATCTCGGTGTCTCTAAACATATTTGTATTCTACTGCTTTAATTACTCACAAAACATCAATAAACTGACGCCATCATTTCGCCACGATTCGCCCTTAACCATATGGCAACATCGGTCATTAGGGTGTGTGGTTAACCTTAAAGCATGTTTACGTTAAATTGAACGTGCCAGGTTGCCAAAGCTATAGGCCTGCAACCTCGTTGAAAGTCACGAATTGCGATAATTCATTGTTCTAAATTGCTTATGAAAGTTTTTATTTTTAGTTTTCCGGGCCCCGTCGCGGGTTTTTCCTATCTGTGATACCGAAATCTAGTGCAAAATGACGACGGAGGAGGAGATAAAGGCTGAATATACGTCAAGTTTGGCGGACTTGACTTTCAATAGCAAACCGCTTATTAACGTGTTGACGATGCTCGCGGAAGAAAATTTACCTAATGCTAAAATTATAGTGGAAGCTATTGAAGAGCATCTGGCTAAGGTTAATTTTTATTTGTTACTTTAGTAAAATGTGGCTTAAAGTGTCTTCAACATTTAGAGCCATACAGGGTCAGTCAATTTTTTTGTTTAAACATTTATACAAGTGTTATGTTGCACTAGGTTAATAATATATTATTCATTTTTCTTACTATTTGTCTAGTTACGCTTCCATGCAAGTCCTGTTTCCTTATTATGATAAATAAATTGTAGTTTTATAAGCAAAAGAATTGATAGGCACTGTACGAGAAGTTTTTTTAATACTAGGTATAGAGTTCCTAATTTTTTGTGATATATTTCAATAAAAGATTTGAAAGTAACGTGAGCTAATTTTTCCATTGCGATTTTCTTTTTTGGTTTTTTTATTTATTTTTGTGGGAAGCCCTTGATTCTATTTAAAAGGATAGGTTTTTTTTTAAACTCAAATATAACAACATAGAGATAACAGGATATAATGTGTAGGCCTGCATTATGCGCATTAAACTGTAGTTGAGATAAGACAAGTAATGGTGGTATTATTTGAGATAGGACTAATTCTATAATTAACTGGATCCACTTACACATATAGTGGTTAATAAGTATAGTTTATGTCACATTTGTGATGTTTAGTAGAAATTTATTGTTATTTTTGATCGAAAATATGGTGTCTTATTACATGCGTATATTTCAGAATAAGACTCTCTATTCGATTCTATTTTGATGTAGGGACATATTTATTATTTTAGTTTTTTATGAGTATTTTGTGATTATTAGGTGTATTTAGTAATCCCTTGCAAGATGGATGCTTGATGGAGCATTTGAATATGATTTACCAAGTGTATTTTGCTAATTTTATAATATATATAAATATATTTTTGTAAAGATCTACAAATGCATTATTGCGATTTCATAGTTCAACTACATTTTCAAATGCTTAACTAAGACTAAAACAATTTTTTGTATTTATTTTTATATAATAAAAGGATGTGGCCAACTTAGGTGCGATAAAAGTTGGTAAAGAACGGAATTTTCGATGTCTACTTGACTTGACTAAGAAATTAAGTTTTGATCCTTTAGGTGCCATATGGAATATTAATAAATAATTAATATTAGGAAATGGAGGGTCCGTTTTTTAAGGGAGTGTTGCTGTATGATACTACTAGTCTTACTGGCAAATTTTTTTATGTATTTTATCAAGCTGTAAAGCTTTGGTGATATAGAATTTTGGTTTATTATTTTAAACTTTTCTCGTTCATCCAAAAATGCTCATGGTTTCATTTAACAGGTCTCGAATTATTTTTGAATTTTATCAGTTGGATCTTTTTTAGTTTTTATTGGATTTTTCTTTTTCCCAGAAAATCATTTACTTTTTGAAAGTACTAGTTTTTATCAAAGGCTATAATGGAGTTGCCTTTATCTGCTTTTGTAATTATTAGGTTATTCTCTCTTTCAGTAGTATTTTTGATATTAAAGTTAGGATTATATTTTGATCCTTTCCCAATAGTTTCTCACTTTCTGTGAAATTTGTACTAAAGATGTTGATATAAATCTATCATAGAAGGTTTTTAGTTGAATATTATCTGAAGGTTTGGTATATTTTTATTCTCTATTAGTTTTTTAGGTTGGGTTAAGTAAATTTTGGGAATAATTTGACTAATCTTTAATCTAGTATTATCATCAAAGATGCAATATCTTAATATGGGGTACAAGGTTGTCTCTGCTGTGGAACTATAGCTTCTTCAGCCATGTAATCTTATATGAATGGATAGTTTTCCTGGTCAAAGTTGATGATGAATTGCATTTTATGTGTGTATTTTGGGTAGATGTTGTTTCTTAGAACTTTTAGGTTGAACCATGCATTTTGAACTGATATATGACGTTTGAGCCTTAATTTAAAGTAGAGTTTGGACTGGTCTGCAGTACTTGCTTCTCTTAAAGAGTTGATTGATTGGTTCGTTACTTTGTGAAAGTACAGTTTAACAATAAAATTACTTATTTACTTTATTAACTGACACTAAATATGTTTTTGTGAAGATTCACAAATGTGTTATCGCGATTTCGTAGTACAATTACATTTTCAAATGCTTAACTAAGACTGAAACAAATTTTTCTGTATTTATTTTTATATAATGAAAGGATATCTTAGGTGCTATAAAAGTTGGTAAAACACAGAATTTCCGACGCCTACTTGACTATTTTGTAGATTTATATTATGGTTCTTTCATTTTCTTTTTTCTATAGATTCTAAGAAATTAAGTTTTGATCCTCTAGGTGCCATATGGAGTATTGATAAACAATTAATATTAAGAAATGGATGGTATGTTTCTAACATTTTTACCCTGTAGATACATTCTGCATCTTGTTTTAAAATTCTGTTTTGGCCTATGTAACAGCTATTGCTCTCTTGAATTTATAAACTCCTGATTTATTACGTTTATTAGTTTTATCTTTGGTGTTGAATAATCTATTGGATAATTTACGAGTGGGTTTTAAAGCGATTCTTGTTTTTTTGGCTGTGTTATAGCTCCTAAGATACCCCCAATCTTTCATTATATAAATATGTATAATACAAAAAAAATTATTTTAGTCTTAGTTAAGTGTAGCTGTACTACGAAATTGGGATAACGCATTTGTAAATCTTTACAAAAATATATTTAATGCCAGTTAACGAAGTAAATAATTAATTTTATTATTCAAATGTACTGTTACAAAGTAACTGACCAATCAGTTAACTCTCCAAAATAAGATGTTGGAAAAGATGATGATGAGATACTTATGTTTTTTCGAATAGATAGGCTGCCTGTCAGTTTGGTTCTTAAATATATTTTTACAGTTCGAAAGTTGTTATTTGGGTAATTTTGGAAATAAAATAAGAATTGAAAACAGTATGGAACATTTTGGGAAAACCTGGCCACCGAAGATGGTGATTTGGCTATATGTCATGGTCCTTCGACTCCTATGGAGCTTCAATATGGTGAATGGAAACAGCAGAGAACCATAACTGCGGCGCTAAATCGGCTGCTTATGTTCCATTGGGGCTGGAAGCAGCACCTCCCTACAGCAACAGAAATAATTCTAGGACTAATGCCCCTAGATAGATAGCCGGTCAAGTAAGAACGTGTCGCGCATTATTCAATAGTAGAGGATTAAAACGCTAATGATTTGGTAGTTTCTCCCAGTGCCCAGCAGCGTCAATGATGCTGCGCCGAGATTTCGCAAAGATTTCCAAATTGCCCGAATTTGCCGTAACAGCGCTTCACCGTGTACATCCTTTTACTACGCAGCTTCTGCTTGATGTATGATCACACGTTTTATGATTGCGTTTGCAATTTTTTTTCTCCTGAATTTGCCGTAATAACTGTCTCATCTTTTTACTACTAAACTTTTGCTTGATTTATGACCACATGTTCTCGATTGGGTTTACGTCGGGCGACTGGGATGGCCAATCTAGTGTGACGATACTGGATTCTCTTTTCCACTGGCTACATGTTTTACTCAGATGTGTGATTATCCTTTTGAAGAATTCACCCTTAATTTTTATTGGCAAACCACCGTTTGGCAATCTGTACTAATGCCTTCTTATAAATCTGGAGCATTATTTAGCGTTCAAATTGTAGGGAAAAAATCTCTTAAAACCTTCTAAAGGACACCCTCCAAACATGGATCTTCACAGGGTGTTTTCACGGTGCGCTGAACCAATTAGTGGAAATTGATTAGCCTCGTGGGATGATAACGTGACCGCAAAATGAAGCGCCGTCGGAAAAAATCTCATTGTTCTAGTCTCAATTTATGTTTTCCTCGCGAGTCGTTTCTCTCTGTTTTTCACCCAGCAATGGTTACTTGATGGTACTCTGCATTCTGCTGTAGTTTTTACGACCTTTGGCGAAAAGTTAATTAAGGCTTTTGAGAATCATTTTCTCTCCTTGTCTCACACTTTTCCTCTAGAATCATTTTCTGGTAGATCAGCAACATTTTTTTAACTAAGAGTACTGTTTCACCCACTTGCTAATGAATGCCCTTGATTTGCCATGTAATTAGCAACCGCTGTAGGCGTCATTTTCTGATCTTTTGGATAATTACATAGGAACAGAGCCTCAAGGGGCGAAGCATATGCAGCACCCATGTTTGATAATGTACTATTAATATATATACTTCAATATTATATTAAATAAAGTTAGAAATGAATCTCTCTAGAAAGCATTGTTGGCAGGGGTGCCAAGAGTAACCTCAAAAAGGAGGGATTTTTTACCATCTACAAGTTATAACATAGACATTCTTATTTGACTGACTGTATACATCCAAAGTGCAGTTATCAATTGCGACCCTTGAACAAGGACAAATGGGGGATGGAAATAATAACCTGTACAATTTGGACACACAAGAGTTATGGATCTAATCAAGGACGAACTCTTGGATATGCAATCTGATTATATGACAGTGCCATATAATTTCAGAATATCCTATAGGATTGGATCTATGAATGAAGGTAGATACTCCTTCTAAAGACAATGTTTGATTCTCAGATGGAACTTCAGAGTAGACGCTGGCATATATGTAGAATATGTCAAGTGGAGCTTTAGTATTCCACTAGGGACAAGTGCTACAATACTCTAGGAAGCAAATTAAGACAATACAAGTATGCGTTCACGAGAATATTAGGCGGGATTGCAGCAACCAATAAATATATATTCTCTTAGACAATCAAGCTGCTCTAAAGGCCTTAGATGCCTAGCAAGCCAACTCCAAGATCATGATGGAGTCTAAACCTAATGTGTTAGAACTATCCTCCAGGAACAACAAGGTTGAACTTCGGTGAGTTCCAAGACATTCGTGGATAAATTAGCAAAATGTGCAGCCACAAAACCATACAGAGGTCCAGAACCAGTGTTTGGTATACCAATACAAGTGATAAAAACGACAAGCAACAGTTGGTCATATCATCAAGATCCAGATCGTTGATTCTGGCCAAAGATATGCGAGCGTAATTGGCGTCCTCTGAAAAAAACTATTAACTGATGTTTTTCATTTAACAAGGGACCAGACGAAATTAGTTGTAGCACTGATCACTGGCGACTGTCATCTGAAGAAACATTTACTAAAAATGGGTATTCACAATGGTTCAACAACGTGCAGAGTATGTGATGAAGATATGAGTGTGCGACGTTAACGTGGAACAGACTGTTAGAGATCTACATAATGGCGATATATTACCACATGAAGGGCTTGGAAGGAGGCTAATAAACTTTCTTAAAGGAAGGATGCTTTCATAATCAAGAGAGGAGAGAAGGCATAATAAACCAAGAGGGTGCAGGTAGGCACAATTGCCTACCCCGCCTACAACCAACCAACATTGAACGAGGGTTGTATGATAAGTACCTGGTCTGGCCAGAGATAGCGCTACTGCTATTTAAAAGATTATATTTTTCGTAAATATAACCTTTCATAAGAATTCTTTCAAATTTTCAAGTTGCTGCCTGATTTAGTTTGTGAGTGGCAGCCATTTAAATAAAACAACTTTTGTGATAAAAAATTTGTTTTCGAAAAAGAAAACGAATGAGATAAAAGTGGAACTCAGCGAAATTTATGGGGACTGCACCTTCATTATTGGACATAAAATATTGGACAGCTGAATTGAAACGTGGCGGTACAAGCATTTTTGATGAAGAATGTCCAGGTCGTCCAAATGATGTCACCACATCAGAAATTCACGATGTAGTGATAAATAATCGGAAAGAGTATGAGCATCTCAGTTGAACGGGTGCAACATTTTAACAACTGATTGGGATATGAAAAAGCTTTTCGCAGGATGGGTGCCGCGTTTGCTCACAATTGACAGTAAACACGCAAGTGTGTCAACTTCGAAAGAATGACGAAACATGGATTCATCACAGAACACTAGAGACCAAAGAACAGTACAAACAGTGGGTTTTCCGTAGCGAACTGACGCTAAAGAAGGTCAAGGCGACTTTATCGGCCAGCAAAGTCATGGCCACAATGTTTTGGGATGCACGCGGCATAATCCACGTCGATTACCTTGAAAAGGGCAAAACGATTAATGGAAAATATGTCAACTTATTGGCTCTCTTCAACCATGCTGTGAAAAAAAAACTTCCGCATGTGTGTGTGCGCGAACAAAAAAATTCTCTTTCATCAAGGTAATGCACGCCTGCACACTTGTGGCATCGCCATGGCAAAATTCCATGAGTTATGATACGAATCATTTTCGCATCTGCCAGATTTAGTCCCCAGCGATTATTTCGGTTTCCGAATATGAAAAGGTCTCGGTGGAAAGAAATTTGGCCCTAGCGATGGGGGGATTGCTGAAACAAAAGCGTATTTTGAAGGGTTGGAGAAATCGTATTTTTTAGATGGGATACAAAAGATAAGAAAATGTTTTTTTCTCGTCAAGGCCAGGTACTTATCATAACAACCTTCATATCAATATAGCCTCATAAAATGCAATTGAAATGCTTTTGCATAAAGATTTGCTATTTCTCATCTGTTTATAAATATAAGGTTGCACAGATTGCCAGCTGAATGTCTTGTCAAGTTCACATGAAGCCTCCACTGCAATTACCTAAATCTGTCATCTTTTTACTCTAGATGTTTCCCGAGGAATACCCTCAGGTTTCTTGCCCAACGTCACTGTCTATTGGAGAATAATTAGTATTATTAAACTTACTCTTGAGAGAACATATTTGATAGGAACATGTTTATTTATAAATAATTACATGAAAATTAATATTCTAAAATGTATGCATGTAAATGTAGATTATTCTGACACTTCATTATGTTTAATTCCAAGGTAGTAATGAGAAAAATGCAATTCCAAGAACTAATGGAAGGAGAAATACTGATTTCATTTTAATCTATTAAATAATTAACTTTTCTTGGGTACTATACGTGGTGCTATAAAATCGGATGTAGTTACTTTAGCCTGGTCGAATATTTTTGGTAAGAGTGATACTGTCACTGCCACCAGCGCTGCGTGCGATTCGCGTTATGTCTCCTTTACCCTCTCAAAGTGTCAACCCTTTAACATCATCTTCGTGTAAGGGAACAGCTCGAGCTCACAGAATGCCAAATCAGGAGAGTAAGGTGATAGAAGTTATGGAATTCTTCGCCACCGCTGTTGCATACAAATGAACTGTGTACCGGTGCATTGTCGTGATGCAGGGGGAACCCCTTGTTTCTTCGACGTTTTCTAACCGACAGGAAATTTGTCAGGAAATACTCAGACGACGACGGTCTGAACGATTTGTTGAACTTTTGGCGACAATCTCGCGCGAAGGCTATCCGTACGTGCGGCCTTAAGTCGCGAACACTGCTCAAAAATTTTCGAATATCTTAAGACATCGCCCCTAAATGCCGTCTGAATCATTTCATGTTTCAGTAGCAGTTCCGAGTTTAAAATACAATTTCACACACGCTGCCCTTTTTTCGTATCTATATCTCGGAGAAACACAATGTAGAATTGGAATAATTTGCCCAGCACTGTGTTTCCCACCGAGTACAACTTACAGCGATTCAAGAACAACGTGAATCGCTTTTTCTGCACATATGCCGCTCCTGGAGCGCTTTAGGGACTTCCCTGCAGCACGTGTGCTAGACCCATAAAAAAAATATAAAAAAGAGCAACTTTGTCAGGGATCTACTTACCGTCACCTATCGGCTCGAATCGCGTTCTTGATATATATGGTAGTGTTAATTCGGGAATTCTGGCTCGACCACATACAAGGTTTTTAAGAAGACAGTTGAATTAGGCTTAATAGGTTATGCAA
>CM032449.1:184375249-184832749 GCA_019049505.1 Pachyrhynchus sulphureomaculatus
AAAAATAAAGACCTTGGTAAAATCAAAATTCCTTCGTTCAAAGACAAAATTGATCCTTTAATAAACTAATTTCTTTGGAATTTTTTATTTCAAATGATCCAGCTCCCAGTAAGCATGCAGCAATGCTTCTTAAAAAAAAAGGATCGCGAGGTATAGCGCTGCCATTTTTATTTTCTTTTAAATTAAAATTTCACAAATTGTATTTTAAGCTGTGTATTATTTTACAAAATAAAAGCCTGATTTACGAGGCTGGTTTGAAAAGTCCGTGCAAAAATAAAAACTACTTATGTGTTTGGGGTAAACCTTTTTTATTTTTCGACATAGTCTCCTTTTAGGCTTATATACTTCGTCCAACGATGTTCTAGTTTGTTGATCCCTTCCGAATAATAGGATTTGTCCAAGTCCGCAAAATATCCATTAGTGTCTGCAATCACCTCCTCGTTTGAATAAAAATCTTTGTCCCGCCAGCCATTTCTTCAAATTGGGGAACAAATAGTAGTCCGAGGGAGCCAAGTCTGGAGAATAGGGGGGATGTGAAACGATTTAATGGAAATAGGATTCCTTGGAATCCTATTTCCATTAATTTTGCGACCACAACTGCTGAGGTGTGGGCTGGTGCGTTGTCGTGATGGAAAAAGGACTTTCTTGTGGGCCAATCGCGGGCGTTTTTCTTGCAGCTCGGTTTTCAAACGGTCCAATAACGATGAATAATATTCACCTGTAATAGTTTTACCCTTTTCCAGATAGTCGATGAGGATTATCCCTTGCGAATCCCAAAAGACAGTCGCCATAACCTTTCCGGCCGAAGGAACGGTCTTCGCCTTTTTTGGTGCAGATTCCCCCTTGGTAACCCATTGTTTAGATGGTTGTTTGGTCTCAGGAGTATAGTAATCTATCCATGTTTCATCCACAGTGACGAAACGACGTTTAAAGTCCTCCGGATTCTTCTGGAACAGCTGCAAACCATCCTTGCAACACTTCACACGATTCCGTTTTTGGTCAAGCGTGAGCAATCGCGGCACCCATCTTGCGGATAGCTTTCTCATGTCCAAATGTTTATGCAAAATATTATGTACCCGTTCAGTCGAGATGCCCACAGCACTAGCAATCTCACACACCTTAACTCTTCTGTCATCCATCACCATACCATGGATTTGATCAATGATTTCTGGAGTCGTAACCTCCATAGGCCGTCCAGAACGTTCAGCGTCACTTGTGCCCATATGGCCTGTCCGAAAATTTTAAAACCACTTATAAACTGTCCTAATCGAAGGTGCAGAGTCACCATAATGTTTATCAAGCTTCTCTTTAGTCTCCTGAGGCGTTTTGCCTTTCATAAAGTAATGTTTAATCACCACACGAAATTCTTTTTCGTCCATTTCTTGAAAATCACTCGACTTCCTTGATTCACACGAATGCCAAACACAAAGAAATAGACCAATATGGCTGAAACTTGGTGTGCGTTCATTCAAGAGATGCTACTAACTAAACATGACCTCGATACGCGCCGGTGGTGCCATCTCTCGGACTTTGCACGGACTTTTCAAACCAGCATCGTATATAATGAATAGTTTCGCTAAAAAATCCTAAAAAACATCTTTTTCTGCTCCATGACTAGGTATATCCCCTCAAAGTGGAGCTAATTTTTTTTTACTACAAATTACTAATGTTGTGTTACCAAGAGGAACGACCTTATCGGTACAATATTCATCTCAATAAAAGTTTTTGAGCTTAAATACCTCAGTATCTGACAGTTAGTTACCAATGACTTAATATAGAACGGTTATACCTGCCTTTGGGCATTATATCATTTTGTGGTAACTTCTTTTTAACTAACAGTCAGATAAAATGTGGATTCTTCGTGAAATTGTATAGCATGTTACACGTGTTTTCACAAAATAGATATGAATTTGTGATTTGCGGTAATTTCTTATGCACTTGGATACCTTTGGCTTAAACCACTATATTTCTGTGATCTTTTCATTCAAATCGGACTTAAACTACATTTTATTTTACTGTTACTTATTAAGAATATACCAAAAAAAATATCTTTTAAGCAAAAAAAGAACCAAAAAATAATCTAAAAAACCAAAGGTACACAATGTGGCGACTATAGCGGAGGTTTTTTTTTCTTTTTTCCAAATACAGGTATCTACCGATGTGAAGCTACCAATTTTATATCTAATCGACTGTATCGTGAAAAATGTAGGAGATACTTATACTGGATTGTTTAGTCAAAATATCGTCGCCACGTTCTGCAGTGTGTTTAAAATGGTAAGTAATTGTTTTGTTTCTTTTTTACACCTCTACACTGTCTATAAATTTTATTTACTTTTACTTTAATTAAAAGGGTTTAATTTAAAAAAAACATATATGTATATACAAATAAAATCTATCTTATACCATTGTACGTTTGTACGTTCATTACACATTCAATTAATTATGTACACAGTAACACCAAACATTTAACCATTAACATGAGAATAAATAAGATTCTCAAAAAGTAAAACGATGTTTTTGCCAAAGTGGATTTTATTCTGCAACATAGTTTCCTTCAAGAGCGATACACGTATTCTAAAATAAGTCTCAGTTTCCCATTCGACTTCTTCATTTGAGCCAAACCCCTTTCATGGAGTCATCTTTTGAAATTTGGAAAGATAATTGCTAGAGGCCAGATCTGGTGAATACCGGGGATGACGAAGCCCAATCGGTCCAATTTCACCATCGATTTTATGGACTTGTGAGCTGGTGTATTATCTTGGTGAAACAACATTTTTTCCTCGCTAAATGCAGCCTTTTTTCTATTGATTTCTCCATTCAAATTGTGCAGTAATCTCCGGTGATTCTCAAAATAGTCGATCAATATTACTCCATGTGCATCCCAAAAAATACTTGTCAAAAGCTTTCCAGCTGATGTTTATGTTTTTGCACGCTTCGGTCGGCTTTCATGCGGTAGCAGCCACTCTGCGGACTGCCTGTTGGAGTCAAGCGTGTAGTGGTGGGTCTATGTTTTGTCCATTGTTACGAATCGACGCAACAACTCCCTTGGATCAATCAAGTATTCATGCGAAATATGCCTCAAGCGTTCTGTCGATATTTTCACTGTGTCATCTATCTCTCTTGCTTTGCGATCACGCAGAGTGACTGCCTTATTTGGACAAGCCGCTGCTTGTACGATCTCATTTACCTTCACTAAATCAGAACACTTCTCAAGCCATTCTTGGGTTTTTGCTGAATTTTTCCCCATCAAAAAGCAATGTTTAATCAACACACAAAATTCTTTTTGTTCCATCGTTTTGTAAAAGTACAGCTGTAACTCGCAAACTAATAGACAAATGTCATGAAAATTTTACTCGAATCTTATGAGAGTTGACATTAACCGAAAATCATATGGTGTTTTGTTTGTGCTGCTACATCTCGGAAGGTTTCGGGACTTTCCACCCCTTATATGTTATTACAACTAAAGATCGTAAAATTCGTAGTCCATATTATTAATTAGAGAAAAAAAAGATTACAAAAAAAAAAATTCTATTGTGTCGGAAATTGTTATTAAAACAGAATATACTTTTTTCCTCACCTTTTTTATATTCTGAACTTTTTAGCCTTTTTTCGCTAGGGAGGTCTATTTACATTAACACGCTGCGTATATTTTTCTACGATACCTTCCTAAATTTTTTTTTATTGTTTTTAATTTTTCTTTTCACCATTTCTATTTAATTTTGTTGTTCCAATTATTTTTTTATCTCTACTGTAACCCCTTCTTGTATTTGAATTTTTACAACTGATGTTTTTCCGTAAGGTTGACGAGAAAACCAGGTCCGAGATGTTTAAGCTGCGCCAGACATGGAACGATGTATTTCCTCAAATGAAATTGTATGCCATAGACGTGCAAATCAGTACCATAGATCCAGCTTGGCCAGTAACGGCGCAACCGACTTCAAATAGTATTCATTTGAATCCTAAGTTTCTAAAAAATACGGTAAGTTTCGCTCTCATACACAAAAAAGAATATACAGAGTATGTGATTGTACGTGTTCGTTCACCTAGTAAAACCAACTGTGCATACGTTCCGGTGTTGTCACTTGTATTTGTTAATTTTAATAGCAGGTCGTATGAGGTTGTATATAAGTTATTACAATATAGGTTTAGAAAATATTCAGTTTCTTGTAAATATAATGATATTTGCTATCCACAATAATTTTATTTCATTAGATTAGACTTTAAGGCCGGTAAGCCATTAAACATTTTAAGGTTAAAAATCTGACACCACTTACATTCAACAAAAACGTATCTCATCATTGCCAGTTGTCCTTTCTCGAGTCCACTGTTAATCTTGGATCGCATTTCGATGTAAACAAGCGGAGCTTTGCCTTCGCTGTTAGATCATGAAAGTATTCTAAATAGGTGATTAAAGAGTGAACATTTTTTTTAAATGTTTTGAGGAAAACATACATAAATGTTCATTTATCATTCATTTTTTAAATGTATTTCTAAGTCTCACTGTATTTTTAGACACCTCCCACCAAGAGTAAAGTATCAACGGTCACAGCGACAGATGTATCTCCAATAACTAAACCTATACCAGCAGATATAGATAAGGAAACCCTGCTAATGCAGGAACAACTTATACAAAAACAAAAAGAACTGTTAGAACTCCAGAGAAAAACTTTGGAACTTGAGGTCTTGCAAACACAAGTCAAGTTGCAGGAACAGGTCAAAGCCGGAGGATTGCCAGTAAGCACGGTAAATATATTATTCTAGTTCTTAACAGTGATAGTTGCTGAAAGGTATGGGCGTTATTTCAAAAGTAACAAGACATACCAGGTGTACAAGTATGAAATGCGGATTTCAGACAACAGATGGCGCACCAATGCAGTTTGTGCTATAAAGATTTGACACTGCGCCATTTTGTTGTGTCATCAACAAGTGTCAGACGCGCACGAGTGATAAATTGGAAAAGTGTGTGTATAGTGTTGTGTTGTGTTCAATATGTCGAAATTTATACCGAACAAAGAGCATTCGCGGACAGCATTAATTTTTTGTTTTCATTTAAAGAAAACTGCTCCATCGCAAGATACGTGTGAACGATGGTTTTGGCGTTTCAAAAGTGGTGACTTCGATGTTGCAGACAAGGAACGTGGAAAACAGCCAAAAAAATACGAAGATGTGGAATTGCAAGCACTGTTGGACGAAGATGATTCGCAAACACAAAAAACACTCGTCGAGCAATTGGGCGTTAGTCAACGAGCTGTTTCCAATCGGCTACGAGATATGGGAAAGATTCAGAAGACCGGTAGATGGGTACCACATGAGTTGAACGACAGGCAAATGGAAAAGCACAAAAAACACGTGTGACATTTTGCTCGCTGGGTACAAAAGGAAGTCGTTTTTGCATCGTATAGTTGCAGGGGATGAAAAGTGGATTTATTTTGAGAATCCCAAGCGCAAAAAAAATCATGGGTAGACCCAGGCGCACCATTCACATCGACCGCAAGACCGAATCGCTTTGGCAGAAAGATGATGCTCTGTGTTTGGTGGGACCAGAGGGGCGTGGTCTATTATGAGCTGTTAAAACCTGGGGAAACGGTTAATATTAAACGTTACCAACAATTGACCAATTTGAACCGTTCGCTGCTTGAAAAAAGACCAGAATATCGAAAGAGGCAACACAAAGTCATTTTTCTTCATGACAATGCTCCATCACTTACGGCAAAACCAGTTCGCGACACGTTGGAAGCACTCATCTGGGAAGTTCTACCCCATGCGGCTTACTCACCACACTTGGCTCCTTCCGATTACCACTTGTTTGTATCGATGGGTCATGCACTTTCTGAGCAGCGCTTTGGTTCGTACGAAAATGGCTCGATGAATGGTTCGCAGCAAAAGGGGAAGATTTTTACTGGCGTGGTATTCACAAATTACCCGAAAGATGGGAAAAATGTATAACAAGCGATGGAGCATACTTTGAGCATTTTTTATCATTCTTCCGAATTTAACATGTTTTTTAAAAAAAAAATCCGCATTTCATACTTGTACACCTGATAATCACAGTGAAACTGACATCAGTTATTGTTAAGGGTTCAAGAAGCAGTTACAAATTTTATTACTTCCTTGGTGGCCCTATTTTAATTGATAAATCTTAAAATATTTAAGCCCTTCGGTTATCGTGACGCTTAAAGATCTAGCTAGTATACCAAAACTGAAACCTTGTATGGCAAAACCCCAATAGAAATTCACAGTGCCCTCCACTTTTGTTTTATCTTTTTTCAGTATATAAGTGTTATTTTTTTGTAATTTCAGAATATTCTTTTAAAACCTGAAGTGGCTAAACAGCTATTACCAGAAGCTATGACAAAACCTAGGCCGACTGGCATAGTGAGTAGTTATTTTCATAACACTAATTTTAAAAATACATAAAATACGTAGTGCGATCCAAAAACGTTCCCTACTAATGCACATCTTCTAAGTAGTCCTCCTGTACTTGAACGTACTAGCCCTCCTTCCTGTATCTGAACGCACCAGCCCTCCTATTTTTTCCATTGGTTCAAAAATTTTTTGAAAATTGACACTGCTTTTAGCGCCGCCTGCGTTACCGTCTCAAAGCGGCGACATTTTAATTTCATCTTCATATAGGGAACACCCTAAAGTCACAGACTGCTAAATCAGGCGAATAAGGAGCGTGAAATTCTTTGCCATAAACTACCGACCAAATGAATTGTTAAACTTTGGCACTAATTTCAAATGTGGTTGCAGCCCAAGATCTTTTGGAATGCTCGTCGTGCGAAGTTCGGCTGGCCTTAATCATGAGAACCACTCGAAAATTTGCTCAGAGCTTCACCTCCAAATGCTTTCTGAATCATTTCATAAGTTTCAGTAGTACTTTGGCCCAGTTTCAAACAAAATTTCACTTACGCGTGCAGCTCTTTTTTCATATCTACTGTAAAAACCTCAGAGAGACACAATTCAAGCTTGTCATGTAGCGTTATTAGGGATGTACCTACTAACATCTATCGGCATGAGTTTATTTTACGTTCTTGCTGAATAGGTTAGTTCAGGAACTTTCAGATTGCACCACGATTGTTATTTTTTAGCCTCAACTGTGCATGTTATTATTAAAACGTCTATAAGGGGTTTAATAAAGAACTTGAATAATTTCCTTTTTAGGTAAATTCAGTAATGAACCAACGACTACAAAACAATGTTCCTAGCCAGCCAAGAATAAATCCTGTAAGCCCAGGCTTAGCAGCTGCTAGACCAATCAGGGATCCTCGACTTTTGCGACAACAGCAGCAAGAACAGAAGATCGCAACTGTTAGTCAATCAGTAGTAGCTAGTACAGCTACTAGTGTACCTGCACAAAAAACAATTGAAAATAATAAAATTGTAACCAATAAAAGTGTAAGAGATATTCCTAAAGACCCCGTTTGTCAAATAAAGCAGACAAAAAATCCAAAACATTCCCAAATCATCATCATCCCGTGACTCCCCAACCACCTCAGCATTCGAACCACCCCAGAATAATCCGGCGGCCGTTCAAAAGAATGACAAACCTTCTCCGCGCATTAAACCGAATACAGAAAAATCGACGGAGACTTCTTCGCCAAAACTTAACTCTAATTCTAGTTCTAGTAGTCTAGCCAGTTCTAGTTCCAGCAGTTTAGGGTCTCCGAGTAAGAGTAAACACAAACACAAAAAAAGGGACAGGTCTGAGGCTAAACGCTCTCAGGAATTTGACGTTTCGGTTTCAAAAATAAACGGGAAAAAAAAAATATCCCCAAAAAGCGATGGTACTAGTATTAGTACTAACAGTAGTGCTAATAATAGTATTTCTAATAAAAATACTAATAGTACAACTAGTGAAGTGTCACCAACGTTCAAAAGTGTAAAGAATTCGACGAAAAATCGTAATTATATGAGGCGTAACATGAGAGAGAGTCCGGTGCTGTTGCAAGATGAGGATCTGAGGTCTTTACCTCTTTCCGAGAAGGCTACTACCAGAGCGCAGCCAGTTGAGGTTGCAAAGCAAGAACCATCAGGTATGTTAAAAACTTTTTTAAAATTTTTTGTATATTTCATCTGGTATTGGACTATATTTTCTACATAATATGTTCGTAAATTTAAAGTTTATATTTCAGGAATATTTTTGTGTATTTTAAAGGAGGAAATGCTACTATATTTTTATGTCAAAATATTTTGTGAAGTTTTTTTTATTTATTATTTTACATTATTTACTAGGGCATATTAATAAGTTTCTAGCCGAGCATGGAAAGAACAAGTAAGACTCAAAAACAAAAATTTTTTATTCAACGTAATCACCTTTCAACTTTATATACTTAGTGCGAAGGTTACCTTAAAAAAATCTTTGCCGGGGTTCTCGGTTGGGTTTGCATCGGACGATTGGGATGGCCAATCTAGTGTGACGATACCGGATTCCCCTTTCACTGGCCACACATTTTGCTCCGATGTTTGGGGTCGTTATCCTCTCCTCATTTTTATCGACAAACCATCGTTTGGCAGTTGGTACTAATACTAATTGTTATGTTGAATCATTTTCTCAGTATTCAAATTGTCGGTAAAGATAAAGAGTATATCCTCTTTTACCTTCTGCTCCTCATTTTTATCGACAAACCACCGTTTAGCAGTTGGTACTAATACCTTCTTGTTACACTGGAACATTTTCTCGGTATTTAAATTGTCGGTAAAGATAAAGAGTTTCCCAAAACCTTTTTACGAAAGACATTCTCAAACGTGGGTCTTCACAGGGTGTTTTATAGTGCGCTGAACCAATCGGTTATTGGAAACTGACCAGGGTCGTGGGGTGATAACATAACCCCTATATAAAGCTTCATCGGAAAAAAAATTATATTGCTCCAGTTTTGATCTGTTTTCCTCTGCCCACGCTAGTCTCTCTGTGTTTTTCGCTTAATAACGGTTTCTTGATTGTACTCCGCCACTTCAAATTAAATCATATGATATATCCGAACCTTTCTATTTTAGTTTTTGCGCCCCTTGGCGCAAAATTAATTGACGATTTCAGAAAAACAAATTAATAATCATTTGTTCGTATCGTTTCACCCACTTGCTAACGAATTTTTGGCCTTTTGGATGATTATACCCTAAATAAGGTTAGAAATGAATCTTTCGACAAAGCATTGTTTGCAGAGGTGCCAACAATAACTTCAAAAAAAAAGAAATTTCTTTTACCGACTACAAGTTATAGACGACACGTTTTTACTTGATCGATTGTAACAGAAAAAGCTACTGATTTTCACTGACTTTAGTGCTTTTGTCTTTTTCATTTCTCTAGGGAAAAAAAGAAATGAGAAACATTTTTTTAAAATAATTTATATTTTTTTGTCAGCCTTGTTATAAAAAAATCTGTATTGTTTGTTATTGTGTGGCAAAAAATGTGCGTATATTTGTTTTTTTTTTCGGGCTTTCCATATTGAAAATCTGTATTGTCTAAAAATATAGTCATTACTGGGTACTGAACCAACCTGAACAAACTTTAATTTGAATACACATAATGAGACATGTGTACCAAGTCTGGTCTCATGTGTGCTCATTTTAAATACAGTATTTCATTATTTTTTTTCCTTTCTGTAGCACTGGAACCTGTTGTCGACTCTGCTCCCGTTACTAAGCCCATGGATACCGATTTGAGGCAATTACAAATACCTCCCACTACAGCGCCTACTTTAAGTAAAAAACGAGTTTCATCGGAAGCATCGGATCAAGCTTCAAAGAAAAGTAGAAGTTTCGATGTGTAAGTACTGTTTTTTTAACTAAAATAAGACAAATTATACTGGCAATATAAACTTTTTAACAATCTAAAAACAGGTCACAATTTTCTAACGCTCAACTTTTTTTAGGCTGTTTGGTAGTGAAGATACTGATTTAAGACAATTACCGGTAAACCAGGAACCAGAAAGAAATGCTGCACAAGTACCAGAGAGGCCACCTACGCCTCCTCCTCCTATTATATCGGCGACAGAAAAAATTGTCGAAAAAATCATTGCCTCAATCTCCCAAGAAAGCCGATTTAGACGCGGTACGAGCAAAATTGGCCAATGCCACAAATCGGGATAAAGCCTTATCTAAATCATGTAAGTTTGACGTATTTTCGAGATAATTTTCAAATAATATTCTTTCAATACAAATAAAAAATGAATTTACACACTTTAATGAAAAAAAAAATCATTTATTCCATAACATGTAAAAACAAAGAATAATCAAGACTGTAAAAAATTAACTTTAATATTAAACATTATTTTTCATCAAGAAAAACCACCCTTTGCATTTAATATAGCTTTTACTATCCTCGACATTCTTTCGATTAATTTATTTTTTAATTTATCGGGGGGTAACTCTTCCCAGGTACCTTGAAGAAGACCCCAAAGATGATTTTTGCACGTGGGATGCTCCTTTCTGACAGTTCTGTCCAGCTCATCCCATAGCAACTCGTTCGGGTTGACCTCTGGACTGGTGGTTGCCATGCCATCATTTTAAGCATTTTTGTTCTTAGTTTGCTAAATAGTTCTTACAAAGCTTTAAAGTATGTTTAGGATTGTTGTCATGCATCATCACGAATCCTTTTCCGATTAATCGCATCACAGATGATATGGCGTTTGCCGTTAAATATTTTTTATAATGTTCTTTCCGTAAAATGCTATCGACTTTTCCTAAGTCCCTCACTTCAGCCAAGGAGGATTATCACTACACTAAAATGGACCCGCTTTCGTGCTTGACAGTCAGAACAATAACAGTCTGAACTAATCTTCTGCATTGGATGTTTCCCGTGATATGGCCCAGTCCGATGGCGATTCCTAAGACTTCCTGTCTCTCTCTAGCGTTATAATGTAAGATTCATCGTCGAAGCACAAGTTTCTATGGCGAGAGGCTTACCACGGACCATTGAATGTGAAAATTTAACACGAGACGTAAAAAAAAACAGAACAAGATCTGTTGAAAAATTTGCGAGCTCGGAAGTCGGAGCTCCGGACAGCGGAAACTCTTTTTAGTGTAAACAAACATTTAAAAACAGGGGGTGGGTACAGAAAGTAAGATTGGATGGGGGGGATGGTATAGTTAACGTTTTTTTATTTTAGTTTTCGACACAAAAAATGCTTATAAAGAAATCTATCACTATAAACCTAGTTCATCCAATGCCCGCAACCCTCTGTATATCATCCCGCCATCTTGTTTTGGGATGTCCTACGCACCTTTTCTGTTCTCGTGGTCTCCATTCTTTTGTTTGCTTGGTCCATCGATCATCGGTCTTTAATTTCGTTTATTCACGTGTTCACTTGTTTCTTTTCCTATCCTTAAGTTTTATCCCGATCATCTCATCGTGTGCTTTCTGGGTCCGAGCTGGTTTTTTTATATCGGCTTTATTGAGTGCCCAAGTTTCAGCGCCATAGGTAATTACGGGTAGGATTCACTGGTCGTAAACTTTGGCCTCTAACTTATTTGAGATGGCGTTATCTTTGAAAATATAACTTAATTTTCTGTATACGCACCATCAAGCCCGACTTTTCTTGAAATTCCATCCGAGAGACTGTCTCTCGTAGTAATTTTTGCCTCAGATACACATAATTCTTAACAATCTCGAGAGCTGTTCCTTCCAAATTTATAACTATGTTGTTATTAGTATTGGTTAATTTAATTAATAAAAACTCTATAAGTGACTTCATTCAAAACAGTATTATTTTAGGAAAATGGTAAAGGGTTAAACAAAACAAAACGTGATACTAAAAGATTAGTTATTCACTGTATAAACTGAATTTTAACAACGTGAGCGGTAATGTATGTAGACATTTTTATTTGTTTAAAATTGCCAAAACACAAAATTCATTCATTAAACAGTAAAAATATTAATTGATTCTCTTTTTTTTCAGTTCACAAAAACAAACTTCAACAAGAATCATTGGGTGATCAAGATCTCCGACCCAAACAACCTCCGTCCATGGGCTTAAAAAATAAAATAACAATTTCTCCCGAAGAAGAAAAGGTCATCAGGTCAGGTCATATGACCAAAGAACAGGAGACACAAATTTTGAAGAAAGTTTTTATGCAAATTGAGAAGGACAAGCTCAGAGAAGCAAAAATTAAAGATCACGAAGAATCTTTCGGAGATAAATCGCTACAACCAATAAGCGATGAAGAGTTTGCACCTGACCTGGAGGAAAATAGTGATTTGACTATAAGAAAACCAGATTTTGAGAGGAGTGCAGATTTTGATAATAGGAGTAGTCCTCAAACTCAAAGTGCTCCTCAATCTCAAATTCCAATACCTACTATGCCTTTTAATGACAAAGATGAAAGACTGAATTTACACCATATGCCACCTATACCTCAAAACATGGAAAATATTCCAGCCGTTCAACCCCCCCTTCGTTTTATCCAAGAGGAGAACCTAGAAGACATCCATTCAGAGGAGGGCAGCAACCTTGGAGGGGTAGAGGACGAAATATGCCACCTCAAGGGCTGCCACAACCTAGACAGCCCATTAAACCTTGGATGCACCAACAACAACAACCACAGCATCCGCCTCCCAGATGGCGAGGTCCTGGACCTCAAGGTGGACCTTCAGGGCCTCAAGGTAGTTCTTTCATTCCTCAAGCGTCTCCGGATTTAGATGAGTCATCGAGAAGTCCTGGTCAAGATTTTGGCCCTCAAGAACTTCAAGTGATGCAGGAGGATATCAAAACTTTGAATATTGATGGCATACCTAGGGATATTAGAGTGTACGGTGAAACAGCGATAATATTCCTCAATTGGGACGATCCGCGTGAGATTTCTTTCCAAAGCGGAATGAGACATATCATTTTCAATAATAAAGAATCATACCTTTTAACGTTAGGGGACGAATACAAAGAGTGTTTAGTGAACGGTTATCCTTTCAAAGTGAAAACTCGGAGTGCCTAGTCGGGAACTTTTCGTTAATGATCTCGGTTTCGAGTGTTTTTTCGGTGGGGCACCGATTCACGTTACCGTTAGTGGCATTAACATGGCGATAGCTCTCGAAGGACCTCCACCACAAGTGAAAATAAGTGAACATAAAAGGACAGATCTCGTAGTGGGCAAAATAAACTTAATAATAAACGCTAAACTGATAGTACCTGTATTTCTCGATGGTAAATTACAGAAATTTGTTATTGACGGGGAGCCGTTGTACACTAAAATTTGTAGATGCATTGAAAAAAGTTTTAATAAATGATGTACCTTTTATTGTTGAATTTGGTGGTCTTCCTAAACCTTGTTCTATCCACGGTCAAAAACATTTTATAAGATTTTCAGTTTTGCCGAAGGGCGTTAAGCCCGGATTTATCAGGATAAGGGATATGGAAGGAGAAGCAAGCGCGACGCCACCTAAGGAAG
Organism: Pachyrhynchus sulphureomaculatus; assembly: GCA_019049505.1. Taxonomy (NCBI): domain Eukaryota; kingdom Metazoa; phylum Arthropoda; class Insecta; order Coleoptera; family Curculionidae; genus Pachyrhynchus; species Pachyrhynchus sulphureomaculatus. The sequence continues at coordinate 184,388,630 of CM032449.1, forward strand.
ATGAAAATAGCCAGGACGGTTACGCCGGTATATTAGAGGCCGGCGAACCATTGAGGCCTGTTCTGAGCAGAATCAGGCAACAGACTGGTCAACAATCCCCTGATAATAGGAGCAGTTCGCCGAGTCTGTTCAACAATATATTGCAACCTGGACTGAGTAAGTACTTGCGGCCGATGGTCCGTATTATGTTATTTATTTATTTAGGTAGTTTAATATCGAGTTTTTTACTAACATAATATAAACGTTGGGTATATATATATATATATATATATATATATATATATATATATATATATATATACACACATACATACATACATACAAATACATATATATATATATATATATATATATATATATATATATATATATATATATATATATATATATATATATATATATATACATATATATATATATATATACATATACATATACATATACATATACATATACATATATATATATATATATATATATATATATATATATATATATATATATATATATATATATATATATATACACATTTGCGTGGAAAAGTTTTGGGCCAAAAAATATTTTTGTGATTAAGTTGTAAAGAGAGAACAGAAAAAAAACCAAATACACCATCATAAACTACTTTAATTATACTAACAACATACACAACATGAAAATCTTCTACTATAAATAACAATCATTTATAACAAAAATAACATTTTCGGCTGTTCATAAATATTGAACAACCAAATTTCACAAAAAAATATAGCAAAAAATAACTATAACTCAGAAAAAAAATGGCATTAAAAGATACATTCTTATCAGTATTTTGTAGCCATACCCTTCGAAGTTAATACGGCGGCACATCGTTGAGGCATCGATTCGATTAATTTGAGAATTCTGTCTCTGGTGATATTGGCCCACTCTTCTTCAACTTTTTTCCAGAGAGCACCTTTATTGAAACACTTCTGATTTACCACTTTAATTTTCAACTCTTCCCACAAATGTTCTATGGGGTGCCAGTCGGGGGATTGACTTGGCCATTCGAAAAATTGAAGGTTTTTCTTTATGAAAAATTCTTGCAAACGCTTGGATCGATGTTTCAGATCGTGGCATATTTCGACGTCCATAAGGAAGCACGTGTTCTGATAGAATATCTCTGTACATAACAGCGTCCATAGTACTTTCAGTTTTAACTATTAGACCGACGCCTCGCCGCGAAAATGCCTCCCAAAGCATAATACTAACACCACCATGCTTAACAGTCGGTATTTGATACCGAGAATCATGTCTAATGCCGTTTAGTCGTCGATTATATCTTCTTTCTTCATTTCCAAATAAATTAACTTTAGTTTCGTCCGAAAACAGCATTTTTTTTAGTCTTCAACTGTTCAATTTTGGTGTATTTTTGCAAGTTCTAATCTGGCCTTCTTATCTTTTTTACTGATGAGCGGTTTTTTTACTCCAACACGTCCAACAAGTCCAACTTGTGTTAGTCTATGAAAAACAGTACTTCTACTGATGTCAGCTAAACTTTCTTCACGTAATTGATGTGTAATAATTGCAGCATTCTTTTTTACGTCTGCGTCTGCTGCTTTTAATTACTTTGTCGACACGAATAGTTGTTTTCCTTGGTTTCCCAGAACATGGTTGGTCATTCAGAGTACTTGTAGTTTCCAATTTTTTAATTACATTGTTAACCGTTGATTTTTCTATGGATAAAAGTTCAGCTATTTCACGTGAAACTTTTCCTTTACCATACAACCTTATAACAATTTTCCGAATACCTAATGGCGTGCATTTCAGCATCTTCCCTCAATGATACTTATACACAATTATGAAGTGAACTAAATTCTTGATGTTTACCTGGATTCACGATCAGAAATGTAAACATAACTGAGTAAATCGGGCTAACTTAGAAGTTGGCCCGATACTTATGAATAACCGAAAAATGTTATTCTTGTTAGTAGAAGATTTTTTAGTTGTATATGTTAGTATAATTAAGTAGTTTATGATGGTGTAGTTTGTTTTTTTTCTTCTCCCTTTATAACTCGATTAATTACAAAAATATTTTTGGTTCAAAACTTTTGCACTGAACTGTATATATATATATATATATATATATATATATATATATATATATATATATATATATATATATATATATATATATATCTATATATATATATTTACATACACTTAGTGCGATTTAAAAGTTCCTGGGCTAACGTTATATAGCAAGAACCCGAAATAGTATCGGTTCGCGCCGATAGGTTTCCCCATCAATACTGCGGGATAAGTTTCAACTTCTTAGCTCATTAAGTTCGTTCTGTTTTGCGATGCGTTAAAAGTCTAATTGTGCGCCCGGCAATTTTTAATGAATACGAAAGAAGAACAACATGTGTGTGCGTGAAATTTTATTTCAAACTTTGCACCTCTCCTGCAATAATAACCAAAGTTCAACAAATCATTCGTGAAGACAGTGGTCGAACAATTCTAAGCATCCCTGACGAACTTTCTATTGGTTAGAAAACGGCCAAAATTTTAGAGCGGAAAAGTTTACTTCTGCATCATGACAATGCACTGGCCTGCAGTTCGTTGTGCACCTAACGGTTTTTAGCGGAAGTTTCCATAACTGTCATCCTTCACCCCTTGATTCGCCCGATTTGGCGCCCTGTAACTGAGTTAAAGGGTTGCTACTTTAAGATGGTAGAGGAGATACAACGCAAATCATAGGCGGCACTGGAGGCAGTGTCGCCTATGATTTGCGCTGTGATTGCCGACTTTCAAAAAGATGTTCGACCAGTCGAAAACTCTGTGGGATCTGTTAATTCGGGTACAGGGGGACTACTTTGAGGTGACGTGAGTTACGAAGCCTAAAAGCAACTACTTCAGATTTTATAGCGTAAATCAAGGAACTTTTGAATTGAACCACATATATATATATATATATATATATATATATATATATATATATATATATATATATATATATATATTAATTATATATTATTAATTATATATTCGGTTGTCAAAAAAAGTATTGAGCTTTTGAATGACAGACAAAGAATTCTTTTTTTATATTTTAAAAGAATTTTATTAAATCAAATTGTACCATAATCTTCTGCAGCAGCTCATAATATATGGTTATCTTCAGATTCCATCAAGCACACCTTTTGATTTCAATCCGGGCTTCGCCATTGTTTGTGGAGCTTTTATCCTTTTTCGTCCGGGATCTTTTTCACACGTCATTGTCGTACGTGATCCACTTTTTATCACCCGTGATCTACCGCCTCAGAAATGACTCGATTTCTATAGATTCGCAGATGGAAATTCGATCCAGTAAAGTCAAGTCGTGTGGCATCGAAACATTAAGTTTCTTTTTGTAACCGGCTTTCCCCTAATGGTTTAAAACTGTTTGGTAATGGATGTTTAATTCTTTGGCGATGTTATGGCTACTTACTTGACTGTCTTATTCACCTTTGCCAAAATTCCATCGACTTTTTCTGCCATTGGTTGACCAGTGTGAGGAGCAACTTTGACATCGAAATTTCCAGATCGAAGGCGACCTAACCGTCCATTTGGCTGTTAGTTTTAATAACGTATCTTGAAGCTTTATACACCTGCGCAGCATTTGTGTCTGTATGGAAATAAAATGGTAACTTTTGCAGAAATTTCACTCATCTTCAAGGCACTCTAAAATAAGTGTGAATAAACGAATTCCAACAATTATTGCACTGTCAAATGTCAGCTTTTAATTGACGCTAAATATGATTCGATGCGACTTACATTACCTGAGATGTATGACACTAAAGCTGTCTAATGAGGAAAAGGTTCAATATTTTTTCGACAACTTTATATATATATATATATATATATATATATATATATATATATATATATGTATATGTATATGTATATGTATATACATACATTCACAAAGTGTCATTGCAACTAAAATATTAACTAAAACCGCAATATAAAAAAGTATGCCCTATGCGCAGAAGCCTTGGTATGGTTACAGATGGGAATGTATGTTTAGACACATGTTTAGTTATTAATTATTGTAGTTACAATGAAATTTTATTTAATAAAGATTTATGAAAGCACTTGGGGTTGTTTTATTTCTTTACCTTCAATATTAGTTGTCAGCATAGGGAGTACTAGACCAGTAAAGTGAGAAATGTTTAGGTTTAGTAATTTTATTTTTTAATTAACTGTTAAAATCTGAATACATATTTAGTTGGTATTTAGTGGAAGAAATAAACATATGCGCATACTTGTCAGTTGTACTCTTCATTTGTGCATCACCTTCAGCAACAAAAAAGTAAATTGATGATGATAGCTAAAAGAAATGAACAAAAATCATTCTCATTGGTTAACACTTTAGGGATGATTTTGTACATTTGTTTTTATGAGCTCAATGAGCTTTGAACATGTTGTCATCAAACTGTCAATATTGGTATTGAAATTACCTAAGTTAAGTTAGGACCAAAAAAAGTCAGTTTAGATATAAGCAATTGTGATTGTTCATTTATTTACCTTTTAAAAAGTATGATCAGTAAGTGAATGAGAATGTTAACTCTATGGGAATCACATCCCTCTGAATTTAATTGCAGTGGGCTGTATTCAGATGTTAATTCTCTACCAAATCTTAGTAGTTAATTAGCAATCTTTATAATGGCAAAATAAGTAACCAACGACAGTTGTTTATGTTTAGATTGGATAAAGCACACCTGAGAGATTGGTACCAATTTGATTTCCAACATTATTAGCTTAAACTTTAAAACTGTAAATATGTTCCCTGCTATAACAAGTGTGTTTTCTAAAACTTCTAAGAAAAAACATTTTGAAAAAATCCCTGTATTTAGGGTAATGCGTGTCTAACAAAGGTGTTGTTGTAATATCAGAAAATGATGAATGTTGTTTCATAGACAAGGTCTGGATTTATTTCTTAGTTCGCGATAGCTTTGTAAAATCGCTTCAGCCCCACTAATGACAATGTAAAGCAGTCGAGACATGAGTACCAGAGGTTTTACCAGTTTTAAGTAACCGGAGCTGTTTAGATACTGTTGTGATCTTAAAGATTTATATATACAGGTATCCTCCAACAAGTTCGCTTCATATGCGAAAATTCTTTATTACAGGTTTTAGTTCAAATTTCACTTTTGTCGTAACTTTTATTGAATTCAGGTGAAAAAATTGTCTATTCCATAGTGGTGACCTACATTACCTGTTAAGATTAAAAAATCGCCTAGAAATGACTTAATTGTTAAAAAAATTGCCAGGGATTGTTCATTCGTTGTTATATAAATGTATAAAATTTTAGCTGTCCACTCAAACTTTTAATTTACAAACTTCCAAAAAAATATGAACTTTCTGACCATATAGAAACTTTTTTTTACCTCATTAACGAAGCGAGATAATTTTCTATTTTGTAGAAATATGGCAAACTTTAAGGGACTGCTAAAAAGTAAAAGTCTGAATTGACCGTACAAATTTAGTACATTTTTGTGAAATTTATAATTAAACTACTTTTTGAAGGAAATGTATATTTTTTCAATGAAGGAAGATAATAAATAACTATATTTTGTTTTGTGCAAGAAATAGATTAACTTGTATTCGTTTCTTTTTGAAAATCTTATCATTGGGTATTTTAAACAAAGAAAATATATATGTTGTATCACTTCGATTGTCAAAATTTAAGTATCATTTACATTTTTTATGTCTTCAATTTTCCCAAAAAATTATAATTGAACATAGACAAACTACCGGCCAGTACGTTTTCTTTTTAATTGTATTCAAAATATATTAACTTATTCTTTAAGCTTAAGTTAAGTAAACAGTAAAACAATTTTTTTCGTTTACTGGCAAATCCACATTTATAAATGTGAGGTTTACCAGGAAATGAAAAAAAAATGTTTTACGGTTTACTTAACTTAAGTTTAATGGATCTCCACCAAGTATCGGCCAAAACAATCCACTTATTCTTTAATAAATTACATATTGGACTTCCAATTTTACTAACATTTTATAAATTTTGGAATTTACCAGATTTAATTTAACACATAAACATTATTCGTTATAAAAACGCTTTTAAAAGTAAATTTTTTTTATTAAATAAGTATATTTTTAGTAATAATAGATTCATTGATTAGTATCTGGACGGCGGAAGTCCGACTTTCCGAAACATTACGCTACTACTGAAGTATTGAGGCTTCTCAACCTATTTTAACAGTCGCTAACTCTTATTTAACTTTTATGTTAGTGTTAAATTGCCTAAAATTGCAAGCACACATCAACATAAAACTTAAAGATACCTACGAGCAGAATAAATTCGGAATTGGAGAAACAAAGCTCCGAAAAGTCGAAAGTTGGAAGTTAGAACTTTTGTTTAGGACACAGACCTAAATGGTAGTATATATCTATTTGGCAATTGGTTATTACTACGGCGCTACAACATTAAGATTCACTAATAGAAGCAATTTACTTTCAGTGCCATTAAATAATATTCTATTTTACCAATTTTTTAGACAACTTTGACGTAATATCGAACGTCTTCTCGCAAACTCTCGCTCCCGCACCGCCTACTCCCACTACCGGCGGCTACGAAATTGAAAACCCAAGCATTGCGCCGACCACGGAACCCAAGGAGGGTACGACCGCTCAACACGTTCCTCCCCTGAGCTCCTCTTTCAACATTAATGAACTGTTTCAAAAAACTGGTCGATTCCGGCTTTGTTAAGACTAAAGATAGTAAAAGTAATGCTCCAGAGGGAACTGGTATTGGTATTGTATTGTTACTACAATGATTACTACTGCTGTTAGTAAGCCGATTGTGTCTATAGCAACGCCCGTTAGCAACGGTCAAGGTTAGTACACTTTAATTTCTTTATACTGTATACATCTTCCAAACCCAATTTCATATTTAAGCTACTCTTCTGATAATTCCCTATTTTTTTTGCTACTGTAGGTCCAAAACCGCAACAACAAAAACCTCAAGATACCAGTCTTCCAGTAAGCAAGCCACAAAAAAAGCGTACTTTAAGCGAAATTCTCCGACCTGTTATATTCTCTCGCCCAGAAACCCTGAAGATCCGTCAAGCGCCTCTCTATACCGCCCTATATTCCGGCATGCAGTGTTCAAGTTGCGGGATGCGGTTTTCACCTGAATCCAGTATGTTGTATAGTCAGCATTTAGATTGGCATTTTAGACAGAATCGTAAAGGGAAGAAGAAATGCTAGGGTAGCGAATAGTAGGAAATGGTATTATTCGTTGGGAGATTGGAAGAATTACGAAGAGATCGAGGATTTGGAGGAGAGAGGTAAGGATATGACACATGTTTCTTAAAGAAATTTCTTAAGAATATTTAGCCCAGAGCAAGAAAAGTGTCTAAAGCTATGGGAGGTCTATTTTTAATTTTTGCTACCATCAAATTTTTTAACTGAAACTTAGCACGGTTTGTGCTGTTTTAAAGACACTCAAATATTATTTGGACATTGTAAAAAGACCTTTTCAGACTCTCTGCGGACCGTTTTCAAAACTGTTGCAGTATTACTTACTTATAGAATGTATATTTTTAGTGTTCCGTCCGGAACACTTATAGGATCACTTCAGTGTCTGTCTGTCTGTCACAAACGATTTTCTCCGAAACTATTTGACATAGAAAGTTGAAATTTGGTACTAATATAAGAATTGATGGCCTCATTAAAGCCGCGTAGTTTTGAAAGTTAAATTTTGATTTAAGAGGTAAGTTTTGAGGGGTGAAATCGGAAGTGAAAATTTTTTCTACTAGGTCATCGAGTGTGGTGTCAAATGAAAGCTTGTGAAAACACGAGTAATATATATATATATATATATATATGTAATACTTGCACACACTTTTATTTGTATTATTTTTAAAAAATCGCTGCCCCCCTACCTTATCTCGAAAAGTACTGATCAAAAAAATTTTGAAAAAATTCTGGAATATTCTCCACGGGGTGTAGATTGAACGAAAATTATCACCTTTAACAATTTATCTGGTATTTAAAAAAAAAAATTCAAGATCATCAGTTTTCAGTAAAGATTGGAAACAAACTTTGTTGAAAACTCATTTGGGGTGTGTTTTCTGAAGTCACACATTTTATACCACCGTAACAAATTTTTTCATTGTAAAAGCAATTAACGTACGGAACACTAATTGTACAAGTTCAACTTGCACTTGACCGGTTTTTATTTATTTTAGAGAAAAACTATTTTGATCAGCAGCAGCAACAAGCCGAAGTCGCCGAGGAAGGGGAAGAAGAAATTGAAGTACCGACAGTTCCTGCCGATCCCGGTAGTACTAACGAACGATGTTACGTTTGCAGGTATATAAAAAAAAAATATTGAAACAGAAATAAAGTGACAAATGGTTGCCTTAATATTGAAGCCAATTACAAAAAATTATGTCTAAATAGTGCCATCTTTTTTTAGGGATCCATTTGAGCAGTTCTTCAATGAAGAAAAGGAAGAGTGGCATTTACGAAATGCCATCAAGGTGGAGGATAAGACTTATCACCCTGTGTGTTACGAGGATTACCAGGTAATATATATTTAATATACAAGGGTCTCGAGTAAATCTATTTTTCTATACAACGCGATATTTTTCTAGCAATCTATATTGGAGGTGACGCTAGATGACAGTAAAGTGGAGGATACGACCCAACCTCAAAATAAACTAATCCCCGGCCTGGAAATCGTGTTGGACGATGACGATGACGACGATATGGCACCGACGACCCCGAATGAAATCGTATCGTTAGCTGGTAGCGATGAGGAGTTAAAGGCACCGGAGAATGCTGCTAGTCCAGCAGATAGTAAAGAAGGTAAGTCCTACATCTTTTTTTTTATATTAATGAAGAATACTCCAAAGCAGTTGCTGAAACAAATTGACTTCGTCTGGAAAAATCTTTCAAAATTTGAATGGTAAACAAAGTCTGTCTATGTTTATATGGTTTTTGAAAAGTTTCTGTTACTTTTAATAATCCTGTGTGTTCGTACATTGTATTTATACTGTTTTTGTATAGACTTCCCCGAAGATGACGGCGACGATGACGACGTGATCTTAAACGAAGTCGCGCCAATCAAAATCGTGGTCGATGATGATGACGACGACCAGCCAATCGACGACCAGAACACTGACAGCCAGCCGTCAATGAGCGTCAAGAAGGAGAAACAGCTCATCGAGGACGATAATTTCGTTGATGTTGATGGATTTATTAGTTTGAGCCACGTCGGTGAAATTAAAATTAAGAGCGAACCTGTTGATGATGGTAAGTTTTTTAGTACGAATAGAGCGCACGCTGTAAGAAAATACCGAAATTACAAAGAGTTTTCCATATAAGAGAATTATATTTGAAATTGTGAGAAACTGAGCTTAAAAAACAAATTTCATATTCAAAATTCAACACCTGAAGTTTCGCATAAAAACCGCTAATGACATTTTTTGTTACTTGCTTGTGTATTCAAAAATAATATGCAACCTACAACAAATCTTGGATTTTTTAAAAAACATCTACGGTTTTTCGTGAATTGATTAAAGGAACCACACTTGTGAGTGTGGTGGCTTTGTCTTCATGGTATATTTTCGGGTTGCCGTGCTCATAGTCTCGGATTCGATTCCCGGCAGGTCAGTATACGTTTATTTTAAAGTGTCTATAGCTAGGCCACATTCCACGTCATCTTGCTTGCCAGCAGAAATCGTTAAATTCTCAAAAGCACTGTAAAAAATACAGACGGTAATTGGGTTTGGCAAAAAAGGATCTCTCTGATCTGTTTGCTTGGCTGTAAGCCTCTGAAGCCTACTACTACTACGTGAGTTATGTAATTATTTATAGGCGATTTAAAAGAACCAAAAAATCACTATTGTAACCCTAGAGAACTCTATTCTACAAAATATTTCTGTTTCAGATGAAAAATTAAGTACGTTGGACATCAGCCGAGTATCGGACGTATCAGAGTCAGCAACGGAACCTCAACGCCAGAAACCGAGACACAACCAGCGACAACGACGTCGCAACCAGAACCAGTTACATCACATCCACAGCTTATCACATCGATAGATGGAAACATAGAGTTAGTGTCCAGCGCGCAGCAGCCTGTGATTCCCACAACTATTTCCGGTGGTGCGAAAATAAAAATAAACATTTCAAAGCCTTTGCCTGTGATAACTCCCAAAGAAGGTAGTGAAATTAGTGATAATGGTGAAATAGATATTAAGTCTAGCGATATACCGATGGAAGAACCCGAAATTCTCAGGTATAAGTCTGCCTTACAGAACGTACCGCTGAAAAAGTTGCCCGCAGTTAAAAGGGGCACTGAACTTACGGGTCTTTGCTCTATTATGTGAGGCTGTATGTATGTATATGAAACTAAGTTAATAACTATGTATATTTGAGCGAATTTGGAACCGGTATGAAAAGTTTTGTGTATTGCAGAATCAAAAAAATGTTCCTATTATAGTAATGGAAACATATTATCTTTATGTATAAAGAAACGCCGTATAAGAGTTTATTTTGTGTAATTTAATTCGGATCTTTTATATTTACTTTATATTTATTGTATATTCTGAATTATAAACTAATTCTTGATGTATAAAACTTTCTTACTGTGATTCCACCCGGTTAATGAATAATTGTGAATATAGTAAATATGAAACAATGCTGAAAAAAAAATACATTGTACATATAAGACTTATTTATTTTATAAAGAAAACTGCACAGTTTTTAATAATTTTTACTTTTTTTTTTTGTCAGAGTTGTTGTGACTTTTGTCTATGTTGTTGAAATAAAACATTTTTTTAAATCTTGTTTTTATTTGATTATGTTCTTTAGAACATGAAAGTAAAATAGCTCAGTGGGAATATTTTTTGTTTTGTGTACTATAGAGAAAACACATTTTAGTTTAATTTTCGTATAATTGTGGGTTTAAAGAGAATTTAGTAAACACTTAGGTATTATTAGGTATGGTAAATAAACTGATTACCTTAACTAGTGTGTTTTTATTTTATAGACCTTTTTCTTATATATTAGAATCGCAGTACCCTGGAGGCGTTGACAACCAAAGTGAACGTCCCAAAATTTTAGTGTTTCATATGGAACACTTCGGTGTCTTGTCACTCTATCTGACACAGAAAGTTGGAATTTGGCACTAATATAGGAATTCGTGACACCATCAAAACAGTGTAGTTTCGAAAGTTAAATTTTGACTTAAAGGGTTAGTTTTAGAAGCTGAAATCGGAAGTGAAAAAAAATTTTTCTCAGGTCATGGAGTGTCAAATGAAAGCTTGTGAAAACAATTCAAAAATATATATATAATGTAATACTTTGTATTATTTTTAAAAAATTGCCAAAAAATCGCTGTCCCCCTTATCCCGAAAAGTACTGATCAAAAAATCTGGAATATTCTCCACAGAGCGTTGATTGAACAGAAACTATCGCTATTAATTTAATAATTTATCTGGTTTAAAAAAAAAAAAAATTCAACGTCATGAGTTTTCAACAAGGGTCGGAAGCATACTTTGTTGAAAACTCATTCGGGGTGCATTTGTGTAGTCATTGATCATTTTATACTTCCATAACAAAACTTTTATTTTAAAAGCAATCAACGTACAGAACACTAATTGCGCAAGTCCGACTTGCAGTTGGCCGGTTATTTTGAGTGAGCCCCATTTTCTCCCAAGGTTCCCAGTATTTGGGAATAAAACTATTATATTTTTCAATTTTGTCTCTTCTTAAACTTACAAAGGCAAAAATTCCAAAATACCAATGTAACACATAATAGAAAAATTTGTTCCATATTGTCCCAGTTTTGGGAAATGTGCAAGATCTTTTATATTTTTGTCAAAGTATTTTAATTAACTCAGTTCAACTAAGTTTTTTCTTTAAAAATTTAATATTTGACATCTTCATTTTTACAGTAATTACAAGTAGAAAAAAAAAAATCACAAGAAAAAAATACTCTGCACATATTTATTTTTATTACCTAATATACACAATATTATGTAAATTACATAAAATCGTAAATTTCAGTCTCTTAACAACTCTACACATTAAAACTTTACTACCACTTAGCCCTCTTTCCCCAATCTTTAGGTGTCCAATGCAAAGCCTTAGCATCAATTCTAATTTTTCTACTTTCCATAGCACTATAATGCTGTTGAATGATTTCCTTACTTAATGTAACAATATACTGGCCTTTGTAGTAGTTTATAAGGTTAAGGTTTTGTAGAGTTGAGATCACATCTTCTTTTTTAATACTGGTTAGTTCACATATTTCACTGAAAATAAAAAAAAGCATGCGGTTAGTGGCGACAATTGACGTACATTTAAATTTAACACTATAATATATATATATATATATATATATATATATATATATATATATATATATATATATATATATATATATATATATACTAGCCGTGCCCGTGTGGACTTGATTCACTATTATCGTCACTGTTCATTCCTTATATCCTTATATTACCTAACATAATAAAATATATCCTATGACCTGGTTAGAGAACATGTATGAATTAAAAAAAAACACATAAATCAGATCAGTGGTCCTCGAGTCATAAGTGCACTAACAAAGAGACAGACAGAAGACAGAGAGACATTACGTTTTATATATATTACATAGATTAGTATTATTATTTAACCTGGCCAGAGAACATATGCATGAATTTAAAAAAAAACACGTAAATCAGATAAGTGGTTCTCGAGTGATAAGCACACTAACGGACAAATAGACAGAGAGACGTTACATTTTATATATATCATATTTTTTGCCACATGATATTGTTCCATATTTCATGGTTTAGGCAGTGTATTACAAGAGAACGCACTGGCGGTAAACTTTTTTTCCGACTTGATTCACTATTATCGTCACTGCTTATTCCTTATTACCCAACGTAATAAAATATATCCTATAACTTGGTCATATATCTTTCAACTTTTTCTTGTATCCTAAATCATTTCTTAGATAACAGAATAGACTTCCGGTCGACAGTTCGTAGCACGCGGACGCATTTTCACGGTTGGGGCTTCTGAAGGCGAAGTGCGGGCGTTTTGGGTCTTCGAAGTGTGGATCGGTGGTCCACAAATTGCGTGATAGGGGTTCAAATCGCATAGGGTTGCTAAGCGCTGTGAGAGGGTGATTCCTATAACGTCGGTTGAGGTTAGGTGATTTGAGCAGTAGGTGAACACGTGAGGATGTGTTTTTTGTGTCAATCACGTAATCAGACAGAAAAGGTTATACCCAAAACCAGTAGCAGTTCCCGAGGAGATCCTTTATCCACTTGTGGAACGGATCCAAACTCGAGAATGTGTAACGCATCACCGAAGGGTCGCCGGTCCTCTGCCTAAGCACGAGACGGATTCAAAGCTGAGTAAGTTAACCAAAGAAGGATAGAGCTCAATAAAAGAGAAAGAAAGAAAGATAGTTAAATTTGTTTTACATACGCTTTAATGTGTGGCTGCAAAGGTGTGTCTCTTGTGGTCTATTTAATTTATTTTCACACTTCATATATAAATTTTATTACTTACTTGATAGTAATTTGTGGTTTTTCATTTTCACCTACAGGTTTTATAGAAAGCAAAATTTCTAAAATCGTTTGTGCCCAATAACTTCTGTATGACAGCAACCCCAAATCTGACAGTGGTTTTTCAGGTGACCCTGTCTTACCTTCAAATTTTGACAGTTCATAACCTAAAAAATAAATTTTTGTAGAATTTCAAGTGATATGTTGCCAGAATTTTATAGTATATACCCTTTAAAAATGGTTTTAATATAGGTTCAAATATACCTTGGTTCTTCAAGTTTATTTAGATAACTTTATTTGAATTTTTGACATGCTTAAACAGGGAGGTTGACCCTCTTAAGACTAACTTAAATTATCTACTTTGATTGGCCAATAAAGTGATGCCATCTATTATTGAGGGTTTTAAACCATCTCTTAAATGAACACAATAGGATTAAATGGACATGTGGGTTCTATGTATGTGAAGATTGAAAACTTACTATATTTTAAAATTGTAAAAAACTAAAAGAAATTGACAACAAGTTCATAATCTCTAAGCTCAACAATTCTGGATGTTTTTCCTGACTTTCCAGGTAAACTAAATATACCAAAGTCTGAAACTGAGAAATCATGGTTCTTGGGATTAAATTGTGTTAACTTGACACAAGCTAATGGTAAGAAGCAAGATGCCCTCTAAAAATGCATCGCAGTTTCCAGGTTTTTGAGTCAAATAAAAACTTACTAAATTCTATAAGTAATTTCCCATATCCTTTTCTCTGATACGGTGGCAGTGTCAAAATACAAGCTACGTTATAATCTTCTGTTGATTCCTTTTCCTTAGAAAAATATCCAACAATGTGAAATCCTCTAACATCATAAACAGTCATAACATAAAATAAAAATGGATCAGTATCATAATACAATGTTTTATGATCTAAAAATAGTTTGGCTAAAAGACATAAATTTTGGGCATAAACTTTATTTTTCCTTCCATCAATTTCAAAGAATGATACACTATCCTTTCTGTATATTTCATTGCCAGGTGGGTGTCTGAGATTGCATTTTAAAACATGTCGTTCTAGGCACTTTCTGCTTTTTCTGTATTTTAAACAGAATTCGCAAATATATATGCATACGAGGTTTATCATTTCCTAAAAAAAAAGTTTTTATATTACTAAGCAATTATAAGGTTACTCAGACAGTCAAATTTCATAAATATAATGCAAAAATATATTAATCTTTTATTAGATTTGAAGTTCTAGTCAGAATAAAAATCAACACAAGCTCAAAGATACCGCAAACAAATTTGTAACAAAGGATGTATCTTATGAAAATAATAACTGGGATCATGAAAGATTCTTAATTTAAAAATATGTATAAATGCGCTAATAGTAAAACATCCCGACTTCTGACAAATTCTCAGGACTGATGTAAAAACCAACTTACCACAAGAACAGATTGGAATGATCACCAAAAAGAAAATTGGATATAGTCAGCTGGTTAGCAGTATAATATAAAGCGTGGCCTTTTAAGAAATTTGATGTTTTTTTAAGATACAATAGCCTCGTTCGAGTGACAGCAATGTTATTAAAATCTGACACTGATTTTCTTGGTTTAACATTTCGTTTTATCTTCAAATATTATAAAACATTCTAAATTTACATTTACCTGTGGATAAGGAGCAAAATACCAAGGTTTAATTCTATGAGGACCAAGTTCTATCATTTCAACATTTTTCATTCGTGTTACAATATCATCATGATGTGAAACCATACTTCCAGACTGACGAGGACCTGGAGGTGGTTGACTTGGCGGCCCATCTTGAGAGTCTTCACTTTCCAAAGAAGGCCCTTTTCGTTTTCTTAAATAAATATAATTGTTTAAAAAGTTTCTTATATTTAATACTACAATAATGAAAACAAGAGAAAGAGTTACCTGTTAATTTTCTTTTGTAAAGCTGCTGCTAATACTGCGTTACCATTCAAAAGTTCTACATTATTTTAAAACGGGACTTGTCGGCCTGGAAGTTTGGGCACTAGTACTGAGTCCACTACCAATAAGTGTTTTCTTAGGAGTGGATGCTTCTGTACCAGGCCCAACGTCTTTACGTGGAAAATGAACTTTTCTAGTATCTAAAGATTCTTCTGTTACCCATTCATCTAAGCGTTTATTGACTAAAAATTAAAAAAAAAAGTAGTTGTAAATATTGCAATTTATCAACTGGCTTTATAAAAAATTTTACTCAAAAAACGTATATACTTACAATCTACATAGTGAACATAAAAATATTTAACACCATTTACATCTTTTATGCTTACAACTTCTGCTAGAGCTAAAAAAAAAGTAAATTATATTAAAATAACATTCAATAAAAATGATATTCAAATAATCTTACGCCAATCCTGAGTGCCTCTCATATGTACATTCAGGCGGCATCCTTCCACTAGGGAGGACTAAAATAAACGAAATAATAGATGGAAATTAGTAAAAAAAAAACGAAAATAATTTGAAAAAATGATCATTTGTTGGTGAACATTGAGGTTAGGTATAAACAACACAAGTTTTTTTTGGCACTTACGACTGAATCGCATATGGTGCTGGCATCCATATCTTCCATTTCGACTTTCATTTGGTTGGTTTTATTATTTTTTCTCAAAAATAAGTAAAAAAATTGATAAAATTTTCCAAAATCTCACATTGGGAAAAAAAATTTGACTAAATCAGCTGATTTTGACATTGACAGAGTTGCAAAGTCTGGCCAATTTCTTTATTACCGGTAGAGCTCTATTGCGGTTTTTAACATTCGTATTCTAAAAATTATAACGCCTCAGTCATTCTTGTTAGAAACTTTTGAAGAGATAAATAGATCCTCGAACTTCCTCTTTTGTACCAACTCGCTCCACGTCATTGGAATTTTTCTGCCATCGTGGCTCTACAATTTGACAACTTTCATCGTAAAATCTGTGTATTTGGTGTGTCTACTTTCTGTTTGTTCGTCGAGTCCTGGTATAAACGTTAATTTCTTATCACATTTTTAAGGTAAAATATTTTCTTAATTCTAATAATTATCTAAAATTATATATGTATTTTTCTCTTTGTTCTGAGTTTTTGTTAAAGGAGTACTTATTTTGATTTTTTTTTTGAGTATCTGCCAAATAATCCTAACAGGTTTGCGTAAAAATATGCGACCAATTTCCGATGATATTCCGCTCTAAAGTTTAGCCAATGAAATCCCCTTTATTTCTTGATATCCAATATGATAGGGAAATTTTAATTTAAACCATAATATAGTTTTTTTATGAAAAAATTTAGCCCCAATCTGTTTAGTGATGTGTTTACCTTAAAAACTATTCACTTAAAATTGTGCTGTTGGCAATCTGTTAAGTTATTACATTACCTGGTATGATAACAAATATAATTTTCCATGGAAACTTATAAATTTCTAATCTTTATTATAGGAAAAATGGATCAAGTTGTTAAATTTGTTGAACCTAGCCGTCAATTTGCTAAAGATCCATCAGATTGGTTAAAAGATGCACCAAGCCTGATAGAAAAGGTATAGTAATTGACTAATAAAATATAGTGACAGAAAATGTTCGCAACCTGACTTATAAATCCATTATTATTTTATGTTCATAAATGCTAAGTGATGAAAATATTCCTTGTGTTGTATGATTCTTTTACCGCAGGCTCTGTGTTATTTAAAGTAGAAAATACTCACAACTAACAGGTTCTATTTTATTCTAAATTAAGTTATAGTCCACTCATAAGTAAAATTTCGGTATGAGGGCTTTTCAGAAAGGTTTTTTTTTGGTATAGGCATAAAATGGCCTAATTTTGGAAGATTTATGAGAAAAAATCGGGGGAGGCCGTTTCTGCTAACCTGAATTAACTTTGATCTCCACTTACTAATAGAGCACACATATATAATTTTTTCACATTAAGGTAGAATTTTTTTATTATTATTATTAAATGTAGTTTGTAATTGAAGATCTTGCAGCAAGAATGAGGTGAGTCCACTCTTTTGGTTTCCAAGATAATTGAAATAAACCTTAGTATATTTTTGTCCTTTCTCTAAAATGTCTTGGCTTTTTGGACACCATTCTTTAAGCCATTGTGTATAAGTTTTCACTTTAAAACTTAATGGTATTTGGAAATTGCAGATTATTTTTAAATAAATAAAGTGGACTTACCTCCTTTTTACCTCCAAACGTAATTTCATGAACATATAAATTAAGATACAAATTTTAAAAAAACTATTAGAAAAAGGTTTATTTCTTGTAGAACCATGTAAACTAAACAATTTTTTTTTTCATATACTTATAAAATAACAAAAATCTCTAAATACTTGAACTCGTTCATCATTTAAGTAACCTGGTTCTGTATCTTTTAAATCAGTTTTTTTACCCAATTGCTCTACATCATATTTTAGGCTTCTATAATACTCCATACAGTTCTTAGGCACGTATTTTCAAGCAAGAGTCATGACATTATATTTTAGTTTTTTTAATAAAAATTTTGAGTCATATGCTCGGTTCTAAGCACTTGGAAGAGGAAACGGAAGCGTCACATCCTTCTTTCTGATATCAACATAGAAAAATATCAGGCCAGTTGACATACTGCACTTAATGTCAGTTGATTTAGAGTCATCCTCAAAAATTCTCTGTTTTGATATGGCAAATTTCTGCTTGTCGTTATCTATTATGACTTTTTTGAAATAGAGCTAAGTGGTTGACATAGTTAAGAATCATATCTTGTGTAACAGTCACGAAATGAACGCTTCATGTGTATATGTCCGTACCACTTTGCTCATATATTTTTCTGTTCTCCCAAATGATTGGTCACATGGCAAAAAACTATGACTGGGTTCTGGGAAGTGGTGCACAATCTTGTCAAATCTGCCATCTTGTACCAAGTAATACAGATATTGCATTAGGCTATGATTTTTTATTTTGAGCTGTGCAGTTATAGTTTCACAGCTTTGTTTAATGTGTTTTCAATATAGTGTGCCAGAAAACTGATGGTCTCATTTGGAGTTTTTCTACCAGTCACTTCATCATAGCAATAGTACGTAGACTTTTTCAGCTTCTCAGAATGAATACAGAAGTTGTACATCCAGAATTAGCAAAGATAGAATGCGCCACCAGATGGTACCTTAGAAAGTGGAGCATTTTGCTGGAAGTCAAAGCAAAGAGTATTCACTCGTGGATCTGCGCTAGCAATAGATGATTTTGCGAGAGATTGTCAAAAAATGTCTTATTTTGATGCAATGTGTGCTGAGTTTCTACCTCATTCAATTCTTCATCTGTACAAACTGACTTCTTGTTCTTCAAAGTATCGTAGAACTGGCAGGTGTCAGATCTTGGATGACCAAAATGGTAATTTGCAAAATTTGCTTTAAAATACCTATAATAGAAGTCGTAGGTAACGCGTGTTTTAAAATTAGGTAATCCATCTCGATTTTCCTGTATTAACGTATACATGTTTGGTTCAAACTTTGCCAGATATAATGTATAAAGTGTGCGAATATTTAGTTCAGATGAGAGGTAGTATTTTCCATTGTTTTTTGAGTGACTATAATGAGACTTTCGCTTTGGAAGCTCTCTTACCTGCTTGTGAATAGATTCAACAATTTCTGTTGGAACGGCATTGGGCCTACTTGAATGTCTACATCTCATATCTCCAATGGAAGTTAGAGCAGAAGGCTTTGCCAAATTTGCTGCAATAATCGCTACTCATTTTGAAGACACACCATGAAGAACACAGAAAGCCTTCTTACAAACATAAAAAACCTCTTGGCCAAAGCGAATCTGAAAATTAATAAATTAACTGTACTATTCTAAAAAGACTAGGTTAAAACTGCTTTACCTTATATTTATTAGAAGCAGACTTAGGTTTTCTGCTTCCAATATAAGGTCACGATCTAAGAGGAGCCGTAGACGTTATAAGTCCAGCTAAGTAATGATTTTGAACGAATCGTTCACCCAATTTATTGAATTTCTGCAAAATGATTTGCAGATTTGTCAGATCAATCCTCTTTCTACATTTACAGTCTTCACGGGTTGTCCTTGCAGCAACAAGCTTGTTGACCGAATTTATATGCTCTTATCCAGATGTTTCTTTTTTGTAATGCTTCTTTTCCACATTTCCGGGTTTCTTTTTTTCTGTATCTGCTCAGTTATTCGGTTCGTAATCGGAAGAACCAGAGGTAAAAGGCTTTCTTTCATTGTCACTGCCCTCGGATTCCATTATATAGAATATAGAATAAACAGTTTGCTCAAATTTTATTTAATTATTATTTAATGTAACACTAAACAGAAACAGCACGACAATCGAACGTAAGTAATTTGAGGTTCGAATTGTTCGGTTACAATCGGACTTGCATCGTTGTTTTTTAGTGTTCCGTACGGAACACTTATAAGATAACTTCGGTGTCTGTCTGTCACACCCGATTTTCTCCGAAACTATTTGACATAGAAAGTTGAAATTTGGTAATAATATAGGAATTGATGGCCTCAGAGCCATGTAGTTTTGAGAGTTAAATTTTGACTTAAGGGGTTAGTTTTGGGGGTTGAAATCGAAAGTGAAAAAAAAATTTTTTTACCAGGTCATCGAGTGCGGTGTCAAATGAAAGCTTGTGAAAACACGAGTAAAAAATATATATAATGTAATACTTGCGCGCACTTTTCTTTGTATTATTTTTAAAAAATCGCGAAAAATCGCTGTCCCCGCCTTATCTCGAAAAGTACTTATCAAAAAATTTTGAAAAAAATTCTGGAATAATCTGCACGAGGTGTAGATTGAACGAAAATTATCAGGAGTGCATTACCTTTAATAATTTATCTGGTATTTAAAAAAAAAAAAACAAAAATTTCAATGTCATCAGATTTCAGTAAAGATTGGAAACAAACTTTGTTGAAAACTCATTTGGGATGTGTTTTGTGAAGTCACTGATCATTTTATACCTCTGTAACAAAATTTTTTATTTTAAAAGCAATCAACGTACGGTACACTAATTGCGCAAGTTCAACTTACAGTTGACCGATATTTTTTTTTGTTTATTGGCTTGGTTTGTGGACTAGACCTTTACCATTAGCCAGTCTCAATCTTGACTGGTGCCGACTGTCTGACTCGCAGTCATGTGGCTATCCAGTTCTATTATACATATGCAAATCTGTTATAAACGAACAAAACACCCAAGCAGACCGGCGGAATCGAACCGCCGACCACTGGATTCACAGTAGGTTTCATTACCTACTGCGCCAGTGGCCCCCACATTCGCATCCTTGTTGCACCAATTAAGGGGTATGTGTCAAAAGAGCTCTTTAGGCAACTAAATATACACCGATTTGAATTCTTGTTGCACCAAACGATGTGGAATAGTCGATAGTGCCAAATAGCCCGCGTACCGAAATTTTACCCTCTCATAAACCGAATAACACTTTTCTTTGAAAGAAGATGAGTTGTACCCACAAGGAAAGATAGACATTGCTTAGTGTAAAGACTCAATTTCAATAGCTTGCAAAAAGGAGGAAATTACATTCAATAATAGTTTGATTTAACATCACTAATGGTGGTACCTGAAGTAACCCGAACTATTTTTACTTGCTTTGAGCTACTACAGATACTATATAGGGGTTGTTTGTGTTTAAAATGTGTTGTTTATAATCAAGTAGCCCCCTCGGTGGGATCTCAGCATACCTTTTAAATGACTCTTTTGAAACTTGGTAACTATTGTATCCTACTTATGTTTTTATTAAATATTAGATGTGCAAATTAATTCTGCACCTTTCTTGTATTAACAAAATGTGTATTTATTTAGAAACAGAATACAACACAATCAAGAAAAATATTCCTCATTATTCCCACTTTTCAGGCAACTGATAGTTTCTTTCTCTGAAATGATAATCAGCGAGATAACATTGCAGCCACAGAAATAAATAGTATTCAAATGGACATATGTCTCAAGAATATGCCGTGTGTGAAAGAACTTTCCATCTCAAAGCAAAGCTAAAAACGCTGCGTCGTTTTCGCCGTGTGTGGCCTGACGTTTAAAATAGTACGATACGAAAGATTAAAGTTACCACTTTGAATTTTTAGGTAGACCGTGTGTTGGGATTATGTGACTAACAGCATCGCATTAAGTGGCGATTTTGCTTCTTTAGGGTTGATCGTTCCACACATGTGATGGAAAATAATTTGAATTTGAAACTGAATTTTGAGATTATTACTTCAAAGGGTCCGAATCAACTTGTACACTTAATAAATCAACAGCAAACATTGAATTTCAAAAATTTTACTTGTTATAATCCCATATTATTTGGTGCATTCTTTTCTTTCAGAGTTCCAAAAAATTGCCATTGCAACCGCAATAGGGTTCGCCATTATGGGCTTCATCGGATTTTTCGTTAAACTTATTCATATTCCAATTAACAATATCATTGTGGGGTCATAAAAATATAATTTCTATGTTTTATGTTTAAGAAATTTTCATTTACTCATAGTTTATTTATTTTTTATGTAATTCTATGTATTATTAATTAACAAATTTTTAATTAGATGTATCATCTGATTGTTAATTAGAAAATGCAATAAAATGTCATTTTTCACTGTTTTTGTTTTTTTTGTAATTAGTATGAATGGCTACCAGAGTTTTATCCCAAAACCTAATTTACTTGTCCCAGCATGGTTTCCTAAAATGACAAAATACAGACATAATCTTATAGGCTTTTACTCCTGTGTAAGAGAAAAAAGTACCTTAAAAGTCCAGGAAAGTGCAACGAGGTGCCACTGTCCTTTCCAGGCCCTCGAGTATATACATGCATGAGGGCCTTTAAAGTGCGGACATACCTTTTGGCATTTGCTTGGATTTTTTTAAAGGTCTTTGAGCTTGGTTTTTTTTAATCATTAAATCAGATCAAAAGTCCTTTAACAATAAAATTACTTAATTACAGTAGAACCCCGATTAACCGAGTCGCGATTATCCGAGCTCCGGATTAATCGAGCCAATCTAAGAACCTGATTATCCGAGGTACGCGCGTCTATGCGGCGTATTAACCGAGCTTCTAAAATATGTATGTACATATTTCCATTTAAAATCGTCAAGGGCTTCGGGGACTCTTTCAGCATGTAAATTTGCGTAAATGCAGTGCGTTATAGCGTTTACTATGGAGAAGTACGAGTATACTCACATAATTTATTTGGTTGGAGTTCTGATAGTTAAGTGTAATTAATATGAACTGCTTTTTTTGAATTTTTGTTTGTCGTATTATAATGGAGCAAAACAAGCGTAAAAGAATCGTCGTTCCTATTGAAGAAAAATTAAAAGCCATCAGAATTGAAGCAGGAGAAACAATTAAAGTTGTTGCACGAGATTATGGAGTAGGTGAGGTAACAGTTGGAGATTGGAAAAGAAACCGTACAAAAATAGAAGAGTGGTGTATAAATCAAGCCTCCTCGTCCTCAGGAAGAAAATCAATGAAAACTAGTGACTATGAAAAGTTAACGAAGCTTTATTCATGTGGTTTAACCAACAGAGATCAAAAGGTGTGCCTCTGTCAGGTCCAATTTTACAACAGAAAGCAATAATGATTAGTAGGGAATTCCCAGAGATAGATCAGTTTACCGCCAGTTCTGGATGGCTTGACCGCTGGAAAAAAAAACAGTACGGTGTACAACTGACTGTATGTGGTGAAAAACTTTCTGCTGATCAATTGAGAAGTTTAAGCAGAACTTTAAAAAGCAAATCGAAGATTGTGGATACACATGTGATCAAATTTACAACTGTGACGAAACTGGTCTGAATTATAAAATGCTTCCATCAAAAACATTGGCATCTCGACAGGAAAAATCAGCTCCTGGGCACAAATGAAGTAAGGAAAGATTAACTATAATGGTATGTTTCAATGCATCTGGCAAGCACAAAATCTCACTGATGGTGATTGGTCTGCACGTCCAAGAGCTTTAAAAGACATCTCACCCAAAGCTCTACCAGTCTATTACAAAAGTCAGAAGAGCGCATGGATGGATGCGACCTTATTTACTAACTGATTTGAAGAAGAGTTCGTGCCATCAGTGACTAAAGTTTTGGACGTCTTCCTATTAAAGCAATTTTGTTAATGGATAATGCCCCCTCTCAGCCTGGAGAAGGACTTCATGTGGGCGAAATTGTTGTAAAATTTTTTCCTCCAAATGTAACCAGCATAATGCAACCAATGGATCAAGGCACCCTCGAAAACATAAAAAAAAAAATTATAGGCGTTTATATCTTGAACATCTGTTAGAATACGCAGAAAAGGAGGATATTATCAATGGGATGAGAAAGGTTACACTGAAAAATGTTTTTTACTGGGTAAGTCAAGCTTGGGATTCTGTGCGTACTACCACTACTCAAAAATCTTGGTCAAAAGTTATTGATTTTGAGGACTATAATGACAGTGAAGATGATTGAAGAAGCTTTGAAATTGAGAAGCCATGGAGAAATGTCCTGTTCAAATTTTGACAGCGAGATAGAAGAAAAAGAAAAAAGTTTATTTGAATTAATGCAAAAATTAAAAGGTTGCGAAAATGTGACAAGAGAAGATGTTGTTGAATGGATTACAGCAGATGATTTAGAAGAAGAAATGAGTATTGAAGAAATAACGAATGCCTTTCAGGGAACCGAAGAATCAGATGACGATGAGGATGACGAAGCGGCGGTGGATGAACAGTCTCCCATTAAGATCTCTCATCGAGAAGGTTTTGCTTCTTTGGAAAAAGCTTTGAGGTATATCGAACAACAACCAGAGGCAACCCCAGCGGATTTGCTTCTTCTTAAATAGATGGAGAAACATTGCAGCGAGAAAAAGAAGATGCAATATGAAACAGAAGCGCATAGATACCTATTTCACTGTTTTATAATGTATGTACCTATTTATATGTTAAAAACGTTAATACATCGGTTTAAAGTATTGGTGTTTATTTTTTGAATGAATAAAAAACAAATCCGGATTATCCGAGTTTTCAGTTATCCGAGGAGGGTCCCCCCCCCCCCCACGTTACCTCGGATAATCGGGGTTCTACTGTACTTTGTTAACTGTCACTAAATATATTTGTAAAGATTTTACAATTGCGTTATCGCGAGTTCGTAGTACAACTACATTGTGTAACGGTTAACTAAGACGTTGACGTTTGACAATGTAGTTGTACTACGAAATCGCGATAACGCAATTGTAAAATCTTTACAAATATATTTAGTGACAGTTAACAAAGGAATTTTATTGTTAAAATGTACTGTCACAAAGTAACGGACCAGTCAATTAACTCTTCAAAAGTCCTTTATTGTAAAAAATCGATGGTTTTTCTTTGACAAAGCATATTAAATCTAAGGAGTATAAAAACAGTTATAATGCAAAAAATAGAACTCAAAATAAATCTACGCAAAATAATAAGGAAACCTGAAAACGAAATATAGACTAAGCTAAAATATGGAATATGCAACATCAAATATACAGTAGACAAACAGCAAGATACCTAGTTAACGTAAGTAATTCCAGTCAAAGTAAAATTAACACGTATATAAAACTAAAACAGTAATACGTAGTTGTCACTAGCAAGGAGCATACAAACCAACACAGCACAGGTGTGAGATACCTAGTTAACATAAGTAATTCCCGTCAAAGTAAAGTTAACACTAGTATATAAAACTAAAACAATAATACGTAGTTGTCACTAGCAAGGAGCATACAAACCAACACAGCGCAGGTGTAAGATACCTAGATAACATAAGTAATTCCAGTGAAAGTAAAATTAACACTAGTAGATAAAACTAAAATAATACGTAGTTGTCAATAGCAAGGAGCATACAAATCAACACAGCGCAGGTGCTTCACTTCATGAAAGCTAACAATAGACTGAGGGGGTCATGCAAGCCAACCAGCATAAAACTCACCCAGATCATAAAATGATTTGTTAATAATTTTTTAAGACACTTTCGAAACACTCAAGTAGTTAGCAGTGTTGATGTGAGTTGGCAAAAGGTTAAATAATTTTCTGCCTTCATATATTAATGGGTACTTCGTGAGTGCCCTAACTGGAATAGGCAAAGGCAGATCCGCAGCCATTGGGTAACTCTGAGATGCTATGCGCTGAATACTTAAGCGATTCTTATATATCAACGAAGTGGTCTCCAAGACAAACAGGGAAGTGAGGGTCAGAATTCCCTGTGAGGTCTACGGGATTCCCTCTGATGGGCACCAGTGATGAAGCGAACAGCCTTCTTCTGCAGCAAAAACAAAATATTCAAAAGATATCGGCTGGCAAAGCCCCAAAAAGGAATACCATATCTGAGATGAGACTCAATGCAAAATAAACCGTTCACGCAATATCAGGGCCAAGTTGATTTCTCGTAACCTTGATAGCAAAGCAACCCGAAGAAAGTCTCTTACTCAACTTCATTATGTGATTCTTAAATCGGAGATCAGCGTCAATGAGAACACCCAAAAATCCGGCCGCAGGCTTCTCCGCAAAGAGTCGTTACCCAAGTGTATTCCCTACATATTGCATCCAACACCAATAACATGTGTCTTACCGACATTAAAATAGATTCGGTTAGCGCTACACCATTTTCTAACTTCCAATAAGTCGATAAAAGCGTAAATTCACCTGATATTTTGATCCGAACAAGGTTATTGATGTATATTAAAAAAAAAGAAGTAGTTCTAGAACAGATCCCTGCGGGACTCCACATTCTACACTCAATGGCGATGATGGCCGACCAGAAACCACCAGCGATTGGCCTCGGCCTCCGAGATAGAACGCAAACCAAGCAAACGAGGTCTCCCTAAAACCATACTTCTCGAGCTTAGCCAACAGTATTCCGTGATCCACGCAGTCAAATATATCTTAGACAAATCACAAGACACTGCCACCACCGACTCTCCCCGATTCATATAATGATACACATTCTCCAGGAACTAAGTTGGGAATGTGGAATCTTTGGCACAATGATACTACTCAGTATATATCACCACTACACCAAACACTTTATTTTTGCACTCGACGCGCGTTTCGCTAACCATGTTAGCTTCATCAGGAGCGATGATTGACTAAAGCTAAACTACCAAATCTACCCTATTTATACTTAGCCTAACCCTTGAAT
Source organism: Pachyrhynchus sulphureomaculatus (assembly GCA_019049505.1). NCBI lineage: Eukaryota > Metazoa > Arthropoda > Insecta > Coleoptera > Curculionidae > Pachyrhynchus > Pachyrhynchus sulphureomaculatus. The sequence continues at coordinate 184,415,291 of CM032449.1, forward strand.
TACTCAAGCGGAACTAATGACATAGGCAAGGCTATCAGTTCCGGTCAAGTAACCAGTAGAGGGGACTATAAGGAATAGGCCCTCTGTCTTTGTTTAAACTACTTTTACATTTTATGATTTCCATACTTTCGTATGCGTTCAACAATCTCCTATCAGATACATTTTTTATTAATCTTAGATTATCTAATGTTACAGTATGATCAGCTTCAAGAGCATGTTCGGCAATGCTAGACTTTTCTGTTCTGTTGTATTTTAAGTGTGCTAAATGTTCTTTAAATCGTGTTTTAATTGACCTTTTAGTTTGCCCAACATACTTTTTGTCACAATCATTACAACTAATTTCATAAATTCCACTTTTCTCACAATTAGGAATCTTATCTTTGGGATTTCCTAAGATATTCCTCAGATTGTCTGATGCCTTATAGACTAAGGTGAGGCCTACCTTATTAAATACCTTATTGAGTCCCTTGCTATATTTCGGATTATATGGTATGGAGACATACTTGGTGTTATTTTCTTCGCGTGTAAAAAAGTTGGAATTCTGAATCTTAAATCTAAACTTATGCCTATTTATTAGCTTATTTACTAAGTCATCGTCATAACCATTAACTCTAGTTATATTTCTAATACGATTCCTTTCTTTATTAAAGTTTACTCTATTCAGAGGGAAAGTGACCAAACGATGAACTAAAAAATGTAATGAGGCTAATTTATGTTGTTTGCAATGAAATGAATCATTAGGAATATATCTAGAATTAGAATTTGATATCTATAGGGACAGATAGATATATTCCTAATGATTCATTTCATTGCAAACAACATAAATTAGCCTCATTACATTTTTTTAGTTCATCGTTTGGTCACTTTCCCTCTGAATAGAGTAAACTTTAATAAAGAAAGGAATCGTATTAGAAATATAACTAGAGTTAATGGTTATGACGATGACTTAGTAAATAAGCTAATAAATAGGCATAAGTTTAGATTTAAGATTCAGAATTCCACCTTTTTTACACGCGAAGAAAATAACACCAAGTATGTCTCCATACCATATAATCCGAAATATAGCAAGGGACTCAATAAGGTATTTAATAAGGTAGGCCTCACCTTAGTCTATAAGTCATCAGACAATCTGAGGAATATCTTAGGAAATCCCAAAGATAAGATTCCTAATTGTGAGAAAAGTGGAATTTATGAAATTAGTTGTAATGATTGTGACAAAAAGTATGTTGGGCAAACTAAAAGGTCAATTAGAACACGATTTAAAGAACATTTAGCACACTTAAAATACAACAGAACAGAAAAAGTCTAGCATTGCCGAACATGCTCTTGAAGCTGATCATACTGTAACATTAGATAATCTAAGATTAATAAAAAATGTATCTGATAGGAGATTGTTGAACGCATACGAAAGTATGGAAATCATAAAATGTAAAAGTAGTTTAAACAAAGACAGAGGGCCTATTCCTTATAGTCCCCTCTACTGGTTACTTGACCGGAACTGATAGCCTTGCCTATGTCATTAGTTCCGCTTGAGTAATTCAAGGGTTAGGCTAAGTATAAATAGGGTAGATTTGGTAGTTTAGCTTTAGTCAATCATCGCTCCTGATGAAGCTAACATGGTTAGCGAAACGCGCGTCGAGTGCAAAAATAAAGTGTTTGGTGTAGTGGTGATATATACTGAGTAGTATTCTCCAGGAAGTCAAAGATGGCATCATGTATCCCCTTGGCACTCTGAAACCCAAATTGCATCATCATCAGGATTGTAAGTAGTTCCAATCCCTACCTTTGACAATTTTCTCAATAACCTTGCACAGAGTGGACAATTCGGAGATCGGTGGAAAATTCGAGCGATCCTCCACATCACTGCCCTTATGTAAGGGGACAACTAAAGCAGTCTTTACAGGACGGGAAAAATTCCCTTAGACCAGAAATCATTAACTGTAGTCACCAAGGCATCCAGGGCACACTCCGGCATCCTCAAGAAAACTTCTGCCGATATCGATCAACACCAACCTATTTTCTATTCTTGATACTATTAAAACAACTCACATCAATAAAGTGCGTGTGTGGAAAAAGCAATTCATGTTGCTTAGTATAACTTGTACTTGGTCCTGGACAATTCATTTTATGGCTAAGAAGTTCTCCATGTAGAAGCTTTGAATAGGATTAAAAGTAAACTTTCTAGTTTCATCAAGAAGAGGAGGGTATAAAATAAAGTATAGCTTGCACTAGTCTGTCTATTCGTGCGGCTGTTCACCAAGGCACATTAAATATTGTGAGTTTCAATAGTGTATTGGGACTTTTTCCAGGTTTTTATGCTTGATATAACTGATAAATTTTAAGCATATTACTAAAATATATCGGGGATTTAATTTGGTGAGATAGGAGGTTATATATATATATATATATATATATATATATATATATATATATATATATATATATATATATATATATATATATATATATATAACACATGGGCTGAAAAGTCCCGGGCCTAACACATAGATGGCGCTAGTTTTATTGCAGTCACCTTTTTTTCAGTTAATACTAACCTTCAAAAGACAGCTGTTAAAATTTCATGATATTCTATTCATTAGTTTGTGAGTTATTGTGCTAAGAGTGACGCTACTTTTGTTATTTTCAAAACAATGGATCAAAAACAATTTCGTGTTTTAATTTTACACTGCTTCTCGATGGGAAAAAATACCGTTCAAGCGAAGCAATGGCTTGAAAAGTGTTATGGGGACTCCGCTCCATCAGAAACAATAATAAAACGTTGGTTTGCTGACTTCAAACGTGGTCGTAGAGACACCGAAGATGCAGAACGCAGTAGACGTCCAAATGAGGCGGTATCACCAGAAAACATCAAAAAAATCCATAAAATCGTTTTGAATGATCGAAAAGTGAAGTTGCGTGAGTTAGCTGACATCGTAAAGATATCTAAAGAACGTGTTGGCTTTATATTGCATGAGCATTTGACTATGAGAAAGCTCTGTTCAAAGTGGGTGCCGCGTTTGCTCACGGTTGATCAAAAACAAGAACGTGTTGATGATTCTGAGCAGTGTTTGGCCATGTTTAAACGTAACAAACCGGAATTTTTGCGTCGATATGTGACAATGGATGAAACATGGATCCATCACTTCACTCCGGAATCAAAACGATCGTCATCTGAGTGGACAGCAACTGGTGAACCTCGTCCAAAGCGCCCGAAAGCACAACAATCGGCTGGAAAGGTTATGGCCTCGGTATTTTGGGATGTGCGTGGTGTAATATTCATCGACTATCTTGAGAAAGGAAATACCATCAACAGTGAATATTATATAGCGTTATTGGAGCGTTTGAAGGCCGAAATTGCAAAGAAACGACCGCATATGGCAAAGAAAAAAATTTTGTTTCATCAAGACAACGCACCGTGTCACAAGTCAATCAAAACAATGGCAAAACTACATGAATTGAACTTCGAATTGCTCCCACATCCACCGTATTCGCCAGATTTGGCTCCCAGCGACTACTGGCTGTTCGCAGACCTGAAAAAAATGCTCGCCGGTAAGAAATTTCGCACGAATGAAGAGGTTATCGCTGAAATTGAGGCCTATTTTGAGGCAAAAGATAAATCGTTCTACAAAAGTGGTATTGAAATGTTAGAGCGACGCTGGAATGATTGCGTTGCTCTTGATGGAGATTACGTTGATGAATAAAGCTAATTTTAAACCAAAAAAAACCGTGTTTTCTTTGTTAGGCCCGGGACTTTTCAGCCCATGTGTTATATATATATATAATATATATATATATATATATATATATATATATATATATATATATATATATATATATATATAAAGGGTGATTCATTTAGAGGTACTTTTTTTTAAATAAAAAAAAATGAATAAAAACAATTTTATTTTTTAATCTTTATTATCATATAAAAGAACCATTCTTTACAATTATTTCTTAAAGATAATTTCTTTCAAATGTTGTCCGCGACTACGGTTAACAAACGTCCATTCTGAAGTTCCAATTTTCAATGACGCGTGTGAGTATTTCGAGTGGTATTTGGCCAATGACTCGAATAATATTGGCCTCCAATGCCTCAATTGTAGCTGGCTTATCCATATAGACTTTGGACTTTACATAGCCCCAAAGGAAAAAGTCAAGAGGTGTGATGTGTCACATGATCTAGCCGGCCAATTCACTGGTCCAAAGCGTGAAATGATCTGTTCGCCGAATTGCTCTCGCAGTAAAGCCATGGTTTCACGGGCTGTATGGCAAGTTGTTTGAACCAAATTTCGTCGAGACCACGGGCTTCAATTTCTGGCATCAAATAGTCTGTTATCATGGCGCGACAACGGTCACCATTCACAGTAACATTCCGGCCGGCCTCTGTTTTGAAGAAATATGGACCGATTATTCCACCGGCCCATAAACCACACCAAACAGTTGTTATTTCTGGATTTAATGGCAGCTCTTGAACCTCTTCAGGTTGTTCATCACCCCAAATACGGGCATTTTGTTTATTCACGAACCCATTAAGCCAAAAATGGGCCTCATCAGTGAACAAAAATTTTTCTCGAAAACAGTGGATCTTCTGCAAGCTTGTCAAGAGCCCAACGACTAAAACGGAAACGATTCGGAAGGTCGGTCGACTTCAGTTGTTGCATTAGTTGAATTTTGTATGCTTTTAAAGAAAGATCCTTACGTAAAATATGCCAAGTTGTTGAATATGACAGGCCAAGCTGTTGAGAACGGCGACGAATCGACACTTCACGGTCTTCGCGTACAGTCTCCGCTACCGCCCCTATATTTTCTTCACTACGTGCTGGATGTGGTCTATTCGGTCGAGCATTATCCAATAATGAAAATTGGGTCTCAAACTTATTGATGGTAGAGCGAATTGTGCGTTCGGTAGGCCGATTATGTGGACCATAAGTTGCTCTAAGCGCCCGATACACATTCCTCGTAGAACGCCCATTTTCGTAATAAAGTTGAACAATTTGTAGACGCTGTGCCGGGCTAAGTCTTTCCATTATGAATTGTCAAACACTACTGAACAGGAATGCCACTTCAGTTGACACGACGCACGCGCAATCTGCAATTAAATCCCCATCACAAAAAGTACCTCTAAATGAATCACCCTTTATATATATATATATATATATATATATATATATATATATATATATACCCCAGCCCCACTCCCTTGGGGGGTGGGGCTGTTCTTTAATCATTACTGTAGAGCTAATTTTCACTTCAAATACACAATGTTTATGGAGGTGTATATTTTTTATGGGGGTGACTGACGCAAAATTTATGGTAGTTTGTAGAGAGGACATTCTCCCCTACCACTTCCACCCATCCCCCATCCTCCCCGGGAGTGGAGCTGTTTTCTTAACCAGTTTCAAAAAAATATTGAATTTGCTTATACATGACCCCACGAGATACTCGTTTCAATATATGTCGTGAATTTCATAACATTTCGTATATATATATATATATATATATATATATATATATATATATATATATATATATATATATATATATATATATATATATATATGACGAACAAAAGTATGGAAACATTTTCTTAATTAAAAATATAAAATACTATCCTTTGGGAATAAAAAAACTTGTGTTTTGTTGACAATTCCTTCATAGAATTTTATTATTGACTATAAAAACTTTGTTTACCTTTTCTGGTAGATAAGGTTTTTAAGAAACGCGTTCTGTCCTTATCGAAAGCATTGAAATAATTTACTAGCATTGTTTAAGACTGTGGTTTTTGCCAAAGTGCAAATATTACAGTTCAGGTTATTTCTCTGTATCAAAGTGGAAAGAAGCAAATTGAAATAGCAAAATCTTTAAACATGCATTGGGGCACTGTCAGTCAATTGTTAAGAAGTTCTCGAGAAGGGACACTGTTGATCCGGCATTTAGAAGTGGTAGACCTCGAAAAACAAGTAAGAGAGTAGACAAAAGTATAATCGAAAAACGAAAAATGATCCCAAGAAAACTGGTGTTGATATTAATAAAGAACTAAGGCAGGAATATCAGGGTGTATTGTGTCAGACATGACTATTAGGCGTCGTCCGTTATCTGAAAATCTTCATGGTAGGCGTGCTGTTAAAAAGCCACTCTTTATAAAGCGTCACAGAAAATAGAGATTGAAATTTACTAAGGAACATAAAGACTGGACTCAAAATCAGTGGTCTCTAGTAATCTTTAGTGACGAAAGTAGCTTCAATCTCTTTGGAGGTGATTCTACTGGTTATGTAAGAAGACCAGTTGGTCTAAGATATGATCTACTGTATCTACTGTCACACATGGGGGTGGAAATATTATGGTATGGGGTTGTTTTCGACGGTTTGGCACGGGGCCATTGGCAAAGATAAATGGCAAAATGGATGCTCAAATGTATCTTGAGATATTGGAAACTAATTTGATTCCTTGTGAAGATGATTTGCCACTGTCATGGATCTTTCAACAAGACAATGACCCAAAACACACATCTCGCTGGCCTTCACAATCACCTACTTTGAACCCGATAGAGAATCTTTGGCACTATCTGGATAAACAAATTAGTAAAAGAAATATAGAAAACCAGGACGAACTTTGGATCGCATTAAAACAAGAATGGCAAAAAATACCACCCGATTTTTGTGCTAAGCTTTTTGACTCTATGGGCAGAACATGTCAAGCAGTGATTGACGCAAGGATATCCCACTAAATATTAAATATTTTGGACATCTTGGTCGTCTTAGTGGAATTTTTATTTTATAACAAAAATGTTTCCATACTTTTGTTTGTGCATAATTTTGTTACGTTAAAAACTTTGACCTCCAAAACATTTCCAATAAACAATAACTGTTTTAATCTTCAAAATGTTTGTTAGCATGTACACGATGTAAATAAATATTGTAATTGTAAACTGTTTAAATGTTGACGAGAGTTGGGAATTTAAATTTTTTCATACTTTTGTTTGCCACTGTATCTGTATATATATATATATATATATATATATATATATATATATATATATATATATATATATATATAAACTCGCCACTGTATCTGTGTATATATATATATATATATATATATATATATATATATATATATATATATATATATATATATATATATATATATATATATAAAACTCGCATTAAGACTGCTAACTCAGTTCGACTGTTTTGAAAGTGTCTTAAAAAATTATTAATTAACAAATCAAATTATGATCTGGGCGAGTTTTATGCTGCGCTCGCATGACTCCCTCTGTCTGTTGGCTTTTATTTCGTTTGATTGTGAAGCAAGTACAGGACTGTGTTGGTTTGTATGCTCCTTTTTAACTTGCTAATAACAACTACGTATTATTGTGTTAGTTTTATATACTAGTGTTAATTTTACTTTGACTGGAACTAGTTCTGTGTTAAAGTATCTTATTGTTCATCTATTGTATATTTGATATTGCCTGAACTACATTTTCGCTTAGCATATATTTCGTTTTCAGGTTTTCTTGCTATTTTGCGTAGAGTTTTATGTTCTATTTTTTGCATTTTAACTGTTTTTCCTTCCAATGCTTTGTCAAAGAAAAACCCTTGATTTTTTACGACAATAAAGTACTTTTGATTTGATTTATATAAATTCATATAAGCTTTTTTTTAAGGAAATGAGGTTTGGGGTAAGTAGGAAAAATAAAATACAAAACTTCTAATCAAAATCAGTTATAATAATAAATATCTCTTCAAAATAAAACTGTTGTTTAAAATACAATAATTCTGTTAAATTCATATTATATGATGATCAAGGCACTAATATACCGGTATAATATTTACTCTCTTTTAACACGACCCGTACATATTGATAACAGGTAACTCGCAATTATATTTATTAAAAAAAAAGTTTTTTGTAAAGAAACCAGCGGAAATGTATATCAAATTAAACATAATTAGTTATTATGTTTAGTATGATATAAAATAAGAAAAAGCACCAAAAAAGCATTATTTTGAAAGAAACAAATACCCAATATAACATTTTAAATTTTTCTTATAAAAATAGAAATAATTTTTAAACCTTAATGTTAGACAATGTGATGGCACAGTGAAAGAAACGTTTTAAAAAGGTGTAAAAAGCCTTAACTTAGGTTATAGATACCTTATACCTACTAGAAATACATTTTTAGATGTTTAACATCTTTTTATCACAAAATACGTTTTAAGTAGTTTTGTCTTTTCAATTTAGAAAAATTTCAAAACTCATTCCATTTTTCTTCATGCAAAAATGGTACAGTTTTGAATAGTCAAACACATATTAATTATAAAATTTTTTATTTAGTTTTTTAAGCATCTACTAAGCTTTCTTAAAGCGCGAATTATGTAAAAATAATTGGCTCAAGCAACAAAGAAAAAGGAGGAAGACAAAAATTAGGAAACGACTACATAAAATTAGAGAAAAAATAATTTTTAAAATTTTTAACAACCCAAAAGAATTATAAATAGAAAATATTTCTTACAATAACAAAATATAAAGTGATTTTTGGCCGCATTCGTATTTTTTTACAGAGTTCTAACTTATTGATCTTAAATATATTTCCTATATAATCGCAAATACTAAAGTAAGACTATTGAAAAAGATGTTTTTTATATTAAAAAATGCGCTGCTCATGAAAATCTTAATTTGAGAAACAAAAAGTCTAAGCAAATAAGAAAAATTAACCTTTTTGAGTTCTATCCACGTCCATAGCCCTTCTTTTAACAGTTTTGATTGCCTAATGGTCTGATTAAAAGTAACAAACCTAATAGGACCAACGTGCAATTCACAGATAGTTTTGCTACCTTATAGAACTCCAGTATTACCTTGTTACATAGAGATATTAGAATAGAGGGGTAAGTTCTCGCGAAAAGCGTAGCGCTAATAGAAAGAGAAATAAATAATATGAGTCTGTCTCTCTTACTCGGCGCACGCCCACAACACTAAGTTAGAGAGCGCTCGCTCTGATAAGATAGACAAAATGACTTATATTATTTCTTTTTCTTTTTAACGATGCCATGCTTTCGCTTACAGCAGGCTCTATACTTTACCTCCTCTATTCTAATATCTCTATGACCTCATTAGGTTCTTTTCAATCCTACTGACAAGGTGATCAAAATCGGTTAAAGAGGATCGAGAAAGCATGGATTGGTTCAAAATAAAGTCTCTTTTTAAAGGTCGAAAAAGCAGTATACAATTTATTTTCTTCTGTTGTTGTTTTATGAACCCTAGTGTTAAAAAATACGCATGTGTTCTAACACTTGTATAAAAAACATTTTATAAAAATATTACAAATCTTATTTATATTAACGATGTACTTAAATAAAAATTGAAAAAGTACGAATCGCTAAGAAAACTAAGTAAAAGTATAAGTAGAAAAATATTTCTGTATATAAATGAATAATAAATAGTATTTTAAGAAGTATACGAAGTATAGTAAATTTGGCAGTATACAAAATTAAAACAGGAAGTGATTAGAAAAGAAGTGTCAAAAAATAGATAAACAATAGAGCATGCAATTGTGGTTTAGAAACAGTATTTTTCCAGATATTTTAAGAATTTGATACCTAACTGGCAACATTGTACTTCTCTCAAATTTGGCGAATCGCAACTTACCACCCTTTCGGAAAATGGCGGATAAAAATCAAAAAGAAAAACCTTACACGTTGCTGAATATATAAAAGATTACCTATTTTTTATTGACACTTAATAATAAAAGAAAGTTAAACGATATTATGAACTGCACAGAGTAGATAAAAAATATAGAAACTACTAAACTCTACATAAATATAACTCTTTTCTTCTGGAATGTTTATACATTTGTGCACCAACAAGTTTTAACAATACAAAAAATATATAAGGCGGATCATAGTTTGCGCATCCTCTGAACAACAAATGCATCACAAACTATGGTCAATAGTTAACATTAATAAAGTCAGATCTCTGATATACCATAACAAGTAAAGTAGGGGTAAATATTATAAATAATGTGTCAAGAAGATTACTTACCTGTAAATCTTAGATAAAATATCGTCGGCGCCCGGTTGTATAAAAAAAAACGACCAAGTGCAAGTCGGACTTGCGCAATTAGTGTTCCGTACTGTGATTGCTTTTAAAATAAAAAAAAATGTTATGGAGGTGTACAATAATCAGTAACTTCACAAAACACGCCCCAAATGAGTTTTCAACAAAGTTTGTTTCCGATCTTTGTTGAAAACTGATGACCTTGAAAATTTTTTTTTTCTATATACCAGATAAATTATCAGAGGTAACGCACTCGTGATAATTTTGATTCAATCTGCACTTTACGGAGTATATTCTAGAATTTTTTCAAAATTTTTTGGTCGGTACTTTTCGAGATAAGAGGGGGGGCAGCGATTTTTTAAACAATATTATGAAGAAAAATTTGCGCGAATATTATAACATATATAATTTTGAAACTCGTCTTTTCACAAGCTTTCCTTTGACACCCCACTCGATGATCTGGTAAAAACAAATTTTTTTCATTTCCGATTTCACACCCCAAAACTCACCCTTTAAGTCAAAATTTAACTTTCAAAACTATACGGCTCTGACTGGGCCATCAATTCCTATATTAGTGCCAAATTTCAACTTTCTATGTCAAATAGTTTCGGAGAAAATCGTGACAGACGGACAGACAGATGGACAGATGGACACCGAAGTGATCCCATAAGTGTTCCGTACGGAACACTAAAAACTGTTAGGCCGATCTATAGGAAAAAAAAACTTGTAATATGTTGAGATAGGCAACATGATCTCCAAATATTTCTGTTTCAATCAGTAGCATGTAAGACATATTGGTTCAGAATATTACTGGCCTAAATGTTAATAAGGGAAGCACAAAATAACTGTCAAATGTATAGATCATTTTTTTTTTTGATCTATATTAAAATTTGCATCACTAGTACTAGTCTGCTGACAACTGAAGTACTGTTTAATTTCAAACAAAATTTGACATTATCTGTAAATACAATGGGAACAAGTTTATAATAATATAATATTAAATTTCGTAGCTCTTAACAAAATGTGATATCTAGTTATTTTGTTATTTGGATATCTTGTCAAAATAGTGTTCATGTAAGTCACAAAATAAGTATTCAAAAATTTGGTGAAAAATATCGACTGCCCTACAAGTATTATATAATTCTATATCCTACACTAATAAATACTTAACTTAACATTTTTACCACTTATGAACACTTAAAAATACTAAAAATACCCTATTATATAGTACTATAATTATAAAAATACCAAGGAAGAAAAAGTCAGCTTTTGGAAGAGGAAGGAAAACACAACAGTGATTAGTAATAAGGTACAATAAGGACTTTCTTTTTTGTATTTATTAATTTTCGAAAAGTAATTTAGAAAATAACATAGACCAACTCTTTTCAAACCCTGAGATCAGACTATATTTTTTCGAAAGTTTTTGGTGCACTGAATCTAAATCCGACTTCAGAATTGCTCCATCACATCAGGTTTCCGAGATACCTTAACGTAAAAAAGCAAAAAACACGGTTTTTCGCTATATTCGCGATTATATTACACCGCGAATTAATTTTTCTTTACAAAACTCTTTGCGGCATCTGAAAGTACTACTTTTCCTCTTTAAAATACAATTGAATTTTTCAGATATTTTATTTTTTCTCGGAGAAATCGTTCGTTGAAATTAATTAGTTTGGCATTTTCGTTATAACAATATCAAAAAATAAGTTGATCCAGCAGGCGAGAGTATTATAATTATATGATTTTGGAACCCTAAATTCGAATTCGTTGTCGGTTTAACCCCATCAAGTCATGGTTTGTCCCTAACCCTAAGAAATTCAAAATGGCGGATCCGATATGACGGGTCGGAATTCTTACGAGTCTAAATTATTATCGAGAAAACTTTTTCGAACAAAAGTTGTGTATTTTTGATAGAAAAATATGATTCCGTCATAAAAAATATGAGTTCCCGTTTAAAAAATCAAAGTTGACCTTGAAATTACGTTCAAAATGATCTTCCAAGGTCATCAGGATTATATCATTTTATTGCCCCTTCAGCTTTTGTCTGAAACTTTTTTACTAAAAGTTGTTATAAAAAAATTAAGAAGGCTGGTACATTAAAATGGGACACCAAGTATGGTAACAAATGTTTCTACTAGAAAGATCATTTCTCCGAGAAGAAATAAGATATCTGAGAAATCCAAAATGCATTTTGATGGGGAAAAGTAGTACTTTCATATGCCGCAACGAGTTGTGTGGATAAAATATGAATTCGAGGTATAATATAATTCCGAATACAGAGAAAAATCGTGTTTCTTGCATTTTTAGGTTAGGATGTCTCGAAAACCTGATGTGATGCAGTAATTCTGAGGTCGGATTCGAAATGAGCGCACCAAATACTTTTGGGAAAGTATACTCTGGTTTTAGGGTCTAGAGTTCTGTCGACCTGTGTAATTTAAAGAAAATAACTAGCTCTGGCAACATTGGATATGTTATAACGCGCCATCTCTTGACGAGAAGCCAAATTATCTGGTTTTTATACATATTTTTGGAATCTGCTTTATCTATTGGCCAAATATTAAGATTTTTTAATTCGCTTTTATTAGCGAATATAACACGATAGTATAACAGGTGTATAAAACAGTTACATTTTTAAAAAATACGATAAATCAAAAATGGTAAAGTTGTAAATGTCAACATGTAAATAAAAAAAATCTTTATTGTACATAATATTACTCATAAAAACTTGATGTCACGGTAAATTGGTAAGATATATCATTTTTAGGCCATACAACCGTTATCCATTCCCTGATTATTTCCATAGTTTTGATTGTTGGAAGAATAATTATGACAAGGCGAGTGGGTGCCATAAGCATAAGGGCTGATACTGTCCAGATTGATAAATTCTTGATCTTCGTACTCTCCGATTTCTTCCACTACTATACTTGGTGGTTTGTTGTAGTTCATTGTTGATCTTGTATAGGTTAGGTGGTTGGACACAGTAATGTTAGTAGGCCTTGAGTAAATCTGAAGAAAAAACAATCGACGATTAGTCAAGGAAATTATACAGAGCTCTCCAGCTGAAAGTAGCGCTTTTTCGAATTTTTATCTTACCTCCATATTTTGATTCCTATAGCCATTACTCCCTGGTGGAGGCCTACTATACGAGTGCTGTTCCATAACTGAAGATACGGGGGGTAATTTATAAATACTCTCTTTCGTTGCTGGTCCAATGCTATGTTGACATTGCGGCCTGAAACATGTTAAATAACTTTCACTAACACAGGTCTGTCATGGGTTTGAACAAAATACACACATCGTTATGAAAAATTGTCATTTTTTTCTCACCTGTGTGTTGTCAAAAATGTCCATCAGCATCCTTTCCTGGTTCCTGAGTTCTTGCAATTGATTTTTCAAGTCGATGTTCTGTTGTTCCATCGTTTCCGACTCGTGCATCAAGTTGGCTGTGCGTTCTCGTTTCTTCAATCGACATTTGGTCGCTGCGATTTTGTTTCGTTCGCGACGGCGTCTTCGTCGTTCCTCGTCTTCGGGGGTAAGCTAAAAAGAAAGGGAAAATGAACTACTTTAATATTGCTTTGAGGCGAACAGATTTTTTTTTTGATAAAAGATTTAAATGATAAAAATAAAAAAAAAAACATACGCGTTTTTAGCGAAAAATAAAAGCAATGTTGAATATTATCTGATAGATAATTGTTTATACTATTTAAATAGCTTGTGTTTGATTTCTCGAAACATACCGAAAACAGCTAAAAATTGTTATCTTTATTTATATTTGTCGTTTTTCATATTCATTTTTCTGGGTTTTGGGTTGTTATCCACTGCGGAAATTCCTTTAGAGATAATTTTTTTTTTAAGTAACGAAATTTTGGCAAATCTTTAATTTAGCAAACGCTTATCAGATAAGTAATGATGTACTCTAGAAGGAATAGGACTTTGCATGACACGACATAAAAATTGAGCCATTGTCATAAAGGAAAGTTTACTTAATTGTTATAGTTTTCAGAAAGTACTTAGGAACAGTCACGTCAGAAGTTTCGAACTTTAAAAAATTTACATTTGTGCAAATAATTACATTTTTTTAAGTGTTTACATTACGACTCATAAAATTTATTAATTTTTATTGTTGTTTTCTGTGAAAACTACATTTTAATTAAAATAAAATTGCTGAATGTTATCAAGCTTCCGTTTCTAACATATATTCATCAAAAAATCCACATGATGTTCTCAAGTATATATAAATCCACTTCATAGCGTTCTGCGACGCCCTACGATTCCCAGTTGCTATTCTCGTCTATCGTTCCAGTCTCCTGGCTGCAGGTTTCTTTCAGACATGGCCCTCTCTATTCCTTGGTTTCAGGTACACTTAGGTCGGCTTCGGTTTCGTCGGTCCCCAAGTGTCCAATGCATTACTTGCTTCGGTACTCTCTCGTCGACCAACGTTGTACGTGGCCACACCAACGTAGTTGTTTATCTTGAATTTCCTGAATGATGGTCTTATTTGCTTTCAGCTTGTCTCTTATTCTTTCGTTTCTAATTTTGCCTAAGCGAGAGATTTGGGCCGATCTTCGCCAGAAGTCCATTTCTTGTTGACAAGAGTTTCTTTTTTTGCCTTTCACTCAGTTGCCACACCTCTGAACCGTATAGCATTATGCTCTTAAGGATAGTGTTATATAGTATCCTTTTCCTGTTATCCAGTATATCCTTAGACCAAAGCACATAGTTTAATGCTCCTATTACTTTCCTTCCTTTGCTGATTCTGTTTTCAATTTCTGTCTCACATCTTCCTTCACTTGTTATTTTTACCCCTAAGTACATATATTCCTCACAGCCTTCAATTTTGATGTTATTTTCAACTTCCAACTCTTCCGGCTCTCCTCCCACGCACATGTATTTCGTTTTGGTTTTGTTTATCTCAAGTCCCTCCCTCTCAAGTAAGTTACTTTATTTCATCTCTTCAGCTGCGAAAACCTTATGGTCACGTTAAAGTGCTTCTTCTTCTTTATAATGGCCCTCTTATACAATCATATCAGTTCTTAGTTCCGTCTCAGTTTCAGTATTCGTTTCATTTCAATTTGGAAGGAGGATTGTTTTTACACCGTCCGTTCAATTCTCAGTCCGAGTTACACTTTCAAAGTGTAATGTGTGTTTCGCGTTAAAACACGTGTTGTCATACTGTCCAACAGTGTACATGTGTAAAATAGCTCATGTATGAAGACTGTCTCATTGCAGTAGCCTTTCTTGGGGCGTTGAAGAAACGGTGGAAGAAAAGAAGCCGATGGAGTAAAGCTTAGCACCCTAGAATTCATTGTCGCATGTAAATTTAATGAAAGAACTTCACTTAGAACCATATGATTGACTGAACTACTTACGGACAAATGAGGATGTGTATCTTGTGTTATTACGCCTTGTGACACATATACAAAAGTAGAATACCAACATGAGGGAGGCTATAACTCCCCATAGTATTGACACTTCTTAGAATCGGCTGTTAGTCGCTGACGAACGAAAGAAGGTCATAATACCACAGTGATGGTTTGTATACTTTTCAATTTCCTATTCCACTTCTTTCACTATATTTAACTTTTCTAAGTTCTTTGTTATAAATTGAGCGTAGGCTATTAATTTTGGATTTTACCGTCGTCTCTGTTGCCTTTTAGTCGCATTCTTGATATTAATCCAATAAGAGAGTGTAGGCAGTCTCCCTAACGTTTACACTGTGATAGCTCGGGCCCGTTTTGTTCCACAAACCCAGAGACATTTTATAAATTTCAATGAATTCTACAACAAACTCGTGTTCCTTTTTGGACATAGTGACAATTGCAATTCATATGTACACTGAGCCAGAATTTCAAAAGAACTTGCGTGTGCGAACAGACCGAGGCATGACGGGTTTGTTTACACATAGGAATTCTAAGAAATGAAATGAAACAAATAGGTCTACCCCATCCCGTCAGGTCTCAGTCTCCGTTTCAGTTCTGCTTTCAGTTTTTCCTTTTTACACATAGGAAAAACGGACAGTTCGACTGAAACTGAACTGAGAACTGATATCACCGTGTAAAAGGGCCTTAAGCCACTGCTTCTCCACTGCAAGAGATAGGCCTCTTCAAGTTTCTTCAAATTGTCTCTATCCTGTGCAAGATGGAGCCATCTACTGCCTGCTATTAACCTGATATCAACAGTTCATCTTTTCATTGGTTTTCCGACACTTCGTCTGCTCTCCCACGGTCTAGATTTAAGTAATTTTGTTGTCCATCTACTATCATTCATTCTAGCCATATGCCCCGCCCATTACCACTTTAATTTTGCCACTCTTTCACTCATCTCTGTAATTCTTGTCATTCGTCTGATATCCTCGCTCGTAAACTAACACCTAACATCTGTCTTTCGATGGCCAATGGAGTACGTTGGAGTCGACAAAGGCTATTTTTTGTAAGGGTCATGGTTTCCAGCTCATACGTACGTACTGGAAGTATGCAGCTCTCGTACACTTTTCTTTTCAAGGTCATGGGGATATGTCTGTTTTTTAGCATGAATCCCAGTTTTTGAATTGCAGTCCAGCTGAGACCAATTCGCCTTGATATATCTGCTGTTTGATTGTCCTTATCCAATCTAATCTTAAGTCCCAAGTATATATACTCTTCCATTTTCTCGATCTCCTCTGTGCCGATCTTAATTTTTGTGTTTTGAGGGGCTTAGAAGTCCTTGATGTTCATCTCAAGTACAACTTTCTGTGAAGCTGAATTAAGTTGTTCTATCATGATTTTGAGTTCTTCCAGATCTTCGCTAATCAGTACCACATTATCTGCGAATCGCAAGTGATGAAAATATATACCATCGATTTTAATTCCCTTCTCTTCTCACTTAAGACTTTTAAATACATCCTCCAAGGCCAGGGTAAACATTTTTGGTGAAATTTTGTCGCCCTGCCTAACACCTTTCTTGATCTCTATGGGTACTGTTTTTCGATCTTCATCTAATTTAATCGTTGATATCGCATTTTCATATATGAATTTTAAAAGTTCGGTATATCTTGAGTCTATCCGGCTGTACTTGTAGTATTCATAAAATAACTGTTAAGTAATTATTGCTAAGAATTAGTTTAGGACAGAATAAAAATTGTTGAATTTTTGAATAGAACACGATCGATGCTAGAAAATAGCAATTTAATATAAATTGAAATTACCAAACAACACCCTCAATATCGCCCCAGAGAGACAAATCTGGCGCCCAATAAAGGGCTTAAAAAAAAAATATTGAATGAATATTTTATACGAGCTGGCGTAAGCTAATAAATTAATTCAAATTAGTTTAGGTAATAATATCTTTAAACAAAACGATTTTAAAACTTACGCTACTGGACGCTTATAATTAATGCCTATGCACGGATATCTTTTAAGAATAAAAAGACCCTCAAAAATCATTATAGTTTCTTACAATTTGAATATGGCAAATTGCTTTTCCACATTTTTTCTAGCGATGCTTGCTCTCTAAGTTAAAATTCTAATGTCAAGTGTAAAGGGCCCGGAACATGTCTCCTTAGACAGTAATTTCAATTGGGCACAACATAATTCTAAAAACCATGATATCTCATCTGATCTAAACTGTACAAGCTTATAATTATTGCCTATCCATGAATATCTTTTAAGAATAAAAAGACCCTCAAAATCATTATAGTTCTTACAATTTGAATATGCCAAATTGCTTTTCCACGTTTCTACTAGCGATGCTTGCTCTCTAAGTTAAAATTCTAATGTCAAGTGTAAAGGGCCCGGAAGATGTCTAGTTAGACAGTAATTTCAATTGGGCACAACATAATTCCAAAAACCATGATATCTCATCTGATCTAAACTGTACAAGCTTATAATTATTGCCTATCCATGGATATCTTTTAAGACCCTCTAAATCATTATAGTTCTTACAATTGAAATATGCCAAACTGCTTTTCCACGTTTCCACTAGGGATGCTTGCTGTCTAAGTTAAAATTCTAATGTCAAGTGTAAAGGGCCCGGAAGATGTCTCGTTAGATAGTAATTTCAATTGGGCACAACATAATTCCAAAAACCATGATATCTCATCTGATCTAAACTGTATAAGCTTACAATTATTGCCTATCCATGGATATCTTTCAAGAATAAAAAGACCCTTAAAATCATTATAGTTCTTACAATTTGAATATGCCAAATTGCTTTTCCACGTTTTCTACTAGCGATGCTTGCTCTCTAAGTTAAAATTCTAATGTCAAGTGTAAAGGGCCCGGAAGATGTCTCGTTAGACAGTAATTTCAATTGGGCACAACATAATTCCAAAAATTACGATATCTCATCTAATCTAAACTGTACAAGCTTATAATTAATGCCTATCCACGGATATCTTTTAAGAATAAAAAGACCCTCAAAATCATTATAGTTCTTACAATTTGAATATGCCAAATTGCTTTTCCACGTTTCCATTAGCGATGTTTGATCTCTAAGCTAAAATTCTAATGTCAAGTGTAAAGGGCCCGGAAAATGTTTCGTTAGACAGTAATTTCAATTGGGGACAATATAATTCCAAAAACCGTGATATCTCATCTGATCTAAACTGCACAAGCTTATGTTTAAAGTCTGAACTTTTTATGGGATAACATGGGTCTTTCATTTCCAACTTTACATGAAGTTTTAGGTATGATTTATTTCCGATTATCAAGATATTCACATTTGCCAGGAAAAACTGAAAAATAAATGGACGAAACTACTTTACGAAATATTTTTTTAGTAACCGGATTTTGGCAAATCTTTAATTTAGTAAACATTTACTAGATAAGTAATGGTGTACTCTAGAAGGAATTGGACTTTGTCATAAAAATTAAGTCATGTCATAAAGGTAAGTTTACTTCATTGTTGTAGTTTTCAGAAAGTACTTAGAAACAGTCACGCCAGAAATTTTGAACTTTGAAAAATTTACATTTTGCAAATAATTACGTTTTTTAAGTGTTTATATTACGTCTTATAATGTTTATTAATATTTATTATTGTTTTCTGTGAAAATTCCATTTTTAATCAAATTGCTGAGTGTTATCAAGCTTCCGGTTCTACCATATTAATCAAAAAGTCCTCATGTCGTCTTCAAGCAAGTTACTTTATTTCATCTCTTCAGCTTCAAAAACCTTATGGCCACGTTAAAGTGTTTGCGGCATCCATAAAATAAGTGTTAAGTAATTAAAGCTAAGAATTAGGTTATGTCAGAATGAAATTATTGAAGTTTTGATTGGAATACTATCGATGCTAGAATACAGCAACTTAATAAAAAATAACTGGCCAAGTGCAAGTCGGATTTGCACAATTAGTGTTCCGTACGTTGATTGCTTCTAAAATAAAAATTTCGGAGGTATAAAATGATCAATGACTTAGCAAGACACACCTTAAATGAGTTTTCAACGAAGTTTGTTTCCGATCTTTGTTGAAAACTGATGACCTTGAAATTTTGTTTTTTTTTCTTTATATACCAGATAAATGATTAAAGTACAGACAGACAGACAGAGACCACAGTGATTTAATAAGGGTTCTGTACGGAACACTAAAAATTGAAATTACTAAGCCAAAACAGGCGCCCAATAAAGGGCTAAAAAAATATATTGAATGAATACTCTATACAAGCTGGCGTAAGCTAATAAATTAATTAACGTTAGTTTAGGTAATAATATTCTTAAATAAAACTATTTTAAAGTTTACTATGGACGCTTATATTTATGTATTTAATGCCTATCCACGGATATGATTTAAGAATAAAAAGACACTCAAAATCATTATAATTCCTGGAATTCGAATAAGTCAAATTGCTTTTTCACGTTTCCACTAGCGATCTTGCTCTCTAAGATTAAAATTCGACCGTCAAGTGTAAAGGGCCCGGAAGATGTCTCGTTAGATAGTAATTTTAATTGGGCACAACATAATTCCAAATAACCGGTCAAGTGCAAGTTGAACTTGCACAATTAGTGTTCCGTACGTTGATTGCTTTTAAAATAAAAATTTTTGTTACGGAAGTATAAAATGATCAGTGACTTCACAAAACACACCCCAAATGAGTTTTTAACAAAGTTTGTTTCCAATCTTTATTAATTTTTTTTTTTATATACCAGATAAATATTAAAGGTTATGCACTCATGATAATTTTCGTTCAATCTACACCCCCTGGAGAATATTCCAGAATTTTTTCAAATTTTTTGATCAGTATTTTTCGAGATAAAGTGGGGGACAGCGATTTTTCGCGATTTTTTAAAAAATACTACAAAGAAAAGTGTGCGCAAGTATTACATTATATATATATATATATATATATATATATATATATATATATATATATATATATATATATATATATATATATATTACTCGTGTTTTCACAAGCTTTCATTTGACACCACACTCGATGGCTTACTAAAAAAACTTTATTTCACTTCCGATTTCACCCCCCAAAACTAACCCCTTAAGTCCAAATTTGACTTTCAAAACTACACGGCTCTGATCAGGCCATCAATTTCTATATTATTACCAAATGTCAATTTTCTATGACAAATAGTTTCGGAGAAAATCGGGTGTCACAGACAGACAGACAACAGACCATTCCGTACGGAACACTAAAAGACACTCAAAATCATTATAATTCTTGGAATTTGAATAAGTCAAATTGCTTTTTCACGTTTCCACTAGCGATGTTGCTCTCTAAGCTTAAAATTCGAATATCAAGTGTAAAGGGCCCGGAAGATGTGCGATGAAGTGGGCACAACATAATTCCAAAAACCATGATATCTCATCTGACCTAAGCTGTATAAGCTCATGTTTAAAGTCCGAACTTTTTGTTGGATAAGATGGCGCTCTCATTTCCAACTTTACATGACGTTTTAGGTATGATTTATTTTTGATTGTCAAATATTCACAGCTGCGAGGAAAAACTGAAAAATAAATGGACGAAACTCTAGAGCTTCACTCGAAAAAACAGTAAAACGATACATTTGCACATCTCCGTCCCACAAAAACCTCTCAATAAAATAAGGAGTTTTAGCAAGTGATTTATCTTTCTTTTCAGTGGCTATTTTAAAACTAACTTGGTGTCAAGAAATGTCAAAATAATTTTTTTCGTATATATTTGTTTAGCTTTCTATTTTAGAAACAGAACCGAAATTCAATCGACAAAACATTTTAATGGTATCAATTACAAAGTACAGTCGGTCAAGTAAGCATGTGTCGCGCATTGTTCATTAAAAAATATATTTATTTAAAAGTTTTTACATCATTCGATTGCCACTAAAACACTAATGATTCAGTAGTTCGTCAACTGCCCATCAACGTCAATGATGATGCATACTTTCGACGTTTTCCGCGTATTCTTCAGGTAAAATTTTCTAAGTTGCCGAATTTACCGTGACAGCTGCTTCAATGTGTATGACTTTTAATACGAAGTCTCTGCTTAATGTATGACCACACGTTCCCTATTGGGTTTGCATCGGGCGACCGGGATAGCCAATCTAGTGTGACGATACCGGACCACTTTTTCCATCGGTTACACATTTTACTACGATGTTTGAGGTCGTTATCCTCTTGAAGAATCCACTTCTCATTTTTATCGACAAACCACCGTTTGGTAGTCGATACTAATACCTTTTTGTAAATCTGGAGTATTTTTTCAACGTTCAAATTGTAAGTAAAAATGAAGAGTCTCCCAAAACCTTTTTCCGTAAGACCTCCTCAAATATAGATCTTCACAGTGTGTTTCATGGTGCGCAGAACCAATGCTTAGTGGAAATTAACCAAGCTCCTGGGGCGACAATATAATCTCAAGATGAAGCTTCATTGGAAAAAATTACAGTCCTTTATTCTCGATCTACGTTTTCCTCTGCCTACGTGAGTTTTTCTCTCTGTGTTTTTCGCTGAGCCTAGTTTCTTGATTGTACTCCGCCACTTCAGATCGTTAGCCCGGAGATGAGTTTTCGTTTCATACGAAATCCAAATCTCTCTGCTTTGGTTTTTTTGCCCCTTGGAGCAAAATTAATTGATGATGATGATTAAATAATTAATAATCATTTTTTCGTCCTTACCCAGTACTCTTCCTCTCGAACCACGTTCTGGTAGATCATAAACATTTTTGAACTGAGAGTATCATTTCATTCACTTGCTAACAAATGTCCTTGACTTGCCTACATACTTAGCAGCCGCTGTATGCGTCATTTTTGGACTTTTTGGACGATTACGTAGGAACATAGTGTTGTAAACCAACTATTTTTTATTTATATTGTTTTGCCTTTTAGCTACGCCTATGAGTTTAATACAAAGCCATAGTTAAACAATAACTAATTCTCAATAAAAGATATACGATGTACACTTGCTAATAGCTCAGTAAAACAACTACTTTCTACAATTAATTACTTTCTTTGTAAACTCCTTGATGGCGTCGAGAAGTCGTCAAACTCTGTAATCATTAGGATGATAGGTAAATATTTGTTAGCTAAACTTAAAAGAGTTCGCCTCCCGCAAATTTTAAAGAGTTAATGTATAAAATAATAGGCAGTCAGTTAGGGAGGACATTATTACAGTATTATCATTCTTAGTTAATTAATAAAAGATATAAAAATAAAAAACAACAAAAAATATTAACAATAACATCAAGTATTAAATATTGTTATTACGAGCATCGATATTATTATATTCATACCAAGCTAATAAGTATTATAAAATTTACTTAATAAAAAGTTAGAAGTTTTATGACGTGGTATTTTTCTTCGACTTACAAACCAGTAAAACAAGGTCGCGGTCGGTTACAACGACAGCCTCGAAGCCCGAAGCGCATCGAGTACTCATGTTTGATAATGTACTATTTAATCATAAATAAGTTTAGAAATGAATCTCTTTCCAAAAAGCGTTGTTTACAGGGGTGCCAACAATACCTTAAATAATAACCGGTCAAGTGCAAGTTGAACTTGCGCAATTGTGTCTCCGTACGTTGATTGCTTTTAAAATAAAAAATGTTGTAACGGAAGTATCAAATGATCAGTGACTTCACAAAACACACCCCAAATGAGTTTTCAACAAAGTTTATTTCCAATCTTTACTGAAAATTGATGACCTTGAAATTTCTGTTTTTTTTTTATATATCAGATAAATTATTACAGGTAATGCACTCGTGATAATTTTCGTTCAATATACACCCCGTGGAGAATATTCCAAAATTTTTTCAAAATTTTTTGATAAGTACTTTTCGAGATAAGGCGGGTGGACAGCGATTTTTCGCGATTTTTTAAAAATAATACAAAGAAAAGTGCGCGCAAGTATTACATTATATATATATTTTTTACTCGTGTTTTCACAAGCTTTCATTTGACACCACACTCGATTACCTAGTAAAAAATTTTTTTTTTCACTTCCGATTTCACCCCCCAAAACTAACCCCTTAAGTCAAAATTTAACTTTAAAAACTCCATGGTTCTGATGAGGCAATCAATTCCTATATTATTACCAAATTTCAACTTTCTATGACAAATAGTTTCGGAGAAAATCGGGTGTGACAGACGGACAGATAGACAGACAGACATCGAAGTGATCTTATAAGTGTTCCGTACGGAACACTAAAAAAAAGGAATTTCTTTTACCAGCTACAAGTTACAGGCGATACGTATTTACTTGACCGACTGTATATTCTTTCGTGTATCGTTCTTTTGTAATATTGAATTTGGAAGAAGTTTCTGGGCATTGACATTTTGGATGTTTACCTGAACAGAAAACGCTTGCAAAAACTCACCAACAATTTCAATTTTATTTACATTAGCATAATGTAGGTCGCTGACAAAACAGACGTTCGAGTTGTTCATGAAAAAATACTACAATTTATTATGTAAAACAGGTTTCCGAATTTTAATTTATTCGTATTTTATTGTACTCGGTTTTGGCTAGTATCCAGCGGAAACGACACAACATATGCGAGCGAAATTCGATATATTATTTTCTAAGAATGATGCCAAAAATCGTGGAAATTACGGTGAAAATTATGGCAATGTCATCAAATTCTATTGGGAAATTAAATAGTTACTTTTAAAACACTTAAACGCCTATTTTATTCTATAGATGCATGCTTCCACAAACTGATCTTATTTCAGCTTACTACGCACTAGTGCATTCTGTTCTAAGTTTTAGTAAGTAGAATGCTCCAAGCGGCTAAAATTCAAAAATCTCGGAATCCAACTACTAAGGACTAATTTTTTGGTACAAATCGCTTTATGGTTTCTCAAAATATTCGGCTTTAAGATTTATACACTTTGTATGCGTTCGAAACAGTTCTCGAAACATTTTTTTCCACTCTGAAATTGGTACCTCAAAAACATGGTTTTGGAAGGTTTCAACAGCTTTTTGGGGTGATGAACAAGGGCAATCAGACATTAATTCGGTGTTTTTCTCCACCAAATAATTAATTGTTTGACGTGCTGTGTGAGAGCATTGTCATGATGAAGAACGATGCTAAGTTTTTAGGTTGTTTTTCCTGATTTCATCGATAACTTCTGGCAAACAAATTGTTGTAATCCATTCAACATTAACTGTCCTTCGATCCTCTAAAGCAATGGTTGCAACAAGTCCAGTATAACTAAAGAAATAAGTTCTTCGCGAACGAACCACTTTTGTTGGATTCGGTTCATGTTGGAACACCCAAACAGTTGATTGTTGCTTCGTTTCCAGCTCGTACGAATACATATATCCAACTTTCGTCTTCTGTTACGATGTTGTATACGGATTTTGCATGCCCTCGGTCATATACAATCAGTAATTTTATTGTTAATAACAACCATTTCGTAAAAAAAATAACATTTTTCGGTTATTCCTAACTTCTAAGAAACTGTGATTTAATCAGTTATGTTTACATTTCTGATCGTGAATCCAAGTAAACCTCAAAAATTTAGTTCACTTCATAATTGTGTATCAGTATCATTGAGGGAAGATGCCGAAACGCATGTTATTGGACATTCGGAAAACTGTTACAAGGTTGTACGGTAAAAGAAAACTTGTAAAAATTATGTTACGAATATATTTGTGTCGGGATAATATTGAAAATTAGCAGTAAAAAACAATTTTAATAAAAAAGGATTACATAAAAATATTCATGTATTTCGTTTCTAATACAAAAATTAAAAACTACCAGAACTGAATTTGTTCAGTTTCATCACTTTCTTCTAGTTCATTTATTTTTATAATAGGAGATGGATTAAATAACTATCACCATGGCATTGCGAACACGCTACAATGCAATATAAACCACACATCCGCAGGCAGATCCACATCCTGTTTTAGTTACAAAACAGCATTTTCAGTAAATTATCTGGAGCTGGGGATTGATTCATCCTTGTTAGTACAGACATATTAGAAACGTACTTTCACCCCAAATATTCAAGAGAAATATTATTATCAGCTGTGCGTTGACGGGATTTCAAACTTCCCGCGCAGTGCGACGTTGCCAAGTTGCGAACTTTTATTTAAAATGCTAGGAAAACTGAAAACGTTTTACTTTACACTTTTAACATTTTTTATAAAAAAAACGAATACCGCTTGCTATAATTTTCTTTACAGAAAAATATTTCTTATATTTTTAATTAATGATTCTTAAGTTTTTCAAAACAATCGTAAGAAAATTACCATTGTTATATAATAAAACATCCGTTTCAACATAGGTCGCGGTAGGGTTCGTATGTTAAAAATATAAATTTTAACAGCCAATATTTACAAACTTAGTGCCGTAAGAGTATTGAAAATTCTTCTACGTATAAAGGACACTAATAAATATGTATATTCAAATTTTTTAGATAATCGTAAGAAAATTAATTCTCTTGGGAACGTCCTTTAGTTAATTTCTAAAATAAAGGAGAGCCACATTTTCTAACGGTTTTTACAAAAAATATCTTTATGTAGAGTAATTCTATTTAATTAGATAAAAATTAAAGATGTAAGTAGGGTAAGGTGCAAATGCTTTAAGATTATGATTCATTTTAGAAAGTATTTATGTGAATATAAAATATATGCATATATACATTTACTTCTTTAATACGTTACATACGCCTTCTCATGTTTTAAACTATTAGAAACGCCGAATTAAAATTATTATTCATTATTATTGTTAGATGGGTAGAAATTCGAAGCAAACTGGTCCCATTATAAGATTACATTTTGCAAAGAAGTGGTTTGTTACAAATTAATAAAGATACTGATCGACCAAAATGAGGATGTTGCTATGGGTACAAACATATATTAAAAAAAAAGAGGTAAACCAGTTGGGAGATATTAACTATAATAATAAATTGCCTCCTGTTATTTGTAAACAGGGTATTGTAAAAGTTCAGATTAAAGACTATCTCAAACGATCAAATTCATTTGACTAATCTTTAATGAGTTATATACAAGGGCCGCCTTTTAAGTTTTTACAAACGACCTCGAGATGGCGCTATTGAGATGTGACATTACCATTGTTGTAAAATTTGACATTTGTTATTGGTAAAACAATAGACATAGATGATGTCGTTTCGTTCGAGGATGAACGTTCTATATCCCGAAGTAAATATGGACGCAAACGAGAGAGACAAAGCGAATGTGCGGCCAGTAGCTGTCTCTTTTTAGAATGCCACTAAGTTACTGCGCTCTCGAAAGTAATATTTATAATTGTTTTATTTAAACTACAATAGGGTAGGGGCTTTTCTCGCTTTGAATTCCGTCTCGGGATACTGCGTCTTGTTTATTACAAGCCTATAGAAAAGAGACAGGTATTGACTGCACAGTCGCTTTGTCTTTTTCTAGAGAGTGGTCAATTTTGTGAGGTTAATACTCAGTCCTTTCTCTATGTATATGGTTGAAACAGTGGCAGCTCAGAAAATAGTTGAGTAGGTTGTTTACAGTGAGCCCTTAAGCTTTGTGAACAAATGGAAATTTCACGTG
Source organism: Pachyrhynchus sulphureomaculatus (assembly GCA_019049505.1). Lineage (NCBI taxonomy): Eukaryota > Metazoa > Arthropoda > Insecta > Coleoptera > Curculionidae > Pachyrhynchus > Pachyrhynchus sulphureomaculatus. The sequence continues at coordinate 184,442,285 of CM032449.1, forward strand.
AAGGTTTTCGTTGGATGATTTTTTACGATTTTAGTAAAGGCCTAACTCAATAACAAAGCCTCGAATCGCTTCGTTCAACTTTTGGTAATGAATCACCATCGAAAAAGATTGTTTACGATTGGTTTGCAGAATTTCGTTATGGCACGGTCAGCGATGAACTTCATGAAGATCGACCAAAAATCCGTTGTTGTTCCAAAAGCATCGGTGCTGTGCATAACATGATTGAAGAGGATCGGCATATGACTTACCGTGAGATAGAGGCATCCTTAGGCAGCTCGAAGACTGCAGTACATTCTATTTTAGCTATGGAAAAGATCTGTTCCCGATGGATTCCGCAAAATTGGACCGAAACTTAAAAACAGGCTCGTGTCAACTGGTGTAAGGAAATGTTCAAAAAATTCGATCGAGGACATACAAAATCCGTATACAACATCGTAACAGGAGACCAAACTTCATACGAGCCGGAAACGAAGCAACAATTGACTGTTTGGGTGTTCCAAGATGAACTGAATCTAACAAAAGTGGTTCGTTCGCGAAGCACCTCCAAGAAAATGGTCGCTTGTCTCTTTGGTTATACTGGACATGTTACAACTATTGTTTTAGAGGATCGAAGAACAGTTAATGCTGAATGCTATACAATAATTTGTTTGCCAGACGGCACCGACGAAATCAGGAAAAACAACCGAAAATCATAACAAAACTAGCTCTCACATAGCACGTCAAATAATTTTACGGAGAAAAACCAGTATTCAGCAGATTTATCGCCTAACGACTTCTTTTATTCTCGAATGTCAAAAAACTGCTTGGTCAGCGATTTTCATCACTTCAAGATGCTGTTGAATCCTTCCAAAACCATGTTTTTGAGGTGAAAAAAATGTTTCGAAAATTGGTTCAAACGCATGCAAAAGTGTATAAATCTTAAAGGCGAATATTTTGAGAAACAATAACACAATTGTACCAAAATTTTTCTTTTTTATTATTTTTGTAAATACTTAAAAGGTAGCACTCGTACGTGAGTAGTCTGACTATTCCAAAGTTATATTACTTGCCCAAAATTTATTAACCTGGAAAAGCAATTCGACCTACTATGTCGATTTTAGGATCGTCCACAAATCTAATATATTTAAGAGGGAATACTTTTTCAATGAAAAATCCATTGACAAAACGAAATATAGTGCCACCTCGAAAATCCGGATCTCCATTAAACCGGATTCTTTAATAATCCGGACAAACATTTCTATTGCATTGTGTACTTTATAATCCATATTTGATAGTACTAGGTAATCCCGACTTGCGTTTTTAGACATCTACTTAATTTAAACTACATGGGAAAACTAAAATTGATAGTGAGGGGATTCCCCTAACTTCCAGTCTAATACATCTGGGATTCACACAAACGGTAGGTGCCTTTGATTTGCCTACAACGCATTGCGTATCGCGTCTAAAGGTTAAGGACTTTGTAGTTGTTTGTTTATTGTCACAAGTACAACATACCTACGATCTATTTTACTTTATGTGGTTCATATAAGTATGTAAACGTTTTTTTACGTATATGTACCTACATATTAAAATGCTTTCTAAAAGAAACCATATTACACTAACAATAAAAACAAAAGTCCGATATATTAGAAGACTAGTTCTTGGTGAAAGCGGAAAAGTGTTGGCAAATGAATACGGAGTAGGAACATCCACAATTTCGGATATAAAAAAGAAGTAAGGGAACATCAAAAGGTATGTATATATGATTTATTTTAAAGATACTTTTGGACACTCACTATGGACGTGTAACTTCTTTTAAATTTATTTCCAAATGTGATTCCGGTCCTGGCGTCAGAAAAACCTTACGAAAAGCCGAATATCCAGAAATGGAAACTCGTTTGTATACATGGTTTTGTACGCAACGATCAAGGACGTCCTAATTTCCTACGAAATTTTATCAGGCAAAGCAAAACAGTTTTACACTGAAACCTATGGGAATAATAATTTTAGAGCTAGCAGAGGCTGGATTTCTAACTTCAGAAAAAGTCATGGTCTGCGTGCTTTAAAAGTTTGTGGTGAAAAACTATCCAATGATGAAAGTGCCGTCGATCCTTTCCTAACTTTATTCTCAGATAAGATAAAAGAATTAAACCTTGGACCTACTCAAATATACAATGCAGATGAATCAGCTCTATATTGGAAAATGTTGCTTGAAAAAACGCTGGTTCGTTCTCAGGAAAAGACCGCACAAGGTCGAAAAATAAACAAAGAACGCGTTATCTTTCTAGCATGTTGCAACGCTGATGGATCACAAAAATTAAAGTTGTTAGTGATAGGAAAGGCAAAAAAAATCTGAGGGGATTTTAAAAATGTGAACATACCTGTTGAGTACAAATCATTTGCCAGTGCATGGATGACTACAGCAATTTTCTTAGACTGATTTCATCATTCTTTTATTCGTCAAGTCAAAAGTCATTTAAGAAGTCTCAACTTGCCTGAAAGAGCCCTGTTATCGTTGATAACGCTTTGAGCCATGGAACTATAGAAGAGCTGACTAGTGAGGATGGACAGCTCACAACATTATTTCTTCCACCAAATTGTACTGCACTTTTGCAGCCTATGGACCAGAATGCAATCAGACTGGCAAAATTATTTTATCGGAAAAGTCTTTTAGCCCATATTTTATCAAATAATGAAGAGAAACTTGTTAGGTTATTAAAAAGCATTAACCTAAAAGATGCTGTATGTCTACTATACAATTCATGGGAAAAAGTCTCCCCTGAAGTCTTGAAAAAGTGCTGGCACAAAATTATGGCTTATGTGGCAGATACCAACCCGGACACTGAATATGATGCTAAAGATCTGATTCCTCTGAGTGAATTGCGGCACAATTTGCTTTCCACGAATGAAGAAATGAAAGGTAAAGCCTGAAATTTTTCTTTTAGTATTTTTTTGATTAATTCGTAAATATTTAACAGATGTTTCAGATATGCTGAATGTTCTCACTGAGCAGAATCTTACGAATGTGGAAATATGTAATTGGCTTGAAAATGATGAAGATTTGTTACCACTGAAAGACATAGATGATACAGATGGACAACACGAGAGTGATAATGAAGGTTCAGAGTTAAATACTAATACAAACCACCCCTATTAAGAACACTGTGAAGAATGATGAGGCAGCTAAGTGATGTTCTTGTACTTCAAAGATTAAAAGAAATTGCTTTTATGATGAACCAGAGAAGGGTCAAGCAAACAAAAATTACAATTTTTTTTAAAAAATAAGATAGAACTTGATAAGATATGCTTCTATTTTAAATATTATTCTATGTATGTACTATTTTTTAGTTGTTTCGTATTAAATGATTCGTTTTTTAATATAAAATAATGTCCTGCTTCAGTAATTCGAATTATTTACTAATTCGGATCACCGCGGCTTTAATTAGTCCGGATTATCGAGGTCGCACTGTACATAGTTTTCAACGAAAGCGAAATTTTAATTTTTTTACGCTAGTGCTAATGTATCAATACTACAAACCTTGCAATACTTGCAGGACTGACCTATGTAGATTGAATGACCGGCCGAAATTATTAATAAATACTTAAGTTTGACCAAGCTTTGCATGGAACAAAGTTATTTTTAACATAAAAAAATCATTTTTTTCTTAAAAGAAGGCACAATTATGGGTAATTGCTTATCGCCTTTTGTGGCCAGTCTATTGATGAGTAAGTTTGATACCGAGACCAGAATTTTAGACCTGTTCCAACCCAAGAAGCTTCGTGCGGTGGAATTTTTAAAAGTTATACTCGATTAAAAATTGGATTGACGACAAAAACGACCCCTTTCCTACAGTGAAATTCTAGAAACTTACACTTCATTTAAAAATCAACAACCGGAAGGTTAACATATATTGCAAAAAAGAGCCCCCAATAAAAAAATAGTGTGGTGATAACTATTTTGTAGTGACACTATGCCAAAGATTTCAAAATCCTAATATAGTTAAGACTACTATGAGAGCCGTAAAAAGTAGTTTTCTTATGGAAGTTGAATGTTTCATGTATGACAAACTGTAGGTAGTAGGAAATCTCATTGACCAGAAACATTAGTTTGGATATAAGAAATTCTCGTTATTTATTTGTTTACCCATTATAAAATACGCTAAATAAGCAACAGAGTGGGCCGTTGTATCACGATTAGGTTTATATGCATCTGAATAAGGCACATCGGTTTAGAAAATTTGATCGTCCACGGAGGCCTTTATGGTGGACTGGATCTTGTATAAAAAAATACAAATTTATCTTCAAGACGACGAAAATAACCGTTAAATTCGACTAAATGCAAAACGAATATCGCGTGGGTGCGACTATTATGTTTTTTTTAACTGGGCGGATATTTATTTTGACAATGTATGCCAGTTAAACTTTGTTACTTTCAATCAACTGTTTTAAAATATAAATGGCTAAGAATCAAATGTTCTTTCTTAGGGTTCTGTCAAAACATAAACCGTTAGGTAGTACCTGGGCGATTACTAGGAGCGACGCAAGCGACAGACTAAAGCGACTAAGTTAAAAACAGCACGTTAAGATGTGTCTGATTTTGCTTTATAACTCTAGTCGACTTTAGCGACACGACTATGGCGCAAAAGCAAAACAACAAAAGTCAATGGAATTTCACTCTTTACCACCAAACACAATTTTCTTCGCAATAAAAACACCGAAATCGGGAATCGACCGTTATGTACGGCCGGTCCGAAACTAAGTTTACACGACAAGGGTTAGAGTAGAACTTATGCTTTTTTGTTCGTCTGTATATTTGTCTTAAAATTAACTCAAAAACACTCAACATATTTAGCTGAATCGCAAAATAAATTCTAATTCTGGGAAATATATCAAAAATCAACAAAATTTTGAAATATCTCACAGACCTCACAAATTATACCCCTGATGGTAAAAAAAAAAATATCTGGTCCGTCTTCGTAGCCTTTTCTTGAAATTATCCTTTGGCCTCAGTCCGTCGCGAAATAATGAGGGAACAAGAATTAAGGAAAGACTGTGAATACGAACCTAACAGTCTAGGTTAAAAATATGACAACGACTTCATTAAATACTGGTCAGTCAATAAGTTTTGAAAGCGAAAATGAAATAAGATGAATTAATAAGTCGAAATTCTTTAGTATAATCTCCTTTAAGTTCAATACATTTTTTCCAGCGATTTTTTTCTTCATTTATCCATCTTTAAAGTGGTCTTCCGGAAGACCTCCAAAATACCCGTCTACGGATGCTGTTACCTCATCATTTGTTGAAAAACGCTACTTACGTAGAAATTTTTTTAGGTATGGGAACAGATGGAAGTCAGACGGAACCAGATATGGCGAATAGGGTGGATGTTCCAACAATTCATACTTTAATCCGAATTGCAGTTGTTGGAAGTCCTGAAGGTGGATCATCATTGACGCTCGTACGATCATGTTTAAACTCTAGAATCCATTTATGAACAGTTGGAAATAAAAGAGCAGACTCCGTTAATACTTTCACTAATTTTGCATGGATTTCGTTGCCGATAAATCTTCCAAAACAAAAAATTTGATCACTGCACGATATTCGATTCTTTCCATTTTAAAAAAATACTCACCCGTCTACTTTAACCAGCTGAAAAACAATGAATGGCTTGACAGAACGACTTGAAATTTAAGACTTGTTCATATGAAAGATGACGCTTCAAAATAGTGTTCAATATTTGGTTCAAGTGATGCTCCATAGGTGTCATTTTCAAAATTTATTCACTGACCTGATACATCAGAGATACATCAGGGCCCCTTCATTGTGTGTGACATACACTCCTTTTTTTTGAGAGAAACCACAAAACAATTGTCCGCGAGAATCATTGCAAGGTGATAAGGTAGAGGTTTTGTTATCGATGTGCTTTCTTAAGTAAGTAAGTACAGAAGTATGCGGATGATCGATGAGAGGTGCCGCACACAACATTAATAAACAAGCATAATATTAAGAGACTTTTTAGTATGTCTTTATTTATCGCCTGTTATATAACTGGCGGTTTCAGGTCTGTACCTGGTCATTTTGTCTGATGACCATCTGATCAAGTAAGTGTTCTTCCACACAATAACCTCTAGTTTTTATACATATTTCTTTATTTTACCTAAATAAAAAATACAAAAACAATGTTGTAAGCAAATTGATAGCAATATTCCGTACCCCCAATATATTCACAGTTTGACCTTCGCAAATGATTATTTAAACATTCCACGGTGTCACGCTGCGTGTGTTGAAAATAAAATATAAAACCGAAGAATTAATGGGTGGAAAGTCATAAAAAGGAATGCAAATGGAAAACTACAATGAAAGAATATGGGCGCCATAGGACAATAAAACCGCCCGTTTTGCAAAAGAATATAAAATTTTATCGATCTCTGGAAAAATTACGAGATTCTAATCTATAATTACACGAATGGTACTTTTTAGTTTAGGCATAAAATTACAAAAAAGGAATTAATAGAAGTAATAATAATGGCATTTCAAATGAATAGAGAACTAGCTCTAAAATTTTGTTGTTTAAGAAAGAAAATTAAACGGTAAACAAAAAAACTTCGGGTTTAATTTTCTCTTCTAATTCCTTATCCATATTTCAACCATATGGTGAAGAAAACCTGAATGTTTTTTGAATTACCTCAATTAACTTTATTCCAATATAAAATTTAAAATGGATAACCAAGTGCAAGTTGTGTTCCATATTTATTTATTTATTTATTAACGGAGTTGTGCCAATTTAAAACAATTATAAACATAATTAAAACAACTAAATATAATAAAAATCATAAACACAGAATCCAACATCACAAGATCATTAAAACTAGTTTCACAGCAAGCAAATATCACAAGTTTTTAACAATCAATTTAAAACTATCAGTGGAGCCATGAATCCTGAGATCGAACTGATTGAAATGCCTCATTATTCTGGACATGGGTCCATAATAGCCATAATTAGTCGCATGAAAGGGAATACCAAACAGGTCTCTGCCTCTAGTGCGACGAGAAACATTAAATGTTAACTTGTCCAATAGATAGGGGCGATCAACCAGCCCATTTATTAACTTAAAAGCCAGAAGCAAGTCACAATGGAGTCTTCTAGTCTCCAGGGTCGAAATACCCAAAATGCCTCTAAGGTTGTGGTGGTTTATAATGTAACCATCTGGGGGTATGGCCAATTTAACACACAGCACAAGTCCGCAGAAACCGGCGCTGCACCGCCTCAGTCGCTTCTATATATACATTGTAATGAGGAGATCATACCACAGCGGCATACTCAAGCCCCGATCTCACAATTGAACAATACAACAGTTTAAACGTAGAGCAGGAAAACTCCCTACAGTATCTCGTGATGAACCCCAGATTTTTATAACCTTTCTGAACAATTGACAAAATGTGCCTATTGAGAGTAAGTTTCTGGTCAAGAAGAACTCCCAGATCATTAATTTCACTAACATGCCTCAGCTTGCTGCCATTAATGTTATACTCAAAAGTAAAGTTCCGTCTAGCTCTACCAAAACTAATGCTAACACACTTCTTAATATTCAAGTTCAACTTATTCAAGGTACTCCATCTATAGAGGCCATGAACATCCTCCTGAAGAGAGTGACAATCTTGCAACATGGTAACCGTTTTAAACATTTTTAGATCATCTGCAAACATGAGGAATTTAGAATGTTGTATAAACTTGCCGATGTCATAAACGAAAAGCAGAAACAGTAAAGGACCACAGTGAGACCCCTGAGGCACACCTGAAAGAACTTTTATTTCTTTAGAAATATAATTATTAATACGGACATACTGTGTACGACCCTCCAGAAAACTGCCAATCCACCCAAGGACTTCACTACTTAGTCCTATTTTCCGCAACTTGCCTAACAAGACTGTATGATTAACTCTGTCAAACGCCTTCGAAAAGTCAGTATATACACTATCAACACACTGGCGATTCCCAAAGGCGCTCAATAGACAACATATGTTGATTGCTTTTGAAATAAAAATTTTTGTTACGGAGGTACAAAATGATCAATGACGTCACAAAACACACCTCAAATAAGTTTTGCATAAAGTTCTTTTCCGATCTTTATTGAAAACTGATGACCTTGAAATTTTTGTTTTTTTTATATACCAGATAAATTATTAAAGTTAATGCACTAGTGATAATTTTCGTTCAATCTACACACTGTGGAGAATATTCCAGAATTTTTCCAAAATTTTTCGATCAGTACTTTTCGCTATAAGGGGGGGCAGCGATTTTTCGAGATTTTTTAAAAATAATACAAAGAAAAGTGTGCGCTAGTATTACATTATATACATTTTTGGACTCGTGTTTTTACAAGCTTTCATTTGACACTGCACTCGATGACCTGGTAAAAAATTATTATTTTCACTTTCGATTTCACCCCCCAAAACTAACCCCTTAAGTCAAACTTTAACTTTCAAAACTCTACGGCTCTGATGGGGCTAGGAATTTCTATATTAACGCCAAATTTCAACTTTCTATTTCAAATAGTTTCGGAGAAAATCGGCTGTGACAGACGGACAGACAGACACCGAAGTGATCTTATAAGTGTTCCGTACGGAACACTAATAAAATGAAACTGAACCACATGGTATCCTACCTTTTCTAGATGTACTGGTACAAAAGAAAAGCACACTCATCCCATTTGATATCTGAATTCTAATTTACCCTACCACCTACTCAAAAACTATCTGTTATCCACGCACTAGTATTTACAGTTTTATCAATATATGATGAAAATTGTATCTCATCAGCAACAGATAAACTGCTCAGTTCATTAAAAATTAATGCATATTGCACGGATATTAAACGGTTATTTCGTCGCTTTAAAAACCTGGCTTCCATACAAGATAGTAATCAAGATCCACCAGTATATAGTGCAGTTTTCCTTTATATACTACATGGGATAAAAAGTCCCGAGACTGACGATGAACCATACGATTTTCAGTTAGTGTCAACTCTCAGAAGATTCATGTAAACTTTTCGTGACATTTTGTCTGTTAGTTTGCTAGTTACAACTGTTTGAGTGATGCTACTTTTGATTTTTGCAAAACGATATAACAAAAAAATTTCGTGTGTTGATTAAACTGGTTTTTGAGACGTATTATGACACATCTGCGCCGTCAAAAGCAACTATATATCAATGGTTTAGTCAACTTAACACAGCAGTAATTGTTGTGTCATCAGCAAATAAATACAGGTTGTTTTGGCTGAGATTGTTTCGACAACATTTTAAAATATCCGCTAGGACCAAATTTAGTGAGGTGGACGACAGTGGCGAGCCCTGCAGTGCGCCCGCCCTTATTTATCCGTCATTTGAATTAGTGTTTTCAATCAAAACGGTAAACTCTGACAATGGTAAATAAATTTATAAGGTTGATGTGGGGAATTTACATATTATCAGGTCAGTCAATAAGTTTTGAAAGCGACACCTATGGAGCATCACTTGGACCAAATATTGAGCATTATTTTGAAGCTTCATTTGTCATATGAGTACACCCTAAATTCCAAGTCGAACAGTCAAGTTATTTTTGTTCATTAGCTGGTTAAGGTAGACGTGTTTGAGTATTTTTGAAAAATGGAAAAAATCGAAAATCGTGTAGTGATAAAATCCCTTGTTTTGGAAGGTTTATCGGCATCGATTTGTAACTATGGATGAGACTTCGGTTTACCAGTATGATCCTGAACTGCGACAACAAATTGCACAGTGGATTGAGCTCGGTTATTCAGCTCCAAAGCAACCAAGGTGGTCAAAGTGGTCCAAAAAAATTATGGCATCAACTTTCTGGGTTGCAAAAGGAATTTTGTTAATTGATTACCTTCAAACCGGTAAAACAATTACAGGAGGGTATTATTGCAACCTTTTAGATCAGCTGTATGAGAAAATTCATGAGTAAAGGCCCGGTTTGCAGAAGAAAAACATCATCTTTCATGATGACCATGCACCTGCTCACAAAGGCGCTTTGGCAACGGTAAAACGGGTCGGATTAAAGTACGAACTGTTGGAACATCCACCCTATTTGCCAAATCTGGCTCCGTCTGATTTCCATCTGTTCCTAAACCTCAAAAGATTTCTTCGTGGGAAACGTTTTCCAACAAATGATGAGGTAATAGTATCTGTAGATGGGTATTTTGAAGGTCTTTTAGAAAACCGCTTCAGAGATAGAGTAAATGAATTGAAAAATCGCTGAAAAAAATGTATGGAGCTTAAGGGAGATTATACTGAAGAATGAATGTATTTCGACTCATTAATTCATCTTGTTTCCGCTTTTAAAACTTATAGACTGACCATTGTTGACTTGTTAAACGGATCACTATGTCAAAGTTCATGAACGAGTTTGGTTATAAAATCAGAAAATTAGCTGGCTGAAACCAAATCTTTAGTACTATTTTGACAAACGCATAAAATTGAAAATTTATACCAAGTTAATTAAAAAAGCAACCTGTACCCTCTACTAAACTAGAGATGCCGAATTCGCACAAGAACTAATACATTTATAAGGTCTGTTTTGACTTTGGTACCTTCGTGTACAATCAGCAAGACCGATCTGGACAAGTTACAAGTCCTGAAGATTATATTTGATTTTCGTAGTTATATAATGAACAGAATTATTCACAGAAACCTTAACATCGAAATAATCTTTGAATTTCCCATGAAACGGAAGCTTTCAAGGCCTTGATGTGAATCTGGCATCAGTGTTCTAATGTCTAAGAGTGAAGATCCCTTGAGATACGTCGTGCAATCGTAGGTAAAACGTTTAAAAGCTAATTCCAATTAACACATTTAATTCTAAGAATCACGATTTTCCATTTAAATTTCCCATTAAAATTGAAAGTAAAGATTTTGGAAAAAAAATCGTCGCTTCTACCAGCCAAATCACGTATTAACTTGAATACCATAGGACTGATGTTCTGTCAAGAGACTGGTTCTATAGGAACTTTTGAAGGACACGACACATCCGCCTAATATGCACTTCACCCTTCCTTTCTTACCTGTGACTAAAGCTCGACTTTTGAAGTCGGATAAATCCCTATTTATTAAACTATCGACAAAAAAAAACACATTTTCTATGCGTGCTATTCTATCTTAATCCCGGTGATATATAAACCCCAAAATTTACTATCTATTTAACCTTGGAACAGTTTTTTCATGTTTGAGCTGTGTTACCTATTGACAAAGAGCTATTTTTGGTCACGAAATTTAGAAATTTATTTATTTTGGTGGATATATTTAACGAAACAACAAACTATAAAGTTGAATGAAATATAATACTAGAGTTTGTTATTTTACAGGCACAAAAAAAGAGAACTATTATAAAACATATTCAGTTTCGCAGATTAGTAAAAACAAAACTATTATTGCTTTACTTGTGAAACAGAAAATGTAGCTGTCGCTACAGAACACAAGGTCGCGGCAAAAGAAAGCCGCCTGCCCTTGTTAAAATGTGTCTCGTCGAATTTCTCAGAGATGTCGCGCAGGTAGAAGTTGTATTATTACAATCTTCTTCTTTTAGCAGCCTTTCGTCATCCACTCCTGCACGTAGGCCTCCTCCTGTCTTATCCAGTCCACTCTATCCTTGGCTATAAGGTGCCAGTTCCTGACGATCTGTTGTTTTACGTCATCGATCCATCTTTTTGGTGGTCTTCCCACACTTCTCCTGTGTCTTCCAGGTCTCCACTGTATTAAGTGTTTCGTCCACTTCTTATCCGCCTCCTGTCTAGCGACCTGTCCTACCCAAGTCCATTTTAGAGTTTCTAGATGCTTTATGACATCTTCGACCTTGGTTCGTAGACGTATTTTCTCTTTACGCAAGTAGTCTTTAAGAGTTACTCCCTGCATAATTTGTTTGTTCTATAGCTCTCCGGGTAGTTCGAAGTTTATTAGCTGGTTTCAGCGTAATGTTGAGTAAGAGAATTAGAATGACATGGGCTGCCATTGGAAAACTGGGTCACGTCTTAAAAAGTCCTGATATCAATCTGAAAACCAAAGTTTTTAACATGTGTATTCTGCCTGTGATGACGTATGGATTAGAAACCGCAACATTAACGGTGAAAATTATTACAATAATAAGAAAAAATATGAGCAACATCTCTGAGAGACTCAACGAGTATATTTTAATGATGGGGAGGCGGCCAGGGCTTGTTTTGAGGCGACGTTTTGTGTCACGCCTGTGTCTTCCTGCAGCGATAGCTAGATATTCTGTTATATGCAGTACAACAGACTATAAAGTATATAATAATTACTTACACCGTGGGGTTCCTGTTTGATCTTATCATCCTCACTCTCGCTGCATTCATTTTTCTTATACCTTTTGACGGAATCCAGATCTAGAAGGTCTTCCCCGTCGCCTTGGGCCTTTCGTTTTTGTTCGATGGTCAGTTTGAGTCCTGCCTTGATCAGCTGAGAACATGTATGCTGGACGGAGGGAGGGTTGTTACCTACTGGGGATTCCACCTGGAAAAAAATGTTAAAATCATTGTTTACCAAGAAATTTATCGAGATTTTCAAGATGTCATAGCCAAAATAAAAAATTAATAACCTTACGCAAAGTTATGATTGTCTCCAATGTTACTTAATATACGGAGGTATTTTTTTCTAAGTTATCTACCCAGCTATGAAGGAAAACTCACAGAGATTTTAAAAAATATTTTTCTACAATAACTACTGCCTACAATAATATACGTAACAAAGCATTTCTCGAGTGGTTTCATTTCATATGCCTTAAAAAGGGATGCAGCATTTGAACATCTACAAAGAGTATACCTACGAATACAAATATGGTTAGGTAATGATATTTCTATTGAAAATTGGGGTAGAAGTATGCTTCTAATATGTTTGTGCCAACAACGATGAATCAATCCCCAACTCCGGATAATTTATTGAAAATGCTGTTTTATAACTGTCAAACAGGATGTAGATCTGCTTGTGGATGTCGAAAATATTATTTATATGGTACTGTAGCGTGTTGAAGTGATGAAACTGTACAAATTCAATTCTAGTAATTTTTAATATTGTATTATTAATCAAATAAATGAATATTTTTATGTTTTTTTTTATTAAAATTAGAGGCTACTAATTTTCAGTATTATCCCTACTGGTGATGGTACCAAAATTGACAAGTTGTGTTATAACTGGCTTTTAGCAGCTTGCCATAAGGGGATTCCTTTGACAGATACGCACATGAATTATTTTTTTTAGATAAGGTTTTCTGAAATTAGTGGGTTGATTTTCTTTTCATATCAATTCAAAGAATGGATCAAAGAGGTGAGAGTATCAGTAGTTTTGTCGTGACAAAAATTTAAAAAACTTATTGTTAATGTTTTGTTCAGGTCCGCTAATACGAGGCAAAGCAAAATAAATAGCCGAGTCTCTGGGATATTCTACATTCAGTGCTTCTTCTAGTTGGCTTAATAAATTTAGAATCCGCTACAACATAAGTTTTAAAGCGATTTTAGAAGAAGGACCTTCCCTTATTGCTGAAGATGTTTCATCATTCTGAGAAAAATGCCCTTCTTTAATTAAGGGATATTCACCGAGAGACATCTATAATGCCGATTAGACAGGGCTGAATTAGGGCTCTACCCAACAGAACGCTAACATTAAAAAAAGAAAAATGTGTTGGTGGTAAATATCCCAAAGAGAGGTTTACAATTTTGCATTATGCAAATATGGCGGGAGAAAAAGAAAAACTCTGAGTCACTGGTAAGGCAGCTAAACCAGCATTTAAAAATATTAACATAAACAACCTGCCCGTAACTTGGAAATATAATAAGAAAGCTTGGATGACAGGAAAAATTATGACAGAGTGGTTGAAAAATCTTGATTGAAAAATGACAAAAGAAAAAAGAAACATTTTGTTATTTTTAGACAATGCAGGATCTTGTCCAAAAGACGTCCGCTTAAAAAATATAAAAATCTTGTTTCTGCCTCCTAACTGCACATCAGCTTGTCAACTACTTGAGCAGGGAATTATAAAAAATTTTAAAATTCATTACCGACGTCTAATACTAAAACACCTGATAGTAAACATTGAAATTGCTGTTACAGCTTTTGAGTTAATTAAGAAAATTACGCCACTGGATGCAGTGTGCTTTGCAAAAACCGCTTGGGAACAAGTAACCAAGGAAACAGTTAAAAATACATATATATATATATATATATATATATATATATATATATATATATATATATATATATATACGAGGCTGGTTTGAAAAGTCCGTGCAAAAATAAAAACTACTCGTACTTATGTGTTTGGGGTAAACCTTTTTTATTTTTCGACATAGTCTCCTTTTAGGCTTATACACTTTGTCCAACGATGTTCTAGTTTGTTGATCCCTTCCGAATAATAGGATTTGTCCAAGTCTGCAAAATATCCATTAGTGTCTGCAATCACCTCCTCGTTTGAATAAAATCTTTGTCCCGCCAGCCATTTCTTCAAATTGGGGAACAAATAGTAGTCCGAGGGAGCCCAGTCTGGAGAATAGGGGGGATGTGAAACGAGTTGGAATCCTATTTCCATTAATTTTGCGACCACAACTGCTGAGGTGTGTGCTGGTGCGTTGTCGTGATGGAAAAGGACTTTCTTGTGGGCCAATCGCGGGCGTTTTTCTTGCAGCTCGGTTTTCAAACGGTCCAATAACGATGAATAATATTCACCTGTAATAGTTTTACCCTTTTCCAGATAGTCGATGAGGATTATCCCTTGCGAATCCCAAAAGACAGTCGCCATAACCTTTCCGGCCGAAGGAACGGTCTTCGCCTTTTTTGGTGCAGATTCCCCCTTGGTAAGCCATTGTTTAGATTGTTGTTTGGTCTCAGGAGTATAGTAATGTATCCATGTTTCATCCACAGTGACGAAACGACGCTTAAAGTCCTCCTGATTCTTCTGGAACAGCTGCAAACCATCCTTGCAACACTTCACACGATTCCGTTTTTGGTCAAGCGTGAGCAATCGCGGCACCCATCTTGCGGATAGCTTTCTCATGTCCAGATGTTTATGCAAAATATTATGTACCCGTTCAGTCGAGATGCCCACAGCACTAGCAATCTCACGCACCTTAACTCTTCTGTCATCCATCACCATATCATGGATTTGAGCAATGATTTCTGGAGTCGTAACCTCCACAGGCCGTCCAGAACGTTCAGCGTCACCTGTGCCGCTGTCCGAAAATTTTGAAACCACTTATAAACTGTTCTAATCGAAGGTGCAGAGTCACCATAATGTCTATCAAGCTTCTCTTTAGTCTCCTGAGGCGTTTGGCCTTTCATAAAGTAATGTTTAATCACCACACGAAATTCTTTTTCGTCCATTTCTTGAAAATCACTCGACTTCCTTGATTCACACGAATGCCAAACACAAAGAAATGGACTAATATGGCTCAAACTTGGTGTGCGTTCATTCAAGAGATGCTACTAACTAAACATGACCTCGATACGCGCCGGTGGTGCCATCTCTCGGACTTTGCACGGACTTTTCAAACCAGCCTCGTATATATATATATATATATATATATATATATATATATATATATATATATATATATATATATATATATGACAACATAGATGCTTGTACTGCACTCTGTCGGTGACATATTTAAAGTCTATTAGAACAGAGCGGCCAGATCACAACTGACGCTTAATTGCAGAAACGCATCTTCTCAAGCTTCCCGCTTGAAGGCATAGATGGCGCATTGGTGAAGCAACCAAAGCAAATTGAAAATTCGCACTTGGTAGTTCCCAAAAGTGTTCTTTTTATTTGCTAGACCATCCCAAGACGCGCTTCGTCGTATCAAGGCTCATCAGCTGGGCTAGGTTGATGGTCTAGCAAATATAGAGAACACTTTTGGGAACTTCCAAGTGCGAATTTTCAATTTGCTTTGGTTGCTTCACCAATATATATATATATATATATATATATATATATATATATATATATATATATATATATATATATATATATTTATTTGATTTTATTTATTTAATTATTAAATATAAAGCATAAAACATATTTTAATGGGCATGGAACTTTTTAATATATCTTATGAACAATACAATCCAAGAGAATTTATGAAAATGCATTCAGAGTTATTTGGATTCCGAGATTTTTTAATTTTAGTAACTTGAGGCACTCTGCTATTCGGCAAGCACTGGAATCATCATTCGTTCATCTGATACCAACAGAGCCTCAACAAATCTGATAATTTCCTCCGTTTTTTGTTTCAACTGGCCTTCCTGCTTCGGAGTTCTCCGGATTTAAATTTCGAACCCATCGAAATTTTTACTTGAAATGAAATGGGCCATCAATGCCTTAAACCTAGGAAATTCTTTTATAATTTATAACTTTTGGTCTATTTTCTTTTCTAGTGAGAAACTTTCACTTATTTTTCTGGAATAAAAAAAAACGTAAAAACTCCAGAAGCATTTCGATTAGAAATTTGACAATCAAGTATTTTTTTACATAACGTCATTTTCATGGCTAGGCAGACGACTTAAAAAATATCCTCGTATCTTGTATGACAAAAAAAATCTTACCTGACTACTACTGGAACTATTCGAGTCACTGCTACTAGGCGGCATTGCACTCATAATCTTCGGCGCATCATCCCCAAACTGGTAATTATCCAATGGATTCGTCATAGCTATAAGAGAATTCAAAATTTCAGGTGTCCTCGGTGTAGTTCCACCACTCTCCACCAACAAGTTGTTAGCTGCACTTGCTGCTGTAGCGGCCAGATTTACATTTAAGTTGTACATTTTTCCGGTTTACGTTTTACGTTTACGTTAATATGTTTACGTTGTACGGTTACGTTATTATATAAATATCACTGGAAGTAGATCGTTTAAAGGGATATTAAAGTCTTTAAAAAAATAATAATTCTCTCCTTTGGTACTAAAAACTAAAGATCACAGAATAATCCACACTAAACGTGCTGCTAAGATTAAAAACTAAAAGTCTACAAGCAGATACACTCTTTTTTTTAAAATAAAATAACTATATCACGCAAGGTATCGCTCTATCTCACTATCAAGGCAATTAAAAAATAAGTGTTTTTGGTCTGTAAAAGGTAATCACGAGTAAAATAAAACGAGTCACTAGGGTTAAGCACTGGGCTAACTAGAGGTCACGTTCTCCTTGGAAGTAATGTGGCTTACACCCGAACTTGTACTGCTGGAGGAGATGGAAAATGAAGATTGGCTTGAGCTGAAACAAATAAAAAAAATTATAAGGTTGTTGAAGAGTTGCATGTTTCTTTTTAGTTTGATATATGATATTGTTTTGTAAAATAGCGTACTCAACACTAACTTATTAAGTTGTTATAGTACCGATAACAACATGAACTTACCAAAGATAAAAGTGACTGATAGTTTCATAATAAACAGTTTATGCCCGTTATAAGTGTAAATTTTCAAAACGCACATATCTTAGAACTTGCCATATATTTTGATGACAGACAACAGTTTAATGGGTGATGGCATGTTCCCATAACTGACTGAAAATTATTTTTGTAGGTTTTAAAATTGGCAGTAAAAACCTACGAACAAGTAGTGCTGTAATGATTACAATCGTTGAAATATTTACTAGAATGGGGAATTTGCAGGAATATTCAAATATGAGAGGTATTAAGATCCTCAAGGGCTTGTTAGAAAATATCTTTATTTTTGTAAAAAGTCATGCCTCTTTCTAGAAAATCATGTATGGCCTACGTGATGAAGGTGTACGAAAGCAATTAAAGGTATTTACGTAGAATACATACGTTGTTAATTTCCGAGAACCTCCAGGTTTATTTAGTGTCAATAGGTAAAAAATTAAAAGAGGGTACTTAATTATTATCTTTTTATCTATGTTTACTAATTGAAATCTTAGTATGTAATTCACTAAAAATAGATACGTTTGAGATTCAAAATGAGAATATGTACAAATTGCTCTCTAAAGGGCATATCCGCCACGTCAACATTATAACTACAAATGAGCAAGTAGACGAGCTTAAGATAAAGATACCATTAAGTTGTAGAGTGTACACTTGGGAAAAAAATAAATATTACAGAAAAAAAAATCCGGCCAAGTGCAAGTTGAACTTGCACAATTAGTGTTCCGTACGTTAATTGCTTTTAAAATAAAAAAATTTGTTACGGTGGTATAAAATGATCAGTAACTTCGCAAAATACACCCCAAATGAGTTTTCAACAAAGTTTGTTTCCAATCTTTACTGAAAACTGGTGACCTTGAAATTTTTGTTTTTTTATATACCAGATAAATTATTAAAGGTATTCACTCGTGATAATTTTCGTGCAATTTATACCCCGTGGAGAATATTCCAGAATTTTTTCAAAATTTTTTGATCATTACTTTTCGAGATAAGGTATTAACCCCTTAAGTCAAAATTTAACTTTCAAAACTACACGGCTCTGATGAGGCCATCAATATATTGTATATTATATTATATAAGTTGGACTTGCGCAATTAGAGTTTCGTATGGTGATTACTTTTAAAATAAATTTTTTTGTTACGGAGGTATAAAATGATTAGTGATTTCATAAAACAGATCCCAAATGAGTTTTCAACAAAATTCGCTTCGATCTTTGTTCTTATATACCAGATAAATTATCAAAGGTTTCGTTCAATCTACATCTTATGAAGAATATTCTAGAATTTTTTCGAAATTTTCTGTTTAGTGACCATAGAGATAGGGTGGTACGACAGCAAATTTTAGCAGTTTTTTTTTTTAAACAGTATAAAGCAAAGTTTACACGAATAATATATCATATATATTTTTAAGCTCGTGTTTCCACAAGCTTGCATTTGACACCCCCTCGATGACCTTGAAACGTTTTTTTCACTTCGGGTTTCACCCCCAAAACTAACCCCTTAAGTCCAAATTTAACTTTCAAAACTACACCGCTCTGATGAGGCCATCAATATACCAAATAATAGGTATCAGCAGACTAAGGTTGAAAACAAAATTTCTGGCAAAAGAAGTAGTGTCTGGGGTGTGCCGTAGGGGAGTGTGCTGGGTCCACTCTTGTTTATCATTTATGTTAACGACGTGCATGTAAGACTCTCCAGCTCTTTTGTCAGTTTGTTTGCAGATGACACACTGATATCTGCGGCTGGAAGAGATTTAGAACAGGTAACAGCTATTATGAACCGTGAGTTAAAAATTCTATCAGAGTGGCTATGTGAGAATAGATTAAAGCTGACTAGCTCGCAAAACCAAGTGTATGGTTCTAGAATTAATTGTCAGAGATATTTTGATTTAAACTTAGCTCTCGTTATAAATGATGATATTATACAGTTTGTTAGTGAAATTAAATACTTAGGGGTAGCCTTAGATCAACAGTTATGTTTTAGTAATCATGTGGTTTATATGTGTAAAAAATTAGAGAAGAAAATAGGTTTTTTTAGACGTGTGTCAGGGTGCCTATCTCCATGGGTCAAACAGCTGGTGTATAACACTATTATATTGCTGCATTTCTCGTATGCCTGTTCATTGTCAATTACATGTACTGGGGAGGATGTGCTAAGATTGCAACTGTTAACAAAATAAAACAATGCGAATTCTCTTGAACTGTGATAGGTACACATCCTTTAAATACATGTTAGATTCGTTAAATTCGCTTGACATTCGTCATTTTATCTGGAGAGCTAATCACATTTTAATACATACGATTGAGAATGATCTGCAGTCAGATTATCTTAGTTCATTTTTACATAAAAGATGTAACTACCATAGTTATAACATTAAAAATAGTCATCACTATAATATAGAATTAGTGAGAAAAGCGTGGTTGCAAAAAACACTTTTTTATGATGGCTTGCGTTATTATAACGATTTGTCGAGTAATGTAAAAAATGCTGCTACTTTAAGAATTTTCAAAAAAAAAGATTGTTTTTATATTTAAGGACTTAACACTTAGCATATAAGTTTGTATATTGTTTGTTTGTTATCAACTAGCTAAGAGCTAAATAAAGAATATATTATATTACATACTAGCCGGGCCCGCGGCTCCGCTCGCGTGGACTTGATTCACCACTATCGTCACTGCTTATTCCTTATGTTACCCAACGTAATAAAATATCTCCCATTATTTCCCCTTATCTCTCAATATTTCTCCTTATTTCCCATTATCTCTACATAATTTCCATTATCTACGCTTATCTCTGCTCATCTCCCATTATTTCTTCTTATCTCCCATTATCTCACCTTATCTCCCATTATCTAGGCTTATCTCGACTTATCTCTCAATATTTCTCCTTATCTCCCATTATTTCTCCTTATCTCCCATTATCTAGGCTTATATCGAATTATATAGAACATATGTATAAATTTATAAAAACACGTAAATCGGATAAGTGGTTCTCAAATAATAAGCGCACTAACGAACAGACAGACAGACAGACAGAGAGACGTTGCATTTTATATATATTATAGATATTCTTTGCTACATGATATTGTTCCATATTTAGTGGTTTAGCATGTTTAAAAAAAAAGCACGTAAATCGGATAAGTGGTTCTCCAGTGATAAGCGCACATACGGACAAACAGACAGAGATACGTTGCATTTTATATATATTATAGATGTAATAAAATATATATCTATAACCTGGTCAGAGAACATATGTATGATTTTAAAAAATCATGTAAATCGGATAAGTGGATCTCGAGGGATAAGCGCACTAACCGACAGACAGATAGACAGAGAGACATAGTATGTTATCTGTATATTATAGATATAGATTATTATTATTATTATATAACCTGGCCAAAGAATATATGTACGAATTTAAAAAAGACACATAAATCGGATAAGTGGTTTTCGCGTGATAAACGCACTAATGGACAGACAGACAGACAGAGAGACATTGCATTTTATATATATTATAGATTATAGACATTCTCTGCTACATAATATTGTTCCATATTTAATGGTTTAGGGTGTGTACGCGTGTGAACTCGCTAGCGGCAAACTTTTTTCCGACTTCATTCATTATTTTACGTCACTACTCATTCCTTATGCTACCTATCGTAATAAAATATAGCCTAGAGAGAACCAGAGAACATATGTATGTTTTAAAAAATAAAGTACGTAAATCGGATAAGTGGTTCTCCAGTGATAAGCGCACTAACGGACAGACAGACAGACAGACAGACAGAGAGACGTTGCATTTTATATATATTATAGATTATGCTTTTAAAATAATTTTTTTTGTAAAAAATGTATAAAATGATTAGTGATTTCATAAAACAGATCGCAAATGAGTTTTCAACAAAGTTCGCTTCCGATCTTTGTTCTTATATACCAGATAAATTATTAAAGGTAAAGTACTCATGATAATTTTCGTTCAATCTACATCTTATGAAAAATAATCTAGAATTTTTTCGAAATTTTCTGTTTAGTGCTCATAGAGATAGAGCAAAGTTTACACGAGTAATACATCATATATATTTTTAAGCTCGTGTTTCCACAAGCTTGCATTTGACACCCCTTCGATAACCTTGAAATTCCTCCAAACTAACCCCTTAAGTCCAAATTTAACTTTCAAAACTACACGGCTCTAATGGGGCGATCAATTCAGTCAAAATTCAACTTTCAAAAATATAAGGCTCTGACTGGACCATCAATTCCCATATTTGTGACAAATTTCAGCTTTCTATGTCAAATTGTTTCGGAGAAAATCAGGTGTGACAGTCAGACAGGCAGATAGACGGGCAGACAGACGGACGGACGCCGAAGTGATCCCATAAGGGTTTTGTACGGAACACTAAAAATAATGAGTTCATATGTATAGGGCGTTATGAAAATCGTTAAATACATTAAAACTGGTAAATCCTCATATGAACAGGAATTACAGAAAAATAGTGATAAATGACGGTTCACAATTATAACTTAAAAATTCGGCCCTAAAGAAACTGGTTCTTTTGGTCTCTCCGTCACTGGTAAAGCTGCTAAGTGAATCTGTCACAATCTTTGAGGTTTTGAAGCAATGTTGCCATGGTTGAACTAGAAGTTCCATATCCAATTTTATAAAACAATAGCTTTTTAATAAAAAAAGAAGTTAGTTGTAGCAGGAATCAGATTAATTCCGTTATATGTAAATCATAATAATTCTATATCAATCAAATTCTAGTCAATCATCGCTCCTGATGAAGCTAACATGGTTAGCGAAACGCGCGTCGAGTGCAAAAATAAAGTGTTTGGTGTAGTGGTGATATATACTGAGTAATAATAATTCTATGTTAGATTAACTGGTTCGTCAATAGATTTAAAAAAACAAATTTTAAAGTCTATAATTGATCTAAGAAAAAAATTTATACATATGTACAAGTAAAGCATAGCGAGAACAACTCTAAAAAATGAGTAAGTGAAATATTCTGTGAAAATTTTATAATAAATACAGAATGATCAAGGAAAAAATGTCAAACATGATGCTGTGTATAATTCATACTGCTTCAGGTTTAATTTTTTGCTTGATCATACATATTATGTACTATATTGAGACATTTCTACAGAAGGTACTGAACTTTGTACTGCTCATCACAACTATACCCAATTAGTTACGGAATATCCTAGGTAGACCGAGAGACAGGATTTGAAAAATGATTACGGCTTGAAGGCAACGACACCAACAAGCTATTCATACTACCCAATTCAGGATAAGTACAATTTAAGCTTTATAATATATTTTAAGACAATAATATTATTCCTTATAATTTACACAAACCCGAAAATTATAATTGCAAGAAAAATATCTAAAACTCTTGAACAAAATGGGATGTTTGGCAACACTTTAGTGATTCGTCTGTTTTCGTACAATTCCGACAATTAATATTATGCATAGCGATATTAGAATAGAGGAGGTAAAGCATAGAGCCTGTCAAAAACCAAAGCGTGGCGTCGTTAAAAAGAGTAAGAAATAATGTGAGTCATTCTGTCTCTCTAAAGCATGCATCCACTGGGCAACAATCGACGCGCAACACGTGACGCTCAACATGTTCGGCAACGTTGCACAACAGCGAGCGACGTTGCTAGATTGCGCGCAACATGACGCGCGGCTTGTTTGTTTCCGTACAACATGCAGTTGCGTATCAAATTACTGATCGTGTGGACAGACAACGTTGCTAAACAAAGGTTCCACGTCGACGTTCAACATCAAAATGGTCACTCGAGTCGACAAATCGCGAGTGATATGAGGATGCCAAGGAGAACGGTGGACTACATCGTAAAAAATTTTTTTGCAGGACATGGATTTCTTAACCGAAAACGTTTAGGAAGGCCTCGAAAAACGACTCACGCTGAAGACAGAGCTATAACAATGTCCAGCAGACGTAATCGCCGCCTAACCGCACCAGAAATCACGGCTCAAATAAACCTGGAGCGGCCCATCCTCATCAGCGTGACAACCGTGAAGAACAGATTAGCAGAAGGTGGACTACACGGGGGAGTTACAGTTAGGAAACCACTTCTTAGGTAAGTGAATAAACCTAAACGATTAGACTAGACCCGAGAACATGAAAATTGGACATCAGAACAATGGAATTCCGTCCTTTGGAGCGACGAATCTAAATTTGAAATTTTCGGTTCAAATCGACGAGTTTACGTGCGGCGGTCAGCTGGAGAGACGATATTAGAAGCCTATCAGTTGCCTACAGTAAAACATGGGGGAGGTTTAGTTTGGGATTGCTTTGGCAATGGTAAAGTTGGAAAAATCTTTAGGATAGAAGGAGTCATGCGAAAAGAACAGTATAAAGAAATTTTGTACTGCTCATCACAACTATACCCAACTAGTTACGGAATATCCTAGGTAAACCGAAAGACAGGATTTGAAAAATGATTACGGCTTGAAGGCAACAACACCAACAAGCTATTCATACTACCCAATTCAGGATAAGTACAATTTAAGCTTTATAATATATTTTAAGATAATAATATTATTCCTTATAATTTACACAAATCCGAAAATTATAATTGCAAGAAAAAGATCTAAAAATCTTGAACAAAATGGGATGTTTGGCAACACTTTAGGGATTCGTCTGTTTTCGTACAATTCCGACAATTAATATTATGCATAGCGGTATTAGAATAGAGGAGGTAAAGCATAGAGCCTGTCAAAAACCAAAGCGTGGCGTCGTTAAAAAGAGTAAGAAATAATGTGAGTCATTCTGTCTCTCTAAAGCATGCATCCACTAGGCAACAATTGACGCGCAACACGTGACGCTCAACATGTTCGGCAACGTTGCACAACAGGCGCGACGTTGCTAGATGGCGCGCAACATGACGCGCGGCTTGTTTGTTTCCGTACAACATGCAGTTGCGTATCAAATTACTGATCGTGTGGACAGACAACGTTGCTAAACAAAGGTTCCACGTCGGCGTTCAACATGATGAGCAACATGTTGTGCAACATGTTGCACGTCAATTGCTGCCTAGTGGATACAAGGCTTTACTTTTCTTTGCTCTTCGTTGGCTCCGGACGAAATACAAATAATATTCTCGCATGGGGCATGCAACGAGTAAAAGCGACAAAATGACTCATATTATTTCTTTCTCTTTCTATGAGCGCCACGCTTTTCGCGAGAACTTACCTCCTCTATTCTAATATCTCATGTCAGTAAAAATCACGAGCGTTCCGATTAGCCTGGTAAATTCTAATTTAGACTAAGTTGAAAAATTTTTTAATGCAAAAAGAAAAATCGAAGATTCTGTGTCGAAGCGGTTGTCGACATACGATGAAAAAAATATACTGGTCATACATCTGACTTTCATAACATCAGAGCGACGTTAGGTTAACACCTGATGATTCTGAGAGCCGAAACGTCTTAAAAGAGCTTATCTTGAAATGATATATATTAACAAACAACCAAACTCTATGAACAGGAAATCACACAAGCATTAAAATTTATTACAATATTGTATAAAATTATGAAATTAGATACCTTGTAACCGTCTATATTATATTTTAATATTTGGTTTACTCTCTAGAATTTGCAATTTTAAAAAATATATATGTAAGATAACTCATTTAAAGGTTGCAGTTAGAGTTTGAATGTATTGTTTTTGTAATCAAATACAAGGGACGTTTAATAATTAACCAGACAAATCGCTGTGGACAAAAAACTGTTTAGTTAATGACAATGAAATTTACATTAGTTTTTAACGTAGTCTCTATCAACATTTAGGTAGTTTTCTCATCGTTCTGTGGGCTTCCGAATTCCTGTAGTGTTGAATAGTTCACCTTGCTGTCTGCGTCAGTCGTATACAGCTTTTTTGACGGCTTCGTTGTCTTCGAACACGTAAAGAGTCTTTAAGCGGGTCGAACAGATAAAAATCATTCGACGGTGCGAGGTGGGTGTGGCAACACCTCCCAACCCAACTTTTCTATCGTCTCTAGCATTTTTTGTGCGGTATGAGGGCGAGCGATATCATCCGGCAGAATCACACCTTTTGAGAGAGAACCATTTTCTTCTCATCACAGGTTCTACTTTCTATTGAAGCATGTTTGAATAGTACTCACTGTCCACAGTACGTTGATCTTCTAAATAATCACAATAAATTAACCTCGAGAGTCCCAGAACACCGTTAATATCACCTTACAGACAGACGAGAAGGCTCTGAATTTTTTCTTTGCGGGAGAATTCGGATATTTCCACTTAAGACTTTGCCGTTTGGATTCAGATTCAAAATGATGAAACCACGCTTCTTCACAGGTTATTATACGATCTAAAAAGTCATTATCCTCCGTTAAAAACCGTCGTTTGAGTTCAGAACAAAATGCAAATTCGGGAATTTGCTGTCTTGGAACCCATCTCGAACAGGTTTTGCGATAGTGCAACGTATCACGAATGCTGGAATGTACAGTTCGAGCACACTCGTTAACTATTGAACGTCCCTCGTATTAGGTTTCAACGATATGGTGAAAAAACTTTGTAGTGCAGTAACAAAAGCATTTGAAATTCCACAGTCTAGATACAGCAATATTACGATTTTATTCTCTCTGGGGTATCACCAGGAATATTGTCCTGAGTTCAATATTTTCGTACCAAAATTTCATGGTATTTTTGTTATAACCAAAGTTCGGTTTACTTAGTCGACCTGTACAATAAAATGAATTTTGTAATTTTATAGGTTATGTACGCACTTGAGCGGCTTAAAACTAACGAGAATTTGTTAAAAATTTTATTAGTTTGTTTTTTTTTACCTCGATCCGACTTATATAACCGAAGTTATTAACATTTTAAGCTCAAAAAACGCGTTTTGAAAACAAAACAGCACAGGTTTTTCGAGGTCCAAAACTCAGGATAATACTCCTGGTGATATCCCAGAGAAGATAAAATCATAATATTGCTATATCTAGACTGTGCAATTTCAAATGCTTTTTTTACTGAACTAGTAAGTAATTACATCTGGATAAAATTATAATATGGAAGAGATTTCTAATACTTACAAGAAGATACATAATTTTTTTTGATCTAAACATCCATCCACACCCGATGTTTATTTTTTTACGAGGTAAAACTTGCATTTTTTGGGTTACTACTCAAAAAACAATATCATAACTAAAAATAAATGGAAAATATCGTCAAAAACTGACATTATCTACAAATTTCTGACATAAATAAATAATTTATTTGCTACCTCGTCAATAAATAGATTATAGATATAGGGAGTACGTAAATAATGTTTGATGAAATCAATCAGGTACTTATCGTTATCATGCGTTGCGTCGCATATAGACTGAATTTTATTTTTCGTACTATTTATTTATTAGATATTTGGGAGATAAACTGATACGTGCGCTTGTAAATTTGCATTTTTACTGTTGCGTATGAAACACTTATCGGATCACTTCATTGTCTGTCTTTCCATTTGTCTGTCTGCCACACCCGATTTTTTCCGAAACTATTTGATACAAATAGTTGAAATTTGGCACAAATACAGGAATTCATGGCCCAATCAGGGCCGTATAGTTTTAATATTTAAATTTTGACTTAAGGGGTTAGTTTTGGGGAATGTAATCGGAAATGAAATTTTTTTTACCATGTTATCGTGTCAGAGTGTCAAATGAAAGCTTGTGAAAACACGAGTTCAAAAATATACACTACCGTCAGAAAGTATTTGCGCACCTAGAAATTTCAATGTAACTGCCAAAATTGAATACCTAGTTACACCCTTTTATTATATTAGGTAAATTTAATTGTTCTTAACAAGTGTCCATCATAAAATTGTTTAGATAAGCCTTTTTGGTGAAATCACAAATTAAAAACCAATTAGAACAAATTTCCAAGTTTTGCAGGATAATCGTTTTGAGGCGATTTCTGAGAATTCCAGTTAAAGTAAGAACTCATTTCAAGTTTCTAGGGATTATGGAAATTCCTAGTGACATTTTATGATAAAAACTATGCTATAAATACCATTGCCCTTTTGGAAATTAACCATTCGCAAACAGTACTTTATCATTGATACAGGTTCAATCGTCTTGTGAAAATGCCAAAAACAAAAGCAGAAGAAAATGATCACTCGAGTCGACAAATTGTGAGTGATATGCGGATGCCAAGGAGAACGGTGAACTACATCGTAAAAAAAATTTCTGCAGGATATGGAATTCTTAACCAAAAACGTTCAGGAAGGCCTCGAAAAACGACTCACGCAGAAGACAGAGCTATAACAATGTTCAGCAGACGTAATCACCGCCTAACCGCACCAGAAATCACGGCTCAAACCTGGAGCGGCCCATCAGCGTCACAACCGTGAAGAACAAATTAGCAGAAAGTGGACTACACGGGAGAGTTGCAGTGAGGAAACCATTTCTTAGGCAAGTGAATAAACCTAAACGATTAGAATAGACCCGAGAACATGAACATTGGACATCAGAACAATGGAATTCCGTCCTTTGGAGCGACGAATCTACGTGCGGCGGTCAGCGGTAGAGAGGATATTGGAAGCCTATCAGTTGCAAACAGTAAAACATGGTGGAGGTTCAGTAATGGTTTGGGATTGCTTTGGCAACGGTAAAGTTGGACAAATCTTTAGGATAGAAGGAATCACACGAAAAGAATAGTATCAAGAAATTTTGCTAACTCAAATGCTTCCTTCTGGAAGAGATATATTTCAGGGGAAATTTATTTTTCAGCATGACAACGACCCTAAACATTCTGTTGAACAAATTAGAGAACTTTTGGACCAATGGAAATCCGATGACGTCCTGGAAGTGATGACTTGGCCTCTACAATCACACGACTTGAAACCCATCGAATTGCTGGGACCATTTGGACAGGTGTGTTCGAAAACTCAATCCAACATCTGAAAATCACTTGTGGGGACTTTTACAAGCAGAATGGGTTAAAAATAACCGAAAAAAACTCTCAAGAAACTACTGGACAGAATGCCGAAACTCTGTAGAGCGGTAATTAAAAACAAAGGAGGTCATATAGATGAGAAAAATCCTGGAAAATAATGAATATTTTTCTAATTTTCTAGACTGTTAATAATGTGAAAATGAATAAAGATTTATTAAAATTTAAAAAATATATATTATCTGGGTTTTTATTGTCTTTGGACTGAAATAACTAGGTGGGCAAATACTTTCTGACGGTAGTCTATATGATTTAATACTTGTGCACACTTTTTTTTGTGTTGGAGAATTGCAAAAGTTCGTGCGCGATTAGAAACCAAATTAAATACAACTCATTTTCATGAAAAATAATATTTACTAATCAATAATGTACTCCCCATCATTTTCTATAACTGTCTTCCATGGTTTTATAAGTTTTTGAATGCCTTTTTTTTTGTAAAAACTGCGTGGTTTCTCTTCAAAGAAAGTCGTAAGGTAGTTTTTGACTTCTTCCATAGAATCAAATTTTTTGTCATTCAAATTATTTTGCAGAGAACGAAACAGATGAAAATGTGAAGGAGCTGGGTCTGGGGAATACAGTAGATGCTGGAAGATTTCCTATTTTAATTCCCTAAGTTTTTACAGTGTCTGTTGAGCGTTGTCATAATGAAAAATGATGCCTGTTCGATTGACCAATTTTGGACGCTTTGCTTGGATTTCAACATAGAGTTGGGTGAGTTGCTCACAGTACTCCTCCGCAGTTATTGTTTGGCTACGTGGAAGAAGCTCGTAAAAAATTATTCCTCTGCAATCCCACCAGACACATAACAACAATTTCATTGGTTACAATTCAGTCTTTGCCATAGATTCTGCTCTTTCACGTCCATGCTTCCAGCTTCTTTTCCTTATTGTGTTGACATGCACAACCCATTTTTTATCTCCAGTTATGACTTGATCCAAGAAAGGTTCGTTTTGTTGACGGGTGAGGAGAGAAAAGGCTGTGAAAACATGGTTCAGTTTATCCCGTTCGGTCAAAAGGCGCGGAATCCATATAGCGAGCTTCCAAGTGTCTCAAAGTTGCTTCAAATGACGAAATGCAGTCGAATTGTCAACATTTAGTATCTCAACAATCTCTTCAGTGATAATCTGTGAATTATTAATCACTAAGTCACAGATAAAGTCATTATCAATGCCGGAAGATCGCCTAGAGCAAAGTTTATCGTTTAGATTGAAGTCCCCATTTCGAAATCGACCAAACCACTTTTTAACTGTCGTTCCTAAAAGCAGAACCCCAATTCAAATAAACGTCTTGAATATTTTTTGTTGTAGTTCCAACACTCATTCTCTTTTTAAATTCATATAACATAACATGACGAAAATGTAACTTTTCATTTTCCATTTTGAATATTAATCTTGCACACTAATTAATTTCAATAAACTTTTTTTAAGGTTATGTTAACTCACGATGCATTTAGATAACTGTCAGTTAATAATATGATTATAAAAGAAACATCAGCACAGTCAAAAGTGCATGTTTCTGCCATCTACGAAAATCGGGCACGAACTTTTGCAGTCACAAAATATTATTTTCAAAAATGACCAAAAACTCCTGTCCACCCACCCTATATCGAAAAGTACCGATCAAAAAGTTTTGAAAACATTCTGGAATAGTCTCCATAAAGTGTAGGTTCAACGAAAATTATCACGAGCTTCTTACCTTTAATAATTTATCTGGTATAAAAAAAAAACTATTTGTCCGCCAAAATGGTGAAGGTTTATTTCGTCTTCATTCTTTTATTGACAAACTCATTTGGGGGTGTGTTTTGTGAAGATGCTGAGCAGTTTATACATACATCGATCATTTTATACTTCCGTAAAGAATTTTATTTATTCCTGATCTATTGACTTTTCATACACTGGACGATCACAAAAGTGATTTTACTCATATTTCCCTCGATAAAAGAAAGCATTATATTCGTAAAAAATCATTTAAATTAGTCGACACTGAGGACATTTGGTGGATTCGCCAATTTGCGCACAAAATCCACATTGTTTTCTGTTAATAAGTTTACTGTTACGGTATCTTGAGAGTAACGAGTCGATACTAAACCAGGCGGCTAAAACGGTGTTGGTCCATTACCTTCTCGTAAAAACAGCAGCATTCTTCATGACTCGTATGGAAGGACCAAGTGACAGTAGCCGTGCGTAAGATAAATCAGTTCCTAGGGAAGCTGTATCCGGTTCTGAACCATCAAGGTAAAATATCAACTCATAACAAGCATCGAGTCTAAACAGTTTAAAACAAAGCCCCACGTATCATAGCAGGAGCTCCCTGGTTTGACAGCAACAACCAGTTGCACATGGAGTTTCAAATACCCACAATAAAAAAATTCACCCGAAATACCCAACTTCACTTTCTTGAGAAAGCGACAGCTCAACCTAACTCTGAGATAGCTAACGCCTTTAGACACGATCCAAACGTCAGACATACTACAAATAGACTAACAATAGACATGACTAAAACTCGACTACCAAGTCGGACTATATTTAGTATATCGGGATAAGTCGTAGTGTAGTTGAGCTTAACATATAAATATCACACACCACTAACACTATTGTAACACAGGACTCCCGAAATAGCTGGGAACTTAGCTTTTAGTTTTAATTAGGCTTAGTTAGGTTAAGGTAGTATAGATCTATACATTAGAAACTAACCCACAAGTTTTTAAAACTCACACCCCCTATATAAAGAATAATCGTCACATTGTAAGAGTAGTAAAGGGCCGCAAACCCAGCTCACAAGGAGGTTTAGTGAGTATGCCAGCCACTCCGGCTGGAGAACCACCACATAACTGGAGCATTCTGGATCACGTTTAAAGTGACGCAGACTGCTTCATTATCCATAAGGCGGATGTCTCCCTGTACAAAAAAGCATTCTTCTTTGTACTCCTGGCTGTTAATTGTACCAGTTGTTACGACAAAGTGTTGATACACTGCCTAGGAAACTAGGTACTATGAGTATTGAAAATTAGTAAGACCACTTTCAAGTGTCACAGTCAAATGTGGTTGTTATGGATAGTAGTTTGTGAATTTTTGAAAAAGATTTGCTAGACAAAACTTGTGAATTTAGTAAAATCGACTCTCGATCAGTGACAAACTACGTCTTGTTGAACGGACTGTATGCTTACTTACTTTACCAGCCAACTTGTTCGCTGAACTCTTTGCGTGACATTCTACTGTCGATTTTCAAAAAAAAACAACACCAACTACAGTGCAGTCAAGAATGCCCTATATTGTCTTCAGACCATAAACATAGGAATATAGAGACGGAAGGTAAGCCTTTACTTTAGGCGAGAGGTGCTCACTTTTCCAGGGAGGGTACTGGCGCCCGCTTGTGATCGGCCGGGGCTCTGCGCATGTTCAGTTCCGCGAAATTTGAACAACGTCATAGTTCATGTCTAATTTTCTCGAATAAAACATAAAACTTGTCGGAAATAAAAGGAACAAAATGCCAATCACAATAACTTCTATTATTTTTTCAACGTTTAAATGCTGTAATCTCTCATTTTCATCGTCGACTTCTCGAAAAACTCTTGTGATTTCGGATATTAATGTGGAAAATGACATCTGTCTCAATAGATTCGGTAAAATTATGACTTTAAGAAAGTATTTGCAACAAAATTTTAAGTTCAATTCTACATTACAACTTTGTGTGCAAAATTTGTAATTTTTTTAACTAATTGAATCTATTCTATTAATTATATTATATTTATTATAGTGTAATAGAATTATATTTTAAACTATATTATAATACTATAATTATCCAAATAATTATATTTATTGTTTGAGTAATTGAATAATTATTTAATAGCAAATATTTTATATATGGCAAATACTTCACGAAACAATAAAACAAGCGTGATCCATGCCGAACAATGCATATAAAACGTCATATAATACTTGTTGATTCTCCTCCGAAATCACGCGTACTGAGCTTGCGCAACACCGGCAGCCAATAGTAAGTGGGCACCACTTACCTTACCTCCCTCCCCACAACTGCTGTGACCCCGCTAGATTACCTTCCGTCCCTATATTCCTATATCTATGCTTCAGACATAGTATAATAAAAGGTATTTAAAAATGAGGCTAGACACCAAAAAGGCTTCTGGCACTGATGGAATAGCTGCCATAATACTAAAAAAACCTAACACTAGTTTTCTTTAGAATTTTCAAATTACCCTACAGAAAGGAAATAATTCTTTTCGGCGGGCAAGGTGCTACAGTTCAGTCGATACCCAAAAAAGGTAAGAAGACCTTGCCAAACAACTACCGACGCACTGCTTTCAATAATACCGAAAGCATTTTCTAAAATATCTTGAAGGATTCAATATTATTTGCGACCATCAATATGGTTTTTATAAGCAAAGAGCAACCGATCTTCTAACTTATGTAACATATACTTGGAACAACGAAATTGAACATTTTAGAGAATATCCGGCGGTTACACTTGATATATCCGTATGACCGTTTGTTGACTAAGCTACGCTGTTGCAGTATGTCTGAAATGTTTTGTCTATGGCTCTCGGGTTTGCTCAAAGAGCCTTCTTTACGAGTGGGGGTGGACGGATTTCTTTCTAATAATTCCTTCACTATCGACGCCGTCATTATGGAAAAAATACGTAATTTTTAACCAAATTAATTTTCTAGCCGCAATTATCCAGGAATCTCAGTAATCTTTTTTCTTGCTTTCTTTATCGATCTGCCTGTGCGGATTTTTGTTTATTTATCATGATTTTTACCAATTTATCAATATATATTGTTTTGTTGTCCAAAAAATACCTTTTTAGGCAATAAAATAAGCCTTAGTGACGCAATTTTCAAGGAATTTTTAAATAAATATAGTTTTTAACCATTTACACCAAGAACATCAAACTTATCATATTAAGTTGAGTTTTTTTGAAAAAAAATTTTCCCAACAAAATTCAAAAATTCTTCCAAAAATATACAACTTGAGCATCAAAAACACCTATCGTATAGAACAAATATAAAAAGTCATGAAAGACCTTCAGTCGGAAATGACTATAAAAACGATAATATTTTTATTTTTTTATGGGTCTAGCACACGTGGTGCAGGGAAGTCCCTAAAGCGCTCCAGGAACGGCATGTGTGCGGAAAAAAAGAGATTCACGTTATTCTTGAATCGCTGTAAATTGTACTCGGTGAGAAACACAGGGCTGGGCAAATTATTCCAAAGGGATGATGTTCTCCATATAAAAGACTGCTTGAAAAGCGTTGTACGCGGAGTAACAAGCTGAACCTCATATGGATGTGAAGCACCAGCGCGATGTGTATTTCTAACATGCACCGCTTTGGGAGGAATTAAGCGGGTTACATCCTTCGAACACTTTCCATGAAAATGCTTGTAGAACAGACTCAAGTCGCAACCGCTCTTCGATGTTCCAGCGAATCAAGACCGCCGGTCAACAAATGCAGTGGATGTTTGGGAGCGGAGCCCCAGATATGAGAGCCGCATTCCATAGTTGGTCGAATTTGAGCTTTGTAAAGAATTAACAGTTATTGTGGTTAACAGTTGTTGTGGATGCCCCTGAAATTTGCAGACTTTTTTGCATTACCCAGGATATATCACACAAAAAGGCATTGGGTACCATAGGTACTTCTCTACATATTTCTTGGCTGTTTCAATGCAGAAATTTTTGAATTTATTGGCGTCAGTACCATTTTTCGATGCTATTAGCTACAGAACAATGTAAAGCCTCTTAATAAAATCTTCATTAATACAGCTGTGATTTTAGCAATAACGTAATAATTTGGAAGAATTTTCTGGCTGTATCGCCTTTAATCGTATGACTGCCCCTTGCCTCCCTGGTTGAGTGTATCAAACACTCAACCAGTATACCCAATTCTTTCTGAATGTTATTCTGAATCTCACGCATTGTCTTCTCCAACAAAGTATTTTTCATCCTGGGTACGTCTTTCATTCCACTTTCCGAAAGGAAATATGCTAAATGTATAATCCACTCCATATTCCGTATCCATGTATGGAGAGTTAAAGACCATACTTGTACTCTTCTATATTTAACTCCATCCCTTCAATAATTTCTAATTTGTTTATTTTTTTCGGAGGACCATTGCATATAGAGCACTTTTGGGAAGAAATCGGGCTTGTAAGAGCTTGACGGGCCTTACCATCAATAATTTCTTAGAGACTCATTTTATTGCCTAAAAAGGTGTTTTTTTGGAAAAAAAAAAAAAAGCAATATATATTAATAAATTAATAAAAATCATGGTAAATAAACAAAAATCCGACCAGGATAGGTCGATAGAGAAATCAAAAACGACGATTCTAAAAAAAAAGTATTGATATTTCTTGAAAATTGCGTAACTGAGGCTCATTTTATTGTCTAAAATGGTGTTTTTTGGGCAACAAAATAATATATATTGATAAATTAGTAAAAATCATGGTAAATAATCAAAAATCCGATCAGAGAAATCAAGAACGAAGATTTAAAAAAAAAAATAGTGAGATTCCTTGATCAGAAAATTAATTTAGATAAAAATTACATATTGTCGCCATAGTGGCGCCGCTGTGTCCCAAGGCTCCACGCTGTCTCCTTCTATCTTTTTCATTTATATTAACGACCTGCTGGAAAGGGCCAGGAATCCAATCTACAGCGTTGCAGATGACAGTACGTTTATTTCTTCATTCACTTCGAAAGCTTGAACATAGGCTACAAACGCAAATATCCGGAGACAGCTGGAAGTCGTTCAATTTAACTAAAACATGAAAGATATTCTATCTTGGAGTGACAATAACCAAGTAGAATTTAACGCTACAGAAACTCAGGCGACAGTTTCTTCTCAAAAAGTTAACGTTGCTGAATCCGACATAGTTGTGTCGCGTCAATTAGAGAGCAAATATGTCTTGGCATGAATAAGTTGCATGCGAAAGAGAACTTCTCAAAGTCTGGGAATATTATTTCGAACTAGAAAGCTTGACATTCCGAAAAAAAATGTTAATTTTGTACAAAGCTTAAATTCGACCAACGATGGAATATTGCCCCCATGTTTGGAGTTCTGCTCCTAAACACAAACTTAATTTGTTGGGTTCTATTCAGAAGAGAGCTGTTCGTCTGATTCGGGACCCAGAACTCACCAGCAACCTTGGTTCCTGGAAACATCGAAGAACGGATGACGACTTCAGTCTATTCTACAAGTATTTTCATGGAAAGGGTTGGTTGGCTCTAGTCCGCTTGATTCTTCCCAGAGCGGTGCGTGCTAGAAATATACGTTGCGCTACCCCTCTTACAATCCTGTTCAAGAAGTTTTTTTATATGGAGAACCCCATGAAATGATTTCCTAAGGATTGTGTTTCCCATCGAGTATAGTTTACAGCGATTCAAGACCAACGTGTATCGCTTTTTCCGTACACGCGTCGCTCCTGTAGAGCTTTAGGGATTTCCCTGCAGCACGTGTGCTATGCCCATAAACAAATATTCAATAAGTGTTTTTTAGAAAATGCCAATTATTAATCTCAACTAACCAAATTGCATCGATAATTCGACCATAAATACATTCTAAATTTCAGCTGAATGAGTTCTAATAATGACGGTAGACGCAAGAAAGATAGTATTCTTTGCAAGGCCATGTTTTACATTTTTAAAACACCAACTGCCACCGACTCGCTAAAAAAAAAACGCATAACATCATAATTTTATTTATATCCGATAAAAAAAATGTATAAGTGTATTTTCGTAAACAATCAAACATGAAAATAGGCAAGGCCAATTCAACTTTTAACAATAATTAGTAAAATGTTTGTTTTATTACTTTATTACTAAAAAAAATACATATTTATATTATGAGAAATTAATAGTTTAAGAACACATTAATACCGCTTTTTTTCTATAAATCTTCATCATCATTGAGTTGTGATCTCTGCTTCAACCTTCTAGGTGAAGGCAAAATAATTAATTATCAGTTTTGTTTTCATCTAATACAAAGAGTGTGAAGATTTTTACGCATTTTCGAACAATTTAATAAACAGGTAAATAATTAATAGTAAATTTAATGTATGTCTTTCTCGTTCTTATTCTTCCATAAAACATAAATACATTCATTCAAGGATGAAGCCAGATAAGGTGACACCGGAGCCGGAGGTGGAAATTGATGGTATCACGCCTAGCTAATTAGTTACAATTTCCAATAGGATAACCCGTAGAAAAGAGTACCCAGAAAAGAAATGATTTTTCTTAGTTCAATGAAAATTGATGAAGAGCAAAAAAACTTTTTTTTGATCCGAAACATATCGCACCATTAAAATTACAAATAAAATTGGTGGCAATCTAGATTATAGTGTCGTCGCAAAGTTATTATGTATAGACCAAGAGCTACGGGAAAAAAGTGGTGTGGGCAGTAGCAACTTGCCCCTTTGACAGGTTCATCTGGCACAGAAACTGTTCACCTTTCAGATATTTTGGGCCGTCACTACTGGTCTATTATTCAGTCAGGCCCAATTCGAGAATATCATTTTTGGCGTGAACGGTAGCACCTTAGGCGTGGTACAGTATCATTAGCCAATTCAGTAGGACTTGCGCTCAATGATTTGCAGAAGTCGATGTTGGACTGGGGGCCCGAGGGGCCCTTTTTCTTGAGTCAAGAAAAAAGTATGCTCCTAGTTTACGTAAAATTAGTCACTAGAGAGATTTTGCAACCCTTATTTTGATAGGCCACTGTCTTTATATTTATTTGAAACATGTGCACACCGTTTGGAGCTTGCACAGTGGTAAAGGGAAGAAATTAAATATAAGGAACTGTTATCGTTATTTGAAGCATACGCTCACCATTCGGAGCTTGCGCAGTATTGAAACAAAGTAAGGGAATCTTTTGTTAAGGATAACGATTTCCCTTATTTAGGAACTTATAAGAGAGGTTATTTAAGTTCGTTATTCTATATATCAAGGATTTTCTACAGCTGACGCTGTCTTCCTTCTCTCAGTCTTTGATTCCATCCGTTTCTATCTTCCCAGTCTCCCATCTGTTAGACCCTTGTCTTTCTTCATAGCCTCGTCCACATCGTCTCTCCATGATCGTCTGGGTCTTCCTGTCTCTTTTCTCTGTCTCTCCCTATAGGGCTCCACTCCGTTATTTTCTTTATCTACCTATTATCTTCGCCATCCGTTAAATTTTGACTTAAGGGGTTATCGAGTGTGTCCGCGCATACCATTTTAATCGTTTTTCTTCTTATTGTGTTCTCTTTGATGTTCATTCTGCTTTTGAGGGGTGAAATCTTATTTCTTTATTTGTTATTCTCTCTATACGTGTCACTCTACAACATCTTCTCCAATACTCCATCTCTACCGCGTTAATTTTAGATTTATTTCTTTTGTTGATCGTCCATGTTTCTGTCACTCTACAACATCTTCTCCAATACTCCATCTCTACCGAAATGATGTCCATGTTTCTGAAATGATGGTTCCTAAATATTTAAATCTATCGGTTCCTTTGATTATTGTTTCGTTATTGACCTCTAGATTCTCCGTTTCCCTCTTTTGTTGTTAGATATTCCGTTTTATCAAAGTTTATTGCTAATCCTGCTTTAGTGTATTCTTCCTTCAGTTTTCTTACCATATAACTGAGGTCTTCCTCATCTTGCGCTATGATTACTTGGTCGTCTGCGAAACTTAGAGTATATAAGTATCTTCTCATATTGGGCCTCC
Organism: Pachyrhynchus sulphureomaculatus; assembly: GCA_019049505.1. Taxonomy (NCBI): domain Eukaryota; kingdom Metazoa; phylum Arthropoda; class Insecta; order Coleoptera; family Curculionidae; genus Pachyrhynchus; species Pachyrhynchus sulphureomaculatus. Next base: position 184,480,402 of record CM032449.1, read on the forward strand.
CATTCCACTACATTTTTGCTTCAATTTTTTTAATGTTTGTTCGAGGTATATTTTGAATAGTGTGGGAGATGTAGAGCATCCTAGTAATACGCTTTTTGATGTTTGGAGTCTCTTCCCTATTTTTATGTTCACTGTGTTGTTTTCGTAGAGAGCTTTTACTGCGTATATTAGTTCTTTGTCAATGCCTATTTCTTTCATTGCGTTCCATAATCTTTGTCTTAGTACTGAGTCATAAGCCTTTCTTATGTCTATGAAGGCTAAATGAACTTCTCTATTCTTTGCCAGTTTTTTTCCATTGTTTGTTTTATAGTGTATATGTGGTCTATACATGATTTTCCGACCGTAAAGCCTGCTTGGTCTTCTCCAATTTTTCCTTTTATTTTCGTTATTCTAATCGTTATCATAGTAGGGCCTGTTTTTTTTTCCTTCTTAGGTATACAAACCACTAAAAAAATAAAGTAAAATTGAAATGATAATCTTTTATTGCAAATGACACTGACAACAGTTAATTAGTGTTCAGATTATGTTGGGATTTTGCCATCTTTGGCACAAAGGCATTAAAGTGTGTGTAGTGCTAATTTCAAATGGAATTTTATTTATTGCACATTCATATTACCTTGGAAATATTGAAGGAAGTGACAGAAACCTGCTAGATACGATTTTAATTTAGACACTTGTGTTGACCGATCAAATACTAATAACCGGTGTGCATAACCATGAAATGAATTTAAAAGAAATCCCTAAGTTTATAGAAGATGAATACTAACCTAACCTTGCAATTTCTTTGCGTTAAAACTGCGCATGCTTGAGATAACGATAAGGACAAAGGCATGTGAAAAATAAGCGTTGCAAAATCTCTCTACTGACGCAAATCTTTTTGATCTTATTATTATTCTTGCCTTATTTTATCGTCTAGGTTCATAACATCTCTGTAGGAATATATTTATTATTCTAATATCCAAAAAATATAAATAATTAAGATCTCTTCGAACAACTAATAATTGCATAATAAACCACAAACCTCATGAACATCTGGACTGACGAAACTAATAAATATAAATAACATATAGAGTGCGTCAAACTTAGTGGGCTATAACTTTAACATATATTTTGGAAGATTTGCTACAGTACCGTCCCTGAGGAAGCGCTATACGTTCATCGTCAGAAAATTGACCAGCCGAATCTTAGTCCATAAAAGAGGGAAACAGGTGATCTCCCCAGCCCAACTTTTAAACGGGGTCTTGGTGCCTATCTTGGTTTTTATTGGTGCTAAAATTTTGCTTGGGAGTAGAACTTCAAAAATGAAAGAATTCCTGTGCCTTGTATAATAATAAAAACTCTTGTGGATGTTCGGTTTTTTGCTACAAAATGATATTCCCAGTTTTTGAGAATCTTTCTCTGCTATTCACATGAAACGATCACAGCCAATAAATAACAAATAAATAAAATTATCGGAGGGAGTTCGGCGGGTTTTTCCTATAATTACAAATTTTCTGTTCTTCCATAGCATGGAAAACATTTCTACTAACATGAACACAAATAATCCCAAAGGTATTTTAAGGGAAAGCCTAAATTCGATAGTATAGCTGAACATCTTTCACCTACATATAAAGGGTTACATACACCCCGAATTTTCAAAGTTTCGATTTTTTTTTACGGATTTTTATTCTTATTTCTTATTAAATAACACCAAGATGCAAGAGGAAGAAGGCCTACAGTACGAAGCTGGAATGGGAGACTAGCCGTAAGTTCACTTTTTATCTACTCGAAACTTTAAACTGGTTTTGAACGAAACTAGGTTTTCAAACACTCTGTGCAATATTACTCAGTCAATTTTGAATATTTTCTAACTTATTTTTGGTAAATCTTAATAATTACTTTTTCTACAAAATGTCGAGAGGTTTTTTCATTTTTCTAATAGACAATTTTTTAAGAATAACACAGGTACATAAAAAAAAATTCTCTGTCTTTTAAGTTTTCTTAAGTATGTTTTTTAGGCTGAATCCAAAAAAAATCATAAAAAAGACATCCACGGTGAGGTTTTTTTAGAAAACACATTTAAAGTTGCCAGAAAACTATTAAATTGAAACAAATACATTTTAAATAATGTAAAACTGTATAATCATTAAAATTATGGAATAAAACTATTATTTCGGACATCTTTAAATATTCTGAATCTATATTTATCATAAAAACTTAAAAATATGAGGTTTTAGTGTACATTTAACAAAAAAACACGCCTACACCACCCTTTAACTAAGCTACGTAGGAGAATACTGTTTAAAATTAATATGAGCAACCGCTAAACTAAAAAATTGTTTTTAATTTTTATTAATATTAAACAAAACTATTATTTCACTGCATTTATTTACTCAAAAAAGCATTTTACCAATCACATAGCACCCTTGTAAGTGTTAATAGCGAGTTCTTTGTTGAAACTGAACATAAAACTTTATTTTTTGATGTCAAATCAAAATCAAATTAAGAACTTCAAAAAACACTGGACATAATTGTGTTGTTCAATATTAATAAAAATTAAAAACAATTTTTAATTTAGCGGCTGCACATATTTATTTTAAACAGCATTTTGCTACGTAGGTTACTTAAAGGTGTGTATGTGTGTTTTTTGTTAAACATGAACACTAAAACCTAATATTTTTATGGTAAATGTATATTCAGAACATTTAAAGATGTCCGACATAATAGTTTTATTCTATAATTTTAATGATTATACAGTTTTACATGATTTATTAAAATGTAGTTTTTTTCTGGCAACTTTAAGGGTGTTTTCTGAAAAACCTCACGGTGGATGTCTTTTTTTATGATTTTTTTGGATTCAGCATAAAAAAGTACTTAAGAAAACATGTGTCTCACTTAAAAGAAATTTTTTTTGTATACCTGTGTAATTTAATCAACCAAAAATTTGGTCGAAAATTGCATACTAAAATTTGAAACACCGTAAATTTTCAATTTTTGAAAAAACTCCTGCATCAATTTTAACTGCTACATGATTTTATCAAATTAATTTTTAGATAAAAAACTTCGTTATGCGGGCTTTTCAGAAAAAGGTTTTTGTTGGAATAGGGTTAAAAACCGTCTAATTCTGAAAAATTTACGAGAAAATATCGGAGGGAGGCCGTTTTTGTACGTTTTTTTTTTTGCATATAAACATTGATAAGTAAGCGTACGAAAGTCTACTATGCTATTGACAACCACTGATTGAAACTGCTCGGGAGAACTCAGTTCGTTTATGTGCATGCGCCGAGATGATTATGCTACATTTACAGTCAGTAAAATTCCAACCAATAAGGAATTTTGTTGTGAAACACGAAAAAAAACAAATCATATGTATTTTGTAATTTATTTAATTCAGGTTAGTTTCAGTTAGTTTAGGTTAACAAAAACGGTTACCTTCCGATTTTTTCTCATAAATTTTTCAAATTTAGGCCATTTTAAGTCTATTTAAAAGAAAAAAATCCTCTTTTTTCTGAAAAGCCCGCGTATCGAAATTTTACCAATAAATAATTTTGTGATAAAATTACATTATAACTGAAAAATTTGGTAAAAGTTCGGTATGCGGGCGGTTTCTTTTTTGGATAAAAATGGCCTAAAATGGCCTAATTTTGAAAGATTTACGAGAAGAAATCGGAGTGAGGCCGTTTTTGCTAGCCTGAACTAATCGGAACTAACCTGAACTAAACAATCAGTAAGTAGAAAATACATTAAATAATGAAAAAAATCTCCTACCTTAATGTGAAAAAATGATGTACGTGCTATATTAGTGACTGGAGACCAAGTTAGTTGAGGTTAGTTCGCGTTAACAAAAATGGCCTCCCCCGATTTTATCTCGCAAATCTTTTAATCTCAGGCCATTTTAGGCCTATTCTAAAAAAGAAATCTCCCTTTTTCTGAAAAACCCGCGTACCGAACTTTTACTAAAAATTTAATAATTTTTTGAAAAGATTAGGCTGACCTCTACATTTCACCCATTAGTGTGAACGGAGCCTATTCTTCCGAAAACAACTGACAGTTTCGATCAGTGGTCATCAACAGTTGATATCGGTTAATTTTTATTTACCAAGAGAAAAGTGCAAAAACGGTTTCCCCCCGATATATTCTCGTAAGTCTTTCAAAGTTAGACCATTTTAAGCCTATTCCAAATAAAATCCTCTTTCTGAAAAGCCCGCGTAACGAAGTTTTACCAATTTTTATTTTTGCAGATTGGATTATTTTTTGTGAAGTTATCCTGCAGACAAGGAGGCGCATAGTTTTTATCAGTGGTACATTTAACCCGATTAAAAATAATGTTAACATTTAAAACATATTTAAAAAAAAAATCTTACGATATAAAGTACATATATAAATGCCATTCTTTTGTATTATTCACTTAATAACTTTTAAAATATACTTTTTAAATATACATACTAAGTTGGGAATGTGCAATCTTTGTCACAATGACACTACTCAGTATATATCACCACTACACCAAACACTTTGTTTTTGCACTCGACGCGCGTTTAGCTAACCATGTTAGTTTCATCAGGAGCGATGATTGACTGTAGTAGTCAATCATCGCTCCTGATGAAGCGAACATGGTTAGCAAAATGCGCGTTGAGCGCAAAAAAAAAATAAAACGTTTGGTGTAGTGGTGATATATACTGAGTAGTAAATATACATACTTTTTGCAGCGCCCAGGTCTATGTAACCCCATAAATTAATTTGATTCCGGTTATTAGGTGGAAGTATAGCTGAATTACTTTTTTACATTTTATTGTGAGAAACTGTAACAGCGAAGAAGACTTAATATGCAAACAGAGACATTGGATTCGTTTGATAGATGACTGATGTCATCGTCAATCATCACTTCTTATGATTAGGTGGAGTGGTTATAGCTGTTATTTAGTGAAAGCTACAGGAAGAATCTCTAGACCTTTTAGAACAAACCAAATATGTAAACAAATACAGCGTAATCTATTTCAAATTGTATAATTGCCGTTTGTTGTGATATAATACGAAGGTTGTATGATAAGTACTTGGCCTTGACATGAAAAAAACATTTTTATGTGTAAAATTTATTTTATTTTTCAACTTAGTCTCCTTTTAACTCAATACACATAGTCCAACGTTTTTCTATCTTTTGTATTCTATCTACAAAATACGTTTTCTCCAACCCTTCAAAATAGGCATTTGTTTCAGCAATCACCTTATCGTTTAAGCCAAATTTTTTTCCGCTGGGCCATTTTTTCATATTCGGAAGTAGGAAATAATCACTGTGGGTTAAATCTGGCGAATATGGTCGATGCGGAAGCAATTCGTATTCTAACTTATGGAATTTTGCTACGGCGATGACACAAGTATGTACGCGTGCACGGTCTTGAAAGAGAATTCTTTTCTTCGCCAAATGCGGACGTGTTTGTTTCACAGCGTAGTCAAAACGATCCAGTAAGTTGACATAAGACTCTCCATTAATCGTTTTGCACTTTTCAAGGTAATCGACGTGGAATATGACGCGTGCATTCTAAAACACTGTGGCTATGACTTTGTTGGCCGATAAAGTCACCTTGGCCTTCTTGGGCGCCGGTTCGCCACGAAAAATAGTAGTAGCGCCATCTCTGATCGAGGCCAGGTATTTATCATACAACCCTTGTATGCCAACACTACATTTTACGAAATATTTTCAAAAGCTAAAACACGACCAGAGCCATCACAAAAATTAAAATAACCGGTTAAGTGCAAGTTGAACTTGCGCAATTAGTGTTCCGTACGTTGATTGCTTTTAAAATAAAAAATTTTGTTACGAAGGTATAAAATGATTAGTAACGTCAAAAAACACACCCCAAATGAGTTTTCAACAAAGTTTGCTTCCAATTTTACTGAAAACTGATGACGTTGAAATTTTTGCTTTTTTTATATATCAGATAAATTATTAAAGGTAATGCAATAATTTTCGGTCAATCTACATCCCGTGGAGAATATTCCAGAATTTTGTAAAAAATTTTTGATAAGTACTTTTCGAGATAAGGCGGGTGGACAGCGATTTTTCGTGATTTTTTAAAAATAATACAAAGAAAAGTGTGCGCATGTATTACATTATATATATATTTTTTACTCGTGTTTTCGCAAGCTTTCATTTGACACCACACTCGATGACCTACTAAAAAATTTTTTTTTCACTTCCGATTTCACCCCCCAAAACTAACCCCTTAAGTCAAAATTTGACTTTCAAAACTACACTGCTTTGATGAGGCTATCAATTCCTATATTATTACTAGATTTCAACTTTCTATAACAAATAGTTTCGGAGAAAATCGGGTGTGACAGACAGACAGACACTGAAGTGATCTTATAAGTGTTCCGTACGGAACACTAAAAAGCTATAGGCGTTTTCTAGATATTTCTAATAGATCACTGAATTTGGCACATCCTATATAGCTACAAAAATCGGTTACTAATAACCTTTAATAATTATTAGTGATAATTATTCATGTCACTAATTACAAGATGCGTTTGTGTAATAATATCATCAGTTTAGAATATTTGAATAATTATCGCTTTGCCTTGATTGATTATTGTTTATTTTTATTTTATTTTTAATATGAAAAATCCTTTTACGCCTACCATTTGTTCAAAGTGTGATTTCATTTATGTAAGAAAAAAAAAACGTCCTTCATTTTTTCGGTTAAATATTATTTCTATTTATAAAAATTAGCTTAAGAATAAAACTCACCACAAGCACCAGAAATTGGTTTTCTTTCTTGTATAAAATTCTTCAAACTTCGTATTTAGAAAATTGTTATCAGTTTGTAACGGTAAAAGTTTCCGGACATTAATGCACCTCGATGCAATTGTAACTAGTTGCCGAAACTTTTTCACCTCTGCACATCCACACAAAATTCATAAGATAATCAAAATATCTTCATAAGTAAAATTTTATTATCAGAATGGAACCTCTAAAGAATTGTGAGTAAGAAACCACGCACTTAAAATATATTCAAATTATACATGCTCAACTTATCTCACACAAAGTTGACTTAAGGTCCAAAAATCATAAACAATAAAAATATCAACCGTTACATCGTAAAATAAGGTGGTCCATTCCTATTTTTAAAATTACCGACCTAATTAACTTCGTAATTAAAACACAAGGAGCCCAATTATGCAGTAGACTGCAAAGTCATTATTGAACTCTAAAATTTTTGTATAACTACTGTTATGATGTTTTCCTTAACTCTATTTGATGCTAATTTTAACTCCCGCCTTTTTATAGTATATTTTAATCTAACAGTACTAGTAACATGGAGTGAAAAGCCCCAAGACTTTCCGAGTGATGGCAGCACAAACAAAAAAACTCATATGATTTTTAGTTAGTGTCAACTCTCAGAAGATTCGTGCAAAGTTTTTATAACATTTTGTCTATTAGTTTGCGAGTTACAGCGGTCTGAGTGACGCTACTTTGATTTTTGCAAAAAGTGGAACGAAAAGAATTTCGTGTGTTGGTTAAACATTGCTTTTTGATGGGAGAAAATACAGCCAGAACCCAAGAATGACTTGAGAAGTGTGATGGCACATCTGCTCCTACGAAAGCAAATATATGTTGATGGTTTAGTGAACTTAAGTGCGGTCGTACAAGCATCGATGCTGCACCACATTCCGTTCGTTCAAATGAGGTGGTCACTCCAAAAAAACACAAAAAAAAACCCACCATATTGTTCTGAATGATCGGAAAGTGAAAGTGAGAGAGATAGCTGACTTCGTGAACAGCGCGAGGGTATATTTTGCTTGAATACTATGTTGTAGAATAACATGAAATCGATTTTTGGGCAAAATCTTGTTTTTTTTTCACCACCAAACGTGCACTAAGAATTCTTGGAGGTATTTTTATCGAAAATCTTGCACAGATAATGCATAATATAAAGCTACTACTTTGTAATGCCTGTTTAAATTAAAGAAGAAACGTTGAGAATTTTATAAGGCAATAAGTTCTATTTTGATCTAAAGCCACTGTTGACAGCTTGGATTTTACAATTAAGATATACTTTTCGGTTATAAGAACTACGAAAACCGTCTTCTAAGTTTTTACAAACGACCACTAGATGGTGCTAGTGAGATGTGACATTAACGTTGTTATAAAATTTGACATTTGTTATTGTTAAAATAGTGGCAGCTCAGAAATTGGTCGACTAGTTTGTTTACAGTGAGCGTTTAAAAAAAATAGTTTTGTCAACAAATGGAAATTTCACGTGATGATTTTCGTTGGATGATTTTTTTACTATTTTAGTAAAGGCTTAACGCAACAACAATGCCTCGAATCGTTTTGTTCAACTTTTGGTAATGAATCACCATTAGAAGAGATTCTTTACAAATAGTTTGCAGAATTTCGTCATGGTTGTGCTTTCGTCAACGATAAATTTCGTGAAGGTCGACCAAACTCGGTTCCAAAAAAATCGATGCTGTGCGGAACATGACTGAAGAGGATCGGTATGTGACTTACCGTGGTACCCTTAGGTATATCGAAGACTGGAGTACATTCGATTTTGCATGAATATTTAATTGTGAAAAAGATAGATCCTCCCGATGGATTCCTCATAACTTGACCGAAACTAAAAAAACAACGTGTCAATTAGTGTAAGAAAATGCTCAAAAAATTCGACCGAGGACATACAAAATCCATATACAACATCGTGACAGGAGATAAAAGTTGGATATATTCGTACGAACCGGAAACTAAGTAACAATCATCTGTTTGGGTCTTCCAAGATGAGCCGAATTAAATAAAAGTGGGTCGTTCGCGAAGCACTTGCAAGAAAATCGTCGATTGTTTCTTTGGTTTTACTGGAACCATTGCTTTAGAGGATCGAGGAACAGTTAATGCTGAACGGTATACAACAATTTGTTTGCCAGAAGTCATCGATGAAATCAGGGAAAACAACGAAAACGTCACATCATTCTTCATCATGCCAATACCAGCTCTCACATAACATGTCAATTATTTGACGGAGAAAAACATCGAATTAATGCCTTAGTGCCCGTATTCACCCCATTTATCGCCTAACGACTTCTTTTTGTTCCCGAATGCAGCTTCATCACCTGAACAAGCTGTTGATTCCTTCCAAAACCATGTTTTTGAGGCACCAACTTAATGGTCCTTTTACACGGTCATGTCAGTCCTCAGTTCAGAGTCAGTTTCAGTCGAACTGTCCGTTTCTCCTATATGTAAAAAGGAAAAACTGAAAACAGAACTGAAACGGAGACTGACACCTGACGGTATGGAGTTCTTTTCTTCCATTGTTTCTTGGGAGTGGAAAAAATGTTTCGAGAATTTGTTCAAACGCATAAATCTTATGGTCCTTTCAGTTCTCAGTTCCATCTCATTTTCAGTTTTCGTTTCATTTCAGTTCGGAAGAAGGTTTGTTTTTACACCGTCTGTTCAGTTCTCAGTCCGAGTTATACTTTCAAAGTGTTATGTGTGTTTCGCGTTCAAACGCGTGTTGTCATACTGTCCCAAAGTGTACATGTGTAACCTAGCTCAGGTGTGAAGACTATCTTACTGCAGTGGCCTGCTGTGGCGTGGAAGAAACGGTGGAAGAAAAGAACCCCATACGGTCAGATGTCAGTCTCAGTTTCAGTTTTTCGTTTTTACACATAGGAGAAACGGACAGCTCGACTGAAACTGAACTGAGGACTGATATGACCGTGTAAAAGGACCATTAAAGGCGAATATTTTCAGAAACAATAAAACGATTTGTACCAAAATTGTTTTTTCTTTCATTGTGTTTGTAAAAACTTAAAAGATAGTTCACAGATTTTTGCTTTCAACAATCAACAGGTATTGTTAGTAAAAATTCAGTAGTACAACTCTGTATTATTTTTTAAACACATTTTGCATGAGGCCCATTTTAGGAACAATGAATAAAATGCAAGTTTAACTCAGCGGTCGCCATTTTATTATTATGCTCGGCATGATTCAGAACAAGTAAATGGTTTTGTTTATCTAAGTGTCAAGATCGAAATTGTTTGTAAATTTTTGTATTTTATTGTTTTCGTTAATTGTATTAAGTTAAAATGTGTGTTACGAGATTATTTGAGCTGAATGTTTATTTATGTATTTAAAAAAAGAATTTTCTTTTTAAATATGAACTGGGAAAACTTCACAATAAAGTTTTATTTACATTAAAAATACAGCGCGGAAAAAATTAAAGTAATTCTGCACTTACAGTCGGTGAATAATTTGTAGTCGGTAAAAAAAAAACTTTTTCGTATTCACGTATACGAGGCTGGTTTGAAAAGTCCGTGCAAAAATAAAAACTACTTATGTGTTTGGGGTAAACCTTTTTTATTTTTTGACATAGTCTCCTTTTAGGCTTATACACTTCGTCCAACGATGTTCTAGTTTGTTGATCCCTTCCGAATAATAGGATTTGTCCAAGTCTGCAAAATATCCATTAGTGTCTGCAATCACCTCCTCGTTTGAATAAAATCTTTGTCCCGCCAGCCATTTCTTCAAATTGGGGAACAAATAGTAGTCCGAGGGAGCCAAGTCTGGAGAATAGGGGGGATGTGAAACGAGTTGGAATCCTATTTTCATTAATTTTGCGACCACAACTGCTGAGGTGTGTGCTGGTGCGTTGTCGTGATGGAAAAGGACTTTCTTGTGGGCCAATCGCGGGCGTTTTTCTTGCAGCTCGGTTTTCAAACGGTCCAATAACGATGAATAATATTCACCTGTAATAGTTTTACTCTTTTCCAGATAGTCGATGAGGATTATCCCTTGCGAATCCCAAAAGACATAACCTTTCCGGCCGAAGGAACGGTCTTCGCCTTTTTTGGTGCAGATTCCCCCTTGGTAACCCATTGTTTAGATTGTTGTTTGGTCTCAGGAGTATAGTAATGTGTCCATGTTTCATCCACAGTGACGAAACGACGGTTAAAGTCCTCCGGATTCTTCTGGAACAGCTGCAAACCATCCTTGTAACACTTCACACGATTCCGTTTTTGGTCAAGCGTGAGCAATCGCGGCACCCATCTTGCGGATAGCTTTCTCATGTCCAAATGCTTATGCAAAATATTATGTAGCCGTTCAGTCGAGATGCCCACAGCACTAGCAATTTCACGCACCTTAACTCTTCTGTCATCCATCACCATATCATGGATTTGATCAATGATTTCTGGAGTCGTAACCTCCACAGGCCGTCCAGAACGTTCAGCGTCACTTGTGCCCATATGGCCAGTCCGAAAATTTTGAAACCACTTATAAACTGTTCTAATCGAAGATGCAGAGTCACCATAATGTTTATCAAGCTTCTCTTTAGTCTCCTGAGGCGTTTTGCCTTTCATAAAGTAATGTTTAATCACCACACGAAATTCTTTTTCGTCCATTTCTTGAAAATCACTCGATTTCCTTGATTCACACGGATGCCAAACACAAAGAAATAGACCAATATGGCTGAAACTTGGTGTGCGTTCATTCAAGAGATGCTACTAACTAAACATGACCTCGATACGCGCCGGTGGTGCCATCTCTCAGACTTTGCACGGACTTTTCAAACCAGCCTCGTATTGTTGACACGCCTGCAAACAATGCTTTGTAAAAAGAGATTCATTTCTAACCTTATTTATGGTTAAATAGTACATTATCGCACATAAGTAAATACTCTGCGCGCTTGGAGGCAAAGTCACAGTGAACATAAAATACAGTAGTGACAGTCCGACTCAGCACCTTTGATCTCCAGGGGGCGAGCTTTAATGATCACATGACCTATGGCCATATTGCTGGTATGATGCCCACGAGTTCTTGAAATATTCAAATTCGTTCTTTCAAGAAAATTCTGTAGAATATGAGGCTGGTTTGAAAAGTCCGTGCAAAAATAAAAACTACTTATGCGTTTGGGGTAAACCTTTTTTATTTTTCGACATAGTCTCCTTTTAGGCTTATACACTTCGTCCAACGATGTTCTAGTTTGTTGATCCCTTCCGAATAATAGGATTTGTCCAAGTCTGCAAAATATCCATTAGTGTCTGCAATCACCTCCTCGTTTGAATAAAATCTTTGTCCCGCCAGCCATTTCTTCAAATTGGGGAACAAATAGTAGTCCGAGGGAGCCAAGTCTGGAGAATAGGGGGGATGTGAAACGAGTTGGAATCCTATTTCCATTAATTTTGCGACCACAACTGCTGAGGTGTGTGCTGGTGCGTTGTCGTGATGGAAAAGGACTTTCTTGTGGGCCAATCGCGGGCGTTTTTCTTGCAGCTCGGTTTTCAAACGGTCCAATAACGATGAATAATATTCACCTGTAATAGTTTTACCCTTTTCCAGATAGTCGATGAGGATTATCCCTTGCGAATCCCAAAAAACAGTCGCCATAACCTTTCCGGCCGAAGGAACGGTCTTTGCCTTTTTTGGTGCAGATTCCCCCTTGGTAACCTATTGTTTAGATTGTTGTTTGGTCTCAGGAGTATAGTAATGTATCCATGTTTTATCCACAGTGACGAAACGACGCTTAAAGTCCTCCGGATTCTTCTGGAACAGCTGCAAACCATCCTTGCAACACTTCACACGATTCCGTTTTTGGTCAAGCGTGAGCAATCGCGGCACCCATCTTGCGGATAGCTTTCTCATGTCCAAATGTTTATGCAAAATATTATGTACCTGTTCAGTCGAGATGCCCACAGCACTAGCAATCGCACGCACCTTAACTCTTCTGTCATCCATCACCATATCATGGATTTGATCAATGATTTCTGGAGTCGTAACCTCCACAGCCGTCCAGAACGTTCAGCGTCACTTGTGCCCATATGGCCAGTCCGAAAATTTTGAAACCACTTATAAACTGTTCTAATCGAAGGTGCAGAGTCACCATAATGTTTATCAAGTATCTCTTTAGTCTCCTGAGGCGTTTTGCCTTTCATAAAGTAATGTTTAATTACCACACGAAATTCTTTTTCGTCCATTTCTTTAAAATCACTCGACTTCCTTGATTCACACGAATGCCAAACACAAAGAAATAGACCAATATGGCTGAAACTTGGTGTGCGTTCATTCAAGAGATGCTACTAACTAAACATGACCTCGATACGCGCCGGTGGTGCCATCTCTCGGACTTTGCACGGACTTTTCAAACCAGCCTCGTATAGCTGCCAAACTTTCATTATTTTTAAAATCTTGCTCAACAATAAAAACACGTTGTTCTTTCGTGTAACGCTCCATTTTTAATAACCCTGAACTGTCAGCTGTCACGGCATGTTTTTTGTTTTGTTGGCAACACTTTACCATACAAATGGCACCAAATTCAAATTTTGCGCGAATTTTGGGACACTCTTTATTTCAACGAATTCCTAGTAATCTGGAGAGATTGAAAATAATCATAATTATCATTTTAAGATGAAATCGTCTTTCTTCTGAACTTCAACATAAGTGTTTTACAAATAAAATATATCTCTAATATGAAAACACAATTATCATAATCTTTATATAATATATCGCATAACAGAAATAAAGAATTATGAATAAATTACCTTTTAGGATCTTTGGGTAATCTAAAAAAAACTAACTCCTTTGGCGATATCACGTATATTTTTAGAAGCACTAACCTCACAACAAAAACTTCCTCTTGACATCTTGTTTATAATTATTTTCAATCATAACGTCAAACGAGTCATTTACTTGTTAGAAAATTATTAATAATGAATTTCAGAGCACGTTATAAAAAGACTCTCCTTGAAATCCAGATGTAAGAACAACCCGCGACCACGCTGGCAGCCATGTTGTTGGTATAATAGGGGACGCATATGTGATAAAAAAACAGGAACTAAAAATTTTTTTGAGCGTCGCTACTGTGTTTTAGTGGTTATTATATGGGTATTCGATAGCAAGGTGGTGTAACGATACTCTCAGTTAAAATATATTGATCATCTACCAAAACGTGGTACGAGAGGAAACGTGTCGGATAACGATGAAAAAATAATTATTAACATATTTTCCCGAATTCCTTAATTAGTTTGCACCAAGGGGTGCAAAAACGAAAGATATATCGTATGAAACGATTAGCACTCATCTCAGGGATAACGATTTGAAGTGGCGGAGGACAATCAAGAAGTGGAAAGAGGCATCTGGTATCTTCATATTAAATTGGCTCTACCAGGCGCCCGAAATGTGGATCCACCGTAGAATGCTTCGAATACCGTGGACTGACTTGCTGACAAATGAGGAAGTCTTGCGTAGAGCAAACTCTGAAAGACTGTTGATCAATACTATAAAGTGTCGCAAAATTGCTTATCTCGGACATATACTACGTGGAGAAAAGTACGGTCTTCTCCAGCTCATCATGAAAGGAAAAATTGAGGGAAGGCGCGGAGTTGGTAGAAAACAAATGTCCTGGCTAAAGAACATCAGAGAGTGGACAGGAATCCAAAGCACTGGAGATCTTTTTAGATTGGCCGAAGACAGACAGGCACTCTCCGTAGTGATCGCCAATGTCCGGGCGACCGGATATGGCACATGAAGAAGAAGAAGGCGCCCGATGCCGATCGAGTAATTTGGAAATCCTTGTCCCGAGAATACGCTGAAAATCTCGTCGAAAGTAAGCCTCAAAGATGCCAGGAGATGATCGATCCTCTTGAGCTCTGAACTACTGTATCATTCGTATTTTAATGCTCTTGAACTACTGTATCATTCGTATTTTAATGGCATTCCTTTACTGTTGAATATAGTTTTAGATTTTAAATAAATTAATTTTTTAATAAACAATGCCTAACAAGTTCTTACTTAATTGACTATATAGAGCCGAAAATGGCATTCTAAAATAAAATGAAAAATAAGATGTTAAGTAAATGGCCCTCGGTCAAAAAAGAGAGATTTTTTTTTAATGTGATACTCATGAGAGTCGATTTAAATCCTGGACCTCCAGAAACAATTATGGCTGAGTACCTTTTTTTTACGGCACAATATGCAAGTTCTTGCGGAAAAAATGGAAAAACTCGCTAAATTGTCGTAAAAAGAGTCAAATATCAATATTTAATGTGCCGTATTATAAGTTTGACCATGCGATTTACAGACACTATTCATCGTGAATCTTGATAACGTTTTTCTCCTATGTATAATTGCCATTTTTGCCCATTTGTTGCCCACTTTATATCTTTTACTCAAATTAACGTCCAACGAATTTTTATGTACCTTGTTGATATAATATCAACATATCGTTTCCAAGATGGTCAGGTTTTAGCCATTTTTTTGGTCATAAATGACCGTAAATTAAAGATGGTGTGTTTAAAGATATTAATCCATAACACCATTTTTAATTTACGGCCATTTCCCACCAAAAAGTGGCTAAAATCTGACCATAACTAGAAAACGATATCCTAATATCAACAAGGTCCATAAAAACTCGAAGTCAATAGGTCAAACAACATAGAAAATTGTAAAGTAAATCTCAAGATATAAGATTCTGCCTTTTTGCTTTTTCAATGGGGCAATAAACGACCTTATTAAGGTTTTGTCCATAGTTGCCAGGCATTACGATAAACGTATTTTTATTTTACCTTCTTTGTATGCCGCCCTTACTTGCACCTGCAATCATATTGGATCTATTTTTACTTATATATTTACTACCTGGCAACCCGGTTTGGAGCCCTTTAAGTATACTTTTTATTATTTTTATTTTTAGTTTTACTTACAATTTACAACGTAACGGTTCTATTTTAATTATGTGGCGTCCATGGGAAAATTGCAATAGTGGCTATCGCGAGAGAAAACCTTTATCACTTGACGCTAAACAAATAGTGAAAAATGTTTACAACAGTTTCGTAAAAAGAAATTTGAATAAACAAAGTGCCTTGCAAGAAACCAGTGTACTAACAAAAACCCCAATTTCTACGATTAAGGGTACTGTAGGAAAACTATCACTTAGGAACAGGAAAAAATGGAAAGATTTTCAAATGCATCATGTAGACGATTGTAAAAATCAGGATTGTGAAAGATCAGGAGAAAAATATATTCTATATATGAAGAGCAGTTGGTGCCGACACTAGACAAAATAAAATTAAGACTGGTGCAGGACGGGACCAATATACATTGTAGCCGATCAACCCTTCACAGAATTCTCTTAAAAATGGGATTCACGTTCCGAAAAATCAACAAAAGGCAAGTAGTGATGGAGTCACAAAGATTACGAATCCTCCGACATACTTATTTACAAGAAATTAAAAAGTATCGATCAGAGAATTGGCCAATAATTTACCTTGACGAAACATAGTTCGATACCCATGACACTGTGCAAAAAGGGTGGGTTGACAGCAGTACAAAATGTCAGACTAACGCACCTTCAAATAAAGGTAAACGAATAACTATTTTGCATGCTGGATCTGAAAAGGGCTGGGTTTCAAATTGTCTATTATTATCTACAAAAAAACATAAAATATTCTAGTTTGGACTATCACGAAAACACGACCGCAGAACTTTCCGAAAATTGGTTTCAAAATTCCCTTTTGCCAAATGTTCCCGAACAGAGTGTTATAGTTATGGACAATGCAAGGTACCATAGTCGCCTACTAAATAAGGTTCCTAATGCAGCTAGGATCTTATATTTTGGGACAGGCTATACCTGGACGTTAATTTGACTAAAAGATATAAAATGGGCAAAAATGGCCATTATATAAAAGAGGAAAACGTTATCAGGATTCACGATGAATAATTTCAATAAATCGCATGGATAAACTTATAATACGGCTTTGTACTGCAATTTACCGAGTGTTTTCAATTTTTTCAGAAAAAATTTGCATATTAGCTGCAAAAAAAAGGTCCTTAGAAAAGTCGTGTTCAGCTGTGAGTAATTGTTTCTGGAGGTACAAGGAACGATTTAAATCGAGTCTAATGAGTGTCACTTTCAAAAAATCCTTCTTTTTTAAACCGCTGACATACCAACAATTTACAGAAATGCTCATATATTTACGCCGTTCAGAGAGGCTTACGAATAAACAAGTACAAAAACAGATATTTGGAGACATTTTGAAACATAAAACTTTAACACAATTTCTTGTACAGGAATTCAGATTTAAAACTATTTTGGAAAAATGTCAAAATCTGTATTTACAATAATTTACGTAAATATTTTGCAATTATTTTCTAATATTTATTTTTTTTTCTGCAAACAAAACGACGTTAAAGTTTACACGACCCAATTAGCATCAACTAAAAAGTCTGCTTAATCAATTAATTTCATTAATTAGGCTATTATGTTATATTCCTAATTGGCTCGTCCACTGTCGAAATAATAATAATGACATGTTTGATATTTTGTGGTTTTGGCTGTTGCATATACAGAAAAATTCAAAAATAACCTTCAGCTTCCAAATTTATTCGTTGGTATTCCATTTTTGGTTGCATACATTGTATACATAATTAATGTATAAACAGTATTAATCGAAAAATCTCGTAAATTGTACATCGTAAACGCTTTACCTTCTGGCCTGCTGGAATTAAAATTTTGGTCAGCGAAATTATCTAAAACACAACTTCCAGAAACCACATTTAATATGGATAAACAAAAATTGATATGAATGTATATATATATATATATATATATATATATATATATATATATATATATATATACATACATATATACATATATACATATATACATATATATATATATATATATATATATATATATATATATATATATATATATATATATATACTAATGTGATCAAAAAATAGTAAGACTTTTAAATTTAAATCGCCCGGGCATTTTCAAATCGGATTATTTTTTTTTTTGTTAGGTTGGTAGGACCTTAACTGTCATCTGTGTCGAATTTTAAGAGCATAGCATCAGTAGTTAATAAGATTCGCTTGCATTCGTTCAATTTTTAACATGAGTGAAAAAATTCAGCAAAGAAGTTGAAATTTTGTTTAAAAATGGTTTTTCGGCTTCCCAAACATTCGAATTTGTCTCAAGAGGCCGGGATTATGGGCCGATAACTCTTGGTTTTTTCATCACGATAATGCGCCTTCTCACACAGCATTGGTTCTTCGCGACTTTTTCATCAAAAATTCAACTCACATCATTCCGCAATCGCCCTATTCGCCCGATATAGCTCCGTCGGACTTCTGGGTATTCCCTAAACTCAAAAAACTGCGTC
Organism: Pachyrhynchus sulphureomaculatus; assembly: GCA_019049505.1. Lineage (NCBI taxonomy): Eukaryota > Metazoa > Arthropoda > Insecta > Coleoptera > Curculionidae > Pachyrhynchus > Pachyrhynchus sulphureomaculatus. The sequence goes on from CM032449.1 coordinate 184,498,537, forward strand.
AAGGACATCGTTTTGAGTCGATTGGGGAGATTAAAACCGAATCGAGGAAGGTTTTAAAGGTCATTCCAGAAATCGAATTCAACAACTGTTTCGAATAAATAAACCCGTTTGCGTTTTATTTCAAAAGTCTTACTATTTTTTGATCACATCACATAATATATAGATATATATATATATATATATATATATATATATATATATATATATATATATATATATATATATATATATATATATATATATATATAATTTTTTTCTGTTGAACCTTTTGTTTACATAAACTTCATTGGTTTTTCTTGGGTACTTAGGTTCTTTTGGAAAACACAAACTAATTTATTTGATGTTTCGCCTTATTTTTTTAGGCATTTTCAAAAATTCTTTATTTTTTAATATTCATTCTAAAATTAGAAAACACAAGGTTAAAATCTTTTAAGTCAAATTACAATTTTAAAAACATATAGCATTTTTACGCTGTTATGCCAAACTACAGATCAAAGAGATGATTGAAATAAAAAAAGATGAAAACACTGTGAATGATAGGACTGACATAAAAGGAATCAGTCATATCTACACAAATTTAATTAAAAAATAAACATGCTGGCATGCATATCCTCTTAATAATACAAAATGGTATATATACTTAACATCAATAATAGTTTTTTCGTTAAGACACCCATTATAGATAATAAAATTTTAAAAAAATCAGTAAAAAATACGAGACACGATATGCTGAAAGAAATACAGAATTTGAAATTCACAAACACACAAATAGTTGACTTTCAGGGTATATACACGTGAGTAAATTGTTTTATATTTTTGTTATGGTGTAAATATTTTAAATGTCCGAGTGTGCGTAAAAATGCTATGTTTTTAAAATTGTAATTTGACTTAAAAGATTTTAACCTTGTGTTTTCTAATTTTAGAATGAATATTAAAAAATCAAGAATTTTTGAAAAAAATAAGGCGAAACGTCAAATAAACTAGTTTGTGTTTTCCTAAGTACCCAAGAAAAACCAATCAAGTTTATATATATATATATATATATATATATATATATATATATATATATATATATATATATATATATTTGTTTCTAATTTAATCCTCGAGGTTACTGGACCATTCTGGAGTAAATCTCTTTGAACAGTTAATATAAATAACATATCCTTTTTTTTAAAATTCTATTGGTTTAAAAATTGGTTCTATTGGCAAATTATAATACAACTGACGAAATTCAGAAAATATTTCATATAATGTAGCAAATTTGTTATTATTAAAAGCAAGTTGAAGATCATTATAAGAATATCTTTCCTAATTTTAAAAATATTTCTTAATTCACCATGATCAAAGAACCCTGCACCAATCTTATCGGAATATGTCTTTCTGTGGATTTGGGTAATTTTTGGATATGTTGACGTTCTCGTCATTCTGAACAAATGTCTCCAGGATATAATATAATTCTATGAATGACGTTTGCGCTACGGGCCTTCCAATCACAGAGTCAGCAAGTGTTGAATACTAATATTTCTTCGTATTTATGAGCGATTAAATGGCCTTCGTGCGTGAATTTGAATCCGCAACACCGAGGGCATTCTTGTCAGTTTTTGATAAAAATGATTAACTATGAAAGTTTGATACTGACGGCATTTGCACGCCCAAAAGATCTATACTCCCTCCCCTCTTCCTCGGCCGGTCAAGTGCAAATTAAACTTGCGCAATTAGTGTTGCGTACGTTGATTGCTTTTTAAATAAAAATTTTTGTTACGGTGGTATAAAATGATCAGTGACTTCACAAAACATACCCCAAAGGAGTTTTCAACAAAGTTTGTTTCCAATCTTTACTGAAAATTGATGACCTTGAAATTTTTGTTTTTTTTTTTATATACCAAATAAATTATTAAAGGTAATGCACTCGTGATAATTTTTGTTCGATCTACACCCCGTAGAGAGCATTCCAGGATTTTTTCAAAATTTTTTGATCAGTACTTTTCGTGTTTTCACAAGCTTTCATTTGACACCACACTCGATGACCTAGCAAAAAAAATTTTTTTTCACTTCCAATTTCACCCCTCAAAACTAACCCCTTAAGTTAAAATTTAACTTTCGAAACTACACGGCTTTGATGGGCCCATCAATTCCTATATTTTTACCAAATTTCAACTTTCTATGACAAATAGTTTTAGAGAAAATCGGGTATGACAGACAGACAGGCGGACAGACAGACAGACAGACACCGAAGTCATCTTATAAGTGTTCCTTACGGAACACTAAAAATACTGACAAGAATATCCTCGTTCCTGCGGATACAAATTCACACACGCAGGACATTCAATTACTCATAAATATGGAGAAATTTTAGTATCAAACACATATGCTGATTCTGTGATTGGAAGGTCCGTAGCGCGAATCATGTTATATCCATGGAGACATTTGTTCAGAACGTCGAGGACTACAGAAAGACATATTCCCATAAAATTGATACTAATATCATAATTTATGTTTCCCCGTGTATTGATTTGGAACTAAATCATTACGCGGTGTTTCAATCTTAGTTGAAGTTGTTACAGGCCATTTGTGTCTTGTGGTTTCCAATAGGTCAGGATATTCAACCAATTCTCAACTTCGGAAAGTAATAAGTGTGCCAATTTTTGCGGGATGGCTACGGTAAGATGAGGTATATGCCGGCAAAGCTTCGTTATTGTAATTTTGGGTTTTTCATTATCAACCGTTGATACTAGAGAACAAGTATCATCATTACTCCTTATTAAAATTAATTCTATCACTTCCTATTTCACCCTCCAAAACTGAACTCATTAAGTTAAAATTTAAGTTTCAAAACTACGCGGTTATGATCGGGCCATTAGTCCCTATATTTGTGCCAAACTTCAACTTTCTATGTCAAATAGTTTCGGAGAAAATCGAGCGTGACAGACGGACAGACAGGCACCGAAGTGATTCCAGAAGAATTAAAAAATCCGTTTTTTTACATTTATAAAGTTTTTTAAGCAAATCAATTAAACCACTTTCACAGAATATGTTTTGCTGGCGATAACATTTTTTTTTAAGTCAGAAACATGTTAAAAAAATGTTTTATTTTTTAAATAAATACAATAAATAAATTTTAACATTATATATTTCTTTAAAGTTAAAAAACTTTTGGGAGGCAGCTGGCATGTTAACATAAACCGCTGTAAAAATGATCTTTTCCAGTGGCGTACAATTATATTTGAACGGATTTATGAAATTATTGATAAAACATTCAAGATTTATTGTAATAGTCATTTAACATATATTGGATAGAGCTCTTTAATAACGAAGAACATGAGACACACATCAACAAAGTTATTACTCGGTATATATCACCACTACACCAAACACTTTATTTTTGCACTTGACTCGCGTTTCGCTAACCAGGTTAGCTTTATCAGGAGCGATGATTGATTGTCAATCATCGTTCCTGATGAACCAAACATGGTTAGCGAAACGCGTGTTGAGTGCAAAAATAAAGTGTATGGTGTAGTGGTGATATATACTGAGCAATGTCATTATGCCAAAGATTCCACATTCCCAACGTAACGTAGTTACTACTACATAGGGTGAAAACTCCAGGGACTTTTGACGAATAAACAATGTTTTTGCGAAAAATAGATTTTATTCTTCAACATTCAAGAGCGATACATTTATTCCAGCAATATTCCAACATTTGGATACCTTTTTTATTTATTTATTTATTTATTCATTCCTTTATTGCCATCAAGATTACATAACGTAAAAAAGCAACGTCACAAAAAAGTAGAATATATGCATATAGCCAACAAAATATAAGACACCGTACAGAGGACAAAATCTTACAACCATTGATAACTAAAATTATTGATCAAAATCAAAAGAATAGAAACATTCTGGGAGAGCAAACCTTTTTGCTTCCCTTTTGAATCTCTCAATCTTCTCAATGTTCCTGATCTCCAGTGGGAGAAGCCGATATGCCTTTATGCATTTAAAATATGGCCCTTTTTCCAAGAAAGAAGTAGCATAGTAGGGCGCTTGTAATTCGTTTCTACCTCTAGTCGTGATTGCCATATCTTGAGCATTCCTATTTGTCAAAAGAACTGATGGATTCTTCTTAACAAAGGTGACCAAAGCCATGAATTAGAGACCCTTTCATAGTACGATTTGTCGAGCTTTCTAAAATAAGCCTCAGTTTCTCTTTCGACTCCTTGATTTGAGCCAAATCTCGTTCCCTGGAGCCACCTTTTCAAATTTGGAAAGATAGTAATTACTGGAGGCCAGATCTGGTAAAAACGACGGATGAGGAAGCAATTCATAACCAAATTGGTCCAATTTCACCATCGATTTATGGAGTTGTGTTATCTTGGTGAAACAACACTTTTTTGATTGCTAAATGCTGGATATTTTTTCTTGATTTCATAATTCAAACGGTCCAGTAAACCAACAAGTTTCCGGTGTTTGTTCGGCCCTTCTCAAGGTAGCCGATCAGTGTTATTCCATGCGTATCCCAAAAAGTATACACTCAAACCTTTCTAGCTGGTGTTTGTGTGTTTGAACGCTTCGGTAGGCTTTCATGCGGTTCCAACCGCATAAAATAGATGATTTTGATCTGGATGGCATGTGGTTTCAACAAGATCGTGCGACATGGTATACATCTCGTGATATAATCAATTTATTGAGGGAAATGTTCAGTGACCGTGTAATCTCAAGAAATGCCGATGTCAACCAAGATGCGATATAACTCAATTTGTCTTTTTTTTTCTGGGGTTATGTTAAATTATTAGTTTACTCCAATCAATCATAAACACTTAATGACCTTAAAAGCAACATTATTCGTGTTATTGGTGAAATAAGTGCTGATTTATGTGGAAAAGTGGCCAAAAATTATTGTTCCAGAAACAAATATTTTAAAAAATCTAGATACGGTTATTTACAGGAAATTATTTTTAAATAAAAATGTCGTAAAATAAAAAAAAATTATTAATATCTTATACTATTTTGTTTTTATTTCAAATTAAAAAGATATAACTGTTATTTGGTAAACCTTTATATATATATATATATATATATATATATATATATATATATATATATATATATATATATATATATATATACAGTGGACACTCTATATAGTGAAAGACCAAAATGTTGACTGAAATTTCACTATAGAAACTTTTTCACTATATAAAGAAAAAATCCGTATATATTGCTATGTATGTATTTTATATTGGTAATCATTTACTTGTATTTTATTAGGTAGAAGCAACAACAAAATTTGCAAAATTGAATTATTAGAAAAGATTTTATTAAACATTTGAAGGTTTAAATAGTACATAGCATGTACAAGGCTAAATAGATACATAAAGTCCGTACGTTATATCTTTACCCGTGCGTCATAGTTTTCAGGCCATATAACAGACGACTATTATATTATTTGTCTCTTTTCACCAATAAATCGTAGGTATTGGTAAAAAGGGACAAGAAATATAATAGTCGTCTGGGATATTGCCTGAAAACTATGACGCACGTGTAAAGATATAACGTACGGACTTTATGTATGTATGTACTACATACGAAATAAAAAGAATAATACAAAATCTGTTAATACATATGTACATACTACGTACATACGTACTAGGTAAAATAATCAGTTATTTTCTTTTGAACATTACTTTTGAAAAATAATTGTTACTCAACAAAATTCTCGCATTTATTCAAATGCATAAAGATCTGATCAGGTACACTTTCCTGGCCCCTGAGAGTAGTTCGCACAATGTCAAATGCATTTCTTATTTCATTTTCACTAAATTTAGCAGGACATTCCCCGGTTTCAGTTTCTTCTTCATGATCTTCTATACTTTTTATATCGTCAATTATGTCTTGGTCAGTTGGGAGATCTGTCGTGCCAACATCATTGTCGATTCCTAAGAAATCTTCAAGTAAAAAATCTGGGTCGACGGTAGAAGTTTTTTGTAGAATACCCCATTGCCTTTTTAAGATAGCGAGATCCATTTCGTCTTCTTCTTCCCATTCTTCAATTTTTTCAGTAAAACCTGCTTTAGAAAAGCAGTTTTTGATAGTTTTCTAAGAAACATTTTCACTCCATACTTTAGCGACTTCGGTTATACACTCTTTAAGGGTAATCAATTTTTGTACTGGAAGGTTGTTATCAATCGCATTAACAATTTTGTGAACAATTCTGTTTCGGTGATGATGTTTTATGTTTTTTACAATACCCTGGTCCATAGGTTGCAATTTGGAGGTCATGTTTGGTGGAAAAAAGATCAATTCAATATTCCTTAATTTTTTACTTACAGTAACTGGATGTGCAGGACAATTGTCTATAAACATCACAATCTTTCGCTTTTGGCTTTTCATTTTCGTGTCCAGTTTTTTGATCCATCTTTCGAAAATCTCAGAAGTCATCCATGCCTTTTTATTATTGGCGTAATCTAACTCCAGAGATTTAACTCCTTTTAAATAACGGGGATTTTTGCTTTTACCTATGAGCAGTAATTTCAGTTTTTCTGAGCCATCCATGTTTGCTCCAACCATAAGTGTCACCCTTTCTTTACTTGTTTTAACACCAAAACATTTATCACTTTTAAAAGCAAAAGTTTTATTTGGCAAACATTTAAAAAACAAACCGGTTTCATCACAATTGAAAACGTTTTTTGGCTCGTACTTTTTCAATGCACTTTTTAAAACAGTTTCAGTCCAAATGTCACAGTCCTCCTGACTAACGCTTGCACTCTCGCCAGACACCAAATTGTAGAGCCTTTTGCTTTATTAAATTTCCCGATATTGGTACGTTTTGATGCTTACGGGCCACTTGGAACCATCGTAAAACTGCTTCATTTACATCCTCGTAAGTACTCACCCGTACTCGATTTCGACTGCTTGAAACACTAGGTTTCTTGATGATACTGTCGCGACTTTTTATTATCAGAGAGACGCAACTTGGAGAAACACCAAATTTTGCAGCAACATCAATTTTTTTGCAGCCTTTATCAACTTCCTCCAAAACTTTAATTTTCTCAGCTAAACTTAAACACACTCGCTTGGACATCTTACTTGATTCTTAAACAAAAAGAAACTGAACCTGAATTTGCGAATTACTAGGCCTCGACTATAAAATGGGTTATTCCCCGGGTTTCTATAAAATGGGTTATTCCCCGGGTTTCTCACAGAAATCTACCTGATTTATTGCCAACCATGAGGCGTTATAAACGCGTTAAGAACCTTTTCAAAAGAATGTGTCATAAAAATGTAATTCGGGCTAATGTTAGATAAAAATGGGAAACCCGAAATGGCCAAGATCTCAATAAATGTACAAAAATTTATACATAAAATTCCGGTAAAAATTTTATTATATAGAGTGTTACTATTTTACAGATTCACTATATGCAGGGCTTTTTACATGAAATTTCATTAAAATATTCTAGGTCTTGAAAAAATTGCACTATAAAGAGTTTTTCACTATATAGAGTTTCCCTAGAAACAGTGTCGACTGTATATATATATATATATATATATATATATATATATATATATATATATATATATATATATATATATATATATATATATGTATATGTCTATATATATATATATATATATATATATATATATATATATATATATATATATATATATATATATATATATATATATATATATATATATATATATATATATATATATATATATATATATATATATATATATATATATATATATGTATATATATATATATATATATATATATATATATATATATATATATATATATATATATATATATATATATATATGTATATATATATATATATATATATATATATATATATATATATATATGTATATATGTATATATATATATATATATATATATATATATATATATATATATATATATATATGTATATATATATATATATATATATATATATATATATATATATATATATATATATATAGTTGTTTTTGATTAATCGTGAGAGTGCGCAGCACCTATAGGGCACAAAGTTTTTCCATTTGCGAATATTCAAAAAATATGCCTCACGCGTTCTTTGATATCTTGACGATATCAGCTATCACTCTCATTTTCACTTTGCGGTCATTCAGAACAATATGGTGGACTTTCTGCCTCATTTGGACGTGGTGTAACATCGGTGCTTGTGCGACCCCATTTAAGTTCACTAAACCATCATCATATAGTTGGTTTCGACGGAGCGGATATGCCATAACACTTCTCATGCCATTCTTGGGTTCTGGCTATATTTTTCCCATCAAAAAGCAATATTTAATCAACACACAAAATTCTTTTTGTACCACTGTTTTGCAAAAATCAAAAGTTGCGTCACTCAAATGGCTGTAACTGGCAAACTCATAACTAAAATATCATGAAAATTTTACACAAATCTTGACACGAACTGAAAATCATGTTTTTTTTTGGTGGTGCTGTCATCTCTCGGAAAGTCTCGGGATTTTGCACCCCATGTAGTATCCCTAATCTATTTAGGAGGGGGCGCGTAAGCGAAAGTAACGATTCACGTTGGTATTGTGTTGCTGTAGTTTGTACTCGGTGTAAGTTTCCCAGTCCTGTGAAGTTCATTCAATGGTGATGAGCTTTTTGATACAAGAAAAGCTGGACGCGATGCAACAAGCTGGACCTCATGCGGATATATTGTATTAGTGCTACGTTTAATTTCTAGCATGCATCGCTTTGGGAGAAATGAAGAGAGCTAGAATATACACTTTTGTAGGCAATATTCCGAGCTTTGAGGAAGATTTCTTTTCTACGCCCGGTATATGATTAAAGCGGATGTGCAAAACAAATCGAGTGACGTAAACGTGTTCCGGTATAACCATGTCGGGTTCAGCATGGATAACTGTTTAGAAAAAACCGATCAAGTGCAAGTTGATTGCTTTTAAAATAAACATTTTTGTTACAGAAGTATAAAATGATCAATGATTTCACAAAAACATCCCAAATGAGTTTTCAACAAAGTTTTTTTCCGATCTTTAGTAAAAACTGATGACCTTGAAATTTTTGTTTATTTATATACCAGACAAATTATTAAAGTTAATGCACTCGTGTTAATTTTCCTTCAATCTACACCCTGTAGAGAATATTCCACAATTTTTTCAAAATTTTTTGATCACTACTTTTCGGGATAAGGAGGGACAGTGATTTTTCGCACTTATTTAAAAATAATACAAAGAGAATTGGGCGCAAGTATTACATTATATATATTTTTGAATTCGTCTTTCATTTGACACCCCACTCGATGACCTGGGAAAATTTTTTTTCACTTCCGATTTCACCCCCTAAAACTAACCTCTTAAGTCAAAATTTAACTTGCAAAACTACCTGTCTCTGATGAGGCCATCAATTCCTATTTTAGTGCCAAATTTCAACTTTCTATGTCAAATAGTTTCGGAGAAAATCGAGTGTGATAGATGGAGAGACAGATACCGAAGTGATCCGTACGAAACACTAAAAAAGCTGCTGATTGAGTTTTTATTTTAATTATTTTTATATAAACAATGCCGCCTATTATTTATATGGGATGCGTTTATTATTACCCAACTTGCCCACTAAAAATTTATTTCTCGCTATAGTAATAACCCCGTTATCCTATTTTTTTAGTCTCTTTTCTTGTTTAGCATTCAATCATTAATCTTTTTTACTTTGCATTTTCTTCTTTCTTCCTCAGTCCTTATTTAATCTCTTAACGTACTCATTTTTTGTAGTGTTTAATTCTATGTCACAGTCACCCCACAACAAAATTTCTTCCAGGCCTTTGTTAAGATGTCTCTGTTATTTGTTGATATTTGTATGGGCCTCTGGTGTTCCGAGTTTTCGAGTTAGTTGGTTATAGGTAGAGTTGACAGTTGTGCCAGAGAATGGGTAGCTACAATAGCCCTATTGTAGATACCCATTTTATATGTTTTCTCAGGTGAGAGTCCTGCCCCTAGTGTGGTTTGGTTTCTGTTGTTAGTTTATTTGAGTGGCCACCAATTTCGCCCCCGCATCTCTTTGATTAGATGTTGTGAGCAAACGATCCAGATGTCGATTTTTTTATCGTTCACCTCCTCGCTTGAATAGGGATTTTTACCCTTTTTTATTTCCTAAGGATGTCGGTGCGTCAACGTTGTCCAAGTGCCAAAACATACAGTTAAATTTCACAGCACCTGTTTAGATAATGCTGTAATGCTGCCACGGACGTTATTGCATATCTGCAACAACTGCTACCTATGTATGTGGCCACACTACTTAAAGAATTTAAGAAATAAAGTATACCGACCTGCCGGGATTAAACCCGAGACCTTCTGCAGCGCAAGTAAGTTACTACACCATGGAGCCACGTGGTGATTATGACCATCTGAGCGTAGAAAGTAAGTGAAATACAACCAAGCTATCTTCAGGACAGTTGTAGTTGGATTTTTAGTGTTTCGGAGCACATCGTAAAGGAACCAAGTAGAGTAGAAGACAGTATAGAAACAGTCTGCCCTCCAACATTGCTAGAGAAGGTATTGAATTGAAATTAATAATGATTGAAATTAATTGAAAGTACTTGATAATTATTAATTCAAGTAGTTCCCATGGAAAATCAAGTAAGTTTCTTTCTTCAAATTAAAAAAAAATCTCATGCTACGCCTATGTCTTCCTTATAGCTCGTAGACAAATATTTGAATGGAACCAACCCAATTTAGTATACATATCACAGGATCCAGACGAACGGACGAACAACCGGCGAACTTTGTGTAACCTTGAATTTTAATGTTGCTGTTTTAGCAATAAAAAAAAATTATAATACAAAGTAACATATAGAAATTATATTTCTTGTGCCTTCTGTAGTTCTAATCGCTTGAAAAAGAATATGAGATTAAAATATCTCAGGATATACATGGAACTTGCGGTTTTTCTTTTTTGATAAGTAAGAGAATTTTTTTTTATCATGTGCACCGAGAGAAAACGGAAATCAATTTTATGCACACAAAGGAAGCATATTTTTTATAATACGTTCGAAGTTAGGGTCAAATGTTTGGGAAAACCGTTTCATAGCCCGTCAATGTTTCTAAAAAATTGATACTGATACATAATCAAATTTGATTTTGTCAGTAAATGTCATTATGTGAAAACTATTATTGTATCGAAAGAAGTTTAAATTTAAAAGGCGGCCAAGTGCAAGTCGGACTTGCGCAATTAGTGTTCCGTACTGAATTTTCAACAAAGTTTGTTTCCTCCGATCTGTGTTGAAAACTTAGGACCTTGAATTTTTTTTATATACCAGATAAATTATCCAAAGAACGAAAATTATCACTCGTGATAATTTTCGTTCGATCTACACTTTATGAAGAATCGTCAGTCATTTTCACTTTTGAATTCACCCTCGAAAACTAACCCTTAAGTCAAAATTTAATTTTTTCAAATTTTTTTGATCGGTACTTTTCAAGATAAGGGGGATGGACAGCGATTTTTCGCAATTTCTTAAAAATAAAACAAAAAAAAGTGTGCGGAAGTATTTCATCGTATATATTTTTGGACTCGTGTTTTTACAAGCTCTCATTTGACACCCTACTCGATGACCTCGTAATTTCTTTTTACTCCCGATTTCGCCCCCCAAAACTAACCCCTTAAGTCCAAATTTAACTTTCAAAATTACACGGGGTTTTCAGTTCCTATATTTGTGCCAAATTTCCACTTTCCATGTCAGATAGTTTCAGACAAAATCGAGTGTCAAAGGTGGACACCGAAGTGATCTTATAAGTTTTCCGTACGGAACACTAAACAAAGAAGTGATCTTATAAGTGTTCCGTACGGAACACTAAACAAAGAAGTGATTTTATAAGTGTTCCGTACGAAACACTAAAACTATGCAAGATAATGTAAAAATAAGTGGCTTATATTGTATATCTAATTCAAAAGCATAATATAGACAGCGCCGCAGCTAGAAAGGAGAAGGGCGGGGGTGTGTTTAATTGTGAAAACTTCTTGTTGGTGTTTTTTAAAATGAACAAATTTATGGAGCAAAAAATGTATTAAATTATTCCTTTAAAAAGAAACTTCTTCGATTGAAACGTTAAAAATGTTACTAAAACGTTTTATGGTGTCAGGATTTTGTCTCATTCTTGTGAATTGGTGGCACAAACTGTCCAGCCACACTGGCACAGCACAAGACATCTTTCTCCGCTTATGATTGCGTTTTTTTCTAAATGGTAGAAAATCCACTTTCATTAATGTTAAATATTTTTGTAGACGTTAATATATTTTAAGGTTCAATTTGCCTTACTCTTCTCTCTCAGTTGTTCTCGCCCGTTACCATGAAATTGTTTCTTTTTTTGCCTCTAAAATTTTATTTGAGTGATTGGCGGGTTAATTTCGTAAATGATTTGGTAAAAATGCAGTTTTGACCCCATTTTTAATTTTTCAAAAATTTTCGAATTTAAAAAAAAAGTGTGCTTCTACATGGCCCCACGAGTTATCTATTTCAATATGTGTAGTGAATGTCATAACACCCTATATATATATATATATATATATATATATATATATATATATATATATATATATATATATATATATATATATATATATATATGTAGATGCAATCTAATTTTTAAAGTCAATTCAGCCTATTATAATATCCACGCTTATATTAAATTCAAAATTAGACCAAGATGTCTTTATATAGACTAGCAAAGATTTATACAACACTACATTTCCAATTAACATTTTCAAATGTAACTTTTTTGCATTAATATACGTCTATATAGTACAGCATTTTATATCACAATTATCATTATTATTTAATTTATTGGAGACATGACATTTAATTTAAATGCAATTTTTTTTTTCTCAAACTTTAATTGGACAATTTAAATTATTTAATTTCGATTGCATAAGGCTACAAATAATATCGAATAATTATGCTGTTTAATTTAACTTTAAATTGGATATAAACTAATTGAGTTACTTGATACATCTCCATTTTTCTATGTAGTATCTAGTTATTCCGCTAGTCCGTAAGAAATTTGCTGGAATGCGCTATATCATAATAACGTCTTTTCCTCCTCCTGGATTTGCTTTGACACCTATTCTACTCTCAATACGCAAACCACTAAGGGCTGTAAATAGGCACAGTAGTGCGTTACAACGCATTCTTGCGCTAATACTTCACATCTGTATGAAGTTCAGCTTGCCACTCCTCGATTAACCCTTTGCGAGCGGTCTTTTATATGGAAAACCTCATCGCTTTGGAACGATTTGTCCAGGATTATGGTTCTCACCGAGTTTAATTTATAACGTGAATCGCTTTTTCCGCACATGGATCACTACTGTAGCACTTTAGGGATTATTTTTTTTTATGGGTCTAGCACACGTGCTACAGGGAAGTCCCTAAAGCGCTCCAGGAGCAGCATGTGTGCGGAAAAAGCGATTCACGTTGTTCTTAAATCGCTGTAAATTGTACTAGGTAGGAAACACAGCCCTGGGCAAATTATTCCACAGGGATGATGTTCTCCATATAAAAGACTGCTTGAAAAGCGTTGTACGCGGAGTAACAAGCTGAACCTAATACGGATGTGAAGTATTAGCGCGACGTGTATTTCTAACATGCACCGCTCTGGGAGGAATTAAGCGGGCTCCATCCTTCAAACACTTTCCGTGAAAATACTTGTAGAACAGACTCAAGTCGCCAACCGTTCTTCGATGTTTCAGCGAATCAAGGCAGCCGGTTAGTTCCGGGTCTCCAATTAAACGAACAGCTCTTCTCTGAACAGAATCCAACAAATGCAGAGTGTGTTTGGTAGCGGAGCTCCAAACATGGGAGCAGTATTCCATAGTTGGTCGAATTTGAGTTTTGTAAAGATTCAACAGTTGTTGTGGAGTGTAAAGCTTTGTGATTTGAAATAATATTCCCAACTTTTGAGAAGCTCTCCTTGCTATGCCTGCAACATGGTCATGCCAGGACATATTTGCTCCCAAATTAACGCCCAACAAATTGAGTAACGATGGTAGGGAAATGGAATGCTCCAACATGACTATGTCAAGTTCAGCAACGTTTACTTTTTTAGAAAAAACTGCCGCCTGGGTTTTTGTAGCGTTAAATTCCACTTGGTTACTGACACCCCAAGATAGAATTTCTTCCAGATCTTTGTTAAGTTGAACGACCTCCTGCCGTCTGCGGATATTCCGCAGCCGATGTCCAAGCGTTCAAAGTGAATGAAGAGATAAGCGTACTGTCATCTGCAAAGCTGTAGATTGGGTTCCCGGTCTTTTCCAGCAGATCGTTAATGTAAATGAGAAAGCGAGTAGGAGACAGTATGGAGCCTTGGGGCACACCGGCGTTGATAGTGAAGGTGTTAGAAAGAAAGCCGCGCTCGATATGCTCTCGGTTCGTTAAAATTTTCACATATCCACATTGCCGTTCTGATTTAGCTCTTGCTTCAGATTTTCTTCGTCAACGATTAAAGTTAAATGGGAGTAGTTAAGAAAAGTGCTTTGAATTGAAGAATTAGCAATTATATATCCGAAAATCATCGAAAAACGGAAGAAACCGAGAAGAGGAATATGTGTACATCCAAGTTTAAGGGCTTGAAAAAGTGAAGGTGACTGTACCGTCATCTAATTGATGACAACGAAAAATTTATAAAGTATTTTAGAATGGATTTTGGAACATTTGAAATGATACTAACAAAAATAGAACCAAAAATTAAGAAGTTCAATACCACATTTCTAGAAAGTATTACTCCACGACAGAACCTAATGGTGTGTCTGAGGTAAGTAAATAGAATTTATTCAAATTTTTAAATCAAACATTGTATAGAAGTGACACAATTATATTAACTTTATTCTTTTTACTTTAATTTTGATTATATCTACCATAATTTAAATGTTCATGTTTTAAGTTTATTTTCTAAAATTACATAGCATTAAGATATATCTGATGGATACCATTCGTTTGAAACTTGCTGCTTGATATTGTTGTGGCATACGAGATGGGTACATTGGGATATGCTGAGTATTTTCCCTAAAATCGAGGCTATTAGTTTAAGGGCTATAATTAAATTGTTGTAAAGTATTTCTATGATCTTCAGTATATGTGTGTTGCGGAAGTAGAGTTGAACAGTCAGGCCAAATAAAGGATGTCCCAAAATTCACGCAAGATTTCAATTTGGCGCCATTTGTATGGTAAAGTGTTGCCAACAAAACAAAAAACGACAGCTGACAGTTCAGGGTTATTAAAAATGGAGTGCTACACGAAAGAACAACGTGTTTTCATTTTTGAGCAATATTTTAAAAATAATGAAAGTTTGGGAGCTACAGTTCAGAATCTTCGTACAAAATATGGTTGGAATAGTGATTTAACCTCATTAACTGTGAAGAGATTAATTGAAAAATTCAGGGAGACTGGATCAATTAGTGATCTTACACGCTCTGGCCGTCCTTCAATAAGTCGTTCGACACAAAACATTGAAGCAGTTCGTGAGAGTGTTGCTGAGACGCCAGGAACATCAATTCGGCACCGTGATCAACAATTGGACATTTCGAGAAGCTCTCTACAGCGTATTCTCACGAAAGATTTGCATCTTCATGCTTACAAAGTTCAATTGACTCAAGAATTAAAGCCTACTGACCACGCACAACGAAGAGAGTTCATTGAATGGATTATGGAACAACAAGTGGATACTGATTTTTCGAAGAAAATCATCTTCAGCGATGAGGCTCATTTCGATCTTGATGGCTTCGTTAATCGACAAAATTGTCGCATTTGGGGTTCAGACAATTCGCGCGTGACTGTTGCGAAACAAAAGCATCCACAACGTGTCACTGTTTGGTGGGGATTTTGGGCTAGAGGCATCATCAGACCATTCTTCTTCGAAAATGCGGTTGGCCAGGCAATAACAGTTAATAGTGATCGTTATCTCGATATGATAATCCAGTTTTTTGTGCCTAAACTGCCAGATATGTATGTGGACGACATGTGGTTTCAATAAGACGGTGCCACATGCCATACAGTCCGAGAAACAATTCAATTACTGCATGAGCCATTTCCTGATCGTATAATATCCCGTTTTGGTGATCAGAATTGGCCGCCCAGATCATGCGATTTAACGCCGTTGGACTTTTTTCTTTGGGGTTTTTTAAAGTCTAAGGTTTAAGCCAACAAGCCCGCGACCACCCACGACTTGAAGGAGGAAATTAAGCGCTATATCAACGAAATTCAGCCACATTTATGCAAAACGGTCATTGAAAATTTCGACAAAAGAGTGCGTATGTGCCAGCAAAGCCGTGGAGGCCATTTACCCTATATGTTATCCCAAATATAACCCTATACTGTATACTTTATGAATCAATAAAAAAATTACAATTTTCAATTATAAACCTGTGTTTTCTATCAAAATTACTTCTTGCGTGAATTTTGGGACATCCTTTATTAGCTGGACAAGATGGCATATTTTCATTGAAACTATCAGACGCTAATGACCACTGTGAAGATGGACCAGGAGAGACCAGAGATCGCTTATTAATTTGTTACGTTACACGGACTTGTTGTCTAGTGCATAACTGAGCGGGTACGGAGTGGAATGGGATCAAAAAACATATTCATACTACCGTGACAAGTCATGATAAGTCCGATCTCGCTCCTACAAAATATTCTTTGAGATGTATCGATATTGGAGCGTTATGAGATCGAAATCTGAGCGATAGTGATAGTCTGAGTACACACGTTTCTTCTGTAAATGTAGTTTATCGAATCGAGAGCGAACCGAGAACATATCGAGCGCGGCCTCATAGTGTGAATCGAGCCTTACCCTGCATATTTTTAGTATTCCATATGGAACACTTATGGGATCACTTCGGTGTCCGTCTGTCTGTCTGTCACACTTGATTTTCTCCGAAACTATTTGACGTAGAAAGTTGAAATTTGGCGCAAATATAGGAACTGATGGCTCAGTGAGAGAGAAAGTTAAATTTTGACTTAAGGGTTAGTTTTGGAGGGTGAATTCAAAAGTTAAAATGACTGATGATTCTTCATAAAGTGTAAATTGAGCGAAAATTATCATGAGTGCATTACGTTTGATAATTTATCTGGTATAAAAAACTATGGAAACTAGGTTCCTTGGCAATATGGTGGAAGTTTCGTTAGTATACTTTTCAGTACATTACTGCTCGCGCATCTCTCTGAGACAAAATAATTTTACTTTATCTGTTTACAATTAAACAAATATTTAAGTTGTGGATATTTGTTTTACACTTTTATTATTAGATTCTAGTTTGAGCTGGATTGATTTATTGGCTATTAGGCAGATAACTATTATACATTATTGACTAAGAAAAAACGTGAAAATACCTATTGGATCTTAAAATATACCAGGTGTACAAGTATGAAATGTGGATTTCAGACAACAGATAGTGCACCAATGCAGTTTGTGCTGTAAAGATTTGACACTGCGCCATTTTGTTGTGTCATCAACAAGTGTCAGATGCGCACTAGTGATAAATTGGAAAAGTGTGTGCATAGTGTTGTGTTGTTGTGTTCAATATGTCGAAATTTATACCGAACAAAGAGCATTCGCGAACAGCATTAATTTTTTGTTTTCATTTGAAGAAAACTGCTGTTGAATCAAACCGATTACTTCGAGAAGCTTATGATGAATATGCTCCATCGCCAGTTACATGTGAATGATGGTTTCGGCGTTTCAAAAAAGGTGACTTCGATGTTGCAGGCAAGGAACGTGGAAAACCGCCAAAAAATACGAAGATGTGTAATTGCAAGCATTGTTGGACGAAGATTATTCGCAAACACAAAAACAACTCGCCGAGCAATTGGACGTTAGTCAACAACCTGTTTTCAATCGGCTTCGAGAGATGAGAAAGATTCACAAGACCGGTAGATGGGTACCACATGAGTTGAACGACAGGCAAGTGAAAAAGCGCAAAAACACGTGTGACATTTTGCTCGCTTGGTACAAAAGGAAGTGGTTTTAGCATCGTATAGTTACAGGGGATGAAAAGTGGATTTATTTTGAGGATCCCAAGAGCAAAAAATCATGGGCAGACCCAGGCGCACCATCCACATCGACCGTAAGACCGAATCGCTTTGGCAGAAAGACGATGCTCTGTGTTTGGTGGGACCAGAGGGGCGTGCTCTATTATGAGCTGTTAAAACCTGGGGAAACGGTTAATACTACACGTTACCAACAACAATTGACCGATTTGAACCGTTCACTGCTTGAAAAAAGGCCAGAATACCGACAGAGGCAACACAAAGTCATTTTTCTTCATGACAATGCTCCATAACATACGGCAAAACCAGTTCGCGACACGTTGGAAGCACTCAGCTCGAAAGTTCTACCTTGTGCGGCTTAATTACCAGACTTGGCTCCTTCCGATTACCACTTGGTTGCATCGATGGATCACCCTCTTGCTGAGCAACGCCTTGGTTCGTACGAAGATGTGAAAAAATAGCTCGCAGCAAAAGGGGAAGATTTTTACTGGAGTGGTATTCACAAATTGCTCGAAAGATGGGAAAAATGTATATCAAGCGATGGAACATACTTTGAATAAAGCACTTTTTATCATTCTTCTGAATTTAACATCTTTTTTTAGAAAAATATCCGCATTTCGTACTTGTACACCTGGTATATATACATGTCAGGGAGCCAATTAACTTAGCCTGGGTAAAAATTTTATTTTCTTTTAAAAGCAATCACCGCACGGAACACTAATTGCGCAAGTCGAACTTGAACTTGGCCGTTTTTTTTATGAGTTTTTCATTTATCAATTTGTTTTTTCATAAATATTTTAAAATCAGACTTTTATGACATATCGCCTACGTTTGCTTAATTATCTTCATCTTCGACTTTCTTTAGTGAGGTGTTTAATCTTACATTAAAAAAAGATTGAGTAAGTCCGAAGAGGAACGAGTAAAAAGAACTCTCCCAATGGTACTAGCAAAAGATGTTTCCCTTAGTAAATCTTTTTGTGCTATTTTTACATTTTTTTACAGTATGATTTGCTGTCCGGTTATTACCGATAAATTGTTTTAAATTTAGCATCCTATCTAAACAAATATTGTCAGATGGTATCAAATTTCTAAGACAAATAAATTTATAGTTTTAGTTACAAAATATGTTCATACATTCGTAAAATTAAGAGAATAAAAAATTTATTCACTGCTTTTCTCAATGTTAACAATGTTAATTTACTTATTTGGTACGCCTTAACGAATACGAAATTAAATAAATTTTGTTTACTTTTCGGTTGTCATTTTTGTAATTTGCATTAATAATTATATTAAATTGTGTAGGATTATAACGTAAGTACTAAACATGAAAGAGGAAAACTATTTTGTTTATTTCAAATTAAACAAATGTTTTATGCGATAAAGTTGTGAGTTTCAGTACCTTTTTTTAATAATAAACAATTAAGATTAATACTTTTGACCTCGATTTAACGAGTAATCTTACTTTCCAGGCTGTTTTTTGTAAATTGTATATTAGAATATTCTTGTTTAGTTACGAGTAGACCACAATACTTATATATTCACAATATGTATTTAAACAAAAAAAGTCCATTGTATCTTATTTCAAATGAATGTTGTTTGTTTATTATATGATGTATACCAGGTGTACAAGTATGAAATGCGGATTTTTTTCTAAAAAAACATGTTTAATTCGGAAGAATGATAAAAAGTGCTTTGCCTAGAAAATTTTCTACAACTGCAACAAATGATGTCCAAGCTTCTCGTTCAACTTGATTCATTGAATTTATGAAGGCAGGATCCTTAATTAATTGTCTTATTTGTGGGCCGTCAAATATCCCTGCTTTGAGTTTTTCTGTGCTCAACTGATGCATTTTTACCCCTATATATGCAAAACAAGACCCATTCTTATCAAGAGCCTTTACAAATTGCTTCATTAAGCCCAACTTTATATGTAACGGAGGAAGTATGATTTTTTCTCTTTCAACCAAAGCGTCGTTAATGACATTCTTTTCCCCAACGTCCATGTTTTCTCTCTGAGGCCAATCTTTTCTAACCCAGTGGTGTGTTTTGTCCCTACTATCCCAGAGGCACAAGAAACACGGATATTTCGTGTAACCACTTTGCTGCCCAAGAAGAAAGTTTACCATTTTTAAGTCTACACAAATCATCCATTGATGTTCGTAATACTTTATCTTCTGCAAGACCAAAGCTATGGTATTATATTCTTCTTTCAGTTTCGTTGAGTGAGCTAGTGGTATTGAACCATATTTATTCCCATTATGTAGAAGGACACATTTTAAACTTCGCTTTGAACTGTCAATAAATAGGCGCCAATCATCTGGAATATATTCAGAAAGTCTCATTTCTTTCATGAGTCCCCTAATTTCGTGACAAAATACAAGATTGTCTTCTTGAGAAAAGAATGGTAGCAGATCTTTTTCTCTTGTACGGTAAAAGGTAATTTTGGTTCCTTGTTCCAGTAAATTTTTGTCGTTCAACCTAGAAGCCAGTACTTCAGAAGCTTTTTTCGATAAATTGAGATCCCTGGTGAGATCATTTAATTCACTTTGATTGAAGCGTTGAGGAACTGATGACGTCCCCTCATAGTCACTGTTAGTTTCATTAGCATCAGAACTTTTATTAGCATCAGAAGAGCGATCAGAGGGAAAATATTCGTCATCAGAGATATGTGGTAGCTGATGAAATGTTGGAGTCGGTATTTCATCTGAGTGCGGGATAGGGCGTATTGCCGAGTCTAAATTGGGATAAGTCCACTTACTGCGGTTATTTCGATTGATTCCATTAGTATTTACTAAACAGAAATAACAATCATTGAAGTGGTTTTTTGGTTCTTTCCAAACCATTGGTACGCCGAATTTTAGACATTTTCTTTTCCCGGTAGTCCACTGCCGTAAATGCTCTGTACAAGTTTTACATACGAGATGCGGGGCCCACGTTTTGTCCTGATCACCAAGCTTAACTCCAAAGTATCCAAGATACGCTTGCTTTACAAAGTCAGTAATAGTTTGTCTGTTTTGTTGAAACATGTATTCTCCGCATATATAGCAAAACACATCAGGTTGATTTACACAACTTCTTCTTGAACTGGAACCTGAACTCATTTTAATTCTGTTCAATAACACAAAAACACTCTTTTCTTAACATAAAATAACACGCCGAATTCGATCTACTCTCATTAGTAAGAACGCACAAACTGACGAGACTTACCCGAGTTAGGTGATTAAAAGGGTCAGTTCAGGTACCTGATAGGCAATGGTTCCACTATTTATAGATTTACCTGGAATTTACTCAATTACAGACTGACGATAAAACCATTGTACCTACATTAATGAATATATAATAATTTTAGAACTCTCATAAATGAATATACTGAATAAAAACCACATTGGTAGATAAGTTGATGTATCTAAAAAAGTAGAGCTGATAGAGAAAAACGGATTGCATGTATAGATTTAGCGTCCCAAATATAGTTAAAATCAGCTCTAAAATCCCAGGCACCAAAACAAAAATATTTTTTTGTTGCCCTGTGTAATCAATTTCGTTTCTTGTTATGCCATCTGGGCTTTGCGATGTCCAACGTCTGTGTTGGACATCGCAAAGCCTGGTCTGGCTTTTGGGAAAATGTATTCGTAACGTAGAAGCTATTTTCGTTTACAAAATTTGGTAACATTTATCCTGTGCTGTTCCTCGTATGTAGTATTTGACCATAAATGAGGTTAGAAATGAATCTCTTTCTACAAAGCATTGTTTATAGACGTGCCAACAATAGTCTAAAAAAAAAGGAAAAAAGAATATCCTTTACCGACTACAAATTCTTACTTGACCGACTGTACAATTCTTGTTTATTTGATTTAACAAAGTCCGATTTTTATGTAAAGAAAAATAAGTTTTTGATATGGAGATACAATGTAGGAACAAATTCCATTTCATTATATTATTAATCTCTATTTACCAAAAACAAAAATCGAGCTCAAACTCAAGGCAACTAAATTAATACATCAAATAAAATTTTCACACAACAAATATGTAATAAAATGAAAAATAGGTCTTTGTAAACACCGAAAACTAGGTCACATATCTATGGTCATTAATCGCAATAACTACAGGGTGGGTCTAGAATTCTGTACGACAGGAAATTGTTAATAGTTTTCGACTCGATGTTGATGCGTTGGCGTATGTTATTTATTAGGATTGTTTTGTGTTGGAATGAAAAACAGCTGAATGAAACGAGCACGGTTCGAATGACATTAAACAAAATTGGTATAAAAAAGGACATCCAAATTATCTTTATTTAATGACGTTTAATTAAAAAAAGGCACCACAAAAAAAGCGGTATATTCAATTCCGTAACGTAAAAAACAAATTACAAGTGTTAATAAACTGATTATTCCTGAGACTTTGTACTGTTTTGAACAGTAAAACGAGGACGATTAAAAAAAAAGTCAAATTAGTTTGACCTTTTAGTGGATGGAACACTTATAAAATCACTTCGGTGTCTGTCCGTTTGTCACACCCGATTTTATTCGAAACTATTTGACATAGAAAGTTGAGATTTGGCACTAATATAGGAATTGATGGATTCATCAGAGCGGTGTAGTTTTAAAAGTTAAATTTTGACTTAAAAGGGTTATTTGTGGGAGGTGAAATCGGAAGAGAATTTTTTTTTTTTTACCAGCTCATCGAGTGGGATGTTAAATAAAAGCTTGTGAAAACAGTTCAAAAATATATATAATGTAATACTTGCGCACACTTTTTTATATTATTTTTAAAACATTGCTGTCCCTCCCCCTTATCCCGAAAAATGCCGATCAAAAAATTTTGATAAAATTCTGGAATATTCTCCACAGGGTGTAGATTGAACGAAAATTATCACGAGTGTCTTACGTTTAATAATTTATTTAGTATAAAAAAATATATTTTTTAAAGGCAACGTACGGAACACTAATTGTGCAAGTCCGACTTGCACTTGGCCAGTTTTTTTTTTTTTTTTTTTTTTATTGGTCTAGCACACGTGCTGCAGGGAAGTCCCTAAAGCGCTCCAGGAGCGGCACGAGTGCGGAAAAAGCGATTCACGTTGTTCTTGAATCGCTGTACCTGTACGCTGTTATATTTAGTTTTTCCTTAATCGCTCTTGTTTCGTTGTAATTTAATCTTACGTAAATAATTTTTTGAGAGATGTTTAGCACCAAAACTTCGAAAAGAATAAAGAAGTGACCGATTTCTAACTTAGGAGACGTTAAGCTCTGTTAAACTGCACACTCCTTTTCGACTGAAAGAAGGATGTTATTCTTCATACATTTGCACATGGCTTTTTATATGGTTATGGTTACAGAAGTAAATAACCGGTCAAGTGCAAGTTGAACTTGCACAATTAGAGTTTCGTACGTTGATTGCTTTTAAAATAAAAAATTTTGTTACGGAGGTATAAAATGATAAACGACTTCACAAAATGCACCCCAAATGAATTTTTGAACAAAGTTTTTTTCCGATCTTCACTGAAAACGGATGACCTTGAAATTATTAAAGGTAATGCACTCGTGACAATTTTCGTTCAACCTACACCCTGTGGAGAATATTCCAGAATTTTTTCAAAATTTTTTGATAAGTACTTTTCGAGACAAGGGAGGGCAGCGATTTTTCGCGATTTCTTAAAAAAATACAAAGTACTAGTATTACATTATACATATTTTTGAACTCGTGTTTTTAAAAGATTTCGTTTGACACTCCACTCGATGACCTTGTAAAAACTGTTTTTTTCACTTCCGATTTCACCCCCCAAAACTAACCCCTTAAGTCAAAATTTAACTTTCAAAACTACACAGCTCTGATGAGGCCGTCAATTTCAACTTTCAAATATTTTCGGAGAAAATCGGGTGTGACAGACAGACAAACGGACAGATACCGAAATGATCTTATAATATATTTCTTTTACGACTTATCAGTTCTCTACTCCGGTATTTGCAGATGCCTTTTGATTGTTGATATTTTACAGACTAGCATCCATTCAGTGGAAATTGTTACACCCTGCCTTTTAGACACTGGGGGCTAGAGAAGAGGCTTATAGAAGTAAGGGGCATTTCTTTAAGGAAAGAAAATCATTAGAAACGGAGCTACTTATAGAGGGGAAGGCGCCAATAGATAAACGTTGGATGTCAAATGATAAGTAGAGCACCAAGTTCCTTGATGAAAGAAAGACCCTCATGAACTGGGCCTCTAAAAGTTCGGACCTTTCCTTAGACAGTAAACTAAAAATCGATAATCTAGGTGTGAAGATTATTTACAGAAAACAACCATTTTATACCGTGGAATTACACCTAATTTTTATATCGATGACCTGGGGGTAAAGCCGGGTTTTTAAGAGAGAATTATTTTCTACATTCATAGGGGCGGGAGGGGAAATATTCCCTATACGCTTCAGCTTAAAAAATAATGCAGTTCGCATTAAAATCTCCCAGTGACTTAACATAACACGTAGTAAAGACAAGGAGATAGGGGAGTGGTAGAGGAAGGTAAGTATAAGAGAATGGGTTGTAAGAGGGCGTGAGGGTAAGGGTGAGATCCATAAGACAAAGCAAGAAGAGCTAAGAGTAGAGGGAGGTTGAGGTAAGAGGGGTGATAGGAAATAAGGTTAAGAAAAGTAGTAGGCCGGAGATATTCATAAACCTGAATAACAAATATATGTATATGTATATATATATATATATATATATATATATATATATATATATATATATATATATATATATATATATATATGTATATATATATATATATATATATATATATATATATATATATATATATATATATATATATATATATATATATATACAGTGGCGTGCAATAGTTTCCGGCCAGTCACATTACGTACTCTAATTTATTAAAAAATAACCGGTCAAGTTCAAGTTGAACTTGCGCAATTAGTGTTCCGTACGTTGATTGCTTTTCAAATAATTTGTTACAGAGGTATAAAATGATCAGTGACTTCACAAAACACACCCCAAATGAGTTTTCAACAAAGTTTGTTTCTTACTAAAATCTGATGACCTTGAAATTTTTGTTTTTTTTATATACCAGATAAATTATTAAAGGTAATGCACTCGTGATAATTTTCGTTCAATCTACACCCCGTGGAGAATATTTCAGATTTTTTTCAAAATTTTTTGATAAGTACTTTTCGAGATAAGGCGGACAGCAATTTTTGCGATTTTTTAAAAATAATAATACAAAGAAAAGTGCGCGCAAGTATTACATTATATATATATATATATATATATATATATATATATATATATATATATATATATATATATATATATATATATATATATATATATATATATATATATATATATATATATATATATATATATATATATATATATATTTATATATATATATATATATATATATATATATATATATATATATATATATATATATATATATATATATATATATATATATATATATTACTCGTATTTTCATAAGCTTTCATTTGACACCACACTCGATTACCTAGTAAAAAAAATTTTTTTTCACTTCCGATTTCACCCCCCAAAACTAACCCCTTAAGTCAAAATTTAACTTTCAAAACTACATGGCTCTGATGAGGCCATCAATTCCTATATTATTACCAAATTTCAACTTTCTATGACAAATAGTTTCGGAGAAAATCGAGTGTGACAGACGGACAGACACCGAAGTGATCTTATAAGTGTTCCGTACGGAACACTAAAAAGATTAATGATTTTTAATCATTATGAGATGTGAGTATGAGAGATAGGAAACAAAATAATATAGTAAAAGAATATTATTTATGTTTGTGAATCTATTCATTATTATTATTCTTATATTTATATGTGCAAAAGTTTCCGGCCACTTTGTACTATGAGAAAAATTATTAGTCCATATGCTCTATAATAGACTTAAATTATATTTTTATGTTAATATTTTGGAGCCATACTCTTGGCAGCGATAACAGCCGCACAACGATGTGGCATTGACTCAATTAATCGATTAATTCAAGCAGGTGGAATTTTATCGCATTCTTCCTTCATTGATTTGAATAATGCGGCTTTATTTGAATATGTATGCTTTCGAACTTGACGATCTAGCATTTCCCATAAGTGTTCTATTGGGTTCAAGTCCGGTGATTGAGATGGCCAGCTTAAAACTCTCACATTTGAAGCAGAAAACCACTGTTTTAACAACTTGGATGTATGTTTGGGGTCATTATCCTGCTGAAATATCCAATTCTGCGGCAATGTTTCTTCAGCATATGATAACAAATTGTTTTCTAAAATGTCTTTGTAAATATCAGCGTTCATATTTCCGTTGATCTCGATCAATGGACCGACCCCTTGTGCAGAGAAAATTCCCCAAACCATCACACTTCCTCCACCGTGTTTTACAGTAGGAATTTGGTACCGAACATCATTTCTCGTACCAATAGGACGTCATACATGTTGTCTACCATCGCTTCCAAAAAGATTAAATTTAGATTTGTTTGAGAAAGTTACTTTTTTTCCAATCTTTGAATGTCCAATTTAGGTGATCGGGCCTTCTTGTTCTTTTTACTGATTAATGGTTTTTTAATACCTATACGGCCAAAAAGTCCCACACCATGTAGTCTTCGTGTCACAGTACTACGACTAACATTAGCTAGGTTTTCATCCTTTAGCTCGCGTGCAATTTCGGCGGCAGTTTTCTTGATATCCGCATTTGATTTACGTTTAATGATACGATCTACTTTTTTAGACGTTTTTTTTTGGTCTTCCACTACGCGGACGATCTTTTAAACCATATCCACAACGGTATTTTATCGATAATAACGAAGCAATCTCACGAGAAGACTTTCCTTCTTTTGAAAATTTTATTACTCTCTCACGAATTTAGATTTGCATATGCCGAGCCATGTTTGTGCTCCCACGACCTTTTAAGAACTAAATGTGAACATTCAACGCGCTATTATTCATAAATACGTCCTACTGCGTCAATGTATATTATGTGGCCGGAAACTTTTGCACATATAAATATAAGAATAATAATAATAAATATATTCACAAAGATAAATAATATTCTTTTACTATATTATTTTGTTTCCTATATCTCATACTCACATCTCATAATGATTAAAAATCATTAGTCTTTTTATAAATTAGAGTACGAAATGTCACTGGCCGGAAACTTTTGTACGCCACTGTATATATATATGAAACTTGGTAAATTAAACTATTTTTTCCTATGTATCAATAATACAAAATTTTTGTATAAATTGGCATATTAGAAAAAAATTCATTTAAAGATATGAGAGAGATCTTTCAAGGCTTATTTTCAACATGCCTTTATCGTTATCATTATTAGAAGCATGCGTAATATAAATGCGAAGATACTGCACGTAAAAAAGATTTTACAACTATTAAAATAAGCACTTTCTTATTGTGTTTTTTTTTTATTAACGAAGTGGTGAAGTGAACATCAATTCATTTTTTTTCTAATTTCGATTTTGTGTTATTTTTGTGATTTGTTTTCTTTTTCCTGGTTTGAATCGAAAATGTGTTAAGAAGGCTCAAATGGGTTGGACCATAATAAGACACGGTATAATCCTTTCTAAAAAAAAATAAAATTATATCTTTGCATGCAGTGGACAGATTTCGGTGATTTTTTTTAAAAAAAGACCTACTTATCTGCCTTTTCAGATGGCTTCTTCCCTTTAATTTTCCGCATGCTTAAAATAAAGATAACAAAGACGTCGAAAATAAGCGCTACAAAGTCTCTCTATAAAATCAAAATAGTTTCTGGCCTTAAAATGCTATTATTTTGTTGCCTGACTTCCAAAAATATTAAAAATCTCGCTCAAAGCAGCCTTTGTGGTTTTTAATGGTTAATTTTTATTATACGATCCACCTGGGTTGTAAAATTTAAAACATACGAAACACGAGACCACTTTTATGAGCTATTTTATTATATTTCCAGAATTAAAATAAAAACAAGCTTTATTTACACGAAAAAGTTTTTAACTGCCGTTGGAAATATGTAAAAACATACCTACGAAAATGTTTAACTAACGTTCCACACCAAAATTGAAAAACGGACCACTTATGGAATTATTTTGGTGTCTATCTGTCTGTCACAGCCGATTTTATCCCAAACTACCTAGAAGTTCACATTGTAGAAAGTTGTTTTAGCCATAACAAACAAGTTTATGTCCGAATCTTACATATTGATTTTTGAAAACTCTGATCATGTTATACCTCCGTAATAACATTTTTTTATTTTAAAAGCGGTACGGAACACTAATTGAGCAAATCTGACTTGGATATACCGATTTTTTTTATTAGCTTTCTTCCACTAACCTAAGAAAATTAGCAGAAGGGGGTATAGAGGAATGGTTTAGTGAGTTGCTAACAATTACCGCTGGGCAGAGGGATTATTAGAATTCTACTCTACGTATATAAAAATTAATATCAATTACTAAAATTGAAGTCCATATTTCAGCAGTTAATAAGTGTTCTCTCGCGTGTTAAACCATCGCGAGACGCATTTCCTCGTATCACAACTCCTCAGTCGAGCTAGAATCGACATAGGGAGATGCCTTCAAAACTACAGTTACAGCATTCACAGATGCTGATTGTTGTATCTTACCGATTCCTTATGCTAGTACTATGACAAGTAATTTGAGTTTTGTTATGTTTTATGTCAATCTTAGTTTGGCTGATGAGTCGTGATACGACAAGACGAGCTCCGAGAGGGATTGGTAGATGCAAGAACAGTAAATAGCTGCTGAAATATGGCCTTTGTTCAATTCTAGTAGTTGACATTGATTTTTATGTGCTTCGGGTAGAATCCTAGCAATCGCGTTGTCTATCGGTAATTATTAGCAATTCTTCTATCGGTCTGTGGCTTTAAACAACTTCCAACAGAGGACAAGTATACCTTTAACTATCTTTTAGTAGCCAGACATGCCAATTGTTGTACTTTACTGATTCTTTGTGCTACTATTGTGATAAGGACTTTGAATTATGTTCTTTTTTTTGTCGATTCGAGTTCGGCTGATGAGCAGTGCTATGACAAAATGCAGTCTGACATAGATTGACACATAATGGAACAGCAAATAACAACTGAAATATGAATTTTGTTGAGTTTTAGTAGTCGGTATTGATCTAAGAAAAATTTCCCAGAATCCCCCTTGCATAAAATTTGAATCAGTCATCCTGGAATTATAAATCAGCAAACAGAAATTCAATTAGGAAATAAAAATTCCGATATTCTTATTTCGAAATAAGCATCCATTTGAAACATAGAAAAACATTGTAAATTAACATGATTTCAAATAAAAATTATCACAGATCAATAAATTTTTATCCGATAATATTATGTACGTACTTCAAAAGTAGCGACAGAAAACAACAATTTTTATCTGAAGTTTTACAGTTGTCAAAGGACCTTGCATATAATATTCTGATAAGTATATGAGGTGCAGTTTTGTCAAACTCCATTTCATGTAAGCGAGAGTTGTATTTTTTGTTGCAAATGGTTCTGATTGGTTAACTTCAATTATTCTAACAACTGGATTGGATAAAAATGACAATCTCATTTTGCAATTCGCTATTATGTAGAGCAAGTATAAAATGGGCCACAGGATTTTACAGGGAAACTATTTGACCCCATATTAACCGTTATTCTGCTTGAAGTGAAAAGATCAAACTTAAAACAGACATAATTCAAAAAGCTATAAACGGACGGACGCTCGTTTTAACATTTTTATTGGCCAAATTTCATAACATATTAAAGAATTTTAGTACATCTATAAATAGAATTGTAACTAAAGGTATCTGAAGGTTAAAGAGGGAGCCAAAGATACGGGACGATATTTCAACAATGAACACGGGCACAGGCACAGGCACAGGCACAGGCACAGGCACAGGCACAGGCACAGGCACAGGCACAGAAAATATAGCTATCGCTACACAAAGATAAGTCGGCTTTCTACCACCGGCACGTAAAGATGTGCAAAATAATCTCGAGGTTCTAAGTCACTATCACTATCACTATAAGCCTAGTTCTATCCAATGCTGTATGTAGGCCTTCCCCCTAAATTTCCATCTCAATCTATTTGCAGCTGCTGTCATCTATCCAACACCCGTAACCCTCTGTATATCATCCTGCCATCTTGTTATGGGCTGTCCTATGCTCCTTTTCTGTTCTCGTGGTCTCCATTCTAATGTTCGCTTGGTCCATCGATCATCGAAGTTCTGGTCTTCTCTAATTTCTTGCAAAACTTTATGTAGTGTAGGTACTGTACTTTTGCACAAGTAGTGTTCCGTACGTTGGTTGCTTCTAAAATAAAAAATGTTGTTACAGTGGTATAAAATGATCAGTGACTTCACAAAACACACCCCAAATGAGTTTTCAACAAAGTTTGTTTCCAATCTTTACTGAAAATTGATGACCTTGAAATTTTTGTTTTTTATATACCAGATAAATTATTAAAGGTAATGCACTTGTGATAATTTTCGTTCAATCTACACCCCCTGAAAAATATTCCATAATTTTTTCAAAATTTTTTGATCAGTACTTTTCGAGATAAGGTGGGGGGGACAGCGATTTTTCGCGATTTTTTAAAAATAATACAAGTATTCCACACTGACTTACCAAGTCAAGTATTATAAAACTTTAATTTAAATTATTTCAAATGTTATTTTATCCGATTGATT
The DNA here is from genome assembly GCA_019049505.1 of Pachyrhynchus sulphureomaculatus. Lineage (NCBI taxonomy): Eukaryota > Metazoa > Arthropoda > Insecta > Coleoptera > Curculionidae > Pachyrhynchus > Pachyrhynchus sulphureomaculatus. The sequence goes on from CM032449.1 coordinate 184,529,291, forward strand.
TCAAAATTCAATATTTTTGGCATCCAACTCCAAACAGAAAGACGTGAACAAACCAAGAACGAAAAATATTTCGAAAACAGCACGGTGATAATATTTTTATTATGTGAAACAAGACGAAACAGATTTTCGAAAATTGTTTGATCTGTTTTTAAATCCTCCGAACGAACAACATACATAAAATTTTCAAACATACGAGCGTTATGTTTAGTAAAGTATCAGATTTTAATAAAAACTTCATGTTCTGTCTTTATTTAATACACCGAAATGAAATATGGAAGTGTATTAATAAAATAAATCTATTTTTATTTCAGTCAATTTATTCAGCCTATCTGGCCTGAAAATTTACGATGTCGGTTTGTAAGCTAAACATTTTTGTGAAACAGATGTTTTAAAAGATAGATAACAACAAAATTGGGTTTAAACAAAACCAGTTAAGTGGAAATCGCCCTTATAACATGTGTTTACGAATGTCTAGTTATTTTTTTATTATCTCATGCTATTATCTATGCTACTCTACTATTCCCGGACTTTTCCAGGTTTTTCCAGGACCAATAACTTATTTTTCCTTGATTAGTGCAGTAAAAAAAGGTCAAAATAATAATGAGATAGACATAGTTTAGATACAGCAATGTTATGATTTTATTCTGTCTGAGGTATCACCGGGAATATTGTGCTGAGTTTTGGACCTCGAAAAACTTATGCTCTTTTATTTATAAACTTTTTAAATTTTTAAAACGCGTTTTTTGGGCTTAAAATGTGAATAATTTCGGTTATATAAGTCGGAACGAGAGAAAAAAAAAACAAACTCTTCATAATGCAATTTCCAACAAATCCTCGTTTAAGTCGTTCAAATGTGTATATAACCTACAAAATTGAAAAACAGGCAAAAGACTCTTTTTTTCATTTTGTTGTACAGCTCGACTTTCAGAAAATATACCTTTTGTATCCTACATCCTACAAAAATATTGCACCCAGTGGGCATAATTGATCGGTTATTTAAAATTTAAATTGCCCGCCTTTTTGTGCTATTTTAGTGTTCCGTACAGAACACTTATAAGATGAGTTCGGTGTCTGTCCGTCTGTCTGTCCGTCTGTCTATCTGTCTGTCTGTCCGTCTGTCACACCCGATTTTCTCCGAAATTATTTGTCATAGAAAGTTGAAATTTGGTAATAATATAAGAATTGATGGCCTCATCAGAGCCACGTAGTTTTGAAAGTTAAATCTTGACTAAAGGGGTTAGTTTTGGGGGGTGAAATCGGAAGTGAAAAAAAAATTGTTTTACTAGGTCATCGAGTGTGGTGTCAAATGAAAGCTTGTGAAAACACGAGTAAAATATATATATATATATATAATGTAATACTTGCGCGCACTTTTCTTTGAGTTATTTTTAAAAAATCGCTGTCCACTCGCCTTATCTCGAAAAGTACTTATCAAAAAAATTTGAAAAAAATTCTGGAATATTCTCCACGAGGTGTAGATTGAACGAAAATTATCACGAGTGAATTACCTTTAATAATTTATCTGATATATAAAAAAACAAAAATTTCAAGGTCATCAATTTTCAGTAAAGATTGGAAATAAACTTTGTTGAAAACTCATTTAGGGTGTATTTTGTGAAGTCACTGATCATTTTATACCTCCGTAACAAAATTTTTTATTTTAAAAGCAATCAACGTACGGAACACTAATTGCGCAAGTTCAACTTGCACTTGACCGGTTATTTTTTCAACGCCAGCTTTCCGATGTTATTAAAAAAAAATTTTTTGGAGTCATTTTAACCGTTCTTTCTTATATTTGTTTATTAATTAAATAACAACAAATGCTTTTTGAAAAAAAAATTGTTAATGAAAATAGATTTTTTTTTTAAATAAAGGTCTCGCGTTTCTATACCAAATTTTCAATGTTTTTTTTTTCAAAATGGTCGAAAAAAGGCATTTGTTGTTATTTGATTAATCAACAAATGTAAAAAAAAAATGTTAAAATGACTCCAAAAAAATTTTTTTAATGCCATCGGAAAGCTGGCGTCGCGACCTAACTTTTGAAAAAAAATCCATTTTGGATCAAATCGCATAAAATGGCGGGAAATTGAAATTCTAAAAAAACAAATTCAATGGTGCCCACTGAGTTCAATGTACCAAAATTTCAGGGTATTTTTTGCTATGAAAAAAGTAATATTTTACGAAAGTTTCAAGCCGATCGGTTCATTTAGTCGACGTGTACAATAAAATGAAAAAAAAAAACAGTTGTTTGCTGTTTTTTTCAATTTTGTAAGTTATGTACGCACTTAAGCGACTTAAAACTAAGGAGGATTTATTGGAAATTTCATTACGAAGCCTTTGGTTTTCTTTTTGTCTTAATCCGACTTATATAACCGGAGTTATTCACATTTTAAGCTAAAAAATTAAATTGTTTTTAAACAAAAGAGCACAAGTTTTTCGAGGTCTAAAACTCAGGACAATACTCCTGGTGATTGCCCAGAGAAGATAAAATCATAATATTGCTGTATCTAGACTGTGTAATTTCAAAAGCTTTTTTTACTGCACTAGATGTTTTCGAAGCGATTACGCAGTAATTCATTATTGTCAGGTGTCCGTCGAAAATTGCGGTGCGTTTCAAAATTTCGCAGGCTAAGGTTATATAACGAAATAATATTAACTCGCGCCGATAGGTGGCAGTAGGTGTATCCCTAACAATTCAAGTTTCAACTTGACAGCTCGTTGGTTTGTTCAGAATGCACGTTTACGTCAAGGTCTAATGGTGTCTCCGTGATTTTTGCAATGGATAAGAAAAATAAAAAGTGCATGTATGTGAAATTTTGCTTTAAACTCGAGAAAAGTACTACTGAAACGTATAAAATGAGTCGAAAAACAGTTGGGGACGCAGCCTTGAGCCTTACGCAAATTTTCAAGCGGTTTTCGCGATTAAGGGCCAGCCGAACTGAGCGAAAAGAAAGGATAACGATTTCCCTTATTTAGGAACTTATATGTAAGAGAGGTTATTTGAATTCTTATCGCTATTATGATAGAGCCTTTTTTTTCCTACTTACGTATACAAACAAGAGAATACAGTAAAATTGAAACGATAATCTTTTATTGCAAATAACACTGACACTGAACAGTTAATTAGTGTTCAGATTATGTTGGGATTTTGCAATCTTTAGTATAATGGCATAATAGTGTGTGTAGTGCTAATTTCAAATGAAATTTTATTTATCGCATATTCGTATTACCTTCGAAATATTGAAGGAAGTGATAGCAACCTGCTAAACACAATTTTAATTTAGAAATTTGTGTTGACCCATCAAATACTAATTACCGGTGTACTTAACTAGGAAATACCAGGTGTACAAGTATGAAATGCGGATTTCAGACAACAGATGGTGCATCAATGCAATTTGTGCTATAAGGATTTGACACTGCGCCATTTTGTTGTCGCCAACAAGTGTCAGACGCGCAAAAGTGATAAATTGGAGAAGTGTGTGCATAGTGTTGTGTTGTTGTGTTCAATATGTCGAAATTTATACCGAACAAAGAGCATTTGCGGACAGCATTAATTTTTGAAGAAAACTGCTGTTGAATCATACCGATTACTTCGAGAAGCTTATGGTGAATATGCTCCATACCAAGATACGTGTGAACGATGGTTTCGGAGTTTCAAAAGTGGTGACTTCGATGTTGTAGACAGGGAACGTGGAAAACCGCCAAAAAAATACGAAGATGTGGAATTGCAAGCATTGTTGGACGAAGATGATTCGCAAACTTAAAAACAACTCACCGAACAATTGGGCGTTAGTCAACAAGGTGTTTCCAATCGGCTAGGAGAGATGGGAAAGATTCACAAGACCGGTAGACGGGTACCACATGAGTTGAACGACAGGCAAATGGAAAAGCGCAAAAATACGTGTGACATTTTGCTCGCTCGGTACAAAAAGAAGTCGTTTTTGCATCGTATAGTTACAGGCGATGAAAAGTGGATTTATTTTGAGGATCTCACATGCAAAAAATCATGGATAGACCCAGGCGCACCATCCACATTGACCGCAAGACCGAATCGCTTTGGCAGAAAGACGATGCTCTGTGTTTGGTGGGACCAGAGGGGCGTGGTCTATTACGAGCTGTTAAAACATGGGGAAACGGTTAATACTAAACGTTACCAACAACAATTGACCGATTTGAACCGTTCTCTGCTTGAAAAAAGGCCAGAATAGCGAAAGAGGCAACACAAAGTCATTTTTCTTCATTTCTCCATCACATAAGGCAAAACCAGTTCGCGACACGTTGGAAGCACTCAGCTGGGAAGTTCCCCCCGATTATCACTTGTTTGCATCGATGGGTCACGCACTTGCTGAGCAGCGCTTTGGTTCGTACGAAGGTGTGAAAAAATGGCTCGATGAATGGTTCGCAGCGAAAGGGGAAGATTTTTACTGGCGTGGTATTCACAAATTGCCCGAAAGATGGGAAAAATGTATAACAAGCGATACTTTGAATAAAGCACTTTTTATCATTCTTCCGAATTTAACATGTGTTTTTAGAAAAAAAATCCGCATTTCATACTTGTACACCTGGTATATGAAAAAAAAAATCCTAACCCAACCTTGTCATTCCTTGGAGTTAATATTGCGCATGCTTGGGATAACGATAAGGACAAAGGCATGTGAAAAATAAGCGTTGCAAAATCTCTCTAAATTCTCTATTATCTTCTCCGTTATTATTACCAAGTCTAATTTTTTTTGTTATTATAAATTAAATTCAATAAACTGTCTAGTATGACAGAGTAATTTTTTAAATTAACACTTGGTGAAAGTTGCATACGTATAAATAATAAACAATATATTAGCCTAGTGCAAAAAAGATCTTTCAAAAAATGCTGCTTTCAAATGCTAAGTCAGTTAGTTTTAAAATTTATTACAGTGAACGCGAAATGCGAAATGTTTATGATCCATAACTTAACTAGATGTTTAGTTTTAATTTATTTTAATTTATTGTTTGCTTTAATGGACTTTTTTGGCAATTAAATTATGATTATTAAGATGTTTTTACCATTGTGAATTTTAATTGGTGCTATACCAAGCTAAAAAAATATATGTGCATTCGTCAAGAAAATGATTCAAATCCCATATACGAGGGCGTACGAATAAATTTCTAGCCGAACATAGGAAAAAAAAATCCGCATCTCATACTTGTACACCTGAGGGGGCTAAAACAGTGAAATATGGGGATGATCAATTAGTTCAAAGCCTAATTCGTTTAGTTTTTGCAGGACTTACAGCGATTTGTATTGAGGCGTATTGTTTTGCAAAAACATCAACACTTAAGATTCGTTTCTTCGGCGTTTTCCCATAATTTCTTGGCAAAGTTTATTTATTAACGAAGTATAACATTTTTGAGTCATTCTCTCGCCATGTTTCAAGTAATCTGGAAGAAGTATTCCACTCCTTTGACTGTTCCTTTGCCTCTGAATTATAATGAGAGACCTACGTTTCATCTATAGTTATCATTCAATCTAGAAAGTGATGAATCATCTTTAAGACGGCCTCAGAGTAACTTGGATTATGTGATTCTCAGTCGGTTTTTTGTCGGCGTTCCAATTAACTGATAATTTTCTCATACCCAAATTAGAAGGGACAATGGAAAAAACACGTTCGTATAAAATATTCAGAGTCTCTGTTACACGTTTTAACTCAATTCGTCGATTTTTCAAAATCATTTCCTATATAGCCTCATCATTATCTAGAGTAGACACAAAAACGGGTCTTGTCAGTCTTCATCACTGACGTAGGTGTTTTCTCTCTTGAATCCGCAACCCCCTTTTCTATATTAGAGTGGAAACTACATTGTTCCTTCAATGTAATAAGTATGTTGTCGTAAATTTCTCTAGCCGACAGTCAATTCAGAAAGAGGTAGTTTATTACCGATCGATATTAAATAAATAAATAAATAAATAGATATCGTCTTTATTAAGATGTTAATTACATGTGATGTGAGTACATATTACCCACACACATCGTGTAGTAGAAGAGGCGAGATTTAACCATCGGTTACTCTTACATCTAACCTCTTCAACACACAACGCGGTTACAAACAAAAATGAAGCAACAATTACATACTAACATAGTAAAATCAATAATCGAGAAGATACATCAAAATACAAATAAACTACGTCTGAGAATTCTGCTTATTTAACAGCTCTTCCCTATATAATTGACGAAGTCGGCCAATAGTGCACGTTTTCAGTTCTGGATTCATAGTATTGTATATATTTACTGCATTATATGTAAAACTGCGCTGAAACAAGGCAGTGTGATGCTGAGGCATAGTCAAGCGATCAGGCCGTCTAATATACCTATCATGTACCAAATTTCGGGATACTAGCTTCTCCCTTAAATAAATCGGGACTGAAGTTCCTAAGAGCCTCATTAAGAATATTACGAAGTGCAATTGCACAGTATTAGCAAAATTTAACCATTTTAACTTATTTATTTTTAAAGATATATGATCATATTTTCTCAAATGGAACATAAACCTACAGCAGACGTTCTGTACATACTGCAATCGTCTCCTTGAAAGCGCATCCAAGCAAGAATAGTACACAATACTACAATAATGAAATGAAGACAAACAACATCAAAGATTCACACAATTTTTTCCTCATCTTAAAATTCAGAATAAAACGATTTGCATATAAAACCTTCATTTTCGCATAACTTTTTTGTAGGAGCACCCTAACATGTTCCCGGAATCTGAGATGTGTATCAATGCAAATACCCAAATTCTTGGCACAATCAGAAAACAGCAAATCCTGATCAGCCAGCCTCAGTCTCAAAGCCATGCTCAAGGTTGGTCGCCGATTTTCCTTGCAAAACAATAAAACTTGAGTCTTGTCTGGATTTAGCCTCAAATAAACTGACAAAGCCATGAGATCCTGATTTAAATTTTCTGCTGCAGACTTAGGATCCGATGGTTCAAAGAAATGAAGCAACTGTGTGTCATTAGCATACGACTGAACCGATGAATATACAGCAGTTTGGAATATATCAAAAGTATATATAAGAAACAGAAGAGGCCCCAGTATTGAACCCTGGGGCACTCCGGAGATAATTTTACCAGCAGTTGAACAAACATCATTCATTCGCACCCTCTGCTGTCTACCCGACAAATAGCTATAGAAAAATTGTACGGAGTGATCAGCGAAGCCCAGATAGTGCAGTTTAGCACAAAGTAGGTTATGATCCAGCACATCAAAGGCTTTCGAATAATCCAGCAAGACTGATATAACAGCCATATTTTTATCGATAGCTCTGATTATGCTATCCGTTAAATTCAATAAAGCCGTTGATGTGCTATGACCCCTCCGGAAGCCAGATTGATGCAAGGGAAGCAACTCATTTGTCAAGAGATATTCTGAGACCTGTGTATGTACTGCCCTCTTCAAGACTTTTGACATAACTGGTAACAAACTAATTGGACGCAAATCTCTGACGGTTAAAGGATTTTTAACTTTAGCAACAGGGCACACAATAAACTCTTTCCAGCTCTCCGGAAAATACCCACTCTCCAGGCAACAATTAACAATATGGGTTAGATGATATAAGATAATAGGTAAACTAAGTTTAAGCATAAAAAGTGTCAAACCATCTTTTCCAGCAGCATTGCACTTTATACTATTAACACACCTGCAAATTGACTCAGGGGTTTCCATTAGGAAATTAAAGTTCAGATCTAAATTCCTCTTATTGTTACTGTAATAATATACGAGTATTTTACTAGCACAGTTGTTAGACTTTCGGAAAACGCTTAAAAAGTATTCATTTATATCATTCACATTGGCTAAATGTGCAGGCAGACGAGGGGTATCTTTTGAAGCCGTGTAAACATTGCATTGCTGAAGTCCCTTCCATAATGATTTTGCATTCTTTTGTGTCTCTAAATATTCAAGATATCCCAATTTTTCACGACACACACTGTAAAGGGTGAGATTTCTCATTTCTTTGTAATATTGATGACTCTCCTGAGTTTTATTTCTCTTAAACTGAGCTAGTGCTCGGTCTCTTTCTATCATTAGCGCTTTCAAAGCAGGTGTTAGCCAGGGAGCTGGAGGCTTGTTTACTCTTACCGTTCTGAGAGGACAATGGTCCCTAAACACGCCTGATAAATGAAAATTAATAAATCTGACCTTGTCCTCAATATCCTCAATATAATAAATGTCATCCCATGATATGCGCTGTAGGTCAGTATAAAAATTGTCCTCATTAAAGTGCTTAAAATCTCTGTAAGTTATGAATTTTTGTCGGCATAATTTTGCGAAAATATTTAATTTACAATATGTTAATTTATGATCACTTATATTTTCCGCGTCTAAAGTGCCCACTGAGACAACACACTCCTCATCCATAACAAAAATAGGATCCAACAATGTTGAAGTTTTTTGAGTAACTCTAGTTGGCTCATTGATGACTTGGGCAAAACCAAGGGTGTCAAACACTTCTGACATAGGATTAGGTAAACAATCCGGCATCATGTTAATATTTAAATCACCCAGAACTATAACACGTCCATACAATGCCAAAACCTCAGGGAGAACCTGGTCAAGAAAATTAACAGAGTCTAGAATATTGTTTTTGGTGCGATATATTACACCTACCACACAACATGATTTAAATTTAACTCTTATCCTTACCCAAAGGCTCTCAAGACCATCTACCCGCTGCGGCATCTGCAAGGGGAGCAGCTCGCTCTGCAAGGAATCCCTGACATATACTCCCACACCTCCACCCCTGCCATCCATTCGATCGCATCTATAAAAGTTATAGCCGTTCATTCGCACCGCATCATCCGTCACATTCACATTTAGCCATGTCTCACTGACCGCCACAACATCAAAACTATTTGTCGCTACAATATCTACAAATTCATCAAATCCAGTAAATATAGATCTTAAATTTAAATGAGCTACACTAAAGACTGATGAATTACTTTAGTGTAGTATTCGATTTTGATAAATTCATTTTTTCAAAATTCATTAAAAATAATACAATACTAAATGTGAAAATACTATTCATTTGCATTTCTTTTAAAATACTCGTGCGCTAGACTACTATACTATCACCATGAACGAAAGAATTAGTGAATTACTCATTGATCTGTTAAATTGTCTATTCTTCTGAAATCGTTAAAAACTATGCATAGGTTAGTTAAAGCAAGGTTAGGCCAAACAAATAAATATAGAATACATGTATCCATAAGGGTTTCTTTTGATGGTGGCTCCCAATCCTGATTGGTATCTAAACTGAGTACTTGAGGGACTTAATTCGCCCTTTGCATATATTTTCTTGTGAATTATCTTAAAGAAGAAAATCTTTAGAATATGGCATATTAATGATATTGTATAAATGTTTTAAAATTATTTTTGTTTAAAAGAAAACTTAAATTAATAGTACACGAAACCGTATTCTTAACGAATACTCTCGATTTTTAAACTAAATATGGAACTTTTGTGTGGCAGATTAACATCACCATAAAAGCTACGAGAAACAATTCAAAACTTGGTGCAGAAAAAATATAGCCTTATCCATTGTTCTCTTTTCTTTTCAGCCTATAAAAATTACATAAAAGAGTATTATCGATTGTTTCACTGAGAAATATAAATTAAGATTGCCCGACTAATAACTAATAAAAGCACACCTGTGTGCATTATTATTATTGTTACTTGATTAATGCTAGTTATTATCAACAATTACCTAATTAAAAAAGGGATTATTCTCTCGCGTTTATTAAACAAAATATTAACAAAATAGAAACGATAACCTTCAAAAAAAAAAATTATTGATATTTTTTCAAAGCCTAATACACAAAAAGCTATTAATTTAGCTGTCGTTAAAATTGACACAACAAATAAATCTGTTTGAAAGGATTTTTAATCACGTTTTTCTGTTGGAAACTGTCCAACTAGGTTTGCTTGGTGGTCCACCCTCGATGTTCGTGTTTGTTTAGTATAAAAATAAAAACATCTGGTAAAGTAAAATCTCCCTCAGAAATATTAATGCGGTGAAATGGGCCAAGTTTTCTATTGTCCGGTTTTTTTTTTTCAGTCGTAAAACGAAATTTTAATCTGAAACAAACGGCGCCATGTTCCATTGCAGTCCCAAACTTAAAAACTGAGATTTGCCAAGTAAAATACTGATGAACTGTTCCTTGAGAAATGTACTGTCAATAGCATAGTTTATATAGAAATTAAATAAATTTAAATATAGCTTGATTCTTAAACTGCTTAAAAAATGTACATCTTTTTCATGTGACGACATCTATTATGTAGAAGCCGAACGATTTAAGAGCCCTCATCTCTATTTTTTTATAAGTAAAGAAATTTACCAGGTAGTTTAGGAACGTTAATTTAAATTACAATATGATTTAAAAACTAATTTGGCAAATCGCGCATTATAGATCGATAAACTTTTGGTTCTTTTATTTGATAATTTCGCTCAAGACCAACTGAAACTACATACTTAGATTGGTAAAGAACGTAACGCCATCTATTATCCTGCTCTGCCCTTGGCAGGGCGTGGTGACTACTCATGAGCTAGTTCTTAGTACTTGATCTGTACAGATCTCTCGGTCTAGGGCCATTTGGCCCACCTTATGCAGAGTCTACCCATCTTGTAGGAGATCTGCCTCTTGATCTTCGGCCGCTGACTTTTCCCTCGACCACCAGTTTCTCCATGGTGTCTCTTTTTCTGGCGATGTGACCAAAATAAGTGAGATGCGCTAGGTTTATACGTTTGAGTAATCTAGTATTTACGTTTATCTCCTCTAACACTGATGCGTTAGTGCGGTGCTCTGTCCAGGAGATTCGAAGAACTCGTTTGAATAGCCACATTTCGAAACTTTCGAATTTTTTTCCATCTATTATAGTGGCCTTTAAACTTCCGCTTAAATTGCCACCATAGATTAAATGGAAGTGTGGCTTCTAGGTATGAATATTTCTTTGGTAATACGAGAAATTTAGCCCAAGAAAATTATTTAAAATGTTAATTATGATCTTAAAGAAAATTTTGGCATATTTTGCATTAATAGGTCTTTGAGATCTAAAACTCCCAATATAGTATACAAGTTTTAAGAAGTCAATAGAACACATTCACAACAGATCTACAATCTTATGGTATGTCTGAAGAGTTTTATTTATGGCTGGAGTGACAGTCGACGGATTTCGTTTTAATACTATTACTGTCAACGTCACTGTGCCTCAAGATTCCATATTGTCTCTTACTCTCTTTCTCATTTACATTAACGATCTGCTGGAAAGGGCTAGGAATCCAATCTACAGCTTTGCAGGTGACTGTACGCTTATTTCTTCATACACCTTGAACACTTAAAGATCAGCTACTCATGCCAATATCCGTAGAGAGCAGGAAGTGGTTCAACTTAACAGAAACCTGTAAGAAATTTTATTTTGGGTTGATAGTAACCAAATAGAATTTAACGCCATTTTTTCAAAGAAGTTAACTTTGTCAAACCCGATATAGCTATGCAGGGATATTCCATTCCGCTAGTATCGTCACTCAATTTACTGAGCGTTAATCTGGGATTTCAACATGTGTCTAGAAACTGGCAAAATGATGGCATGTATCAAAAGTAATACTGCTACATAAGAAGGGAGTTACCAGAAAGTTAGACAATTAGCTTACTATCTCACATTTATAAACTTTTGAGTAAAATCATCTCCAATAGATTATAAAATAAGTTAGATTCCTACCAGCCATGCGAACAGGCTGGTTTTAGATCCAACCACTTACAGACAATGAGAAATATCCTAAAGAAGAGTAATGAATACAATTTTGAATTCTACATATCCTTCATAGACCATGAGAAAGCTTTTGATTCTGTCGAAATGTGGGCAATCATCATCAACGGCTTGAACAACTGTAGAATTGATTCTAGCTACACTACTCTAATCAAAAATATATATGAAAATGCAAAGCTGTGTGTAAGACAGGGAAATTCAATCTTTCCTAAGCTATTTATTACAACTCTAGAAGATGTATTTCGCCAAATATTCGTAGATTAAGCAAAGAAGGGCTAAATGATGTGTATTTAAGTTATTTAAGGTTCGCAGACGATATTGTAGTCATCAGTACTAATCCACACGAGTTACAAGAAATGATAAATGAGTTAAACAACACTAATAAATTTAGAAGGAACAGCTCTCGAGATTGTTAAGAATTATATGTACCTGGGGCAAAAAATTACTACGACCAGAGACAGGCTTGGATGGTAGACATTCGGGAAATTAAGTTATGTATTCAAAGATAAAGCTATTTCAAATAAGCTAAAAGCCAAAGTTTACGATCAGTGCATCCTACCCGCAATTACATATGGCGCCGAAACTTGGACACTGAATAAAGCCGAAAAATGTACTCGGAGCACACGAAAGACAGATGATCGGGATAAAACTTACAAGAAATGATAAATGAGTTAAACAACACTAATAAATTTAGAAGGAACAGCTCTCGAGATTGTTAAGAATTATATGTACCTGGGGCAAAAAATTACTACGACGAGAGACAGGCTTGGATGGTAGACATTCGGGAAATTAAGTTATGTATTCAAAGATAAAGCCATTCCAAATAAGCTAAAAGCCAAAATTTACGATCAGTGCATCCTACCCGCAATTACATATGGCGCCGAAACTTGGACACTGAATAAAGCCGAAAAATGTACTCGGAGCACACGAAAGACAGATGATCGGGATAAAACTTAAAGATAGATAAAGAAACAAGCAAATATGTGAACAAACAAAATTGAAGGATATTATACAGTACGTAGCAGAAAGACAATGACACTGGGCTGGACATGTAGCACGATGATGAACGAGGGACTAAACGAACATTAGAATGGAGACCACGAGAACAGAAAAGGAGCATAGAACGTTCCAAAACAAGATTGCGGGATGATATATAGTGTTGCGGGCATTGGATGGATGACAACAGCTGCAAATTGATTGAGATGAAAATTTAGGGGGAAGGCCTACATCCAGCATTGAATATAACTAGGCTTATAGCGATATAGTGATAACCTAAGAGCATATATGTCCTGGCACGAACATGTCGCAAAGAGAGCTTCTTAAAAGCTGGGAATATTATTTCAAACTAGAAAGCTTTACGCTCCAAAGCAACTGATAATTCTGTACCAAGCTCATATTCAACCAACAAAGGAATACTGCCCTCATGTTTGGGGCTTTGCTTCCATAGATATACCGCATTTGTTGGATTCTAATCAGAAGAGAGCTGTTCGCCTGATTGGAGACTTCGAATTCACCAGCAACCCTCATTCCTTGGAACATAAAAGAGCGGTTAGCGCCTGAGTCTATTCTACAAGTATTTTTATGGAAAATGTTCGGTGGATGTAGCCCGCTTTTAGTAATTCCCCACAGAGCGGTGCATGCTAGGAATACACGCCGCGTTAATATTTCACATCCGTATGAAATGCAATTTGTCATTCCTCGTATTATCCTCTTTAAGCAATCTTTTATATGGAGAACGTCATCCATTTAGAATGGACCGCGCTTCCTACTGAGCAATCTACAGTGATTGAAGATCAACACAAAGCGCTTTTTCCGCATACGTGCCACTCCCATAGCATTTTAGGGACTTCCCTGCCATATGTGTGCTGTGTCCATAAAAAAGTCCGTTCTACTTTAGTTTTTATAGTTAGAAACACAATTAAATATATATATGTAATATTAATATTTTGATGCGGAATTTATAGGAAGTATATAACTTTCCTAGGAAATGCTTAGGAAAAATAAACTGTTTATATTTATTAGTATCAGCGAGATAAAAACATTGTTTATCTAGTCTATAAAAATTTTATTACTTTATCTAGCCGATACGTATTACCCCATTTTCTACGTTAAACAATAGTGCCGTAAAACCAGGCTAAAAATTCCCACATTGCTGGAAAACTTTGATTGAGAACTTACAACACAATATTCACCGGAAAGATAACATGTTATCTTGCACAATGTCGCCGTTTGATTAAATTTTTTCGTAGAATCTAAGGAATTCCATATTTTCGTGAATAAAAGGGACAGGGAATTTTCATTGATAAAAAAAGCAGTATCGTATTTGGGAAAATATGTAAGCCCTTACACAGATTAACAACAAAATACAGGCAAATTTCCCACACAACTAAGAAGAGTAATATACAGGATGAGTTAACGATAGAGTAAAGTTCATTATCTCATTTGTTTCGAAAATATTTTTTTTTAATATAGGTTTTGCGATTCTCTACCAGATGTGATAAAAAATTTATATATATTTTTTTAAACGATCGAGAAAAACGCAATTGTTATTTGACTAATAAACAAAAGTATAAAAAGCTGGATTTTTTAAAAAGAAGATCCATTTTGAACCAAATAGCATAAAATGGTGAGCAATTCAAATTGTAAATAACAAATTTAATTTACTGTGTTCAGTACCAAATTGTACCAAATTTTCAGAGTATCTTTACTTTACTATAACAAAAGGCATATTTTCTAAAAGTTTTGAAGCCGATCGGTTCACTTAGTCGACCTGTACAGAGTGAGTCAACGATAGAGTAAAGCTCATTATCTCATTTGTTTCGGAAATGTTAAATACAATAGTTTTAGGGAATGTTAAAGTGCACAGTTTAAAATTATTTTTGAGTATACAGGGTACTTCAAAAAAGTGTGGCCGATATAACATATGTTGTTTTAAATGGAAACATCCTATTTTCTAATTTATTTTTAAATTCTGCGTAAAAGTTTATAACTTTTTTATTAATAATGTTATATACCTAAACCTAGTAGTTTTTCTAATATTTCAATTTTTAAAAAAAAAATACTAGTTTTCAGTTTTGTAAAAAATTGGCTTTAGCCTCATTGTTTCTGAAGGTGGAATACTCATAATTGGTACGAGCGTTCTATAGAGATTAAAAAAAGATATATGTAAAGAAATTTGAGTTAGATGCTACAGGGTGTTCAAAATAAATTTTTACATTTCGACTATTTTGAATTAAAAAATCTCAAATTTTTTAAATGGCACACCATGTATATTATTATTTTTTCTGATAGATTTTACAAAACCCTCCAACTTTTATTAAGTATGTCATATACCTATTTCTAATAGTTTTCGATTTATTTTGAATTTTTCAATTTTTACCCTTGTTTTTAATACACTTACGCTATAACATCATAGTTGCCGAGACAAAACAAAAATGTTTACGCATTGTTCTACGTGGCAAACTTGCATGGAGCATTGTGGGCGGCACGAGTAGAGTGAAAATACAAAACAACATATTTATATGGAGACGTAAACTTTTTGACGCGTTATCATGCCATTCATGTCAGCTTCTAATTGGCTTTGGTAAAAGTTACAATCTCTCTCAACAAAATTAGGCGTAATAATTCGCGCTATAAAAAAAAACTGCGGAATTTGCAGAATATGAGCCATAAAAAATATCATAATCGTTTACTAGTAGATAGTATTGCAACAAATTTGGTAGTTGAACTTACCCGTATGTCTGGTAAAATAATTTATTATTTCTGCAATGTTTGTACATCTTTTTGTAAGAATACACGCAACAACAACAAAAAATAGATATTTTCAAAGGTCCCTTTATAAACTAATGCTGCCAAGACTAGAAAAATCACACAATCAACATGTTTTCTATCAAGGCGACTTTATTTATTTTTTGTTCTTCATCTTTTTTTGTGCCCGTGGAGTTAAACTCAAGATTTAAGTTATATTTGTACAAAATCCTGAAAATTTATATATTCCCTATATATAAATTTTCAGGATTTTTACGAGTAGATATTTTAATGAAAGAAATGATAACATTTTATAGATTTTTGTTAAACCGGAAGTAAAAAGCAAACTACTTATTTTTAGTCAAATTTCCTATATTAAGGGTGGTCGAAAAAATATTGAGCCTCTTTCTCGTTAGATAGCTTTAGTGGCACATATCTCAGGTAATATAAGTAGCATCAGGTG
This sequence comes from Pachyrhynchus sulphureomaculatus, assembly GCA_019049505.1. NCBI lineage: Eukaryota > Metazoa > Arthropoda > Insecta > Coleoptera > Curculionidae > Pachyrhynchus > Pachyrhynchus sulphureomaculatus. The sequence goes on from CM032449.1 coordinate 184,545,298, forward strand.
ATACTTAGCGATTATTGTCATCACACTAACTCAGTATGGTGTGAAATCACTATATTCTCATATCCAGACAAGAAGATCTTTGAAAGGTCTTAAGGAAATCACCAAAAGAGAACGTTTCACAAAATCTACGCGCTTTATGTAACAGAGAACGTTTATACGGGCTAGGATGTGTAAGTTTTCTCATAATAATTTATGTGTATTATCCAAAAAAAAACACTTAATCCACTATCAGATTCCTGATGATCGATGAGTGTCTACATCACAACACAGACAGTAATTCAAGACAAGGCATCCGGTCTATAGGTAGCACAAATTAATATATGTAAAATCTATTCAGAAACGTACACTTAAAATCATTCCATCGTGTCCTGAAATATTGTCCTTTTTAGTTTTACGAACCCCCTGTATATTTTGCACTAATTCATTGCTTACTGATAAAAATAGATACTTTTATTAAAAGCTTAAAAACAGATCTACGACTATAATTATTTTGAGCACAATTTACATCACAATAAGAAAATAATGAGACAAGGTGAGCAATAAAAAAACTATATTAGATCATAAATTTATTTTCATTTAAAGAGCAGCATGCTTTCGTCACTTTGAATACAATATATACCGAACGATCTAGGTTACTAGGAACAAAAGTATCACCAAACTATCGCAAGCGAATAAAGTGATTGTTACGCGTACGACGGCTCTTACAAGGGCCATTCACAAGACGAAGTCGGGCCAAACTTACGGCTACGACCCGACAACGGATCTATCTTTCATTTTCCATACCCTAGATAAAACGGGCCTGTTCAGGCTAACCGGTCCCCTCGTTCAGTTGTAGGAGGGTGAATTGAAAAAATCTTGTAAAAACAAGTAAATATTTTTTTTCAAAAACGAAAATGTATTTCTCAACCTAATTTCCATTGAGCTCAATATTCAGCTCACAAAAAAAATTGTTCCGAACTATGCATTATACTCGTTTACAGCACAGATAACCTCTTTATTCGACGAAAAACTCTTCCCCCTAAGCCAATTTTTGACGATAGGAAACAAAAAAAGCTACTTGGGGTCATATCTGGGAAATAGGGTGGGAGCGGAACTATTTCGAAGCCCAGCTCGTGCACTTTTGCCACTGCAATGGCCGATGTGTGAGCAGGCGCATTGTCCTGGTGAATGAGTGCTTGTTTGCGTGCTAATATTCGTCGCTGCTGCTTCAACTCACCAGTCAGTCCAGTAACATTGCATAATAAGAACCAGTCACTATTTTACCCTTTCCCAAATAGTTAATCATGATGAAACCCAAGTACCAAAAACAGTTGCCGATAAAACTGATTTCGCCTTTTTCCGTGCTATTTCATCTTCGACAACCCATTTGTTTTGACTACCGTTTTGTCTCCGGGGTGTAATGGTGGATCTACGTTTCGTCTGCAGTCGCAAAACGACGCCAGAAGTCCTTTCGGTAACTATTTGAAACACGATTTTTAAATGTTCTTTCTTATCCGTTTTTTGTCCTGAGTGAGCCAACGCGGCACTGAACGCGCTCTCTGCTTCTGCAGGATATTATGTACCCGTTCATATGAGATACCTACCATCTCAGCAATCTCACAAAGCATAATGCGACTATCTTCCATCACGATACCATAAATTTTATCATTTTTCTTTAGACGAAACCTCAATCGTCCTTAACGTACAGCATCTGCAGAGCTCATACAGCCACGTTTAAATTCTCATATTCAGTAATAAATGGTCTTGAATGCTGGTGTAGACTCCTTATGAACTTCGCTCAGTTTCTACCTCGGCCGCTGCAGCACTTTTTTAAATAAAAATGTTTTACTACTGCACGATACTCAACTTTATCCATTTCTACGAAACGTGTAACACAGATCACTTACGATAGCTCCCAACAAATAACTCCTCATTGCATCTGTTTAAAACTTTGAACACAACCGTTGCAAGAATCCCGCTTACCAACAGTCATGTTGCTTAACAAAATTTCCCGCCATTTTGGAGAAATTTACCAGACTTATCAATCCACCCTTATACTATATGTGGTCGTTACGGTTAGGTGATATAGCCGTATAGGTATAATTTTCTCTGTAGGATGGACAATGAAAGATGATGTATTCGAAAGTTGCAAAATAAGTCCGCCTTCTTTAGCTTATGGTACAAAAATGATTAATTCCAATAATTTTCAGATTATCGGCTAGCTCATTTTACAGTAAACTCTCTATTGCTTAAATACGACTTTATCTAACTAAGTTGGGAATGTGGAATCTTTGGCACAATGATACTACTCAGTATATATCACCACTACACCAAACACTTTATTTTTGCCCTCGACGCGCGTTTCGCTAACCATGTTAGCTTCATCATTGAGTCAATCATGGCTCCTGATGAAGCTAACATGGTTAGCGAAACGCGCGTCGAGTGCAAAAATAAAGTGTTTGGTGTAGTGGTGATTTATCTAACTACTCTCTCCTTAATTTACCTGCCTACTGTAAATGTCCCTTCTATTGTATTCAGGTACATAAAGGCCCTGGAATAGACGACTCGATGTAAGTTGAAAAAAAAATTTTTTTACTCTATGTAAAGTGCTTTTCAAATTGTAAACGCATTTTTCTCAAAACCATGTTTTTATAGTCGGTAACCAAGATTTCTTGGAAACTGCTGAACCGATCAGTCTCAAATTTTAACACAAGCTTCTTAAGTATATTTTTTAGTAATTAATCGAAGGTTTTTTCTCACCGATAAATATATTTTTTTTTTATAAACAATTTAAGGCCAAAATTTTGGCCAAAAATCATTTTTTTTCTTGAGAAGACGCTATTTTCGCAAAAAATTTTATTTTGCTTATTCCTTCGATTACTAATTTTTCATTTTGGATGATCCAGTCCAGAGATATCGTGGTCACCGTAAGACGCCTTTTTTGAGAGGAGCTCCTGGAGATCAGCTATAGCAGCCTTCAAAATTATTATTTTTACATTTAAAAAATGTTGAAATACAGTTAAAAGTTACCAGAATATGTGTAAAAATTTTTACATTAATAAATTTAAAAGTTTTTTCAGGAAAAATTCTTGAAAAATCTCTTTTTTAGCCCTCCTGACTGTATATAACCCCTGAAGCTACCGATTCAGCTGAATTTTCGCAACCAGGTGATCCTTTATTTACAAAATAATAAAAGTTGTTGCGATTAGCATTTTAATCATTTTATTTCTAGTAAAAACAGCGCTTTATTCGAGAATATTACACAAGAACTACGATGTTGTTCAAATTTCGCGGAACTGAACATGCGCAGAGCCCCAGTCAATTGCAAGTGGGCGCCAGTACCCTCCCTGGAAAAGTGAGCACCCTTCGCCTAACGTAAGGGTTTACCTTCTGTCCCTATATTCCTATGTCTATGGTTCGTAGTCATCAATATCGTGCTGTACCTATACATGTTTTACATAATATAATTTACATTTTATTCTTTTTTGGTACACTAACATGTCGCTTTATAATGTCAGAACAGAACATAAAAACTTAAAGCCTATAAAATTGTTTTTATTGTAAATAATAAACTGAAGTAATAAAATTTAATGTAAAGATTCTATCTTTGTTGTTCTTAAGTAGTAAAAGTTATGTGTTTCTAAAAAGAAATATATCGAGTATATATTTACAGTTAAGGCTTTATTTTATCTCCTTATAGTACTCACAAAACAAATACCCTCGCCAAACACAGCTGAGATAAAAGTTTTAAAAAACGCTACCCCAAAATTGTATAAATTCATACCACATGCGGTCCTCATAACTTACTGAAGTATGTAACCCTCTCCAAGAAGAATGACTGGGACTCAATAATTTACCTTAATTCTCGGACAGAATATCTGCGTCCAGGACAAAATAATAAATAATAAACGGAATATAATAGAAAATAATTCGAAATAAAGACATTCTAAAAACCTCCCTAAAATTGTATAAAAATATAGCTTTTCCAGCTATCGTATCCCGCTACCCGTCGTATTTACGACCTAACAGTATCAATTTTTTTTTATTAGCTTTCCTGATCTTGCATCTCCACAAAGCGATAATTATCCGCAGAAATAGTAAAGAGATCCGTTTTAAAGGTACTTCTGACTGAGCTTTTAGTATAGATAGCATTTTACACCTAATTTAAATGTAGTATGGAACGAAATGGGTTTTTTTACCGAGTACAACAACCTGTTAAAATGGCTCTACTTAGAAAATACCCCTGACTATAGTTTTTAATCTTAAGTGTCGTCTTAATTATTGTTTAATAATCATTTTCTATATTTTACCGCGAATTGTTTCAAAAACAAATCAGTCATCCACTTATCGGATATTTTTTCATAATTCTTTATGCAGTACACCATTCAGAAAACCACGCCTATTGCTAGAGAAGATCACAGTCGGCTTAGCCGACTATTCAAATTTGTAAAATTTGAATATAACTTCCTTAATTTAAAGTAGTTCTCGTTTTTGAATGTAAAAAATAAATTCAGCGAAAATAAATATCTTTTTGAGTCGTCCTTAGAATTTGGGTAGCCGACGACGAAAAAGCATGCTTGTTACGGGCCTGTACACAGCTGACTTACCATATTGCACACAAGATCTTCAAAATTGTAATTATTTGTCCTATATACTTCTTTAAATTGTGCAGAATTACCTGAAAAAATAAATAAAAAAAAACATGTAATACCTGAAAACATATATAAATAAATAAATAAATAAACAAATAAATACATATATATATATATATATATATATATATATATATATATATATATATATATATATATACAGTGGCGAACAAAAGTATGGAAACATTTTCGAAATCAAAAATATAAAATACTGTCTTTTAGGAATAAAAAAAAACTAGTCTTGTTTTGTTGACAATTTCTTTATAGAATTTTATTATTGACTATAAAAACTTTGTTTACCTTTTCTGGTAGATAAGGTTTTTAAGAAACGCGTTTTGTCCTTATCAAAAGCATTGAAATAATTTTATCATTCTGCTTTAAGAGTAGCATCGTTTAAGAGTGCGGTTTTTGCTAAAACGCCAAAGTGCAAATATTACAGTTCAGATCTGAAACATAAAATTATTTCTCTTATCAAAGTGGAAAGAAGCAAATTGAAATAGCAAAATCTTTAAACATGCATAGGGGCATTGTCAGCAAAATTGTTAAGAAGTTCTCGAGAAGGGACACTGTTGATCCGGCATTTAAAAGTGGTAGATCTCGAAAAACAAGTAAAAGAGTAGACAAAATTATAATTCGAACAACGAAAAATGATCCCAAGAAAACTGCTGTTGGTATTAATAAAGAACTAAGGCAGGAATATCAGGGTGTATTGGTGTCAGGCATGACTATTAGGCATCGTCTGTTATCTGAAAATCTTCATGGTAGGTGTGCTGTTAAAAAGCTACTTCTTACAAAGCGTCACAGAAAAGAAAGATTGAAATTTGCTAAGAAATATAAAGACTGGACTCAAAATCAGTGGTCTCTAGTAATCTTTATTGATGAAAGTAGGTTCAATCTCTTTGGAAGTGATTTTACTGGTTATGTAAGAAGACCAGTTGGTCTAAGATATGACCCAAAGTACCTTGTACCTACTGTCAAACATGGCGGTGGAAATATCATGGTATGGGGTTGTTTTCGACGGTCTGGTACGGGGCCATTGCCAAAGATAAATGGCAGAATGGATGCTCAAATGTATCTTGAGATATTGGAAAATAATTTGATTCCTTATTAAGAAGATTTGCCACTGTCATAGATTTTTCAATAAGACAATGACCCAAAGCACACATCTCGCTTGGCCAAGAATTGGTTTTCTGCACAAAGGATTCAGGTGATGCGCTGGCCTTCACAATCACCTGATTTGAACCCGATAGAGAATCTTTGGCACTATCTGGATAAACAAATTAGGAAAAGGAATATAGAAAACAGAGCCGAACTTTGGATCGCATTAAAACAAGAATGGGAAAAAATATCACCCGATTTTTGTGCTGGGCTTATTGACTCTATGGGCAGAAGATGTCAAGCAGTGATTGATGCAAAAGGATATCCCACTATATATTAAATAGTTTCGACATCTTAGTAGTCTTCGTAGAATTTTTATTTTATAACAAAAATGTTTCCATACTTTTGTTTGTGCATAATTTTGTTACGTTAAAAACTAAGCACATTTCTAATAAACAATAACTGTTTTAGTCTTCAAAATGTTTGTTAGCATGTACACGATTAACAAATAAATATTGTAATTGTAAACCGTTTAAATGTTAAGACCAGAGATGGGTATTTAAATATGTCCATACTTTTGTTCACCACTGTATATATATGTATATATATATATATATATATATATATATATATATATATGTATATATACAGTTGACACTCTATATAGTGAAAGATCAAAATGTTGATCGAAATTTCACTATAGAGAGTTTTTCACTATATAAAGAGAAAATCCGTATATATCGCTATGTGTGTAAGATATTCTAGGTCTTGAAAAAATTGCACTATAAAGAGTTTATATATAAATATATATGTATATATATATATATATATATATATATATATATATATATATATATATATATATAAATATATATAAATATATATGTATATATATATATATATATATATATATATATATATATATATATATATAGGGTGTTATGAAATTCACTACATATATTGGAACTGGCGCCTCCTTGTATCGATAACAGAAAATTCACCTTAAATAGCAGATCTCAGAAATAAAGGAAAAATCGACCCTGAACAATAAGGTCGCTCGTTAACTAAAAAGTCAGGTCTGCAGTGTTACGAGATTTGACTAGGCTTTTCCCAACGAATTTAATAAATTTAATAAAAAAAATATATATATGTTGTTGCATTTTAAAATAATTACTTGCTGATAGCAACAAATTAATTACACAAGTTCAATATTTTATTATTATAAGTAAAAATTTTAACACATGTAATTTACTAAAATTTTATTTGCTTTATTGTAAAAACGATCAACAAGAAATTGTTAAGGTAGGTTACAAAGATACCGATAAAGAATTTATTGTTGGCGTCCTACGATGACAATAAAGGATTTGTGTCAGCGTTCGCTGACTTTGCCGGTAGCTTTTTAGCCGTTCTCTCTCTGCCAAGCGACAACGTCCTTCTACCAAAACATGAAATACACTTGCAGTTTGTTTATTTACAGTGAACGTTTACAAATTTTGCAATTCGTCGTGAAAAAAGTGAGTAAAGATCACTATTATCGCAGGTTTTTTTTAAAGATATCCATTATTTTAATATTGTGGTGTTAATTAAGAAATTGTAAAAAGTATGGAATATAGCAGCAAGTGTGGTAGTTTGTGTCGTTCGGTACAGTTGGTTTAGTAATAAATATGTCACACACACCCTAGGATATTTTACGTGGAGATCGACTGCACATTTAAGGTACATAACGTTTTTAAACCTACCTTGTTTTTTCACTTTAACACTAAAAAAATCTTGCATTTCTTACAAGAAAATCGTTTACAATCTCGGTATTAATCTGGAAAAGGTTAAGGGAAAAACCTACTTGAAATTTTGTTTTTATTTTGCCCAAACTCAAACAGCTGTTAATATAGAAGTCAAAATCACTCAGTTGTTCTCATGCGTTGCCAAGAAATTATTTCTTTTCAAATAATAAATAAAAATTTTTCTTAGTTGTGGTTAAATATTATTATTACTTGGTATTTTCATTCGTTTTTAGATTAATTTTACCTGAAATTTGAAAAAAGAAAATATTGAATATGCTTCTATATGACCCACCGTCCGTTTCAATATATGCAGTAAATTTCATAACACCTTATATATATATATATATATATATATATATATATATATATATATATATATATATATATATAATTAGTGTGGCTTCTTAAAAATAATGTTTTTGAAACAGGAACAAATAGACCACAAGATTGTTCTAACCAAGCTCCGAGCATTCGGTTTGTTTGACAGGTTTGTGCATTTTTTCCAGTCATATCTGACACAGCGATCTCAATAGCTCGTTTACCAATAAACACGACTTATCTACCACCATGTTAATTTCTATTTTGTTGGCCGCTCAAGTCCAGTTAATTTTTTTAATTGCTTTGTGCAGAGCGTCAAGACCTTCAATTTTTTATTACCCAATACAATATCGTAGTTGCATGTTAAAATTAGTCCAAATATAATTAAACCAAAAACATAAAAATAACGAAAGCATAATCGATAACTGTGACCCGTATCCCCAAATATAAATTTAGTTATGGTTATTTAGATCGAAAGAAACACGAATTTCTGACCCGTATAATGAAACTAAATAAGTCTGAGTGATAAAAATGTCATGTAAATTAAGATAGAAAGGGTTATGTACGCGCTTGTTATTTTTTGTATTTTCATGAACAGCGTGAATGTATTACAATGTCATGCCCGAAGTTCTATTTAAATTGGAAAAAAATGTATAGAAACAGTTACGGTTCGTAAAGAACAGAAGGAAGTCTAGTAGTAACACATTTTTCCAGATAATTCTCTTAGATTAAGTTGATAAATTTATTGCACATCTCCCTTCACTATGAACGTCGGTGTACTCCAGGCCAGTTCTTAAAAATTTGACATGTAATAGTAAAAATATGTTTTTTTTGCTGAAAACCTTAAAATATTTAAGTTGACACACTAATTCTAAGGCACGCCACGGAGTTCAAAATTTTCAAAGTAGCCAAACCGCACAAAACTTTTCCAGCTTTTCAGCCTATGTCCCTCACTGGCTGCGTCTGCAAGGAATCAAAACGGTATGTATTCTTTGAAGATGTTTCTAGTGATTCAATAAAAAATCGGTAGAGGGAACCTTTATCTACAACGCATTTTAGTAAAAGCATTAGTCGATTTCGAACTTTCGTTGAAATCATTTAAAATACAAAATCAGTCACTTATTTATGCGTCGCGTCGGTTCGAGGCAGTTTTTCTTTGTTCTTATCCAAAGGGGCCTATTATTAAATATAAAATTATTAAATATATTAAAAAGTTGGTGTCGTTTGTAAAGAAGTGGGTAAAGCGTTTTAACGTGACGAAAAATGTCACCGACTTGCCTAAACGTAGCTCGGTAGGCACTCTGAACCTCGAAAAAACGAATCGAGACTTTCTTTTCACGATACCCAAAATTAACGCTGCGCCAAGGAGCGGCAAAATTAAGAAAATCGGGTTTGAATGTGTCTCAAGACACATTCAAACCCGACAACATCTTCGTGCTCATGATGTCAAATTCCGAAACACGTTAGAAAAAACTTTGCTGGGCGAAAATGACGTCGCGAACTGGCTCGTTTGAACCCACGATGAGATACTAGAGAGGCCCTCACAACCGCCGGACGCCAATCCTATTGAAAAGGTTTTGTCTCTTGTAAAGAAGAAGCTCAGAGGAAAGACTCTAACGTCTTTGACCCAGTTGTCCCACGAGGGACAGATACATTTTTTCAAGAACACGAGCGGTCATGTTCTTACTCGACAGACTGTACCATCAGTACCACAATCGTCTGACTAACAAGTCATAAAGAGTTTCTCAGATACTGCAGCATTCTAACAGTATTTGAAAAATGGGTGACCAATTCTAGTCTATCATACAATGACAGTTATGTCGCAACACTCCGACATAGTTATGTGGGAACATTCTATGGGCGTTTGTAATTAAGAAAAATCCATTTTGCAACACTGTAAAAAAAGAACGCGAGAAAGATGTTTATAGTAACCACAATTTGGCGGAATTAACAATAGCATTAATCCGATACAAAGCTCGAATTGAATCATCAATGGAATATTGCTTCCTTGTTTGGGACTTTGCTCTGAAAGATACTCTGTATTCGTGAGATTCTATCGAGCAGGATTTTCGAATAGTTTATATTAGTTGTTTTCTGCGATAGAATCTATTTTCAAATGCTCTAATACGCACAAAAGCTACTCTGTGTCACGGTCGACAATACCTCGGCTGTTTTTAGGATTTTTTAGAATTTTGTTATTGTTATGTTGGTAACAATGACATTTTTATTCTTAAATTATAACTAGAAAATTTATATTTTTGTTGAGGAAGCCGGTCATTTTTGTTATTTTATTTTAATAATTCGTGGTGAATTTTATTTCAGCTTTTCAATCTATTAACAAGAAAAAATAGTTCAGATCTAGAAGTTCCTTTGCCATATTATTCAAAATAATGCACATTTGATTGAAGATGTGCTTATGTAATTTAAAGTCCCTCCACTAGTTTTAATATGACGACACATGGCTAGCAGGAAACATCAAAATGATATAATAAAAATAGTAGGAGGCGCGTTTTTAAATAAGTACCGTTTTGAAATATGAGTACCTGGATATATTGACTAGCCACAGACACCATTACAGAAGCATTCGTGCGACTTAACGTTTATTTGTGCGTGTTTAAAATGTCTTAGACCATGAAAAATTCCGCGGATTGTGAAATATGCGCTGTAATTCGTTTGCAAAAGATACGTGAAAGTGGTAGAAATTTATCGGCAGAATAGTACAGTGTGCTGCGAAAACGCTATGAGCATGATAAGAAAATGGGTTAGAGCATTCAAAAATGGTCGTACAAACGTGCACGATGAGCGACGAAGTAGACGACCGTCCGTCATTATTGATGTCCTGGTGCGGGAAGTTGATGAAAAAGCTCGAGAAAACAGACGTTTTACGATTTCATCATTATCTAATATGTTCCCTCTGCAGTGGTTACTAGTACTTACGATACGACAAGTGCCTTAAGATAGGGGGAAATTATGTTGAAAAGTAGATTAAAGTCATGTCAAATTGTTAAAAATTGTGTTTTTTTAGTGTTCCGTACGGAACACTTATAAGATCGCTTCGCTGTCTGTCTGTCTGTCCGTCTGTCTGTCCGTCTGTCTGTCTGTCCGTCTGTCACACCCGATCTTCTCCGAAACTATTTGACGTAGAGAGTTGAAATTTGGTACTAATATAGAAATTGATGGCCTCATTAAAGCCGTGTAGTTTTGAAAGGTAAATTTTGACTTAAGGGTTTAGTTTTGGGGAGTGAAATCGGAAGTGGAAAAAAAAATTTTTTACTAGGTCATCGAGTGGGGTGTCAAATGAAAGCTTGTAAAAACACGAGTTCAAAAATATATATAATATCTTGCATGCGCACACTTTTCTTTGTATTATTTTAGAAAAATCGCTGTCCCACCCCTCTATCTCGAAAAGTATTGATCCAAAAATTTCGAAAAAATTCTAGAATATTCTCCACGGGGTTTAGATTGAACGAAAATTATCACGAGTGCATTACCTTTAATAATTTATCTAGTATATAAAAAAAAAATCAAGGTCATCAGTTTTCAGTAAACTTTGTTGAAAACTCATTTGGGATGTGTTTTGTGAAGTCACTGATTATTTTATACCTCCGTAATAAAAATTTTTATTTCAGAAGTAATCAACGTACGGAACACTAATTGCGCAAGTTCAACTTGCACTTGACCGGTTATTTTAATATCAAACGGACTTGAAAAACGAGTCTCGTCTATATTCTTCATAAATATCGTAATAATAATTCTTCTAATTGCAATTAAAATTACAAAATCTTTAAAATTATTTATTGAGCACACTGTTAACACACCAGGCTTCTTTTACATATCCGAAAAATAGAGTTAAGAGGAAACTATGAATAAGACATATCCTGACCTCTCGCAACAGGTCGACCAGTTTTGAAGAAACGAAGCTATTTTATGCATACAAAGACAACTAGTTGTCAATTCATAGGATTAACATGTAAGCTGAGAAGTTTTTGATCTAGCTACTTAAAACACATTTTTTTTTTTGCAAAATTCGACTTTATTCTTCAACATAGTCTCCTTCAAGAGCGATACAATCAGTCCAAAGCTTTTCTAATATTTCTATACCTTTCTTGTAGAAGGATTTACCTTCGTCTTCAAAATAGGCCTCAGTTTCGGCAATAACTTCTTCATTGGAGCGAAATCTCTTTCCAGCGACCATTTTTTTGAGATCTGCGAAGAGAAAATAGTCGCTGGGGACCAAATCTGGAGAATAAGGAAGCAATTCGAACTTCAATTTATGCAATGCTACCATTGTAACCATTGACTTGTGACACGGTGCATTATCTTGTAGAATGAGCACTTTTTTCTTGTTCATTTTGGGCCGTTTCTTTGTGATTTCTGCCTTTAAACGCACCAATAACTTTATATAATATTCGCTATGTTGGTTTTTCCCTTCTCAGCAGAGTCGATGAAAATTATTTCATGCGCACTCCAAAATAAAGAGGCCAAAACCTTCACAGCCGACTGTTGTGTCTTTGGTCGTTTCGGGCAGCTTTCACCGGCTGCTGTCCACTCAGCTGACTGCCGATTTGATTCCGGTGTATAGTAGTGGATCCATGTTTTTTTTTTCCATTTTCACATATCGCATGAAAAAATCTTCTTATTGGGCTTAAACAGGTCCAAACAGAGCTCAGAATCATCAACACGTTGTTGTTTTTGGTCCACTGTGAACAAACGCGGTACCCATTTCGACCAGAGCTTTCTCATGCCCAAATGTTCATGCAAAATATGACTAACACGTTCATTTGATATCTTTGGGGTGTCAGCTATCTCACGCAATTTCCTTTTATTGTCATCCAAAATAATTTTATGGATTTTTTTGATGTTTTCCCGTGTAACTCTCATTTGGGCGTCCAGAGCATTCAGCGTAATTTGTGTCTGTTCGACCGCGTTTAAATTTAGCATACCAGTACATGATGAGTGATTTTCCAGGGGTAGAGTCCCCGTAACACTTATCAAGCCATTACTTTGCTTGAACGGTGTTTTTTTTCCCATCAAAATATTGTGTTAAATCAACGCACGAAATTCGATTTTTTACATTGTTTTGAAAATATTAAAACTAGCGTCACTAAAACCACTGTAACTTGTAAACTAATCGTCGAAATGTCATGAAATTTGGACAGATATCTTTTGAAGGTTAATACTTCCTAAAAATCATATGGATTTTTTGAAAAAGGCCACATCTATGTGCAGCAGGGTTTCAAGAACAACGCGAATCTGTACTAAACAATACAGTAGGATTTAGTGTTTTTTAAAATAATAATACTCTCTAATTTTTTCTTGTGTTAGCTCGCCAAAAAATGCACCAAATAGCAAAAATAACAGCACTAAACATTTATATTCTTAATATAGCCAGGCTAATATCTGTATGCATTTAAAGCGGCATAACATCAAAGCCAATAGATAGGCGTGTTAGGAAATGCAAATGCTCATTATAGGCGCATTGCTTCATGTGTGGTGCGTGCATAAGCAAAGCGTACACTTAGGTATACTCTAAATACGTTGCATTTAAATAAACTGCATAATATATGTGATTGTTTGAATGCACACATGTATTTAGGTATGCAGCTGGAGTGAATAAATGCCGGTAATTTGTTATAGTTGTATATAAGTTGTTTGATTTTTGCACAGGTGTGTATTTATATGCACACTTTACTGTTAATGTTATAGGTCGGGTAATCGGTTCTAAAATTTGGATGGGGCGCATGGACACATTTTTACCTCCCCTAAAGTTATGCGGTTATTTAAACGATATTCTTGTAATATATTTGAGTTAGGGATTCTCTGTTTCCTTCCCTGAAGCCTCGTAAATTCCCGTTGTGCTTATCGTTTGTTATCACCATTTAAAATATATATTGCGTAAATATCTCGTTTTTTTTGTTCTCCGGAAAAACATTTTTTTTTACTAATACTTCGATTTAATTTACTACTCTTAACAAAAACAAATATCATCGTCAATTTATAAATAACTAGCCGGGCCCGCGGCTTCGCTCGCGTGGACTCACTATTATCGTCACTGCTTATTCCTTATGTTACCTAATGTAAAATATATCCTATAACCTGGCCAGAGAACATATGTATTTTATAAAAAAAAAAAAAACACGTAAATCGGGTAAGTGGTTCTTGAGTGCTAAGCGCACTAACAGACAGACAGACAGAGAGACGTTGCGTTTTATATGTATTATATTGATTATTATTATTATTATTATTATATAACCTGGCCAGAGAACATATGTATGAATTAAAACACGTAAATAGGATAAGCGGTTCTCGAATAATAAGCGCACTAATGGATAGAGAGACAGACAGAGAGACGGTGCATTTTATATATAATGTATTTTTTTGTTACATGATATTGTTCCATATTTAACGATTTAGGCAGCGTATTGCAAGAGAGTGCGCTATCGGCAAACTTTTTTCCGATTTGATTCACTATTATCGTTACTGCTTATTTCTTATATTACCTAATGTAATAAATTAGATCCTTTAACCTGGCCAGAGACATATGTATAAATCTAAAAAAATAAAACACCTGAAACGGATAAGTAGTTCTCGAGTGATAAGTGCACTAACGGGCAGACAGACAGACAGAGAGACGTTGCATTTTATATACATTATAGTTTATTATTATTATTATTATTATTATCATACAAAAAAGTTGTTCTTTCTCACATTTAGTCAATGTGGTTCCATGTTTGGCTGACGGGCCCAAGCCAAGTCAGCACAAACACTATTACCATTGTGTATTAAGGAATGACCTGACAATGATACATGACTTATTATTGTATAAACTGGAAAGAGAGCATATGTATGAATAAAAAAAAACATGTAAATCGGATAAGCGGTTGTCGAATGATAAGCGCACTAACGAACAGACAGACAGAGAGACATTGCATTTTATATATATGTATATATATATATATATATATATATATATATATATATATATATATATATATATATATATATATATATATATATATATATATATATATATATTCTTTGCTACATGATATTGTTCCATATTTAATGGTTTAGGCAGTTTATTGCAAAAGAACGCGCTACCGGCAAACTTTCTTCTGACTTGATTCACTATTATCGTCACTGCTTATTCCTTATGTTACATAACATAATAGCTTCTACGTCCGTGTAGACGTAGAAGCTGAAGAACAGGCAGGCTTTAGAGCAGGAAGATCCACAATAGACCATCTCTTCTCACTGACACAAATCCTAGAAAAGAAAACCGCATTTGATCAGGAAGTCCATATCTTGTTTGTTGATTTAAAAAAGGCCTAGGACAGCGTGCCCTTAATGAGATTGTGGGAAACACTACAACAGAGTAATGTAAGCACCGAAATAATTAAAGCCGTAAAATCCTTATACCAAGACGCAAGAAGTAGTGTGAAAACCAAATATGGTATAACAACAGGGTTCCAGGTCACAAAGGGTCTCAAACAGGGCTGCTGTATATCCCCAACGCTATTTAAAATCTATTTGGAGAGTGCACTGAAGAACTGGAAAAGGAAATGCAGCAGTATGGGATTACCACTGGATGACGATACTACATTGTACATGCTATCATTTGCAGACGACCAGGTAGTAGTCGCTCAGGACATCGGTGATATGGAATACATGACACGAAAATTTATGGAGGAATATGAAAAATGGGGCCTAGAAGTCAATATTAAAAAGACCGAGTACATGTGCGTCGGAGGACAACAGCAAGACTTGAAACTTGCCACAGGACACACCATCAAACACTGTGCCAATTATAAGTATTTGGGAACGAGAATATCTAGGGACGGAACACTGGAAGAAGCAATATTCGAGAGGAATATCCAAGGAAGAAAAGCGATTGCAACGCTTAATACTATACTATGGGACAAAAACATAACCACTGAAAATAAGAAGAGAATTTACAACTCAATAGTGAAAAGTATAATAACTTACAGCTCCCAGGTGTGGCCATTGAAGGAAAGAACAGAAAAAATACTAAAAGCTACAGAACTGGATTTCTGGAGACGCGCAGCCAGAAAATCCAGAAAAGACCGCATACCAAATGACACGATAAGACGAGCTTTAGAAATAAAGCACGATATAGTGGACGAAATCAGAACCCAACAGTTGGTATGGTATGGACATATACAGAGAATGTCACAAGACCGACTACCTAAAAAGATTTTAAATTGGAACCCTCATGGAAAAAGAAAGCGAGGAAGACCACGCCAAAGCTGGAGAGCAGGAATCAACAAGGAAGTACTAGAGAGAGATCTAGAGGAGGAGGGATGGAGAAACCGGAAGGAGTGGAAATTAGGCATCGGAAGGCGGACGACGTTATAAAACCGATTAATATATATATATATATATATATATATATATATATATATATATATATATATATATATATATATATATATATATATATATATATATATATATATATATATATATATATATATACATATTATATATATGTATATATATATATATATATATATATATATATATATATATATATATATACATAACATAATAAAATATATCCTATAACATGGCCGGAAAACATATATGTTTTTTTTTTTTTAAAAAAAACACGTAAATCGGATAAGTGGTTCTTGAGTGATAAGCACACTCACGGACATAGAGATAGATAGACAGACAGAGAGACGTTGCATTTTATATATATTATAGAAGATTATAGATAATCTGGCCAGAGAACAAATATATGAATTTAAAAAAGAAACACGCAAATCGGATAAGTGGTTCTCGAGTGATAAGTGTACTAACGGATAGACAGACAAACAGACAGAGATAAATTGCATTTTATATATATTATAAATAAATAAAATAACCGGTCAAGTGTAAGTTGGACTTGTGCAGTTAGTGTTCCGGACGATGATTGATTTTAAAATAAAATTTTTTGTTACGGAGCTATAAAATGATCAATGACTTCATAAAATACACCCCACAGGGCTGTGTTTTTTACCGAGTACAATTTACAGCGATTCAAGAATAACGTCAATCGCTTTTTCCGCACACATGCCGCTCCTGGAGCGGTTAAGGACTTCCCTGTAGCACATGTGCTAGACCCATAAAACAAAAAAAAGAAAAAAAAAAAACATGAATTTTTAACAAAGTTTGTTTCCGATCTTTACTGAAACCTTGAAATGTTCAATCTACACCCTGTGAAGAATATTCCAGAATTTTTTTAAAATTTTTGGTTCAGTACTTTTCGAGATAAGATAAGGGGGAGACAGCGAAATTTTGCAATTTTTTTAAAATATTACAAAAAAAAGTGTTCGCAAGTATTACATTATACATATTTTTTAAATCGAGTTTTTACAAGCTTTCATTTGACACTCCACTCGGTGACCTGGTAACTTTTTTTTTAACTTCCGATTGCACTCCCAAAACTACACGGCTCTGATGAGGCCATTAATTCCCATATTATTGCCAAATTTCAACTTTCTATGTCAAATAGTTTTGGAGAAAAACGAGTATGACAGACAGACAGATATCGAAGTGATCTTATAAGTGCTCCGTACGAACACTAAAAAGGACTTGTTCTTACTTATTTTGCACATTAGTACCACAAAAATTCTATGAGCGTTTCTAGATTTAAGAATTGTATAAAACTGAAAAATAATATACGCGATGTAAAGACAAACCGATTACGAAAAGAAAACAGAGAGATGAAATGAAAATAGTACACAGAATAGCCAGAAAGGAAGTGATAACAATAAACACACGTACAAAGTACAAATATCTGTATGTTAAATTGAAAGATATAGTGGAACAAACAGGTCATCAGAATGACAAAAGGTAGAAGGTTAAAACACATGAGGTGAAAAGTCCAGAGACTTTTAAGGAAAAAAAACGTTTTTTCGATTTCATCCTTCAACATAGTTTTCTTTAAGAGCAATACAGTTTTTCCATCGTTTATCCAACATTTGGATACGTTTCATTAGTCAAGCTCGCGAAAATAGGCCTCAGTTTCCCACTCGACTTCTTCATTTGGATTAAATCTCTTTCCCTGGAGCATCCTTTTCAAATTTGGAAAGAGATGATAATCGCCCGATCTGGTTAATATGGCAGATGAGAAAACAATTCATAGCCCAGTTGGTCCAATTTCACCATCGATTTTATGGAGTTGAGAGCTGGTGCATTATTTTGGTGAAAAAATATTTTTTCTTCGCCAAATGCGGCCTTTTTCTCTTAATTTCACCATTCAAACGGTCTATTAAACCAACGTAATAGTGTCCGGTGATTGCTCCCCCTTCTTAAGTTAGTCGATCAGTATTATTCCATACGCATTCCAAAAAAGACCTGCTAAAACTTTTCCGGCTGATGTTTGTGTTTTTGGACGCTTCGGTCGGCTTTCATGCAATTCCAGTCACTCTACGGACTGTCTGTTGGACTGTGTGTGGTGATTCCATATTTCATCTATTGTTACAAATCCTCGCTAAAACTTCATGGGATTACGACGAAACAGTGCCAAACAGTTCTAAATCTTCGACTCGTTGCTGTTTTTGATTAATAGTGAGAGTGCGCGACACCCATCCGACCCATAGCTTTTTCATATGCAAATATTCATGCAAAATATGCCTCACGCGTTCTGTTGCTATCTTCACTATGTAGGCTATCTGTGTCACTTTCACTTTGCGGTCATTCACAACAATATGGTAAATTTTCTGTGTTTCTTGGAGTGACTGCCTCATTTGGGCCGTATTTTTTCCCATTAAAAGCGATGTTTAATCAACACAAGCAACGAAATGCTTTTTGTTCCATTCTTTTGCAAAAATCAGAAATAGGCGTCAATCAAATAGCTGTAATTCGTAAACTAATCAACAAAATGTCATGAAAATGTTAGACGAATCTTTTGAGAGATGACACTAACTGAAAATCATATGGGCCTTTTGCTTGTGCTGTCATCTCTCGGAAAGTCTCGGGACTTTGAATCCGATGTAGTAGGCGACTATAAAGTAATAGATACGTTGGTAGACCAAGAAAACGACATTAAACAGGAAATTGATCCTATACAAGAGAGGCGAAAATAGATAAATTTCTAGAAGTGCAAATGACTGTGCCTACTGCAATTGTCGGCGAAACGTGATTACTTATATAACATTAATCGTTTAACTTCTCCCAACCAATTCTAGAAGGTGGTATCGCCATGACAGAAATTTTCTTTTATGAAGGCGGGATTATTGTATTATCCATCATCAATAATATGACGATATTGATCAGTATTAAATTGTAACCCACATTGTAATGTGATATAATTTTTTTTTCGTAAAATAATTATTTTTGACTACAACCAGTTGAATACTTATTTTTTAAGCTGCCAAAAGCGACTCCTACCTTGTTAATTAAAAATTTAATGTATTTAGTTGTTTTTTTCTACTCAATTAACTTTTAATCGACACCCACAAACTTTCACTAGGTGCCAACACCAAACATTACTTTTCAAATGTTTTGTATTTTCAGTCGAACTTATCTCCGTAATATTTATTTTTTTTTTAAATTTGTTCTAAGGTTGTAGACCTTAAATATGGTATTATTATCTCCGATCTTCAATCGCCACACAAAATGGATTTTGGTATTCTTTGTGTAACAATTCAAAACAACTAATAAAGCATGCATGTTTACATAAATGGCGTACTCCAAGGGGTGCAAGGTGCATAGGCCCCCCTCTACCCCCATCAATGTAGAAAATACCCCCATTAGAAATCCTCCGGTCAACGATTTCTTAATTAAGTGTAAGTTTGGGTTCCTTTTTGTTAAAATTCTTTCCCCCTCCGTCATTAATTTTGAGTTCACTATGTTGTCTAGGCTACTAGAGGTCTAAGCTTTTAGAATTTCAATAGAAGAGGATATCTTTTTTTCAATGAATTTCCACGGTTGTCGTTAGACGCCCCCCTGTATAAGTACGAGGGTCATTCTATAAGTAAAAAGACAAATAGCTCTAGCTCAAGAACGGTTTATTGAATTGCTACAAAATTTGGCCTACTTTTCGACATAATCCCCCCAACGCTGAACACTTGTCCCACCTTTCTGCTAGCTTCTTGATTCCTGTGCAAAGAATTCTTTCGGTTGACGTCGAGTCACTCTTGCACTTTTTCCTTCACATTTTCATTGTCGGTGAGCCTGTTTGCACGTAGGGCATCTCTGAGAGGTCCATACAGGTAAAAATCAGACGGAGTCAAGTCTGGGCTGTATGTGTGATGAGGCAATATCTCCCAATTCAGTTTTTGAGACTCAATTCTATATGAGCTTCTGTAAGCTGCCTAGGAACCCATCTGGCACACATTTTTCGGTATTGTAAATGGTTCTGAATAATATTGTAAACAGTTCCAACGCTTACTCCAACCTCCTGAGCTATCATTTCAATAATAATTCTTCTGTTATCAGGAATAACTCCATCAATCGTCGAATCCAACTAGGGACTAGATACTTCGCTGCTCGTCACACACTCTTGCTCGGCCACTTTAAAACGGATCTATCTACTTGTAAACAAACCTTCGCACGGTTCATGCAACTCTGTCCTCACTGTAATAACATTCTAGAATGTATTTTACTTGGCTTAACACCTTCTGCTACTAAAAGTCTGATGATGGAACGCTGCTCTTCTAAAGTGCAGACTTCCAATGGACTTGCCATGGGAAACTGGATATTTTGAGGTTATGTTTGCATTATATGATCGAACAGCTGATTAAAACTCATCATAAGGTTGCCAACTTACACTCCTTGAAGTATGGAGCGGTTTCGTTGAATGGGTTTAAGCTGAGACCAATTGTCTCTTTACTTATTGAATGACCCTCGTTGCTCCGCCTTTAGTGTGTAGTTTTTTCCCTTAAAGAAACGACCCTTGTATTCGTATGCTCCCCGCCACTTATATGTGGCTACGCCACTTATATGTGGCTACGCCACTGATTCCTAGGTTTTATATTAACGAACAATAATTAAAAATTTGCTAATCATGAGATTTTAACAAGATCCTGAAAGCAATTGACAAGAATATTTTTTCGTAGTTACTTATTAGTATGACTTATTTTTCATCATAAAAACCGCATAACAAAATAAGTTTTGATGAATTTAAATATTAAAAGTAATAGTGCGTCACATCTCGAGATGTCTTAATTAAAAAATAGTGTTTTACTAAGAATAATATTTGCTTAACAATATAAAAAAATTACTATAGTGTAGCAGCAGCAAAATCAAAAAAGTTCTTTATTAATGATTGTATTTTTATTAAGGAATTAACATATTATTATTATTATTTACAAATAAAAATCAAGGATCTTCCGCTACCTCTTACATGATAAGTAAGATGTAAAAAACATCTTGGAAAACAAATTTTTTCTTAGTTTTGACAAATAACTATTAAGAAGTTGTTGAAATTTTAGATTTTAAAAAGCTCTAAAGTACAATTGTTTTTCTAAATTGCATTGCAAATGCAAAGCACGCCATCCGTGACAATTCAAAAGTACTATTTTAGGAAAACTGTGGGGATTCAGATTAGTTCAGATTGCCTTACAATCCATCAATGATGAACCTTCCGAGGTTTATTACATAAGGCTGAAACTAAACGATATTTTTGAAAATAATTACAAAGACGAAAATTTTAGATTAAAGCAGGCTAATTTATTTCGAAGACACAGGTGTTATTAAGTTTGATCATTTAAATATTCAATAAACTGTAAAAGAGGGTAATATATAAGGCTATCAGAGTAAATATCTTATTGTAGTTAGAAATTGGTGTGATTCAATATACCAAAAAAAAACCGGCAAAGTGCAAGTCGGACTTGCGCAATTAGTGTTCCGTACCGTAGTTGCTTTTAAAATGAAAATTTTTGTTACGGAGGTATAAAATGATCAGTGACTTCAAAAAACAAATCTCAAATGAGGTTTCAAAAATCAATATCTAAGATTCGAACACAAACTTGTTTGTGATGGCTGAAAAATTTTTCTACAACGTGAACTTCTATATCATTAGGAAAATTGCAAAACATATTGTCTGTCAAAATTCTGTGTCTGGTAGAACCAGTATCTTTTCTTATTTGTATAAGCCCAATGCTATTTAAATGGGTGGATACACTATTATTAACACATCCCAAAAAATGTATGTTAAAATCTTTCACAATAATTACACTGGTCAACAAATAATTTTTTTTTTTTTTGATTTGTTCCTCTAATTTTTTTTCAGTTTTGGGCTTATTGTAGTGTTCTGATTTCGAATCCGTTATTAGTTTTTCTCTGACAGCTCATGTTTTTTAATTTTCGGTCTACCCCAACTTAGATGATACCCGCAGTTTTTTAAGATCTACCCGGCTCAGAATAATTATTTTTTAATTTCAGATATGGCTTCGACACGTGGACATTGTTTACACAATCCAGATTGTTTTTGCTATATTTGTGGCGAATATATCTTTGAAAAATATCAAAAAACCTATCTTGGACTTCGTTAAAATAAAACTACGTATTTTAACCACTTTCAGATAATATAGTGCAATCAAGACAAGCAATGGGTATCTCATATTGTGTGTCTGCAGCAGTGGTCATATGGAAAAAGAAGTGAAAACAAATTTAAAACACCGATGATTTGGCAGGAACCTCAAAATCACCATGATGACTGCTATTTTTGCATCGTAAATATTAACTCCATAAATTCTGGCAATCGAAATAAATGGTCGTATCCTAACTTACTCTCCGCTCAACGACCTCTTCTATACTCTAGTGAGATACAAGGAGCATTATCTAAATGCTCTGAAGAACCAGATCTTATGGAAATTGAAGACAACACAATACTGATTCGGATTTTACATGTAGTCAGTCTTCAGATCCGCAACCTTTTAATCAAAAGGAATTGAATAACTTTGTAAGGGATCTAAATTTGTCAAAAGAAGCTTCTAAAATTTTGGCATCTCGATTAAAAGAAAATAATTTACTTGCACCAGGAACCAGAATTACTTTATATCGGACCCGAGAAAAGACTTTGTTACCATATTTGTCGAGAGAAAATGATTTAGTTTCTTGTAATGATGTCAGAGGTATTTTGGAGAAGATGAGTTTACAACGATACCAACCAAATGATTGGCGCCTTTTTATAGACAGTAGCAAGAGAAGCGTAAAGTATGTGCTACTCCATAACGGCAACAAGTATGGTTCTATACCTATTGCACACTCTACTAACATGAAAGAAGACTATACAACTATTTCTTCAGTAATGGAGAAAATTAAGTATCGAGACCACAACTGGCTCATTTGTGTAGACTTAAAGAAGGTTAACTTTCTTTTGGAACAAGAGGGTGGATACACAAAATACCCATATTTTATGTTTCTGCGAGATAGCCGCGACAAACAACGTCATTGATCTAAAAAAAAAAAGTGGCCAGTACGAGAAGAACTGATGGTTGGTACCAAAAATGCTATTAATTTGCCCTTACCCATCACTTCATATCAAACTAGGCCTTATGAAACGGTTTGTAAAAGCCCTTAACAAAAACGGCGAATGTTTTGCTTTTCTTTCACGCAAGTTTCCAAGATTAAGCACAGAAAAATTGAAAGCGGGTATTTTTGATAGGCCACAAATCAGACAACTTGTGAAAGACCCAAATTTTGTGAATCCAATGAATGAAGTCGAGTGTAAAGCCTGGATGATTAAAAATTTTCTCGGAAACAATAAATCCGACAACTATTCTGAGTTAATTGAGTGCATTTTATCCAATTTGAAAGATCTAGGCTGCAACATGAGTATCAAGATTCATTACTTACATTCTCATTTCGATCGATTCTCAGAAAGTCTTGGCGGTTTCAGTAAAGAGCCAGGTGAAAGATTTCACCAACATATACGCACAATGGAAGCGTTATCGAGGAAGGTGGGACATCCATATGATGGCCGATTGATTATTGCTGGAGTTTGCAAAGAGATGATCCATAAGCCGTACATTCAAGAAAATCGTAAAAAAGAACATTTCATAGTGTGTAATTATATCAAACATAGAAAAAATGTTGTATTTTTGTTCTATTTTTGAAGAAAATTGTAATTTCATGTAAATAAAAAAGTAGAGTTGATAGAATTAAACCAGTATTTTTTCCGTAATCAGGGCCTCAGGTATACCCTACAATACATATAAAATTTCAGGAAAAAATTTCAGTGTTGACCAGTGTTATCTTACATCCTTGGTATGCATGTGTCTTTTTTACTTTTATCAATACAGTAAATAACATTTTTTGTTAAACAGAAATGAGGACTTGTATACAAGTACAGAATATATATCAAACAAAGTTTATTCCGATCTTTCTTTTTATATACTACTGTGATCAAAAAATAGTAAGACTTTTGAAATAAAACGCAAACGGGATATTTATTTTTCCAAATTTATTTCATCCCCCTTCGATACAATGCATTTATGCCAACGTTTTTTCCAGTCTTCGAAACAGTTGTTGAATTCGATTTCTCGAATGGCCTTTAAAGCCTTCTTCGATTCGGTTTTAACCTCCTCAATCGACTCAAAACGATGTCCTTGAAGCGGTTTTTTGAGTTTAGGGAATAGCCAGAAGTCCGACGGAGCTAAATTAGGCGAATAGGGCGATTGCGGAATGATATGAGTTGAATTTTTGATGAAAAAACCGCGAAGAACCAATGCTGTGTTCTCACACAGTGCAGGCGCATTATCGTGATGAAAAAATCAAGCGTTATCGGCCCGTCATTCCATTCATTTCGAACGTTTGGTGAATTTTTTCACTCATGTTGAAAATCGAAAAATGCGCGTTTATTGATGAACGAATGCATTGAATCTTATTAACTACTAACACTATGGTCTTAAAAATTTGACATAGATGGCAGTTAAGGCCCTACCAACCTAACGAAAAAAAATTAATCCGATTTGGAAATGCCCGGGCGATTTAAATTTAAAAGTCTTACTATTTTTTGATCACAGTAATATGAGATAAATTATCAAAGGTAAAGCACTGGTGATAATTTTGATTTAATCTACACCTTATGGAGAATATTTCAGAATATTTTCAACATTTTTTGATTGGTACTCCTAAAAATACGGGGGACAGCAATTTTTATCAATTCTTTAAAAATAATATAACCAAAACTTTGTGCGGGTATCAATTGTATTTTTCTGATAAATTTCTACTTTCTATGTCAAATATTCCAGAGAAAATCGGCTCTTACGAACGAACGAAATGATTCTATAAGTATTCGGTTTTTTCAATTTTGATACAGAACACTAAAAAAAACTACCGAAACTATAAAATTAAAAGCGTGAAATGATTTTTTTTGTCCCAAGTTGATTAAAAAATGAATCTAATTTCCAATAAAAATACTAATAAACGTTTTTATTACTTGTACATTATTTTTTATTATACCACCCACACCTTGTCTTGAAAGTGTTTTAAAAGCCGCACCGTGGTAATAAAAACCTCTTTATTAATAAATTGAGATTTTTCATGTTCAATTATTTTTTCATTATTCATTTTTGCGCACGTGTTCTCTATCAGGTTAAGTTAAAAAGTAAAAATTATAAACACACGGCCTATTTTCCTAATTGGCCTAGAAGGCCTAAAGTCCGGTGTTTGTGGGGGGAGGGGTTAATGCTCTACTAAATTATTTTAATAAGTGATAAACCACTTCACATATTTATATTTTTAATTTAATATAAATTAGCAAATCATTCAGTTCATTTAAACACATTTTTTTTTTTTTTAAATTTAAAAAT
This sequence comes from Pachyrhynchus sulphureomaculatus, assembly GCA_019049505.1. Classification (NCBI taxonomy): domain Eukaryota; kingdom Metazoa; phylum Arthropoda; class Insecta; order Coleoptera; family Curculionidae; genus Pachyrhynchus; species Pachyrhynchus sulphureomaculatus. The sequence continues at coordinate 184,570,894 of CM032449.1, forward strand.
GATAAATAAATGATATTTTACATTTTTCATCGTTCAAATGTTCCGTGTACTTGCATTATGTAGAAATTTTCTTCACCATTCTTATGGCTTTTCCAAATAAAAATTAAGAATTCCGGTGTTTTTACCTTGTATGTACCAAAAATCAACTAATATGTACATATATAGAAGTGATTTTTCTACCCATTTCAAAAGCTCTATAGTCTGTTTATCCAAGTAGTACCACATGCTTTAACATGACATATCTTGCAAAAACCAACACGGCTTGTTGAAAAAACGACTGCGGCCATGTGTTTACAAAAAGTGCGTTACTTATGACTACCGTATTCCACCAGAGCATTTTGCATTTTTGTTCTCTTTTTGGTAATAATAAAGTGTTGTGCTAAAGATTCCAACCTAGACTTATATGTTACCTTAGTACTTTTTAAGTAGAAGTGAGGAAGCACTTAAGTTGAAATTAAAATTTTGGTAAGATAAAGTTATTATTAGCAAGATTATCGCTCGTGAATAATGCGCAAAAACTATATAGTGGCCTATTGTACAAAGAAAGTCAGTAAATTGTACCGTTACATTAAAAGTATAGTCCAAGACAATGGACAATCCGAACTTGCCGTCTACCAACGTATACCGTACAATCGTTTCTGAATTTGCAAAAATTAGGTTCAGCTGTGCTTCCGTTTAAACTGATTTTTTATTTTTTTGTATTTATCGGTAAGCAGCCTGTTGCGATACTAATGCGGTATTCTTTTTTCCGACTTGTGGGATATATGTACTAAAACAATTGTTTAACTTTTATTGTAGTTTCATAAACGAACAACGAAACACTGTAAAAATATACACGATATAATTTGTATCTCCAAAAACGAGAACCTCTTCATACAGCAGAACTTTAAAAACCCATTCAGTTTTAGCGAGATTCTTCAGAAATAATACAATATATATAAATATATATATATATATATATATATATATATATATATATATATATATATATATATATATATATATAATACACTAAAATTCCGGGATTCAATCCGTTCGTCTAACAATGAAACTGCACGACGTTTCGCCAAAATCTCATTTGGTATTTTCAAGAGCTCTTGCTCGATACTCTGATTTGTTGGCTGCCGCTCGAGGCTAACAGGCTAACTGAGAGAAGCTGGTTAGCCTCGAACGGCAGCAGCAAAATCACAGTATCGAGTAGCAGCAGCAGCAAGAGCACTTGAAAATGCCGAATGAGATTTTGGCGAGACGTCGTGCAGTTTCATTGTTAGACGAACGGATTGAAATCCGGAGTTTTAATGTATTACATTTCATCATCCGTGAAAACCTCTATTGTAATATATATATATATATATATATATATATATATATATATATATATATATATATATATATATATATATATATATATATATAGTAGATGATCTTTTGCGTAAATTCGGGAATATAGGTCGTAAAATGAACATCAGCAAATGCAAGATTATCACAAATTTATCGGAACAAGCTCTTGGGAATCTGCTAATGAGGATCTAGAGAGTTACATTTACTTGGGGCACAAGATAACTATAGGAAAAAGGAATCAGACCACCGAAGTTGAGAGACGTATCTCGCTAGGATGGACAGCTTTCGGAAAGTTGAGCCAGACGTTGAGAAGCAACATCTCAATATCTCTTAAAAGGAAGGTATTAAATTAGTGTGTCCTTTCAGTTTTGACCTACAGCTTGGAAACAACAACACTTACTGAAAAGTCTGCCGGAAAACGAGTAACCAAACGCGCCATGGAGAAACGTGTGCTGGGTATTTCACTTCGTGGTGAAGTTAGAAACAGTGAGATAAGACGAAGAACAAAGATTGCTGACGTAGTTCAGATCATAGCACGGTTAAAATGTAACTGAGAGGGGCATGTAACAAGAACTACTGATAACAGGTGGATAAACGAAATGCTGGAATGCAGCCCTAGAATTCTAAAACGCCCGCCTGGCCATGCACCAAAAAGATGAGTGGATGATATAACCAAAATAACTGGTAACAAGATAGACGTCAGTGGAAACATATTGGGGAGGCTTTTATCCAGTAGTGGGTGTAGTGGATTTGTGATGATGAGAGATACGTATACGTATATATATATATATATATATATATATATATATATATATATATATATATATATATATATATATTTGATTGGAATTAATAAAAAAATATTATCGACTATTAATATTGGCAAAAAATCCGTTAACACCTTGTATTTTTGGTATTCTTTGTTGTAAATATCCCCGGTAGAATCCCTCTAGGCCAAATAATTTGCCCGAAGACATAAAACATAGTTTTAATAGCTAATTTGCAAAGAATGAAGATGATTCTCAACCTTGAAACTAGACAGGTTTACAAAACATAATTTTCAATTCTGACACGGTGCTGCTTTTGTTCGCTTAATTTTATTTTATGCGATTTATGAAAAAATCGTGTGTTGAATTATATTGTGAAGGTTTTTCGTAATTGTTTGAAGATTTTTACGGAATTGTGATAATTTTTCTGAGAACGATCACGATAATATGACATTGAAGAAACGATAAATAACAGTACAGGATTGTTTCGACGGTGCCTGGAAGTCTACACGTTTTCTAAGCTAATAATAACGTACTGATGAGTTTTTTATATCCAAGAATAACAGGCTCATGCCCAATTTTCAGAACAAAACAAGCCTAAATTTAACGGTTTTTATTCATAATAATAACCGGTCAAGTGCAAGTTGAACTTGCGCAATTAGTGTTCTGTACGTTGATTGCTTTTAAAATAAAATTTTTTGTTACGGTGGTATAAAATGATTAGTGACTTCACAAAACACACCCTAAATGAGTTTTCAACAAAGTTTGTTTCCGTTCTTTACTGAAAACTGATGACTTTGAAATTTTTGTTTTTTTTTATATACCAGATAAATTATTAAAGGTAGTCATAATTTTCGTTCAATCTACACCCTGTGGAGAATATTCCAGGATTTTTTCAAAATTTTGTGATTAATACTTTTCCAGATACAATAATACAAAGAAAAGTGTGACCAATTATTACATTATATGTTTTGAAACTCGTGTTTTTACAAGCTTTCATCTGACACCCCACTCGATGACCTAGTAATACATTTTTTTTTTACACCCGATTGCTCCCCCAAAACTAACCCCTTAAGTCATAATTTAACTTTTAAAACTACACAGCTCTGATGAGGCCATCAATTCCTATATGAGTACCAAATTTCCACTTTCTTTGTCAAATAGTTTCGGAGAAAAGCGGATGTGACAGACAGACGGACGGACAGACATCGAAGTGATCTTATACCAGGTGTACAAGTATGAAATGCGGATTTCAGACAACAGATGGTGCACCAGTGCAGTTTGTGCTATAAAGATTTGACACTGCGCCATTTTGTTGTGTCATCAACATGTGCCAGACGCGCACGAGTGATAAATTTGAAAAGTGTGTGCATAGTGTTGTGTTCAATATGTCGAAATTTATACCGAACAAAGAGCATTCGCGGACAGCATTAATTTTTTGTTTTCATTTGAAGAAAACTGCTATTGAATCGTACCGATTACTTTGAGAAGCTTATGGTGAACATGCTCCATCTCAAGATACGTGTGAACGATGGTTTCGGCGTTTCAACGGTGGTGACTTCGATGTTGCAGACAAGGAACGTGGAAAACCGCCAAAAAAATAAGAAAATGTGGAATTGCAAGCATTGTTGGACGAAGGTACGGCAAAACCAGTTCGCGACACGTTGGAAGCACTCAGCTGGAAAGTTCTACTCCATGCGGCTTACTCACCAGACTTGGCTCCTTCCGATTACCACTTGTTTGCATCGATGGGTCACCCACTTGCTGAGCAGCGCTTTGGTTCGTACGAAGATGTGAAAAAATGGCTCGATGAATGGTTCGCAGCAAAAGGGGAAGATTTTTACTGGCGTGGTATTCACAAATTGCCCGAAAGATGGGAAAAATGTATAACAAGCGATGGAGTATACTTTGAATAAAGCACTTTTTATCATTCTTCCGACTTTAACATGGTTTTTTTTTAAGAAAAAAAAATCCGCATTTCATACTTGTACACCTGGTAAGTGTTCCGTACGAAACATCAAAAAGCAAACGCTATCGATTTATTTGGTTAAGTTGGTCACATAATATACGGCTTACATTTTTATTATCTCAATGTAACACATTGTGACGCACCGATTTGCCACCCCACTTATGTATGTCCATATGTGCTACAGGGTCTCCTAAGAAGACTTAATAGACCAGATCTTCGATGAAATTAAACGGGAAATACGAAGACAATAATCCTTACAGGAAACTACCACCGCAATGAGCACCTAATCCACATCGAAGTCAAAAATGATCCAGCTTGCAATGTTTAGAAGAGGAAGAAATGGTTGTTATCTGATTTGATTACGTCTTGTTCGGCAATCACAGGAGCAAGATAAATTTACCCTTTAATAATTTTAGACCAGGAGTGTATTAAAGGGATTCAACGTGGAAGGCTTTCACCCCTCTAAAATGCTACTGGTTTGCCACAATCCTAAATTGGGGCAGTGTACAACAAATCATAACGACGCAGGTAGATTTTAATTTTTATATTTTCCAGACGGGATATGAAATACTAACCCCATTCTTTCACCCTCACGAATACGTGTGGGTGGGTGTAGGGGAAATTCCTAGATTGTTTGCCGGTTCAATTTTTTTAACAATTTTCTTTTATTAAACGTTTATTAGTTCATTGGTATTACCTGATTGACAAATTATCTGCATCGCGAAATATGCCCTGATTAAATATCTAGTTTTCTAACCGATGGGTACGTAGAAAGGGATCAATTTCGTGGCTTCCAAGGTTACCCGACTGAAATCCATGTGATTTTTACCTCTGAGATTACACAAATTGTTGTACAAAACTGAACTAATACACTGGATGAACTACTTCACCGTACAAAAAACGTTACAAAGACTATTCGAGGATCTCCTTCTATTCTAACTGCACGTACTGCATCTTGGAAATGGACAGAGCGGCTTTATGTACGTAAAGTAGCTTTTCTGAATACTTTTACTAATATGGGGTAGCAGCCCAAATAAAAAAAAAACCTAATGATTTTCAGTTAGTGTCAACTCTTAGAAGATTCGTGTAAAATGACAATTAGCCGCATTTAGCGAAGAAAAAGTGTTGTTTCAGCAAGATAATGAACCAGCTTACAACTCCATGAAATCGATGGTGAAATTGGACCAACTGGGCTATAGATATAGCGATTATTACCTCTTTTTAAATTTGGAAAGGAGGCTCCAGGGAATGAGATTTGGCTCAAATAAAAAAGTCGAACAGGAAACTGAAGCTTATTTTAGAGAAATCGACAAATCGGAAATAGGAAACTATGTAGAACACACAACTTTTGATAATAAATTCATTTTGTAATTTACACTTGTCTTTTTTTACGAACCATCGGAGGTTGAAAAAAAAAAACTTCCCTCGTACTACATCCAGCTAAAATTAATTCGCCTCAAGGTTTTAACGATCATCTCACCACACGACAGTATGTGTACTCTAAAAAAATTGTTTAATTAAATATGCGCCAACCTTTTTTATTTTGATAATATTTTGTCCCTCATTCGATCCGTACCTGAGCAGTATCAAATCACATATTTCAAAATTTTTGTTATTTTATGCTATTCTAGTAACTTTTTATAATTGCAGCATTTTTATATATTATATATCTAATTTTATGGTCTGATGAGATAAACAGTTAATTTTTAACGATTGTTTTAATGTATTCGCGAAAGTTCTTGTAGTAAACTTATTATGTATATATTATTTATCTGAAAAGTCTTTTTGTTTTTATCTCTGTTAAGTACTTTTAAAATTTTAAATTTAGATTAATTTTTTTCTTATTGTTGTAACCACAATTATCTTTGGAACTACAATTGTATAAATGAATTTGGTACGTTTGAAATAAGTGTCTCAAAGTTCAGATTCAAATCCAAAATATTCCGCGCCAATACTAAAGAAGAAGTAAATAGTATTATCACTTCTTACGATGCTAATATTTACATAATCTCCAGAAACAGTCACTGCATCTCAAATTCAAAAAGTGCATTTGAATCTGCGCAAAAGATTTGCTGCTCAACTTTGAGAGAACGTACTGTGATGTACAATATGTGCAAAATATGGTGCCAGCGATTTCAAATCGTCCGCCAAAACGATGCGGTACTTTATATTTTCCTTGAGATGGGAAATTCTCCTTCACGTGGCGTAAACCTACGGACATTGTCCCGTCCGATTATTACTAATTTCGGTCGCTGGAACACTATCTCGCCAATTCCGACCAAAGCACTGAATTAATTTGGTCATTTAATATAACACATCCCATATTTCCCTAAAGCATTTAACTGTGTGAAATCTTAATAATACAATAATAATGAAGAAAAAACCGGTCCAGTGCAAGTTGAACTTGCGCAATTAGTGTTCCGTACGTTGATTGCTTTTGAAATAAAAAATTTTGTTACAGAGGGATAAAATGATCAGTGACTTCACAAAACATACCCCAAATGAGTTTTCAACAAAGTTTGTTTCCAATCTTTACTGAAATATGATGACCTTGAAATTTTTATTGTTTTTATATACCAGATAAATTATTAAAGGTAATGCACTCGTGATAATTTTCGTTCAATTTACACTCCGTGGAGAATATTCCAGAATTTTTTTCAAAATTTTTTGATAAGTACTTTCCGAGATAAGGCGGGGGGACAGCGATTTTTCGCGATTTTTTAAAATAATACAAAGAAAAGCACGCGGAAGTATTACATTATATATATATATATATATATATATATATATATATATATATATATATATATATATTTTTTACTCGTGTTTTCACATGCTTTCATTTGACACCACACTCGATGACCTAGTAAAAATTTTTTTTTTCACTTCCGATTTCACCCTCCAAAACTAACCCCTTAAGTCAAAATTTAACTTTCAAAACTACATGGCTCTGATGAGGCCATCAATTCCTATATTATTACCAAATTTCAACTTTCCATGTCAAATAGTTTCGGAGAAAATCGGGTGTGACAGACAGACAGACAGATAGACACCGAAGTAATCTTATAAGTGTTCCATACGGAACACTAAAAAGAGCATTAAATCACTATAATTTCTTTAGTCCAGTAGATGGAGGACACACAGGAAACTGCAAAAAAATATTTTTTCTTAAATGCTCTAAATTTGTTTTAAAGCTCCATTCTAGAGAGCGCTGCTCTAGATTTGTCAGTTTCTGAGTGTAACATTAAATTTAGACGTCCCTAAACCACTATATGTTTTTCTGTGTATTTTTCGCGGGCGCTAAACTCATAGGTTGACCAGAAATAATACTATAATTTAAAAAAAAAAAACTGGCCAAGTGCAAGTCTGACTTACGCAATTGGTGTTCCGTACTGTGATTGCTTTTAAAAAAAAATTGTTACGGAGGTATAAAATGATCAGTGACTTCATAAAACAGATCCCAAACAAGTCTTCAAAAATCAATATCTAGGATTCGGACACACAAACTTGTTTGTGATGGTTAAAAAAACTTTCTACAACGTGAACTTCTATATCATTAGGAAAATTGCAAAACACATGGTCTATCAAGATTCTGTTTCCAGTAGTCTTTTATCATTTCTATAACCCCAATGCTATTTAACTAGGTAGATAGACTCTCATTAACACACTCCAAAAAATGTGTTAAAATCTCCCACAATAATTATCTTAGATCCTTGCTGTGCATGTTTGTTTATACTATTATCTATACAGTGAATAACATTTTTTATTAAGGAGGTGGTAGTCTGGTAACATTTTTTCGAAAAATCGATTTTCTAAAAACATTATTTTATAGTAAATATATGTAGAAATACGGTAGAAACCATTATTTGCTCTGGAAAGGTCGAGAACAGACTGAATAATCGGTCAAGTGCAAGTTGAACTTTCACAATTAGTGTTCCTTACGTTAATTGCTTTTAAAATAAAAAATTTTGTAACGATGGTATAAAATGATCAGTGACTTTACAAAACACCCAAATGAGTTTTCAACAAAGTTTTTTTCCAGTCTTTACTGAAAACTGATGACCTTGAATTTTTTTTTTTATACACCACATAAATTATTAAAGGTAATGCACTCGTGATAATTTTCGTTCAGTCTATACCCCGTAGAGAATATTCCAGAATTTTTTCAAAATTTTTTGATTAGTACTTTTCGAGATAAGGTAGGAGGACAGCGATTTTTCGCGATTTTTTAAAAATAACACAGGGGAACAGCTGTTTTGGTGTCGAGGTTTTTTGAGCTGATTCTATATCAATTTGATATCCTGAATTCAAATAACGTATTCATTTGTACCTAGGAGCTCAAATTTTTAAGATATACAGTTTTAGAGAAATATAAGTTACATTATTGCAACTCAAATCCGTAAGTGTAGTAAACAAAAGTAGATACGAAATTTTTATTTTAGTTATACAAAATACAATATTATGTCGTACTTACAAACAAAAAAAAAACATTGAAGAAATGAAATAGTCACTTAACACTTGGAAAGCTTCTTTTCCGCGACATTCTTGAATGTTTTTTTAAACAGTCCCTTTTTAAACTCCAGCAGTAATCTGCCATCATGTGCATGTCCCATCTTCCTTGGTAGCGGTCCTCCATAACTTTAATATCTTGGTGAAATCTTTCACCTTGTTCCTCACTCATGTCTCCTAAATTTTCTGGAAAACGGTCTAAGTGGCTGTGTAAATAGTGTATTTTAATACTCATATTGCACCCTAAGGATTTGAAACTATTAAGCATCTTGTTAACCATTTCAACATAGTTTTGAGCTTTATGTTTGCCTAGAAAATTTTCTACAACTGCAACAAATGATGTCCAAGCTTCTCGTTCAACTTGATTCATTGAATTTATGAAGGCAGGATCCTTAATTAATTGTCTTATTTATGGGCCGTCAAATATCCCTGCTTTGAGTTTTTCTGTGCTCAACTGATGCATTTTTACCCCTATATATGCAAAACAAGACCCATTCGTATCAAGAGCCTTTACAAATTGCTTCATTAAGCCCAACTTTATATGTAACGGAGGAAGTATGATTTTTTCTCTTTCAACCAAAGCGTCGTTAATGACATTCTTTTCCCCAACGTCCATGTTTTCTCTCTGAGGCCAATCTTTTCTAACCCAGTGGTGTGTTTTGTCCCTACTATCCCAGAGGCACAAGAAACACGGATATTTCGTGTAACCACTTTGCTGCCCAAGAAGAAAGTTTACCATTTTTAAGTCTACACAAATCATCCATTGATGTTCGTAATACTTTATCTTCTGCAAGACCAAAGCTATGGTATTACATTCTTCTTTCAGTTTCGTTGAGTGAGCTAGTGGTATTGAACCATATTTATTCCCATTATGTAGAAGGACACATTTTAAACTTCGCTTTGAACTGTCAATAAATAAGCGCCAATCATCTGGAATATATTCAGAAAGTCTCATTTCTTTCATGAGTCTCCTAATTTCGTGACAAAATACAAGATTGTCTTCTTGAGAAAAGAATGGTAGCAGATCTTTTTCTCTTGTACGGTAAAAGGTAATTTTGGTTCCTTGTTCCAGTAAATTTTTTCTCGTTCAACCTAGAAGCCAGTACTTCAGAAGCTTTTTTCGATAAATTGAGATCCCTGGTGAGATCATTTAATTCATTTTGATTGAAGCGTTGAGGAACTGATGACGTCCCCTCATAGTCACTGTTAGTTTCATTAGCATCAGAACTTTTATTAGCATCAGAAGAGCGATCAGAGGGAAAATATTCGTCATCAGAGATATGTGGTAGCTGATGAAATGTTGGAATCGGTATTTCATCTGAGTGCGGGATAGGGCGTATTGCCGAGTCTAAATTGGGATAAGTCCACTTACTGCGGTTATTTCGATTGATTCCATTAGTATTTACTAAACAGAAATAACAATCATTGAAGTGGTTTTTTGGTTCTCTCCAAACCATTGGTACGCCGAATTTTAGACATTTTCTTTTCCCGGTAGTCCAATGCCGTAAATGCTCTGTACAAGTTTTACATACGAGATGCGGGGCCCACGTTTTGTCCTGATCACCAAGCTTAACTCCAAAGTATCCAAGATACGCTCGCTTTACAAAGTCAGTAATAGTTTGTCTGTTTTGTTGAAACATGTATTCTCCGCATATATAGCAAAACACATCAGGTTGATTTACACAACTTCTTCTTGAACTGGAACCTGAACTCATTTTAATTCTGTTCAATAACACAAAAACACTCTTTTCTTAACATAAAATAACACGCCGAATTCTATCTACTCTCATTAGTAAGAACGCACAAACTGACGAGACTTACCCGAGTTAGGTGATTAAAAGGGTCAGTTCAAGTACCTGATAGGCAATGGTTCCACTATTTATAGATTTACCTGGAATTTACTCAATTACAGACTGACAATAAAACCATTGTACCTACATTAATGAATATATATAATAATTTTAGAACTCTCATAAACCACATTGGTAGATAAGTTGATGTATCTAAAAAAGTAGAGCTGATAGAGAAAAACGGATTGTATGTATAGATTTAGCGTCCCAAATATAGTTAATATCAGCTCTAAAATCCCAGGCACCAAAACAAAAATATTTTTTTGTTGCCCTGTGTAATAATACAAAAAAAAGTGTGCGCAAGTATTACATTTTATATATATATATATATATATATATATATATATATATATATATATATATATATATATATATATATATACATATGTATATATATATATATATATATATATATATATATATATATATATATATATATATATATATATATATATATATATATATATATATATATATATATATATATATATATATATAAATTATTACTCATGTTTTCACAAGCTTTCATTTGACACCACACTCGATGACTTAGTAAAAAAAAATTTTTTTCACTTCCGATTTCACCCCTCAAAGTTAACCCTTTAAGTCAAAATTTAACTTTTAAAACTACACGGCTCTGATGAGGCCATCAATTTCTATATTAGTACCAAATTTCAACTTTCTATGTCAAATAGTTTCGGAGAAAATCGGGTGTGACAGACAGACACCGAAGTTCCGTATGGAACACTAAAAATGCGATAGACTGGACGCGTCTCGACGCAGTCCGTGTATACCTGGCGCGCCGAACGTATAGCTGCAGCATACTTTCTGTCTCCGCGTCGTTGTCGTAAATCCTCGGTCTATAGGCATTTCAGTTTGCAAGCACATGCGTGTTGGTTTTCGTTAAAAAAGGAGCAGTCGAGTGTCTGTATATTGTTTAGTATAACATTATAAACCTTTTTTGGCTTGGTTGACATGACTTAGAAAAAAAAATATTGCACGGATCGAGCTCAAATTTTTATGGCTTTTTCTACATATGAATGGCTATAGCCGGTACTACTTTTATAATTATTCATTAATATTTAACCATACTTTTAAACAATTTAAGTTGCAAAAATAAGGTCGAGAACTTCAAAAGTCCGCCATTTTGTTTTTTTTTTTTCATCGTGGGTATACAATTTTAATACTGGTGATAGCGGTAACTCTATATTATAAGCATCAACTTGAATATTTGCTTTCAGAAGCTTCCAAGTCCAAAGATATCATGTCAACCAGATTTAAAGAGAGCCCTCTTCAGGCGGCCCTACTAATATATTATGTATAAAAATATTAAAATTCATATATAAATTTTACTATGAAAAAAAATTCTTTAAAAAAGACTGGGAGTTAACAGACTACCCCCTTAAAAAGAATGAGGACTTGTATGAAAGTACGAAAAATATATTAAACAACAAACAAAGTTGTTTCCGTTTTTTTTTTTACATGTTGTCAAAACAAATAGTTTTTTCTGTACCAGATAAATTGTCAAACGTAATTCCCTCGTGATAATTCTCGCCCAACATACACTCTATGGAGAATATTCCAGAATTATTTGATCAATACTTTTCGAGATAGAGGAGGTAATTTTTTAAAAAATAATACGAAGAAAAGTTTGCGCGACATCATATATATTTTTCGAATTAGTGTTTTGACAAGCTTCCATTTAAGACCCCACTCGATCACCTTGGAAAAATAATCTTCACTTCCGATCTCACCTCGCAAAACTAACCTCTTAAGTCAAAATTTAAACGTCTATAATTACACCATCAACTCCTATATTTGTGACAAATTTCAACTTTCTATGTCAAATAAAAGGTAGGCTAAAAAGTTTTTGGTCTAGCTACGTAAAACACATTTTTTTTGCAAAATTTGACTTTATTCATCAATACAGTCTCCTCCAGAGCGATACAATGAGTCCAACGCTTTTCTAACAGTTCTATACCTTTCTTGTAGAAGGATTTGTCTTTGCCTTCAAAATAGGCCTCAGTTTCGGCGATAACGTCTTCATTGGAGCCAAATCTTTTTCCTGGGAGCATTTTTTCAGGTCTGCGAATACATAATAGTCGCTGGGGGCCAAATCTGGAGAATACGGTGGATGAGGAAGCAATTCGAACTTTATTCATGCAATTTTGCCATCGTAACCATTGACTTGTGGCATGATGCATTATCTTGAAGAATGATCACTTTTTTCTTGTTCAGTTGGGGCCGTGTCTTTGCTATTTCTGCCTTCAAACGCACCAATAACTTTATATAATATCCGCTATTGATGGTTTTTCCCTATTTAGCATAGTCGATGAAAATTATTCCATGCGCATCCCAAAATACAGAGGCCAAAACCTTCCCAGTCTTTGATCGCTTCGGGCGGCTTTCAACGGCTGCTGTCTACTCAGCTGATCGCTGATTTGATTCCTATGTGTAGTGGTGGACCCATTTTTCATCTATTGTCACATATTGCATGAAAAAATCCTTTTTATTGCGCTTAAACAGATCCAAACAACGCTCAGAATCATCAACACGTTTTTAGTCCATTGTGAGCAAACGCGGTACCCATTTCAAATAGAGCTTTCTCATGCCCAAATGTTCATGGAAAATATCACCAACACGTTCTTTTGATATCTTTAGGGTATCAGCTATCTCACACAATTTCACTTTACGGTCATACAAAACGATTTTGTGGATTTTTAATATTTTCCGGTGTAACCACCTCATTTGGGCGTCCAGAGCGTTTAGCATCATTTGTATCCATACCACCGCGTTAAATTCAGCACACCAGTAAATGATGAGTGGTTGTATAGGGGCAGAGTCCCCGTAATACTTATCAAGCCATTGTTTTGAGTGAACGGTATTTTTTCCCATCAAAAAACAGAGTTTTATCAACACACGAAATTCGATTTTTTCCGTTGTTTTGAAAATATCAAAAGTAGCGTCACTAAAACCACTATAATCTGTAAATTAATCGTCGAAATGTCATGAAATTTTGGCACGTATCGTTTGAAGGTTGGTATTTCCTAGAATTCATACGAATTTTTTGAAAAGGGCGACATCTATGTGTTATACCAAGAACTTTTCAGCCTACATGTTAGTTTCGGAGTAAATCAGCTGTGACAGATAGAGACGGAATTGATTCCGTAATTGTTTTGTTTTTCAATTTTTATACAGACTACTAAAAAAGGCCCTTTATTAGGGTTTCCGTTCTAACGCAACAGTGTTAAGTACATAAAATTCTATAATTATTTAACTAAGCATTACATTTCGATATAATTTCCATATCAAAGAATAGGCCCGCTTTTATCCAACAAAGGAAATTCAGACAAATTAATTTATTTCAGCTGTCCAAACAGAACACGTTTTCAGATTACAATCTTCCTCTAAAAAAAATGGTTTAGCGCTCAGACCCAGATAAAAAACACGCTGAAGTAAATATAATGTATATATGCGTCCTTGTTTTTATTGTATTTTCACACGCGTTTGATTTTTTTACAAGGATATACGATATATACCTACCAACCGAAAATACATTTTTTTTGTTATGTTAATTTGCAATTAGTGTAAATTATTTATTCTTGTAAATTTTAATGACGCATCTGATATTAGATGTGAAAGCGCGAAGAATTTGGCGCATAAATCGAGTTTACAAGTTCGTAATGTCCTCAACGTGATGATTGTACTTATTTCTTAGATACACGGGGCGATCCAAAAGTTCCAGAACTAAAGTTATAAAATTTGAAGTAGTTATTTTTAGGTTTTATTACTCCTGTCGTCTTCAAAGTAGTCTTCCTGCAACCAAACGTACCGGTTCCAACATTTTTCCCACTGATCAAACAGTTTTTCGAACGAAGATGCTGTCACTGCCTCCAGCGCCGCCTCTGATTGGCGTTGTACCTCTTCTACCGTTTCGAAGCGGCGGCCCTTTAACCTCATCTTCATATAGAGGGGCAGCACGAAATCGCAGGGTACCAAATTAGACGAAGAAGGAGAGTGGACATGACACTCACTCATGGAGGATCGGTGCATCGTCGTGATGCAGAAGGAAACTCTTCTCGCTCCAAAGCTATTGCCGATTTGTAACCGGTTTATCAGAGATGCTCACAATTATTTGACGACAATATTCAAGAATGATTTGTTGAACATTAGCATGATTTCAGGCATGGTTGCAGTTGAGGGTCTTTCGGAGCACTCGGTCGACCTCAAAGCGCGAGAACCATTCGAAAATTTGCGCACCGCTCGGGGTTTCAGCCCCAAATTCATATTAAAGCGATGAGGTTCTCCATATAAAAAAAATCTTTGGTGGCTGAATATCAAAGGGATGTGATGTACTTTAGGAGGAATTAAGAAAGCTACGTCCATCAAATATTTTCCATGAAAATACTTTTATGTTAGAATAGACTCAAGTTACCAACCATTCTTCGATGTTCTAAAAAATCAAGGTTACTGGTAAGTTCCTGGTCTCCAATCAGGCGAATAGCTCTCCTTTGAATAGAATCTAACAAATATAGTGTATGTTTGGGAGCAGCTCATGCCAAACACGTTCGGGTTCTGCAACGTTACATTTTTTATAAAAAACCACCGCCTGGGTTTTCGCAGCGTTAAATTCTACCGGTTACTGTCACCAATCGATTTCCATATAAAATATCCTAATTGCGCGTGACATTTATAAGTAAACTAAGTGTAGAGACACGAACTATCACACTTGCCGCTATATTATACACTTCCTACAAATTTCTTATTTTACACCACTATATTAGTCCATCTATCTCTAAAAAAACCAGCAATAACATTAATCTCTACCTCACATTACGCTATAAACAAACAAACTAAATGTGAATTTGTCGTTTTGGTAGAGGGCGCTGTCACTTGGCCGCCGCCAAGCAGCGAGCCACTAAAAACCGTTCGACAAAGCAAGCGGACGGTGGCATAAATCCTTTATGGTCTGCGTCGAATGCCGATAACAAAGAACCGACAAATCCTTTGTCGGTTTTAGAATAGTAAAATAATAAAAATATTTTAATTTTTTTTTAAATTTATTTAAGAAATGCCAACTCGCATCTAAACAACACTGTAAGACCTTACGTCTGATTAACGATCGACGACATTGTAGATTTGTCGGGTTCACCAGTGGCGGCCTGAAATTTCCTCCAGGCCATTGTTAAGTAGAATAACTTCTGTTATCTGTTACAGTCTAGATATTAACAAGCTCAGATATGTAAAAGGAGTAGAGGATTTTCCCGGCTCACAAGGAGTTTTAGTGGGTATGCCAACCCTTCAGGTTGGAGGGCCCCACATAACTGGAGCACTCTGGGGCACCCTTATGGTGGCGCAGGCTGTTCCAGAATCCATAAGGGCGGATTTCTCCTTGACAAAAAAAAAAAAAAAAAAATTCTGTTATCTGCGGATATTTCTATGGGTAGCTGATTTTCGAGTATTTAGGGTAAATGATAAGGCAAGCGTATAGTCATCAGCAAAGCTGTAGATTGGATTCCTGGTTCTTTTCAGCAGATCGTTAATGTAGAGGTGATAAATAGTAGGTAGTAGTATGGAGTCTTAGGGTACACCGGCGTCGATAGTGAAGATATTAGAAAGAACTCCGTCACTGCTACTCGTAAAGAACGCTCTCTGAGGAAACACGAGAGCCATAAATAAAACTTTTCAGATATACCATGAGAGCAGAGCTTACCCAGCAATCCGTCTTGTCAAATACAATCGAATGCCTTGGATATGTCAAATGCAACCGGTCGAAATTCTCCAAGATGTTCAATTGCGTTGTTCAACATATGTGTGTAGAAGATTTCCTGTTAATCTTTGCTTACGAAAGTAATATTAAAGTCTCGCAGATATTTGTAAAATATGTAAAAATATAGTATTAAAAACCTAGTTTTTAATCAAAGGTTTAGTCAGTCATCGCTCTTGATGATGCTAACATGGTTAACGAAACGCGTGTCGTGTGCAAAATGAAGTGCGTAGTGTAGTGGGGCTAACTGTTATATAGTGTCATTGTGCTAAACATTGTAGAGTCTCAATGTACTATTACATAATTAAATAAATTTGAGTCTATTTGACATTTTTATAGGTTTAAAAAAATTTGACGCTACAGAATTAAAAATAAAATTTTCACGATCATTTAATCATATAAGTTAGACCCGAAGTTCTGGATTATCAAAAACGTGCGTAACGAAACGTGCACTTCAATCATTTACTCACTTCATGGCAAATGAAAAAATAAACAAACAAACGTATTATCTAATGCTTTTAACCTTATAGTTTAGGAAAACAATTAGCAAACTATTAGTCGCCTAACACTTCCTTATTCTTTCTCTTCGATTCTGTTCACTCTGTATGACCTGATTAGCATTTTTTATGGACCAAAGCTGTATAATTTGCTTCTATAACATCGCTTCCTAAGCGAATTAATGTTCGTATAGAGAAACCTTGACTTTTTTCGGGTTAATTTATGAGTTTTGTTCTTATTTCTCAGCAGATGTTTATTAGTTTCAGACGATTTTAACTTGATACAAAGAAAAATAATTTGGGTATGCTTATCTTTGAAAAAAAAAATAATAATAATAAAGTAAAATTTAAGATTTTGAAGAACCAAACAAGGTAATTAAAAATATTTTATGGCTATATTACAGGGTATTGCGTTTGGGAATTTTCTTAACAGGTTTTGGAACCCACTAAAATAAGTCATCCCGCCGAACGAATATAACACCTAAGCTGAAAAGTTTTTGGCCTGACATACATATATCGTCCTTTTCAAAAAATCGTTATGATTTTTAGGAAGTACCAACCTTCAAACGATACGTGTCAACATTTCATGACATTTCGACAATTAGTTTACAAGTTCCAGGGGTTTCAGTGGTGCTACTTTTGACATTTTCAAAATAATGGAAAAAATCGAATTTCGTTAATTAAACATTGTTTTTGGTAGAAAAAATACCGTTCAAGCAAAGCAATGGCTTGATAAGTGTTACGGGGACTGTGCCCCTGGAAAATCACTCATCATTTACTGGTATGCTGAATTTAAACGCGGGCGTATAGGCATAAATGATGCTGAACGTTCTGAACGACCAAATGAGGTGATTACATCGGAAAACATCAAAAATTCCACAAAATTGTTTTGGATGACCGTAAAGTGAAATTGCGTGAGATAGCCGACACCCTAAACATATAAAAATAACGTGTTGGTCTTATTTTGCATGAATATTTGGGCATGTGAAAACTCTGATACTCTGATCGAAATGGGTACCGCGTTTGCTCACAGTGGAGAAAAACAACAACGTGTTGATGATTCTGAGCGCTGTTTGGACATGTTTAGACGCAATAAAAAGGATAAGTGACAATAGATGAAACATAGATCCACCACTATACATCGGAATCAAATCGGCAGTCAACTGAGCAGCCGGTGAAAGCCGCCCGAGACGACCAAAGACACAACAGTCGGCTGGGAAGGTTTTGGCCGCTGTATTTTGCGATGCGCATGGAATAATTTTCTTCGACTACGCTGAGAAACGAAAAACCATTAATAGCGAATATTATATAAAGTTATTGGTGGGTTTGAAGGCAGAAATCGCAAAGAAACGGCCCTAAATGAACAAGATAAAAGTGCTCTTTCATCAAGACAATACACCGTATCACAAGTCAATGATTACGATGGCAAAATAGAATGAATTGAATTGGAATTGCTTCCTCACCCTCCCTATTCTCCAGATTTGGCCCCCAGCGACTATTATCTATTCGCAGACTTCAAAAAAGTACTCGCGGGAAAGAGATATGGCTCCAGTGAAGAAGTTATCGCCGAAACCGAGGCCTATTTTGATGGCAAAGGAAAATTCTTCGTATAGTTTGCAAGTATACCTATTTAATCGTAAAAAATGACAAAAAAAAAATGACAAAAAGCCAATTTCTCCGGACCAGAAGGTTCAAATGATCCATAAATTTTTCGTTTTTTTTTATCTAGAATCAAAATCTGTCAGAATTTTTAGTTTCATCTTCCATAAATTTATGATAAAATTGCAAAAATACGCTAAAAACCCCAAAAACGGGCCAATTCTCCCATTTTTGAGGATGTTGCCCCAATTTTTCAGCGGCCGCAATATTTTTTCCTTAATATACTTAAGAGGAATATTTTTTTAAAAAAAAGCAGTATCCGATGGTTTCTGTTTTTGACCTGTTTTGGTCGTATTCTGACTGAACCATTATGTAGTATTCTACGCTTAGATCCTAACCTACTTTTACAACTACAATAAACATAAAACTACGTAGATGCTTACAATTAAAATTGCAGAATTTGGGTTACATTTTGATGTTTTATTGTATAATTTTTTGTTAATTTCTATTCTATTCTAATTTATTCAAACCTATTGTTCCAATTGCTGAACGATTTAGATTGATTGTTAGTTCAATAAGCACAATTGTCATTCTTAATTTCCCTATTCAAGTTAATCCAGTCCATAATAATTATTGTATGCTTTTTTTTTCATCTAAGAAAATGTAAAAGTAAATATACCACACACATGCACGCTATTATTGCACTTTATATGATTGTATGGCATTGACATGAAATCAAATGTGTGCATTTTATAGATGTTAGGAATTTGATCTAATTGTTTTCAGAATTAATTACAGATTAAGATGGAAACTTAATTAGATGTATGGATAACTATAGTTTACATTGAAGAAAGATAGCTGACACAAGAAAACTATTTTTTTATTGGTATAGGACACGTGCTGCAGGGAAATCCCTTAAACGACGATAGAGGTGACGGGTGCGGAAAAAGCGAATTTACGTTGGTCTTGAATTGCTGGAAATAGTGCTCCATGAAAAAATAGCCCAAAGCAAATCTTACCAAAGAGGTAAAGTTCTCCATATAAAAGAACAGGGTAGTACGGGGAATGACAAGTTGAACCTCCGATGTGAAGTATTAGCGCAACGTATATTCCTATGGCAAAACCCTGGGTGAGGACATTATTGTAATAGACGCAATTAAACAAGGAGGACAACAAATTACTAAAACTCTGAAACTGTTATTTACTAAGGCCTCCTGGAAGGAATAATTCCATCGCAATGGAATAATGCAACTATTATCATCATGCATAAAAAAGGAGATACTTCAGACCTTAAAAACTATCGGCCTATTAGTCTTCTGAGTCCTATATACAAATTATTCTCTAAGATACTTACCAAACGTCTAATAAATAAATTTGAGTTATTTCTTTCAAAAGAGCAGGCAGGTTTCCGCACAGCGTATGGAACAAACGACCAGCTGCTTGCAGTTAAAGTCCTCATCGAAAAATGTATAGAATATAATAAGCCTCTGATGCTCATATTTGTGGACTTCGAAAAGACTTTTGATTCTGTAAACCAGCAGAGACTCTTGAAAGAGCTTGCTAAATATCGCATTGATCATCGATACTCCAGTGCAATTAAATACACATATGAATATGCCACCGCTATTGTCAAAACACAAACTAACCAATCCACCAGTAAATTTCAAATCGAAAGAGGGATGCGCCAGAATGATACACTCTCTCTCAAGCTTTTCGTAACACTTCTAGAAAATAGGCTACAATTAATTAACTTGGAAAAAATGGGGCTTAACATTGACGGTGAAAAGTAAAATCAGCTTTGTTTTGCCGACGACATTGTTTTAATAACAGACAATATGCAAGAAGCAAAAACTGTGCTTCAAGAAGCTTCAGGAGGGGTTGGTTTAAATATCAAGGCTCAGTTTACGACAAATCTTGTATTAAACGACAGTATAAAATTGATCGATCGAGCAAGTACACTGATATAAATACCCAGGACATGAGAATAGGTTTCTCCTGGACGGCATGTGGTAAACTGCTCTATATATTTAAATCTAATGACAGATGCGTACTGTCTGTTCTTATGTACACTGACGAAGAAAAATATCAACAAAATAAGTGTCATGCAAAGAAAAATGGAGAGGTTAATGTTAGGCGTTATTCTTAGAGATCACATTCCGAATCAAATTATCAGGAAACGAACAGGGGTACAATACGTAGTCAAATTCATTCGACATCTTAAATGCAACTGGGCTGGTTATGTTGCTAGATTGAAGGATGGACGATGGACAAAAAAAATTATATAGTGGCGACCAAGTTCCAAACGCCTATCAAAGTGGCTGGAAATTGGGTAAAAGAGGCCCAGAAGAGAAAAAGGTGACAAGACCTGAGCGAGGTTTTCGTCGAACAGTGGACGGTATTAGCTGATGTTGTGGAGTGTAAAGCTTTCTATGCCAAGACCTATTTGCTTCCAAATTAACGCCCTGCAAATTTAGCAACGATAAGGAGTAAAAAGCTTATTTAGTTTGATGAGTTCATTTTTCACTAATAAATCCATCCCGGGATGCATTTCGTCGTTGCATGACTTCTCAGCCGAGCTAGCTGCATTGAAGAAAGAGAACATTGTTTGGATGCTTCTTAGTATTTACTAACATTATTTCTTTGGGTATGACATAGGACGTATACCATTTGTTGACCCGGAGAATATGGAGATGATTGAGTGACATTACACACTTTAAACATATCTTTTCCAGTTATTTGAAAAATTTTCCCGTGTAAACTAACTTCCAAAATAGGTGATTCTTCTTACGACGCCGTCTCCTCACGAAGGTTGGCGATCCATATAGCTAAACTGTTGCTCGAAAAATATCACTCGAAGCACATCCAAACCACCTTCACATGTCCTTCAGCTAAGAATTCTGTCGTCTTCCAATCGATCGTTTGCCCTTTATTTTGCCTTCAATAATTAGACGTAGCAATTCGTACTTTGGGCCCCTCATTATACGAGTATATCGGAAGTGTTGAGTTTTTCTTATTTTTATAGTTGTTAATAATTCCCTCATCTTGTTCATTTTTGCCAGTACTTCTGTTTTTATTTTTATTTTCTGTACCCAGGAGATGTGAAGAAGGCGTCTATAAATGCACATTCCAAAAGATTCCAGTCGTTTCTCTAAGACAGGGTCATGGGTCCAGTACTCATATTCATACAATAGCACAGAGAATACATACGCTCTCACCATTCTCATTCGGAGTACGAGACTGAGACTTGTACGATGAAAAAATTTATTATATTCGTGTATGTTACTCGGGCCTGTTCAATTTGGAAATATTTTGTTTTTGTGTATCACTTGTCATTTATATTGGTTCATAAATATTTAAATGTGGTCACCTGTTCTACGGTGTTGTCCCTGATTTCAAAGAATTCTGGTGGTAGGTTTTCTTTGTTATTACCAACCACTTAGTTTCTCTTATATTCATAGTTATTTCAAATCTTTCGTCGGCTGTTATAGACAAGGCGAAATCGGCGCCATCGTTGGAAAAAATTTTCTAATTGAATTTTTTTTTCATAACCTTCTCCAGGAGATGCCCCTGAAAGAGGATCAACATGTTGCCGGGCGGTAACCTGGTCCGAATTTGTTTAAACAAATTTTTTTTAAACAAAGTCCAAAAATTGAAATTTTCGCCCCGGAACAAGTTTTTTTAGGTAAATTGGACCATTTTGAACAAAAAATGTCTCTTGTGAATTTTCTCTAAAATGCGCCGTTTTCGAGATATCGGCGATTTTAGGTGCGAGAAAACGCGAAAATGGCCACTTTCACCTCCCAATATCGGGGTCAAAAATTAAAATTTTCAATGTTGCCAAGTGTCCAAATTAAAGTTTGAGATCTCCTCTACAAATTACCGTAGGAAATATTGCAATATCTTCATTTTTAAATATTGTTTTTTAACAGTTAACAAATTGCGTTCGAGCGCCCGCGGCTGCATCGAAACTGTATACATAGATATATACGCAACGCCCGTACGTAGGCGCACGGAACTGTATACGCACTGCGATGCTCTATAAAGCTTTGTTTCTTGATTTCTTATTAAAATTAATATATTTGAAAAGTATGTAAAAAAATATTTATTTATTAAAGAGTAATTGTTATATCAAATTTAATTATTATGATGAATGATGAATGATACTTTAGCTTTTGAACTAGTAATGACGTAGTTGAACTATATATGCAAATTTTCGTATAGACTTTGTCCATTTTAAGACGAGCTGTTGCCATTAGCTTTTCCGCTGCATTATAATCAGAAAGTGTATAAGTTGTACTGTCTTTATTTTTATAAATTTTTTCACAGATCATGCACTCTGCTTTTGACACACTTTTTGATCGCAATGTTGGTTTTTCTTTCTCTTCGGGTTCAATTGATAATAACTGTTTTTCATTATTAACAGCTTCATTATTTTCTGCTTCCAGTTTTTTGAGAGCATTTTCCCGACGTACAATTTTTTCTTTACTTACATAGGAAGCATAACACTTTCTGTGCCAAGAAAAAGTTTGTTCACTGCTACTTGGATTATATAAAATCGTTAAATTTTGTACTTATGTCATCTTTCCGACGATTAGCTGCTTGTTGAATTTTTTGAAATGATTCAAAATTTGGTTGTTGTACAACATCATCACACTTACCACAGAAAATGCACTTATGATCACATTTAATTCGTTTAATAGAAAAAGACATAATTACACATGTACATACTTGTAAGGGCGGAAAAGAAATGAATAAACTATTAAAGTGTCCGACTCTTATTTAAGCAATAGCATGTTTGAACTTTTGCATGATACTTCACGTTACAGCGAGTTGCAGCGCGTATACAGTTCCGCGCGCCTACGTACGGGCGTTGCGTATATATCTATGTATACAGTTTCGATGCGGCCGCGGGCGCTCGAACGCAATTTGTTAACTGTTAAAAAACAATGTTTAAAAATAAAGATATTGCAATATTTCCTACGGTAATTTGTAGAAGAGATCTCAAACTTTAATTTGGACACTTGGCAACATTGAAAATTTTAATTTTTGACCCCAATATTGGGAGGTGAAAGTGGCCATTTTCGCGTTTTCTCGCACCTAAAATCGCCGATATTTCGAAAAACGGCGCATTTTAGAGAAAATTCACAAGAGACATTTTTTGTTCAAAATGGTCCAATTTACCTAAAAAAACTTGTTCTGGGGCGAAAATTTCAATTTTTGGACTTTGTTAAAAAAAAAATTGTTTAAACAAATTCGGACCAGGTTACCGCCCGGCAACATGTTGATCCTCTTTCAGGGGCATCTCCTGGAGAAGGTTATGAAAAAAAATTCAATTAGAAAATTTTTTCCAACGATGGCGCCGATTTCGCCTTGTCTATTATGACTCGGTTGATCAGTTGCTGGAGATATTTGATATTATTTGCTAATAGAACAGTATCATCAGCATACCGTATGTTGTTCAGTGTATTCCCATTAACTGTTATTCCTTCAATGGATTCATAGATGGTCTCATTAAACACAGAATAAAGATTGAACAAAAGTGGTGAGAGAATGTATCACTGTCTTATACCTTGGATTATTTTTATGCTTTCGGACTTTTCCAGCCCAATTTTAACTTCCACTGATTGAGTCCCGTACAGATTTTTAATAATATTTAGATCTCTTTTGTCTATATCTGTTGTTTCTAGAGTTTTTATTAATTTCTCGTGCATCACACACCTGAAAGCTTTATTGTAATCTATAAAACATACATATACATCTACATTCATATCTTTACAAAGCTGGACCAGTACATTTAATGAGAATAAAGCTTTCCGTGTACCCAAGCCTTTTCGGAATCCGAATTGTGTGTTATCTGTTTCTGCTTCACATTTTCTATGTATCGTCACATTTTAGTGATTTTGACTTTTTAGGAATTAGAATGAAAGTCGACTTTAGCTAGACAAGAGGAATTTGTTCAATTTCATAGATCTTCTATAATATATATAAAATGCAACGTCTCTCTGTCTGTCTGTCTGTCCGTTAGTGCGTTTATCACTGGAGAACCACTTATCCGATTTACGTACTTTTTTTAAACATACATATGTTATAGGATATATTTTATTACGATAGGTAGCATAAGGAATGAGCAGTAACGTAAAATAGGAATGAAGTCGGAAAAAGTTTGCCGCCAGCGCGTTCCCTTGCATTACACATTAAATATGGAACAATATTATGTAGCAGAGAATATCTATAATCTAGAATCTATAATATATATAAAATGCAATGTCTCTCTGTCTGTCTGTTAGTCCGTTTGTCACGCGAGAACCACTTATCCGATTTACCCGTCTTTTTTTAAATTCAGACATATATTCTTTGGCCAGATTATATAATAATAATAATAATAATCTATATCTATAATATATATAAAATGCAACGTCTCTCTGTCTGTCTGTCTTTCCGTTAGTGCGCTTATCCCTCGAGAACCACTTATCCGATTTACGTGATTTTTTAAATCCATACATATGTTCTCTGACCAGGTTATAGATATATATTTTATTACATCTATAATATATATAAAATGCAACGTATCTCTGTCTGTCTGTCTGCTTGTTCGTTGGTGCGCTTATCACTGGAGAACCACTTATCCAATTTACGTGCTTTTTTTTTTAAACATACATATGTTCTCTGGCCAGGTTATAGACTACATTTTATTACGTTAGGTAACATGAGGAATAAGCAGTGTCGATAATAGTGAATCAAATCGGAAAAAAGTTTTGCCGCTAGCGCGTTCTCTTACAATACACTGGCTAAACCACTAACTATGGAACAATATCATGTAGCAAAGGATATCTATAATATATATATAAATGCAACCTCTCTCTGCCTGTTTGTCCGTTTGTGCGCTTATCACTGGAGAACCACTTATCCGATTTACGTGCTTTTTTTTTAAACATGCTAAACCATTAAATATGGAAGAATATCATGAAGCAAAGAATATCTATAATATATATATATATATATATATATATATATATATATATATATATATATAAAAATGCAACGTCTCTCTGTCTGTCTGTCTGTCCATTAGCGCGCTTATCACTGGAGAACCACTTATCCGATTTACGTGCTTTTTTTTTAAACATACGTATGTTCTCTGACCAGGTCATAGGATATATTTTATTACGTTAGGTGACATAAGGAATAAGCAGTGACGATAATAGTGAATCAAGTCGGAGAAAAGTTTGCCGCTAGCGCGTTCTCTTGCAATACACCACCTTTTTTTTACATGTGTTTTATGGCTTTGGCGTATAACCAATTAGCCAGCATCACTCTTTGTTTTATTTATACACACAAATTTTACACATTCACACAAGGGACAAATTACAAACACCCAGCCCAGACACGGAATCGAACCGCGGACCTCTCGGACAACAGTGGGCAAGTCTAACGCCTTAACCCACTGCGCCAATCGGCCGGGCAATACACCACCTAAAGCATTAAATATGGAGCAATGTCATGTAGCAAAGAATATAATATATATAACATGCAACGTCTCTCTGTCTGTCTGTCCGTTAGTACGCTTATCACTCGAGAACCACTTATCCGATTGACGTGTTTTTATAAATTTATACATATGTTCTATATAATTCGATATAAGCCTAGATAATGGGAGATAAGGTGAGATAATGGGAGATAAGGAGAAATAATGGGAGATAAGTCGAGATAAGCCTAGATAATGGGAAATAAGGTGAGATAATGGGAGATAAGGAGAAATAATGGGAGATAAGGAGAAATAATGGGAGATGAGCAGAGATAAATCTAGATAATGGAAATTATGAAGAGATAATGAGAGATAAGGAGAAATATTGGGAGATAAGAGGAAATAATGGGAGATATTTTATTACGTTGGGTAACATAAGGAATAAGCAGTAACGATAGTAGTGAATCAAGTCCACGCGAGCGGAGCCGCGGGCACGGCTAGTGTTAATATAATAATTGATTAATAAATGGACTTTCATCCGAAATCACCTGGATCAACTGTTATTGGCCTTCATGTTCCCTAATTTGACACAAATGCATTTTTTCTTGTGCGGATATGTCAAAACTACAGCTTACACTGACGATTGTCTCTCCTGGAAACAATTAAAAGAAAATATCCGGCAACAAATGGCTGCGATCATGATATGAAGGCCTCACTAGACCAGAAGGTATTTAATTTCCTTTACTATGCAGATTCAAAGCTAAAGAACAATCTTTGAGATAACTAAAGAGACATAAACAAGGCAAGCATGCCACACAATCGCAACCGTTCGAAAATTTCAACAGTATTTAATTTCGTTGTTCTAATGTGCGAATCATTTCCAAAGGTCTCTGTTTGTAGCTCCGATTAAGCGCGAAACCACGAGTGAGCTGGCATATCCCTGGGATAGAAACCCATTGAAAATTAAGTGAAAACAAATCACCACCCAGACCAGAAAATGTGCCTAACAGTGATCAATAATATCATCACGTAAATATTTTAAAATTAATTTTTTATAGGATACTTGACATCATTGGAAGAATAAGCTACATAGATAGACAGATACAAATAAAGAAGAGCTGAATTGTAAAGCTACAAAAAAAGCAAGTTATAACTGGTGGTTGTGGAGGAAATTGTAGAGAAAAGGCAAGGCAGTGTAGTGCTAGTTATTTAGATCTAATAGATTGGATAAGCTATAGGAAAATGAAGATGCAGTATAGAAATGCAAATGGTATGAAATCCTGCTAGACCACTTTTAGAAACCTCTATAACAAACTTATTTAGAGAATTAAAGAGACTATAAATATCAAGATGTAGCAAAAGAATCTATTTTAAGTATAAATTTTCTATGAAAACCTAACCTCTAGAGGGTTAGACCGACACACAGTGGGGAAAAACGAAAAATCGTGTTTCAAAATTGTCTAGAGCCTTCAATTTTGGTTCGATTTGGACGATTTTTTTTTTTAAATTGAAGCTTATTAAATTCCGAACAAAGTTGTTGGAGCCGATTTTGCAACTAAACTTTTGTTTCAAAATGGCGGACGTCTTCAGAATGGCGGTTTCTGATTATATAGCGACTGAGACACAGAAAACGCTTACAGTTTCAAACCAAGTTGTGCTAAAATGCGTGTATGTATGTTTTTTTATGTCGCAGATAATATATCTAATATCACAGTTACGAGATTAATAATAATGAACCCAAAATGGCTACCATGAACAATATAAGTATTATAAATATGAATAAACGTACCATTATTATTTTATATCCATAACATTTACATAAATAATTTCTTTAAGGTTGTTAATTATAAATATGTTTCAACAATTGACTTAAAATGACAAATCAAGTATGGCGGATGCCAAAATTGGATCGAGCAAGAAAGTTTCTCTGTGGCATTTAGACTGTGGCAGTCAGATCATTCAAGTTATTCAAGTTTAGTTGCGGGATTTAAATTTTCATGCAGTTATTGCTAGAATATTGCTGCTGTAAATTTTAAGTATCGTAGACAATTTTCTAGCAGATACAAAAAACAGCGATACACGCAGAAAAGGACAGCTCACACAGCTAGAAAATGGCTACAACAGCTAAAACGTTTTGTTAAAATAGGGACAGCTAAATATTTTGCTGCACTAGCCACATTGTTTGCTGTTGTAGCAAAAAAATGGCTGCTATTGCTAAACAGTGGCTAATGCAGCAAAATATTTAACTCTCCCTATTTTAGCATTTCTCTGCGTGTACTTTTTAAGAGTAATAATAATCTTTATTAACGAGAAAATCCTTTAGTACATATACAGAACTACTGAATTATAGGAATAGACTAGACAAATAAGAAAATAAATATGTCTATAAAATATACAATGTGTTAGTAGACAGTGTCTAGAAGAGAACAACGTAGAAAAGATGTTTTGAATGCCGCAGGAGACGTTGAAAATAGTTTACAGAACCAGTAAATTTGAACACTATGCTTTTGAAACGGCAAAACTTTATATTAAACTTTATCCTTGGTATTACATGCCTGCTTCTGTACACAAAATTCTTTTCCATGGGAGCAAAATTATAAGCTCACATTTGTTACCAATCGGTGAGTTATCCGAAGAAGCACAGGAAGCCCGTAATAAAGACTTCAAGCGATTTAGAGAATATCACACTCGAAAACATTGTAGAACTGCAACAAATGAAGATATTATTAAGAAGCTTTTAACTTCATCTGATCCTTACATAAGTACTCTACGGAAAGAATGGAAACGCTCTTCCAAGACTATTGACGTTGAAGCTCAAGAGTTATTACTAGATTTCTGTGATGTGTGAAACTACAGGTATCCCCCGACTTACGACTACCTTGACTTATACTACTAATTTTCAGACTTATGACCGATGTGCGTGACCGTAACGATAAATTAATATATATATATATATATATATATATATATATATATATATATATATATATATATATATATATATATATATCTATATATATATATATATATATATATATATATATATATATATATATATATATATATATATATATATACATATATACATATATATATATATATATATATATATATATATATATATATATATATATATATATATACATATATACATATATATATATATATATATATATATATATATATACATATATACATATATATATATATATATATATATATATATATATATATATATATATATATATATATATATATATATATATATATATATATATATATATATATATATATATATATATATATATATATATTATATGTATATATATATATATATATATATATATATATATATATATATATATATATATATATATATATATATATAAATCAGTTCATTTCTTTTTATTTATTTATATTAATCTATTTTATTGTCACTTTTCCGCATAACTTTATATTTTAAACGATGGCATCTATTTACAGCTTGTCCAGATTTGTTAAACTTATATTGTACATGTTTGAGACTTGTTCGATTGCTTCGTTAAAATTATGTTTATATTATGTTGTTCGTATTCTATTTATATTTTGTTGTTCCTAATCAGTTTGTATTACGTTAGAACGAACGCGAAACGTTGCCATTTCTTATGTAAACGTTACCATTTCTTATATATAGAACATTTTATGTAGTTAAGGTTAGACATATTTATTTTCTTATTTTTCTAGTCTATACCTATAATTCAGTAGTTCTGTATATGTACTAAAGGGTTTTCTCGTTAATAAAGATTGTTATTACTCTTACAAAATCCACGCAGAGAAATGCTAAAATAGGGACAGTTAAATATTTTGCTGCATTAGCCACTGTTTAGCAACAGCAGCCACTTTTTTGCTACAACAGCAAACAATGTGGCTAGTGCAGCAAAATATTTAGCTGTCCCTATTTTAACAAAACGTTAGCTGTTGTAGCCATTTTCTAGCTGTGTGAGCTGTCCTTTTCTGCGTGTATCGCTGTTTTTTGTATCTGCTAGAAAATTGTCTACGATACTTAAAATTTACAGCAGCAATATTCTAGCAATAACTGCATGAAAATTTAAATCCCGCAACTAAACTTGAATAACTTGAATGATCTGACTGCCACAGTCTAAATGCCACAGAGAAACTTTCTTGCTCGATTCAATTTTGGCATCCGCCATATTTGATTTGTCATTTTAAGTCAATTGTTGAAACATATTTATAATTAACAACCTTAAAGAAATTATTTATGCAAATGTTATGGATATAAAATAATAATAGTACGTTTATTCATATTTATAATACTTTTATTGTTCATGGCAGCCATTTTGGGTTCATTATTATTAATCTTGTAACTGTGATATTAGATATATTATCTGCGACATAAAAAAACATACATACACGCATTTTAGCACAACTTGGTTTGAAACTGTAAGCGTTTTCTGTGTCTCAGTCGCTATATAATCAGAAACCAACGTCCGCCATTTTGAAACAAAAATTTAATTGAAAAATCGGCTCCGACAACTTTGTTCGGAATTTAATAAGCTTCAATTTTAAAAAAAAATCGTCCAAATCGAACCAAAATTGAAGGCTCTAGACAATTTTGAAACACGATTTTTCGTTTTTCCCCACTGTGCGACATTTTAAAATAAAATATTAAATTCTACAACACGAACGTTACTCAGACAATAATTAGCATTCTTCATTAATATTGTAATTAATCTATAAACGTATATGAAATAATAATTGATCGGCCATGTATAAAATCGTTTCGGCAGACCGCTTGACTCCGACTGGAAAGCTATTTGCCAATCCTTAAAAAAAATATAAAATGGCGCCTTTGAACAATCATTCAACATTGAAACGTTTAAACAAAATGACGTAATTGTTTATGCAGAATAGCGCGATTTACTTCGAATTGTGGGCCTC
Source organism: Pachyrhynchus sulphureomaculatus (assembly GCA_019049505.1). Taxonomy (NCBI): domain Eukaryota; kingdom Metazoa; phylum Arthropoda; class Insecta; order Coleoptera; family Curculionidae; genus Pachyrhynchus; species Pachyrhynchus sulphureomaculatus. The sequence continues at coordinate 184,601,596 of CM032449.1, forward strand.
ACGCTCTTATTACTCATTTAGATATATTTGTATCTTGCGAATGTGGTTTACTATGATGATTACTATTGTTAATGAATGCATTTTTTATTACGTCTTAAATCAATTACGTGATATAGAGAGTCTTGGATGACGATGTTAATAAAGTATGATACAGTCATGGATATTATGTGTGGGCAGTGACAAAAACAAGCCTCCGTCACATGAATTGATTTCACTTAATGGGTTTCTATCCCAGGGATATGCCAGCTCACTCGTGGTCGCGCGCTTAATCAGAACTCCAAACAGGGACCCTTGGAAATGATTTGCACATTAGAACAACGAAATTAAATACTAAATTAAACTACGTTCTCCCCGAATACGTTTGGCTAGACTGTATATCTTTAGGCATAATGGTAACACGTTTAACACGAATAGCATAAAGGTTGGTGTCTTTAAATAGGCCGACCAAATATGCTTCGCTTGGTTCTTATAATGCCATTACTGCTGAAATTTGGAATCGAAGATCTGTTTTAAAATCTTGAGCAATTTCACGAACCAATCGTTGAAAAGGCAATTTTCTGATTAAAAGTTCTGTACTTTTCTTGTAACGACGGATTTCACGTAGGGCTACTGTTCCAGGCCTATAACGATGAGGTTTTTTCACCCTTCCGGTTGCTGGTGCGCTTTTTCGTGTAGCTTTGATAGCTAATTGTTTTCTTGTTGCTTTACCACCAGTAGATTTACGTGCAGTTTGTTTTGTACGAGCCATTTTACCGAAGTTGAGGCAACAGGCAGAAGGAGTACATAAGGATGATACTAACTGATCGACGTATACTGTAAAAATAATTGAAACAAGCCTTCGTTCAGCAATTTTGTGTCCCTGTCTCTTTTATAAGTGTTGTATTGATGTCGGTTGGGTATGAAAGGGGCGGAGTTACAAATTTTAACAAAACCAACGATTCGAAGTAAGTGTCCATAAACTAGTGGTAGTATCACTTTAGTTTGTTAGCAGTTATTATCAAAATGACCGGTAGAGGAAAAGGAGGAAAAAAATTAGGAAAAGGTGGCGCGAAGCGTCATCGTAAAGTTCTTCGTGATAATATCCAAGGTATAACCAAACCAGCCATCAGAAGACTGGCCGACGTGGTGGCGTAAAACGTATTTCTGAACGGTTACGATCGTGTGTGGCATGCTTGTTTTGTTTATGTCTCTCTAGTTATCCCAAAGATTGTTCTTTCGTCTTGAATCCGCATAGTAAAGAAAATCTCACTAAAAATCTTAATATCTGAAATTTAAATACCTTCTTTCGTCAGGCCTTCATTTCACAAACAAAAAACACAATGTCAGGAACCACTGAGAGGACTTGATTGCGTTTTAAAATATATAAAGATATAGTGTATGCAAGGTTGAGTAAAGAACAAATTATACTCTATTTATTTGAACCTGATACATATAACAACATAAAAATGCCAATGAACTCACCGGCAGTCCTATAACAGAGACGCGCTGTCTATTCCCAGGTATTTTTCAAGTAACAATGCTCTTTTGTAACGAGGTTTTATTGCCGATCAAATAACTTTATTTACATACCTTCCTGTTGCCCCAACTATAAATACGTATTTAGACCAGCATGCCCCAGTTAGTGACAAGTCAGTTAGTGTATTAACAAAATGTCTTCTCCAGCGAAACGCCTAAAGTTCGGACAGCTAACCCATAATGAAAAGCGTATAGTTAAAAATGTATTTTACTACGTTAAGAACAATCGAAATTTTGATTTAAGTGTGGACGATTGTGTGACTCTGTGACAAAATGCTCCTTAATGACTGGAGTTGGTAAAACCACAGTTTACAGAGTTCTAAGAGAAGAACAGGAGGCAACACAGACTCTTCAAAAAAAGACCTGGTACAAAAGAACTTCAGCTGACAGACAACACAAAACAAGCAGTAAGGCGTATTGTTCATGACTTTTTTGTGGAAAAAAAGAATTCCAAGTTTAGATATGATCCTGCACGCCATCCAGAAATACCGAAAATGAGTAGAGTAAAACTGTCGAGTGTTTTAAAAGGTATGATTTTTTATTGGAAAAAGCGTGAAAGACAATCTTTATTGACAGAAACTAGAGAAATTGTACACTGGAGAAGAGATTATTTAAGGAAAGTTAGAAAAGCTCCCTGAAGGAAAAAGGATATATTACTTAGATGAGACGTTGATAAATACCATAAAGGGTACACAGTCAAGAAATTTTGGTAAGATGGAAATATCAAAAATGCTCGCCAAGCATTCAATGAAGGTCTCTCTACTGGTCTTAAACCGCCATCTGGTAAGAGACGTAGGTTAATTATTACGCATATTGGAAACGAAAGTGGTTTTGTAAACGGCGGTCTTTTAACATTCGTATCTAAGGAAACAGGAGATTATCACGAAGATATGAATTCCGATGTATTTGAAGATTGAAGGTTGATAGACTGAATACCAAAGGGTTCTGTTATTTTAATGGATAACGCAAGCAATCATTCTAAAAAATTAGAACGCGTTCCAACCTTGGGTTGGTTGAAAAAGGATCCAGTTTTGAATGATCGAGAAAAACATTTAATTTCCAAAAGACAGCGTTAAGAGAGAAATTATTAGAACTTGTAAAGCTTAAAGTTCTCAGAAATAAAGACAAGTACACAAGTTTTGTCATCGACGAAATGGCAAAAAAATGTAATATTACGGTTTATGGCCTGCCACCATATCATTGCGAGGTCAATCCGATAGAACAGAATGCCGTATCTAATGTTTCCACAGAAAATTGGCGAAAATACATCGAGCATGTATTGAGGGTGGACGATAAAATGTGGACATGGCAGTGGATGCCATTGGTGAACCTTTAATTATACGTGTAAATTCAAATGAGTAGGCATGTCGGAGATAGAAAATTGGTACTAGCTTTTTTTTATTGTTGTATGACTTCCTCATTTGTATAATTTTTAATTAATAATATTCCATTATAAAATATTATTTATAATTTTTCTAATAATTGTTTAAACATTTTCTATTCATACTATTCGCAAATAATACGTATACGCCCAGGCGCACCATCACTGGCCAGAACTATTTCAGACTATTTAGCCTCAAATAACAAAAGAGGGTTGTTTTTTCTATTATATCCAAACATAAGAGATTGCGAATATTAGACTGATGCTAGATGGTATTACATTAGAGTTGTTGAAATGCTGCATTACAGGTAAAATGTAGGGAAAACTTTGGGACCCTTACTACCGCTTGATGCTAATTTACATAATTCTAGATGATTTATTGCTATCGCTTTTAAATAAATAGAGTACAGTTTCATTATGCCCTTAATAACATAACAAAAATAAACGCTAAGTATTACATATTAATTGTTCCAAATTAATCTTCTCCTCCGCTTTCCCATCGCATCGTTTCCACATGGTAAATTTAGTAAATTAAACACTATATCAAATTAACAAACCGTCCACATTAATACGAATATTCCATATGTTCAGACAGGGACTAGCTTAACTAATGTTTAAATTTGATATTTTTAATGTTCAAAGTCAGTATTTATTTGTTCCTTGTGTTTTCTTTACTTTCGGATAGTTCGCGAATCTGGTATAGTATTTTTCACGATCTAAGAAAGTGACTTAGATAACCATTCAAAATTCAACAAGATTCGAAAGTGATTAATTTATGGCTGTTTAATGACAAGGCATCGTGCAGGGCCGCACTATACCTGATTGTATAATTGTTGTGTTGAATTTTATTGTTTTATGTACTGAATAATACACAATATATTAAAATAGTGTACAGTGTCCTCGCGTACATTTGTTACAATTTTAGTTATTAATATCTAGTTCAATTTCGCTATCGCTACTATCTTGCAAATCAATAATAAGTTTTTTTACAGGTTCTAAACTATTTACATTTATGTACATATGAGTTTTCAATTTTTTGACGTATTGACTACAGTTTCTTCAGTTTTCAACGGTTACATTTTTGACTTCTGTCTTTATCAACTCCAATCACACTACTGTTTAAAGTGGGTGTATTATTGTGAGCACGTATACGAGTATTAGACTTTATTTTATGCCATATCAACTCGATCGCATTAAAGATACAATAATATGGTGGAAGCCGAATTATTTCGTGTCCTGCTTCCTTTGCAATTTTATCACAAACATATTCCTTCGAAAAATTGGAATTTTTTAAAACTTCAGCGGTTGTATCACAATGATAATCCAAGCTGGAATCTAAAATATTCTTGGCTGCTAGAAATAGCCAATCTGGTATCCAGCCTTCTTCTGACCCCGCATGTAAAATAGTTATTCTTTTACCTTTATTTGATGGAGCTTTGGTGTGAGATTTTTTGGATTTAACAATCCATCCTTTACTGAGTGTGTCGTGGGTGTCATACCAAGTCTCATCTAGGTAGATTATCGTTCGATTTTCCGATCTAGCTGTATTTATTTTGTCAAGCGCAGTGATTCCATTATAACTTGCCTTTTGTCTATTTTTTTTTAACAAAAACCACAAACGACGTAGAATACGCCATAAAGTTGTCATGGAACATTTTATGTCACAACTATCCTCGGACAGCTTCCATGAAAGTGACAATAACGTAGGAACTTTTTGTTCTGCATACATTTCATAAATTTTGCGGCGGATTAAGTTTTCTTTACAGAAATCAATACATTTCGACACACCTTTGTCTTTTCGTGTTTTTTTAGGCGCTATCGAATTATTTAGAATTTTCCAAACCGTACTTCCAGGGATGTTTGTTAAAGCTGATGTCTCCATCTATGTAAAGTACTTTTCATGGCCTCGCTCCACTAACTTTAAATAAACACTTTTAACTATTACTTTTGCCTCAACGCGCAAACATTTGTGGCTTCTGATGGAAAGGGCTTCGGACATTTTAAGACACTATTGAACTTTACAATACACACTATTTCAATATAATACTGCAGATAAAATGAAGAATATTCTATATATTTATAAACATGTAGTCGCCAAGAAAATGTTAGATTGAAAGGGAGGTATATATATATATATATACATATATATATATATATATATATATATATATATATATATATATATATATCAATTACGACCCTGTTACGGCCACGTACGTGCGAAGATCCTAACGGTCGTTTAATGTTTTTATTGCATCAATGTGCCAAATCACTTTCTTAGATCTTGAAAAATACTATACCATGGACGAAGTATTTTTAATACAGACTGGCTTATGCGCAAGAAAAAAAATGAAAAGGCTTTTTCTGTCTTTTTCTTTGGCTGCCATGTGCGTCAGAGATCATTTATCCCTACCAGTCTTCACTGGTTTCTTATGTTGCGGACCACGATTTTTGGGTTCGGCCAAGTTCAGGTCACCTTTTGATCTCCCTTTGGAGTAGAAGTTTAGGTATAGGATATCGTACTTCTATGAATATAAATCGCTACTAGTATACATAATTTTTTGGAAAAAAGAGCTTCCCTGTTGTGTTTCGCTACTTATAACACATGGGCTGAAAAGTCCCGGGCCTAACAAAGAAAACACGGTTTTTTTGGTTCAAAATTAGCTTTATTCATCAACGTAATCTCCATCAAGAGCAACGCAATCATTCCAGCGCCGCTCTAACATTTCAATACCACTTTTGTAGAACGATTTATCTTTTGCCTCAAAATAGGCCTCAGTTTCAGCGATAACCTCTTCATTCGTGCGAAATTTCTTACCGGCGAGCATTTTTTTTCAGGTCTGCGAACAGCCAGTAGTCGCTGGGAGCCAAATCTGGCGAATACGGTGGATGTGGGAGCAATTCGAAGTTCAATTCATGTAGTTTTGCCATTGTTTTGATTGACTTGTGACACGGTGCGTTGTCTTGATGAAACAAAATTTTTTTCTTTGCCATATGCGGTCGTTTCTTTGCAATTTCGGCCTTCAAACGCTCCAATAACGCTATATAATATTCACTGTTGATGGTATTTCCTTTCTCAAGATAGTCGATGAATATTACACCACGCACATCCCAAAATACCGAGGCCATAACCTTTCCAGCCGATTGTTGTGCTTTCGGGCGCTTTGGACGAGGTTCACCAGTTGCTGTGCACTCAGATGACGATCGTTTTGATTCCGGAGTGAAGTGATGGATCCATGTTTCATCCATTGTCACATATCGACGCAAAAATTCCGGTTTGTTACGTTTAAACATGGCCAAACACTGCTCAGAATCATCACCACATTCTTGTTTTTGATCAACAGTGAGCAAACGCGGCACCCACTTTGAACGGAGCTTTCTCATAGTCAAATGCTCATGCAATATAAAGCCAACACGTTCTTTTATCTTTACGATGTCAGCTAACTCACGCAACTTCACTTTTCGATCATTCAAAACGATTTTATGGATTTTTTTGATGTTTTCTGGTGTTACCGCCTCATTTGGACGTCCACTGCGTTCTGCATCATCGGTGTCTCTACGACCACGTTTGAAGTCAGCAAACCAACGTTTTATTGTTGTTTCTGATGGAGCGGAGTCCCCATAATACTTTTCAAGCCATTGCTTCGCTTGAACGGTATTTTTTCCCATCAAGAAGCAGTGTAAAATTAAAACACGAAATTGTTTTTGATCCATTGTTTTGAAAATAACAAAAGTAGCGTCACTCTTAGCACAATAACTCACAAACTAATGAATAGAATATCATGAAATTTTAACAGCTGTCTTTTGAAGGTTAGTATTAACTGAAAAAAAGGTGACTGCAATAAAACTAGCGCCATCTATGTGTTAGGCCCGGGACTTTTCAGCCCATGTGTTATTTCCATACGACTTATGCACTCTCAAATTAATTGTTCTAAGATCTTTAAAAATAACTCAAGTCATTACCCGACTTTCTTTTACCTGAAGGCCCGTTAAAAACTGAAATTTGTAAATATATTCATACGTTTTTTCAGTTAAATGGCACGTCGTGTACGTATAGCGAATTATTACCCGTATCTATACTCATGCACGTAATTAGTATTTATTGTCAATTTGGGGCCAAAGTAATAAAACAAAATTGGATAGTTTTCAAAAGTCCACCATAAAATTTCAGATGTTATGCCTATAAAAATAACTCTTTTATATGTTCATAAATAATAATGATCCAAATGTAAAAAAACACTGTCAATTTTAAGTCACACCTTAACAGATAAAGAAGCATTTATGAAGCATAAAACCAACAGTTTTAAATGTCACTTGTCCAATCCAACCTGGACTGTTGGAGCTCCATAAAAATCCCTTTTCCAAGTGTCAGCCAAAATGGCGTTGTCACGATCTATCAACAATATTTAAAGTTTCTTTGTACGAGTTTGATCAATGACGATAAGGACGAAGCAGAACAATCAACCACATCTGCGAATTTAAAATAAGTTAATATTACAGAATATTTTTTGGTATAACCAAAGAGTGGAAACAACAACTGTTAATTCTTTACAAAGTTCAAATTTGACCAACTATGGAATACTGCTCCCATGTTTGGGGCTCCGCTCCCAAACATACATTGCATTTGTTGGATTCTATTCAAGGAAGAGCTGTTCGTCTGATTGGAGACCCGGAACTGACCGGCGGCCTTGATTCGCTAGAACATCGAAGAACGGTTGGTGACTTGAGTCTGTTCTACAAGTATTTTCATGGAAAGTGTTCGAAGGATGTAGCCCACTTAATTCCTTCCATAGCGGTGCATGTTAGAAATACACGTCGAGCTAATACTTCACATCCGTATGAGGTTCAGCTTGTTACTCCGCGTATAACGCTTTCCAAGCAGTCTTTTTTATGGAGAACAACATCTCTTTGGAATAATTTGCCCAGGACTGTGTTTCCCACCGAGTATAATTTACAGCGATTCAAGAACAACGTGAATCGCTTTTTCCGACACGTGTCGCTCCTGTACCGCTTTAGGGACTTTCCAGCAGCACGTGTGCTAGACACATAAAAAAAAATTTGAGTTGATAATTACGAACATAATAATTATTATTAATTAATTTTGAGGAATGAAATTGGAAATGAAAAAAAATGAGCCTAAAGCAAAACTTATGCCCATTGTAATAAGAGAGATGACAGCCTTGGACAGCCTTTTTTGTATGTAGAATATATAGGTAAACGAAATAGGAGATCAGATGTTGGAAGAAAACTGTATAAACAACAAGAGTCCATCTATTTATTAGAGACCGTGGAGCTAACATTAAACAAGCCATAAGAGAGATAAAAGTAAAAAATGAATGATGTTTTATATACATTCAATCAGGTTTTCCGCAATGTTGATAACGGTAAATATGTTATAACGCTTTTTTTTGACCTTTCTATAGCCTTTGATACGGTACACAAAGCATCGCTGATGAAAAAATTATACAATATTGGCATTCGAGGCAGCCTGCTGGAGTGGATAGGGTCATATATGACCGATGGTGGTGAAATATGATAGCATTGTTTCTGAAAAGAAAGCGGTCGATCTTGGCGTTCCACAGGGATCTGTCTTGGGACCCTTGTTATTTATACTATATGTAAATGACCTGCCATTAAATATTAGAACAGGGCAAGTGATTATGTATGCAGACGATACCACCATTGTGACAGCTTCGGATACTGTAGATGGTCTTTATGATGATGTTTCATGTGTGTGCAGGGATATGGAAGCATGGTGCAGAAGAAATGGCCTTGTACTGAATGTTGAGAAAACTATCTATATGAATATATTTAATAAAAAACCATTAGCGTCGATGTTTGCCAATTCCCTTGGTGTAAACCTTGAGGAGAAAGCCAAGTTCCTCGGTACGTTTGTGGATCATAGGATTTCTTTTAGGCACCATATAGATCACATATGTGCTAAATTAAACTCAGCTTACTTTGCAATTTTAAGCTTAAAAAGTACCCTTGATAGTGACGGTCTCTTGGCTGTATATTATTCATTAGCTTTTAGTCACATGTCTAACAATGTTGTATCCTGGGGTGCTGCTGGTGTGAAAAGTAAACGTATATTTGTGAACCAAAAGAAAATAATCCGTTTGATTTTTAATCTAAATTTTCGTGAAAGCTGCACAGATACGTTTATAAAACAACGAATCCTAACTTTTCCATGTCTTTACATATTAAGGTGCTTAACTCTTGTAAACAATAATAGACACCTTTTTGAGATGCTGGGAGCAACAAATACATATAACACCAGGAGTAATAGTGTATTAAAGGTCTCCATTCATAGATCAACGTTCTTCAAAGGCTCTCCCCTCTATAGTTGCATCAGCCTTCATAATGGAATGCCTGCAGAACTGCGAAATATGCGTGGTTCAAGATTTATATCTCGGCTAAAGTCCTTCTTACTGGAAAATGCCTTCTACTCGATAGGGGATTTCTACGCGGCCTGATGATCTCTAAGAGAGTGCTGGTTGTGAGATTTCTTTCTAGGTATTGCTGTCATGAACCTGAACCTACCTACATTATCTTGTCTTAAACCAAGGTATACCTAAATACCACTTTTAATTACTTTTGTATTTTTACTGCTCTTAAATATTGAATTTAACATTGTTTTGTCCGACTTTGTACAATTTCTTTGTCTGTCCGTATATTTATGGTGTGTATGATTTATGGTAATCCTACACTATTTTTATTTTTATTATATTTATAATTATAATTATTATACTATATTTGACGAACCAATGTACATTTTGTTGTATTTAATGGTTATATATATATATATATATATATATATATATATATATATATATATATATATATATATATATATATATATATATATTATTATTATTATTATTCAATAACTGGTGGTAATCGACTCTCTATATGTGCAAATATCTGTACTGGACGTGGTAAGGGTCGGTAGTAGAATCGTAACTCGTTTAAACCATTCATCTCCTTCCAAAGTGAAATTGGAATAAATCCAGAGGATTGGAGTAGGAAAATTGGTCCAACACGCTGGAATTCCACATATTATCTATTGGAAAGACTTTTTGAATAAAGAAGAGCTATCAGCTTGCTTACTGATGAATATTATTCACTTTTTTTCTTTAGCACCAAATCAGTGGGACTTAATTGAAACGTTACTGGAGCTTTTACAGTTATCTGAATAAACATTTCAGTAGTTCATCGTGTAAAATATGAGAACCGATTGGAACAATTAATAAATATTTAATGGAAATCGTTCTTCAACGTGCTTCGGAATTTGATATCATGAGCACGAAGATCTTGTCGAATGGTCTCATCGGACACATTCAAACCTGATTTTGTTAATTTTGCCGCCCCTTGACGCTGCGTTAATTTCAGATCCAGCGAAAACAAAAACATGATTCGTTTTTCGACTTTCGGAGTTACTTTGCCTGCCGAGTCACGTTTTGCCAAGTTGTTGAAATTTGTCGTCTCCTTAAAATGATTTACTCACTCCTTTACAAACGATACCGACTTTTTAATATATTTAGCGGCCGCGGAATGTGTCATTTTAGGCCCCTTTGGATGGGAACAATGAAAGACTGCCTCAAACGAACGCGCAAAAAGTGCCTCATTTTGAATTTTACATGATTTCGACGAAAGTTCGGAATTGACTGATACTTTTACTAAAATGCGTCATAAACAAAGGGTCCGTCTACTGATTTTTTGCTGAATCGCTAGAATCCTATCTACCAAAAATGAATTATCGCCGACACGTTCTTACTTGACAGACTGTAATAGTATTAAAAAGACGTAAGAACAAGAATAGACATTTTGGAATGTATTCCCTAATATTGGTCAAACCAGAGATAAAAATAAAATGGTCTCCGATGGAATAGAAGAGGTAGAAATAGAGTTCAGTGCTTATGTAAGTTTTTCCACTGATAGATCGTAAAGCAAGTCCGTGTTTATAATGGCAGATTAATTTCCAGACCCAAGTTAGGAGAACTTAATCATAAGTTTCGTTCACTACCAATTCTTTCAATATTTAGTGAAAAGCTAGTTTCTGTGGTTGGAAATATATATGAAGAATAAAGGATCAGATTGTCATTTGAAAATATGGTATGAGTGAAATACTAACATACCTACATTACTGTTGCTCGATTTTAAATATTAAAATAATTAAATATTAAAATAATTAACATGTAGGCTGAAAAGTTTTTGGTCTAGCTACTTAAAACACATTTTTTTTCCAAAATTCGACTTTATTCATCAACATGTCTCCTTCAAGAGCGATATAATCAGTCCAACGATTTGTCTATGCTTTTAAAATAGGCCTCAGTTTCGACGATAACTTCTTCATTGGAGCTAAATCTCTTTCCCGCGAGCATTTTTTTGAGGTCTGCGAATAGATAATAGTGGCTGGGGGCCAAATCTGAAGAATACGGTGGATGAGAAAGCAATTCAAACATCAATTTATGCAATTTTGCCATCGTGGCGCATTGTCTTGATAAAAGAGCATGTTCATTTGGGGCCGTTTCTTTGCGATTTCTGCCTTCAAACGCACCAATAATTTTATATAATATTCGCTATTGATGGTTTTCCCCTCCTCAGCAAAATTATTCCATGCGCATCCCAAAATACAGTGGCCAAAACCTTCCCAGCCGACTGTTGTGTCTTTGGTCGCTTCGGTCGGCTTTCACCACCTTCTGTCCACTCAAGTGACTGCCGATTTGATACCCGTGTGTAGTGGTAGATCCATGTTTCATCTATTGTCACATATAGTATGAAGAAATCCTTTTTATTGCGCTTAAACAGGTCTAAACAGCGCTCAGAATCATCAACATGTTGTTGTTTTTGATCCACTGTGAGCAAACGCGGTACCAATTTCGAGCAGAGCTTTCTCATGCCCAAATGTTCATGCAAAATATGACCAACACGTTCTTTTAATATCTTTAGGGTATCAGCTATCTCACGCAATTTCACTTTACGGTCATCCAAAACGATTTTGTGGATTTTTTTATGTTGTCCGGTGTAGCCACCTCATTTGGGCGTCCGGAGCTTTCAGCATCATTCTTGTCTGTACGACCGAGTTTAAATTCAGCATACCAGTAAATGATGAGTAATTTTCCAGAGGCAGAGTCCCCATAACACTTATCAAGCCACTGTTTTGCTTGAACAGTATTTTTTCCTACCAAAAAACAGTGTTTAATCCACACACGAAATTCGATTTTTTCCACTGTTTTGAAAATATCAAAAGTAGCGTCACCAAAATCACTGTAACTTATAAACTAATCATCAAAATGTCATGACATTTTGGTATGTATCGTTTGAAGGTTGGTACTTCCTAAAAATTATATGGATTTTTTGAAAAGGGCGACATATGTGTCAGACCAAAAACTTTTCAGCTTACGAATTAATGTGTAAGTTTTGAATTAATATACGTTAGAGTTGTTGTTGGAGTTATGTTTAAAATGTTGCTCTTATGGATACTTTGAAATAAATTTTACGTTTAAGTTAGTTTTATTTTGCTCAAAAATTTATGCCTGTAACATTTTATTTTCCTATTATTTAATTTGTTCTCAGTTACTTTGGTTTTAGTACCTTTTTTGGTTAAATTTTTTTTTTTGCAACTCCCTAAGGGGTCATAAAGCACCGATTTAAAGGTAAATTTAATTTTGATAATTGAGAATATCTATGATTGCAGCAAGAATCCATAAACTCATCTATCAGCCGTGAATCACCTGGCAACATGAACTCACAAAATTGCACCGCTTTAAATATTTTTTCTTGCTACCAAAGTTTCTGTTGAGAACATAAACTCCTGGACAAAATTAACGCAACAATCTGAAAATTAATTTATCTTTTTCTTAGGTCAGTTTTAAAGTTTATCGAGTATTTGAATAGTAGGCTATGCATATTTTGTTTCGTTGTTCATGACAGAAATCAAAACAATTCGTTTAGATTTACAGTTTTAAAGAATTTTTTAGAAGATAAACAATTTTCTGTAATAATGCGATAGATTTTCTTTAAAAGTAAGCTTATAAATTGTTCCCTTTTTCAAAGTAATATGTTTTTTGTGGTAGACTGTTTTATTTTTGACCCCGAAGAATTAGAAAAATGAATCGAACAAGGAATTTAACTGAACACGAGGTAGTGTGAGCCTCAGTTTTATTGGACGAGGGATATTGTCAGAGTTATGTTGCCAATTTATTAGGCAAACATCGTTCCACAATAAGTCGTATGGTAAGACGCTTGAATGAAGTAGGAACTTATTCTAGAAGGCTAGGGCAATGGCAAGGGCAAAAACGATACACTAGCGACCTAGATGAACGTTTTATAAGACAATATGTTTTAAGAAACAGGACTGTCACTAGTTCTATAATAAGAAACGAACTCGAAGCTGTTCGCAATGTCACAATTTCTTCTAAAACAGTTAGAAGACGGTTAAATGGAGCTGGATTAAACAGTAGGAGACCAGCCACTGCGCCCTTGCTTACTAGAGAGAACAGAGTTGCCAGGTTACGTTTTGCTCGAAATCACGAAAACTGGTCTGTGGATGATTGGAAATAAGTTTTCTTGACAGATGAAACTAGGGTTAGTCTAAAACATCCAGATGGTCGTGAGCGAGTATGGCGAAGACCAGGAGAGAGGTTTGCTCCTTGCAATATCTCTGCAAGGATTCCATTCGGCGGTGGCTCTGTTATGTTCTGGGGTGGCATCTGCTTTGATGCTCGCACAGAGTTAGTTCCTGTCCGTACGAGATCCATGAATGCTGACTACTATCTTGAGAATATTGTAATAGAACATGTGATGCCTTTCGGTGATTTTGTGGGGCCCAATTTCCTGTTTATGCAAGACAACGCTCGAGACAACGCTCGACCTCACGTGGCTAGGGAGGTACTCGATTATCTTAATCAAGTTGATATACCGGTTATGCAATGGCCACCAAAAAGCCCGGATCTGAATCCGATAGAACATGTATGGGATCACCTTAAGAAAAATGTGAAACGTCATATACCTGCACCTAGAAACCTGAGGGAACTTGAAAATGCAGTTATCACAGAATGGGAGCAAATTCTTCAAGATTTTATTCAAAATTTAATTAGAAGCAGGCCTAGGCGCATAAACGCTGTCATCCGAAGTAGAGGAGGCAACACACGCTACTAGTGTCCCAGTTACACCATTAATTTTGCTACTAGTGTCCCAATTTATTTTTTTCATTATTACATAATTTCAACGATTTTGTTATTAGGTCTTAAGAATAATTTTAATTCGAATCTTATAGAGAAATTTGGTAGCTAATTCACTTTTAAAGTATCCGAATAAGTTTTTTCTAACTTTTCGTGTGACCAATGTTCATAAAAAATTATTAAAATTGTATGATTTAATATATTGTTGCGTTAATTTTGTCCCGGAGTGTATTATTTACTTCTATAATTTAGATTTCAGAAGAGTCTTGTTTTATTTCATCAATGGCATAATATGATGTTCAACTGTATATTTGTAAGCTAAATGGAGATAAATAAAAATAGAATAGAATAACCGGTCAAGTGCAAGTTGAACTTGCGCAATTAGTGTTCCGTACGTTGATTGCTTTTCAAATAAAAAATTTTGTTACAGAGGTATAAAATGATCAGTGTTTTCACAAAACACACCCCAAATGAGTTTTCAACAAAGTTTGATTCCAATCTTTACTGAAATCTGATGACCTTGAAATTTTTGTTTTTTTTTATATACCAGATAATTTATTAAAGGTAATGCACTCGTGAAAATTTTCGTTCAATCTACACCCCGTGGAGAATATTCCAGAATTTTTTCAAAATTTTTTGATAAGTACTTTTGGAGATAAGGCGGGTGGACCGCCATTTTTCGCGATTTTTAAAAAATAATACAAAGAAAAGTGCGCGCAAGTATTACATTATATATTTATTTTTTACTCGTGTTTTCACAAGCTTACATTTGACACTACATTCGATTACTTAGTAAAAAAAATTTTTTTTCACTTCCGATTTCACTCCCCAAAACTAACCCCTTAAGTCAAAATTTAACTTTCAAAACTACATGGCTCTGATGAGGCCATCAATTCCTATGTTATTACCAAATTTCAACTTTTTATGACAAGTAGTTTCGGAGAAAATCGGGTGTGACAGACGGACAGACGGACGGACAGACGGACGGACAGACGGACAGACACCGAAGTGATCTTATAAGTATTCCGTACGGAATACTAATAATATATCGACTATCAAAAGCATTTTCTGTTGATTTAGCTAAAATATTAGGCAAAAATTTATGCATGTATTTTTTAATTAATCACACGAGGGTTATTAAAACGAACTACAATAAAAAGTTAAGATTATTTGGCAGGATATCTGGCCGACCAAATTAGGCGGATACCCGGTTTTACCGGGTACCCGTTACATCTCTAGTTTGTATGATGATTTACCTTCTTGAAACAATATGTACTTCAATTTTTTTTTAATGTGTAAAATACCGTATAGATTAATACTATATTTCTAAAACTCCTTAATAAAAGGGGCTCGTATCTTAGATCGATCTTGAATAAGCTCTAATAATAGAACAAAATGTATGTATAACTAAGTGCAGTTTTTTTATTCAACGCTATTATTATACAATTTAAAAGCTCCACCACAGGCTCCACCTTACTTTTCATATTTTCATATATACACACTACGGCTGTCGTGATATTTAAATAATTATTTAGCCATTTTCAATTGTTTCTCGTTTCCTGACAGACAATGAAAATTTTAGACAACTCAAGGACCTACGAATGGGAAATTTTGAAAAGATATGTATATTAAAAAAATTAGTAAAGTCTGTCAATATCAGTATTATGTGCTGCACCCTTTCACTATATAGCTTTCCAAGAATTCGACTATGCATTTAATTTTTTTTTTTTTTTTTTTTTTTTTTTTAAAAATTGCTAGCATGTGCCCGGGGTTCCGCCCACTCAGACTATACGATTTGCATCATGGTCATTAAAAAAGTCTCAGAAATTATTTTACCTACTATTAGCCCAAACTAACCTCCAGACGTTTGAGCATAGTATAAAAGTATAAAACTAGTTGATATACTTGTTGATCCGCCATCTATATCCTACCTGATGAACTATGAGCAAGATTTTTATTACAACTATCAGCATTTCCGTTTATTAATTTCGAAATAACTTCACAGATGTTCGCAACCTATCTATATTTTGCAGAGGGATCTTATACCTTCGGTAATCATTAGTATGAAATTATTTAATTTGCCGTTCAATATTCGAAGGTTTTTTTTGTTCGTTGCAAACGTACAATACATAAATCTTTCGGTAACGTGTACTGATTTTAGCAACAAAAAATCTCACACCCACTTTCCCCACATTAAACAACGTTTAAACTGCAACACTGTTTTGGTATTTTTGACAGTACATGGCAACAAGGGAAAGACTGAGCTTAATTGTATCGGTTGCCTTCATGTTTACGAGGATTAAAATAACACATTTGCAGTGGTGCTAGCGGCTTCCATGTGAAATTCTCCATCATAGTGTACAACTGTTTAGAGTCTGTCAAGTAATAACTTGACCGCTCGTATTCTTGAAAAAATAAGTTTCGAGAACATTTTTTTGCCATCAATGTAATTCTTTGGTGTGCTAAGAATGGCGCAATACTTTAGTAAGTTGACAAATCGCCTCCTGCATCAATAATCACTTAGCAACTTTGAGGCATGCTGTTGGTGAGATTTTCTGCATACTCTGCAAATTTTTCGAATCTCTCGAGGCAACTGAGTCAAAGTTTTTCCTCTGAGTTTTCCCTTTATAAGAGACTAAACGTTCTTAATGGGATTCTGGCATGAAGGTTTAATTCTTAAGCTTATCCGCTTTGGCTATCCTCCTCATCTTATCACGTTGGTGCAATTCTTCCTGTCTGATAGGACTTTCCAAGTCCATGT
Source organism: Pachyrhynchus sulphureomaculatus (assembly GCA_019049505.1). NCBI lineage: Eukaryota > Metazoa > Arthropoda > Insecta > Coleoptera > Curculionidae > Pachyrhynchus > Pachyrhynchus sulphureomaculatus. The sequence goes on from CM032449.1 coordinate 184,618,439, forward strand.
TGAACAGTCCCTGTTTGAGGTCAAGAAGATAAGAGCCGGTGTCCCTCAAGGTTCTGCCCTGTCTCCACACCTTTTCAATGTTTTCTCTTCTGATATCACTAGGGATCGTTTCACTAACCTTCAATTGTATGCTGATGATACGGCAATCACTGCCTCTGCTGCGAGGATTGATCATGTCACGGCCCGACTCCAACGTCATCTTGGGCGTCTCTCGGATTGGTTCGATCGATGGAGGATTAAGGTCAATCCAGCCAAGACCCAGGCTATAATTTTTGAAAAAGGTACTCGCGCAGCCCCTCCTCAACTCTCCCTGAATGGAACTAGGCTCAGGTGGGCCAACAACTTCAAATACCTGGGCCTTCTATACGACAAACGGCTAGTATGGAAGGACCAGGTCCCAATGGTCGTATGTAGGGCAAATCAGCTTCTTGGGAAGCTGTATCCGCTCCTGAATCGTCGTAGTAAATTATCAACTAACAACAAGTTGTTAATTTACAAAATAATAGTCAGGGCCAGACTTACGTACGCCTGCCAGGCCTGGTGTCAGATGTCTAGATTCCACCGGGCCAAGCTCCAGTCTGTTCAAAATAAAGCTTTTCGTATTATTGCTGGTGCTCCCTGGTTCGTCCGCAACAATCACTTGCACCGGGAGTTTGATATGCCGATGATTAAAGATTTCACTCGTGATTCTCAGCTTCGCTTCCTGGAGAAAGCATTAGCCCATTCTAATCCAGAGATTGCAAACACTTTCAGAGGCAACGTAAATGTCGACGTTCGATACTTACGACCAACAGACATTCTACCACCAGACTAACATTAGACACAACTGGACTACCCTTGACTTAGTTTTAGGTTAAGGCCGTAGGTTAGTTGAGCCACTCCTTCAGATTTAAGTGTAACAATATACACCACTCACAAAGTAACTGAAAACCCCCAGCATTGGGGAATTAGATTAGGTTAGATTTAAGGTAGGTTAAGTTAGGTTAGATCTAGCAATTAGAAAATTAGCCTTTGAGTTAAAATTCACCAAAACAACCTAAACACATAACACAGATCAGTCATGTAAAAGGAGTAAAGCGTTTTCCCGGCTCACAAGGAGTTTTAGTGGGTATGACAACCTTTCAGGTTGGAGAGCCCCACATATCTGGACCACTTTGGGGCACCCTTATGGTGACGCAGACTGCTCCCGAATCCATAAGGCGGATTTCTCCTTGACAAAAAAAAATCAATGGGATTGGCGTCCGGCGATTATGAGGGCCACTCAAGTATCTTATCGTGAGTCCAAGCGAGCCGGTTCGCGACGTGATTTTCGCCCAGCAAAGGTTTCTTCAACGTGTTTCGGAATTTGACATCATGAGCACAAAGATGTTGTCGAATGGTCTGATGGGACACATTCAAACCCGATTTTATTAATTTTGCCGCTCCTTAACGCAGCGTCAATTTCAGGTCCCGTGAAAACAAAGATATGATCCGTTTTTCGACTTTTGGAGTGACTTTACCTGCCGATCCACGTTTTGGCAAGTCGTTGACATTTTTAGTCTCGTTAAAATGATTTATCCATTTCTTCAGAAACGACACCGACTTTTTAATATATTTAGCAGCTGCAAAATGTATTATTTTAGGCCTCATCGAATGGGGAATCAATAGAATCGCATCTATTATGGCGGACACGTTCTTACTTGACGGTCTGTATATAGAGATTTAAAGTGAGTTTACATAAAAATTGTGAACTGAGCCTACTACTGGCACGCTTTGAAATAATTTGATGCTAAAAATTCAATAAATTGTATTTCTTATTTTAACAACTTACTCAATTGTGAATTCGTATTATTGTTTTCGTCACTTAATTACAGCTATATTTGTTTCTCTTGGCAGTAGGAACAGAAAGAGATGCCAAAATATTAAATTATTCAAATTAATTTACTAAAAGGTGTTACGACTACGCCACTGGGAATGAGATCAATTTCCGAAATAGAAGTACTAATTCAAAAATATTTACTATTTGATAGATTTGTTTAATGCCTCTTAAAATATCGCGAATTGCTTAAAACACCCCTTTCTCAATATTTAGTCATGAATTGGAAAGATCTTGGAAAACAATCGTAAAGGGTAAGTTTTACACAAGAGTTTCTCAATGGGTCCGATTATTAATTATTCTCGAATTTACAGGCGCGAATACAATGTTGTTCAAATTAGTATCTCATTTTACTGGGAGAAAGCTTTCTTTTAAATCAGCTCAACAGGATACCTCGAACACCTCCTATACATAGATAAACGAAAAATAAATCATTGCTATTATAGTTTTCGTTTTAAAGAAATCTCAAAAAAAATCTCAGGAGCTTACACAGTTAGGATTGGTAGACTAAAAAAATCGTTTGTATCTCCCCCGTTATTGTTTATTGAAACAACCGATATTACTCAATTCTTGAAATTAGTCAAGTTAGAGTGACTTGCAGACGTTTCGACTACAATTTCTCGAGACATCTTCAGGGATATTTACTCTTCGAGTTTAAGAGCTTTATGTCGATAATAGTGGGAATAATGTTAGTTTCCACTGCTTCAATAGTTAAAGACTTGTTGCTGTTAACAGATTTTACATATCCCAATACAAAATAATTTTATACCGTGATATCACAAGACCATGAAGGTCAATTCTCAAGTCCGCATTTCGAAAAAAATTGAATCGTTAAAAGTCTCGTTCAGATTAAGATTTTTCCAACTTGTAAACAAATATGCATTATCGTAACACTGACACGCATTCCACTGACCGTAACTTGCTTTTCTATTATATTTTGAAAAAAATAAGGCATGATCACAACACTAGCATGCAATTTGTGTCATATTCTAACTTTATTTTCGATGAAATTGGTGAATTACTTATGGATTGCTGTAGCTCCAAATCCTACAATTGTTTGTTGAAAAAGCCGTACATTCACAATCCATCCACTATCTTTTTTCTTTGCTCTTCTTGCTCCTTTGTAAACATTTCAAGATAATTTGTCAAATACTACTAATTAAGAATATCAGTGAGAGCGCTGAAACAAAAAAATAAACTGCTAGACCATTTATAATGCTTCAAAGTGAGTATATTGCCTGCCTCAACAATTCCAGCACCTTTTGATCAGAACTGCTTTCAATAACATCGAAAGTCATGGAAAAGGATATCAATCAGCATCTTTTAAAATATTTAGAAGGCTTCAATATTCTTAAACCATCAATATGGCTTTCGTAAGCAAAGATTAACAAAAAACCTTCTAACTTACATAACACATGTTTGGACCAATGCAACTGAATACTTTGCAGTATCTCGAGCGGTTGCACTTGATATAATCAAGGCATTTGACCGTATTTTCGAAGAGGGATTGTTGGCTAAACTACACTCTTAGGGTATCTCTGAAAGGCTTTATTTATGGCTTAGGTGTTTTCTCAAAATGCATTCTTTACGAGTGGCAGTAGACGGATTTCATTCTAATACCTTTACTAACAACGCCTGGGGGTCATAAGGCTCCATACTGTCTCCTACTCCCTTTCTCATTTACATTAACGGTCTGCCAGAAAGGGCCAAGAATCCAATCTCCAACTTTAAATATGACAGTACGCTTATTTCTCTATTCACTTTGAACGCTTGAACATAGTTTACTTAGGCAAATATCTGCAGACAGCAGGAAGTCGTTTAACTTAACAAAGACCTGGAAGAAATTCTGTCTTGGGGTAACAGTAATCAAGTACAATTTAACACCACAAAAATTCAGGAAACAGTTTTTTCTAAAGAAGTTAACGTTGATGAACCCGATCGAGTTATGTTGGGACACTCCATTTACTGAGCGTTAACTTTAGCGTGTAAAAAAAAAGTGTAGAAAAAAGTGTAGAAACCAGAGGGTAGGAAAAAATGTAGAAAAGAAGTGTAGAAAAAAGTGTAAGAAAAAAGTGTATAAAAAAAGTGTGGAAAAAAGTGTAGGAAAAATGTACGGACAAAAAAAAGTGTAGGAAAAAGGTGTAGGAAAAAGTGTAGTAAAAAGTGTAGACAAAAAGGTGTAGGGAGAAAGGAAAAAAAAGTGAACAAAAAAAAATGTATAAACAAGTGTAGCAAAAAGCATCCATAGCGAAGACAGCTTCTCAAAAACTGGCAATATTATTTCGAACTAGAAAGCTTTACATTTCACAAGAACTGTTAGGTCTGTATAAAGATCATATTCAACCAACGATGGAATACTGTATCCATGTTTGAGACTCTTTATGTATTGGATTCTATTCAAAAGAGAGCTGTTCGTCTGACTAGAGACCCATCACTCACCAGAAAACTTGATTTCTTCGAATATCGAAGAACAGTTAGCGACTTAAGTCTGTTTTACAAATATTTTCATGGAAGGTGTTCGACAGATGTAGCCCGCTTAATTCCTTCCAGAGCGGTGCATGCTAGGAATACACGTTGCGCTAATACATCACATCCGTATGAGGTGCACCTTCTCGTACCTCGTATAATCCTCTTCAAGCAATCCTTTATATGGAGAACCTCATCCATTTAGAATGATTTACCCAGGACCGCGCTTCCTACTGAGCAATTTACAGCGATTCAAGACCAACGTGAATCGCTTTCCCTACAGCATGTCTGCTATGTTTATAGAAAAAAATAGTATTTATATTAGAAATAATAATAACTTTATTAGCATCAACAATCCAGCAGGATGCCAAAAACTCGCCAAATAAAATATATTTCACTCGAACTACGCCACTGGAATATGAGATCAATTTCAAAAATAAAAGTTGCGATTCAAAAACACATTGAAGATTAAATCGTGATTATAAGTCGGCTTTTTTATTGTTTATTTGACGTTTCAGTACACTATTTTGTTTTGTTTATTGTATCGTATGCAAAACCAATAATTAAATGTTAATTTTTCATATATATATGCATATGAGAAAAAAAATTGTATTTTTTTCTTCGATTACTTTCGAACAGAATTGACTCTTATGGGGCGCCAGGAGTTTACGAGATTGTAAGAGGGGTAACTCGTAATTTCAAATCGATATCTGCCAACAGACTGACATACCGATAGACAGACAGATAGAGTGATGGACTATGTTTTCGGGGATCCAGGAACCATGAAACAAAATGTAAAAACCTCAGAGGGTGATTTTTTTACGAATAGCAAGGGAAGTAAAAAGTCTATCGTGTATTTCCAAATTATGCGAGGGCTAGCCGTAAGAAAGCGATTTTTTAGAATTTTTTTTTAGCGAAACTATTTATTATATAAATCAGATTTTTTTATTTTACATAATAATCCAAAGTTTAAAATAAAATTTGGGGAATTTTAATTAAATAAACCAAAAATGGCGGCGCTGCACGCCTCCCCTTGCGTCCTCCTTTTTTAAAGGAGCATAGCGGTGTGCACGATTACTGGGAGCTGGATCATCTGAAAACAAAATTTTTAAAGATATTAGTTTACCAAAGCATCAATCTTGTCTTGGAACGAAGGATTTAAAAAAAAAAAACATAAGATGGCATTGGTTTAAACAAAAAAGCGAAAAAATGACGTTACCGCATTTTATATTTTTGCTAATTAAAAATAAAGTTCTTGATCAAAACAAAATACCTTCGTTCAAAGATAAGACTGATCCACTAGTAAACTAATTTCTCTGGAAATTTTGATTTCAGACGATTCAGCTTCCAGTAATCGTGCACACCGCAATGCTTCTCAAAATAACCGGCCAAGTGCAAGTCGGACTTGCGCAATTAGTGTTCCGTACGTTGATTGTTTTGAAATTTAAAATTTTTGTTACGGAGGTATAAAATGATCAATCTTTACTGAACACTCATGATCTTGACTTTTTTGATTTTTTTTTTATATACCTGATGAATTACGCAGGTCAACGATGAAAAAACTTATGTTTTTTGGTGTGATAAGTCCGAAAATAATAATAAAGAAGTAGTATCACCCACCAATTTTTCACATTTTAATATTCAAAATGTGAAAAGTTTATTTTTTATCATTCGAATGTTATTAGGTTGGCAATAAAATCAGAATTTTATAAGGTTGGCAGTAAAAGCAAATGTTATTAGGTTGACAGTTCCGATAAATGTCACAGCGGTTTGTTTTCTTCCAGTTAACATAACCTTGCATTGCAGTGTTTAACCCATGTGCTTTAATTTACACTCGAAGAATGCCTAATCGTGGTTGTAAAAACTCTCCCCCCAACACTTATTGTTATATATGTGGTAAGTTTGTAGTTAAAAAACATCAAAGAAACATTACTGACTTTGTAAAAAAAGTATACTTTGCATATTTTGGTATAGAAATCGGTAATCAAGAAAAATGTTGGGCTCCTCACAAAGTATGTTATGTTTGTGTCGAGGATCTTAGGAAATGGTATAAGAAAGAAAAGAAAGCTTTTGGATTTGCAGTACCCATGGCATGAAGAGAGCAAGAAAATCATTCAAATGACTGTTATTTTTGCAGCGTTGATGTTTCTGAATATAACTCAAAAAATAAGAAAGTAATTGTCTAGCCTAACTTTACTTCAGCTAATCGGCTGGTAGGATATGGAACGGGACTTCCTGTCCCTGAGCCACCTCAGTCTATTGATGACGTTTTACAGTCCAGTCCCGAATTGAATTAAACTCGACCGGATGATGATGAGTTTCAATGTTCTCTAGAAAATTTAAAACCACAGTTGTTTACACAAGCCGAATTAAATGATTTAGTGAGAGATTTGGGTTTGACTAAGGAAAAAAGCAGAATTGCTTGGTTCTAGGCTGAAAGAAAAACATTTATTGGAATCTGCAACATCTATTTACCATTATAGAACAAGAGATCAACAGTTTACTCAGTTTTTTTTACGTATCAAATTTTCCCTATTTTGAAATATAATCGATGTCATATTGTGAGAGAACTGTGGGTGATAGAAAAAAAACGGATGCCAGATACAGTTTCAGCACCCAAAAATACATAACACTTAGATGTATTGGTTCAAAACGTTTATACAAAAATTTTCTTTGTTGGCCTGTGTTATTAAAAAAATTAAAAATTTTCGTTCAATTTACACCCTGTGAAGAATATTCTAGAATTTTTTCAAAATTTTTTGTTTAGTACTTTTCGATATAAGAGGGATAGCGATTTTGCGTAACTTTTTAAAAATAAAAGAAAGAAAAGTTTGTGCAAGTAATACATTATATATAATACGTAAATTGAAAAGTTTTTGGTCTAACTACTTAAAACACATTTTTTTTTTGCAAAATTTGACTTTACCATATTCATCGGCATAGTCTCCTTCAAGAGCGATACAATCAGTCCAACGGTTTTTAACATTTCTATACCTTTCTGGTAGGAGGATTTGTCTTCGTCTTCAAAATGGGCCTCAGTTTCGGCCATAACTTCATCTCTGGAGCCAAATTTCTTTCTTGCGAGCATTTTTTTGAGGTCTGCGAGTAAATACTAGTCGCCGAGGGCCAAATCTGGAGAATTCGGTGGCTGAGGAAGCAATTCGAACTTCAATTCATGCAATTTTGCCATCGTAACCATTGGCTTGTGACACGGTGCAATGTCTTGAGGAAAGAGCACTTTCTTCTTGTTCATTTGGGGCCGCTCTTTTACGGTTTCTGCCTTCAACGCACCAATAACTTTATATAATGTTCGCTACTGATGGTTTTTCCCTTCTTAGCATAGCTGATGGAAATTATTCCATGCGCATCCCAAAATACAGAGGCTAAAACCTTCCCAGCCGACTGTTGTGTCTTTAGTCGCTTCGGGTGGCTTTCACCGGCTGTTGTTCACTGAGTTGAGTGCCGATTTGATTCCGGTGTATAGTAGTGGGTCAATGTTTCATTCATTGTCACATATCGCATGAAAAAATCCTTTGTATTGCGCTTAAACAGCTCCAAACAGCGCTTAGAATCATCAACACGTTGTTGTTTTGGTGCTCTGTGAGCAAACGCGGTACCCATTTCGAATAGAGCTTTCTCATGCCAAATGTCCATGCAAAATATGACCAACACATTCGGTTGATATCTTTGGGGTGTCACCCATCTCCCGCAATTTCACTTTATGGTCACCTAAAATAATTTTGTGGATTTTTTTATGTTTTCCGGTGTAACCATCTCATTTGGGCGTCCAGAGCGTTCAGCAACATTTATGTCTCTACAACCGTGTTTAAATTCAGTATACCAGTAAATGATGAGTGATTTTCCAGGGGCAGAGTCCCCGTAATACTCATCAAGCCATTACTTTGCTTGAGCGATATTTTTTTCCATCAAAAAACAGTGTTTAATCAACAAACGAAATTCGATTTTTTCCATTGTTTTGGAAATATCAAAAGTAGCGTCACTAAAATCTCCGTAACTTGTAAACTAATCGTCGAAATGTCATGAAACTTTGACACGTATCGTTTGAAGGTTGGTACTTCCTAAAAATCATATGGATTTTTTGAAATCGGCGACATCTATGTGTCAGACCAAAAACTTTTCAGCCTACGTATTATTTTTGAACTCGTGTTTTTTCAAGCTTTCATTTGACACTTCCCCCCAGAATTAACTCCTTAAGTCAAAATTTAATTTTCAAAACTACACGGCTCTGATGAGTCTATCAATTCCTATATTAGTGCCAAATTTCAACTTCCTATGTCAAATAATTTCGGAGAAAATCGGGTGTATAGACGAACAAACAGGCACCGAAGTGATCTTATAGGTGTTCCATACGGAACACTAAAAAAGAAGTCACAGAGGAACGAGCGCAGCGCCGCTATTTTTTATTTTATTATTATGGTTAAGGTAATGAGTGAGCGAGCCAGCGAGCGAGCGAGTGAATGTAAAAATGAGTGAGTATCCGGATGGGAATGAGTGAGTAAGTGAGTGACTGAACGAGCAAGGGAATGAGTGTTTTGTTCAATATCAATAAAAATTAAAAATATTTTTTTATTTTTGTGGTTGCACATATTTATTTTAAACAGCGTTTTGCTACGTAGCTTACGAGGCTGGTTTGAAAAGTCCGTGCAAAAATAAAAATTACTTATGTGTTTGGGGTAAACCTTTTTTATTTTTCGACATAGTCTCCTTTTAGGCTTATACACTTCGTCCAACGATGTTCTAGTTTGTTGATCCCTTCCGAATAATAGAATTTGTCCAAGTCTGCAAAATATCCATTAGTGTCTGCAATCACCTCCTCGTTTGAATAAAATCTTTGTCCCGCCAGCCATTTCTTCAAATTGGGGAACAAATAGTAGTCCGAGGCAGCCAAGTCTGGAGAATAGGGGGATGTGAAACGAGTTGGAATCCTGCGACCACAACTGCTGAGGTGTGTGCTGGTGCGTTGTCGTGATGGAAAAGGACTTTCTTGTGGGCCAATCGCGGGCGTTTTTCTTGCAGCTCGGTTTTCAAACGGTCCAATAACGATGAATAATATTCACCTGTAATAGTTTTACCCTCTTCCAGATAGTCGATGAGGATTATCCCTTGCGAATCCCAAAAGACAGTCGCCATAACCTTTCCGGCCGAAGGAACGGTCTTCGCTTTTTTTGGTGCAGATTCCCCCTTGGTAACCCATTGTTTAGATTGTTGTTTGGTCTCAGGAGTATAGTAATGTATCCATGTTTCATCCACAGTGACGAAACGATGCTTAAAGTCCTCCGGATTCTTCTGGAACAGCTGCAAACCATCCTTGCAACACTTCATATGATTCGGTTTTTGGTCAAGCGTGAGCAATCGCGGCACTCATCTTGCGGATAGCTTTCTCATGTCCAAATGTTTATGCAAAATATTATGTACCCGTTCAGTTAAGATGCCCACAGCACTAGCAATCTCACGCACCTTAACTTTTCTGTCATCCATCACCATATCATGGATTTGATCAATGATTTCTGGAGTCGTAACCTCCACAGGCCGTCCAGAACGTTCAGCGTCACTTGTGCCCATATGGCCAGTCCGAAAATTTTGAAACCACTTATAAACTGTTCTAATCGAAGGTGCAGAGTCACCATAATGTTTATCAAGCTTCTATTTAGTCTCCTGAGGCGTTTTGCCTTTCATAAAGTAATGTTTAATCACCACACGAAATTCTTTTTCGTCCATTTCTTGAAAATCACTCGACTTCCTTGATTCACACGAATGCCAAACACAAAGAAATAGACCAATATGGCTGAAACTTGGTGTGCGTTCATTCAAGAGATGCTACTAACTAAACATGACCTCGATACGCGCCGGTGATGCCATCTCTCGGACTTTGCACGGACTTTTCAAACCAGCCTCGTAGTTAAATGTGGTGTATGCGTGTTTTTTGTTAAACATGAACACTAAGACTTAATATTTTTAAGTTTTTATGATAAATGTAGATTCAGAATGTTTAAAGATTTCCGAAATAATAGTTTTATTCCATAATTTTAACAATTATACAGTTTTACATTATTTATTAAAATGGTTTTTTTTTCAATTTAATAGTTTTCTGGCAACAAGTGTGTGTTCTGAAAAAACCTCACGGTAGATGTCTTGTTTTACGATTTTTTTGGATTCAGCATAACAAAGTACTTAAGGGAACACGTGTGTCGACTTAAACGACAGAGATTTTTTTGTATACCTGTATCATCTTTGATCCTTGCTATGCATGTGTGTTTATACTTTGATCTATACACTATTTATTAAACAGGAAAGGGCTTTATATACAAGTACGAAACACATATCAAACATAGTTTGTTTCCGATCTTGTTTTTGTATACCAGATAAATTATCAATGTATTCGTGGTAATTTTCATTCAATTATGGAAAATATTTCAGAACAGAGCAATAAATGGATAAAAAATACCAGAGGAATGGTCAAAAGCCTATATAGTATCTATATTTAAAAAGGGAGACCGCAGAAAATGCACAAACTATAGAGACCTAAGCATAATATCGAGTATGGGACGTTTGTATGGAAAAATTATTAAAAATATCATAGAGGAAAATATAAAAGGACAAATTGGAGAAGACCAAGCAGGCTTTACGGCCGGAAAATCATGTATAGACCACATATACACTATAAAACAAACAATGGAAAAAAACTGGCAAAGAATAGAGAAGTTCACCTAGCCTTCATAGACATAAGAAAGGCCTATGACTGAATACCAAGACAAAGATTATGGAACGCAATGAAAGAAATAGGCATTGACAAAGAACTAATACACGCAGTAAAAGCTCTCTACGAAAACAACACAATGAACATAAAAATAGGACATAAAATAGGGAAGAGACTCCAAACATCAAAAGGCCTATTACAAGGATGCTCAACATCCCCAACACTATTCAAAATATACCTCGAACAAACATTAAAAATGGAAGCAAAAATGTAGTGGAATGGGAGTCCCAATACGAGAAGATTACTTATATACTCTAAGTTTCGCAGACGACCAAGTAATCATAGCGCAAGATGAGGAAGACCTTAGTTATATGGTAAGAAAACTGAAAGAAGAATACACTAAAGCAGGACTAGCAATAAACTTTGATAAAACGGAATATCTAACAACAAAGGAGGGAAACGTGGAGAATCTAGAAGTCGATAACGAAACAATAATCAAAGGAACCGATAGATTTAAATATTTAGGAACCATCATTTCAAAAAACGCAACATCAGAAGAAGAGATTAAATTTAGATTAGGACAAACGCGGACATGCATAAGACAATTTAATTCGATCCTGTGGGACAAACACATTACAGAGAGAAACAAAACACGCATATACAAATCAATAATACAAAGCATAATGACATACGGGTCAGAAATATGGACGATCAACAAAAGAAATAAATCTAAAATTAACGCGGTAGAGATGGAGTATTGGAGAAGATGTTCTAGAGTGACACGTATGGAGAGAATAACAAATGAAGAAATAAGAAGCAAAATGAACATCAAAGAGAACGCAGTAAACACCATTGAAGAAAAACGATTAAAATGGTTTGGACACATAAGACGGAACGAAGATAATAGGTGGGTAAAGAAAATAACGGAGTGGAGCCCTATAGGGAGAAGAAAAAGAGGAAGACCCAGACGATCGAGGAGAGACGATGTGGACGAGGCTATGGAGGACAGGGGTCTAACAGATGGAGCCTGGGAAAATAGAAACGGATGGAATCAAAGGCTGAGAGAAGGAAGACAGCGTCAGCTGTAGAAAATCCTTGATTTATATATATATATATATATATATATATATATATATATATATATATATATATATATATATATATATATATATTTATATGTATGTATACATGTATATATACATATATATATATATATATATATATATATATATATATATATATATATATATATATATATCGTGGTAATTTTCATTCAATTATGGAAAATATTTCAGAACTTTTTCGAAATTTTTTGATTAACAGGTACTCTTATTTGTGACATATTTCAACTTTCTATGTCAAATAGTTTCGAAGAAAATAGGCTGTGACACACAGACAGATACACCAGTGTACCGTTTTTCAATTTTAGTACGGAACACTAAAAAGGAAAAGAAATCAAGCAAATAACACACAAATGAAACTAGAAAAAATAACTGGTCAAGTGCAAGTTGAACTTGCGCAGTTAGTGTTCCGTACGTCGATTACTTTTGAAATAAAAATTTTTGTTACGGAAGTATAAAATGATCAGTGACTTCACAAAAACATCTCAAATGAGTTTTCAACAAAGTTTTTTTCCGATCTTTAGTGAAAACTGATGAAATTTTTGTTTTTTTTTATGTATCTGATAAATTATTAAAGTTAATGCACTCGTGATAATTTTCGTTCAATTTACACCCTGTAGAATATATTCCCGAGTTTTTCAAAATTTTTTGATAAATACTTTTCGAGATAAGGGGAGGGACAGCGATTTTTCGCACTTTTTTAAAAATAATACGAAGAGAATTGTGCGCAAGTATTACATTATATATATTTTTGAACTTATCTTTTTACAAGCTTTTATTTGACACCCCACTCGATGATTTTGGTAAAAAAAACTTTTTTTTCACTTTCCATTTCACCCCCCAAAACTAACCCCTTAAGTCAAAATTTAACTTTCAAAACTACACGGCTCTGATGAGGCCATCAATTCCTAAATTTCTACTTTCTATGTCAAATAATTTCAGAGAAAATCGGTGTGACAAACGGACAGACGGACAAACAGATACCGAAGTGATCTTATAAGTGTTCCGTACGGAACACTAAAAACGAAGTTATCTTAACTTCTCCACTTCGTTAATTTAAAAACACAATGAGGAAGTATTTTTGAGAGTTACAAAATCTTTTTTATGTGCGATTCCTTCACGTTTATATGACGCATGCTTTTAATGACGATAACAATAAAGGCTTGCTGAAAATAGGCGTTTCAAAATCTCCCTAATATTTCGATTTTTTTCACAAACTAATACTATAAAGCTCATACTTTAGCTGCACGGTTGTTAGTATGTTTGTTTAGCAAAACTACGAACCAAGAAAAACGTGTTAATAAAAAAAAAACAACGTTCAACCTTGTAACATCCATTAGGCGCTTTTGCATTTTATTTTAATTTTAGTGCAGAGAGAGATCTCTATTGTTTACTTTCAAGGCCGGAACAATTTTATTTTTTTTTATTGCTTTTTTTATATTCTCAGCTAATGACTTTAGGAACTAAGTTGAATTGTTCGGAATATTTTTATTTTACCCGGTTTTTAATGGCCTAATATTTCATTTTCATTGTTTAAAGTCGGACAAGCGCGATAGTCCGAGAACTTAACTTTTGAATCACACCACATCTGCCCAAAAACAAACGAATTTTTAATGGAAAATAAAATGCAGGCAAGGTAAGCGCATGACAAATTACTTTTCGAAGTTTTCCGCCTTCCAATCTCCATCTTTTTCCAGGTCCGTTCCTCAATTTCCTTGTCTATTCCCTCTCTCCAACTTATTCTTGCCTACTGGTTGACATTTTAGTATTTATTTTGGGATTCGACCTCCGTCCATTCTCTGAATGTGCCCAAATCAGAAAAGTTCTTTAGTTAGAATGTCATCTGTAATACTGCGTGTGATTCCCATTACAGTAGAACCCCGGTTATCCCAGGTAACATGGGGGGCACCCTCCTCGGATAACTGAAAACTCGGATAATCCGGATTTGTTTTTTATTCATTCAAAAAATAAACACCAATACTTTAAACCGATGTATTAACGTTTTTAACATATAAATAGGTACATACATTATAAAACAGTGAAATAGGTACCTACATATGCGCTTCTGTTCCATATTGCATCTTCTTTTTCTCGCTGCAATGTTTCTCCATCTATTAAGAAGAAGCAAATCCGCTGGGGTTGCCTCTGATTGTTGTTCGATATACCTCAAAGCTTTTTCCAAAGAAGCAAATCCTTCTTGATGAGAGATCTTAGTGGGAGACTGTTCATCCACCGCCGCTTCGTCATCGTCATTTGATTTTTCGGTTTCCTGAAAGACATTCGTTATTTCTTCAATACTCATTTCTTCTTCTAAATCATCTGCTATAATCCATTCAATAACATCTTCTCTTGTCACATTTTCGCAACATTTTAATTTTTGCATTAATTCAAATAAACTTTTTCTTCTATCTTGCTGTCAAAATTTGAACAGGACATTTCTCCATGGCTTCTCAATTTCAAAGCTGATTCATTTAATGGAGTATCATCTTTACTGTCATTATAGTCCTCAAAATCAATAACTTTTGACCAAGATTTTTGAATAGTGGTAGTACGCACAGAATCCCAAACTTGAATTACCCAGTAAATAACATTTTTCAGTGTAACCTTTCTCATCCCACTGATAATATCCTCCTTTTCTGTGTATTCTAACAGATATTCAAGGTATAAACGCCTATAATTTTTTTTAATGTTTTCGAGGATGCCTTGATTCATTGGTTGCATTATGCTGGTTACATTTGGAGGAAAAAATTATACAACAATTTCGCCCACATGAAGTCCTTCTCCCGGGTAAGAGGGGGCATTATCCATTAACAAAATTGCTTTAATAGTCACAGATGGCACGAAGTCTTCTTCACACCAATTAGTAAATAAGGTCGCATCCATCCATGTGCTCTTCTGACTTTTGTAATAGACTGGTAGGGCTTTGGGTGAGATGTCTTTTAAAGCTCTTGGACGTGCAGACTTGCCAATCACCATCAGTGGGATTTTGTGCTTGCCAGATGCATTTTAACATACCATTATATTTAGTCTTCCCTTACTTCATTTGTGCCCAGGAGCTGATTTTTCCTGTAGAGATGCCAACGTTTTTGATGTGTATCTGCAATCTTCGATTTGCTGCTTAAACTTCTCAGTTGATGACACATCAGCAGAAAATTTTTCACCACATACAGTCAGTTGTCGTACACCGTACCGTTTTTTTTCCAGCGGTCAAGCCATCCAGAACTGGCGGTAAACCGATCTATCTCTGGAAATTGCCTAATAATCATTATTGCTTTCTGTTGTAAAATTGGACCTGACAGAGGCACACCTTTTGATCTCTGTTGGTTAAACCACATGAATAAAGCTTCGTTAACCTTTTCATAGTCGCCGGTTTTCATTGATTTTCTTCCTGAGAACGAGGAGGCTTGATTTATACACTACTCTTCTATTTGTGTGCGGTTTCTTTTCCAATCTCCAACTGTTACCTCACCTACTCCATAATCTCGTGCAACAACTTTAATTGTCTCTCCTGCTTCAATTCTTCTGATGGCTTTTAATTTTTCTTCAATAGGAACGACGATTCTTTTACGCTTGTTTTGCTCCATTATAATACGACAAACAAAAATTCAAACAAAGCAGTTCGTATTAATTACACTTAACTACCAGAACTCCAAGCAAATAAATTAGTTGAGTATACTCGTACTTCTCCGTAGTAAACGCTATAACGCACTGCATTCACGCAAATTTACATGCTGAAAGAGTCCAAAAACATAAATAGGGGAAACCCTCACACGGGCTAGGGGGATTCCCCGAAGGCCCCGACGATTTTAAATGGAAATATGTACAAACATATTTTATAAGCTCGGTTAATACGCAGCATAGACGCGCGTACCTCGGATAATCAGGTTCTTAGATTGGCTCGGTTACTCCGGAACTCGGATAATCGCGACTCGGTTAATCGGGGTTCTACTGTATTTCTTTAATATGTTCGTTGGTGACTCTTTCTCTTCTGGATATTCCTGCTGCTCTTCTCCAGAAGTTCATTTCCTTTGCTCTCAGCGTGGTTAATGCTCTTTCCTTCAGAGGCCACACTTCACAGGTATACTATATAATGTGATACTATTCACTATATGGTTTCATATATCCTCTTTTTGATGGCTTTATTAATAGATATATCCCATAGAATGCCGTTTAGCAGTTTAATAGCCTTTCTTCCTGCCATATTTCTCTCTCTTATTGCCCTGACCAGTTTTCCATCCTCCGAAACTCTTATACCCATATACTTGTAGTCTCCGCAGTGTTTTATTTGTTTTAATATTTTATTATTAAATTAAAAAATTTTATAAAAAGTTATCAGCAAATTAAATTCGCTATCTACTGTATGTTATGTCCTAATCTCAGATTTATAATCTCTTCCATATTGTTGTCAATAGGCTTTTTAAAAGCTGTTTCTTGTTGAAATATTAGGGTCATTCCATGCCAAATCGACCACTTTTGACCCCGACCCCTTTCGATTTGGCTAAAAGTTTTTTATCTTTTTCTACCCTATGAAAAACGGTTCTCAGAGTTTTTTTAAATTTTTTTACCTATCTCAAAAAAAGTTAATTTTTTCAAAAAAATGGCTCTTTTTTTTTCAAATTGCCATAACTTTGTCAAAAATTGGCCGATCGAGACGTTTTTTTTTTCAAAATTTTCCTAATTAAATGTAAATTTTTAGATAATAAAATCTATGAAATTTTTGCCTTTTTTGAGAAAAACCGACAATTTTTTGAAGTTTGCCATTTTTTATTTTTTTTATTTTTTTCTTAAAAAAAACTTCAATCAATTCTGCAGTTATCCCCGCTAATCCCAGAGTGGGCGGAATTTTTTTTCTATTTTTTTTTTAATCGAAAAAAAAATATTTCAGTTTTCCACAATTTTTTATTTTTTTTTTTTTCGAAACTTTGTTTATATAATAAAATAAATGCAAGTAAATGATTTCACGATATAATATACTTAATTTATAGTCTAAACTTACAACTAATGACTAGGATTCTACGTTTGATACGATTAACATTCACTGTTTTTAATATTAATCCAACAAATAATTTATTTCATTTTTCTTTGGCGTTTGAATAATTTTGTTCACTATAATTGTGTTTCACATTATACAATCATTTCCTAAGCATATTATAATAAATTTTAATCTGACATAAATAGTATTCAAATTCAGCACATTAATTAGATCGGTAAGCTAGGGCATGACAATAACAGACTTACCTACGGCCAATTCACTAGATATAAATTAAGTATAATATACCGTGAAATCATTTAGTTCAGGTTAGGCATTTATTTTATTATATAAAACAAAGTTTCTAAAAAAAAAAAATTAAAAAATTGTGAAAAACTGAAAATTTTTTTTTTATATATATCAATCGGTTTTATAACGTCTTCCGTCTTCCGATGCCTAATTTCCACTCCTCCCGGTTTCTCCATCCCTCCTCCTCCAGATCTCTCTCTAGTACTTCCTTGTTGATTCCTGCTCTCCAGCTTTGGCGTGGTCTTCCTCGCTTTCTTTTTCCATGAGGGTTCCAATTTAAAATCTTTTTAGGTAGTCGGTCTTGTGACATTCTCTGTACATGTCCGTACCATAACAACTGTTGGGTTCTGATTTCGTCCACTATATCGTGCTTTATTTCTAAAGCTCGTCTTATCGTGTCATTTGGTATACGGTTTTTTCTGGATTTTCTGGCTGCTCGTCTCCAGAAATCCATTTCTATAGCTTTTAGTATTTTTTCTGTTCTTTCCTTCAATGGCCACACCTGGGAGCTGTAAGTTATTATACTTTTCACTATTGAGCTGTAAATTCTCTTCTTATTTTCAATGGTTATGTTTTTGTCCCATAGCATTGCAATCCCTTTTCTTCCTTGGATATTCCTCTCGAATATTGCTTCTTCCAGTGTTCCGTCCCTAGATATTCTTGTTCCCAAATACTTATAACTGTGTGTTTGATGGTGGTGTATCCTGTGGCCAGTTTCAAGTCCTGTTGTTGGCCTCCGACGCACATGTACTCGGTCTTTTTAATATTGACTTCTAGGCCCCATTTTTCATATTCCTCCATAAGTTTTCGTGTCATGTATTCCATATCATCGATGTCCTGAGCGACTACTACCTGGTCGTCTGCGAATGACAGCGTGTACAATGTAATATCGTCATCCAGTGGTAATCCCATACTGCTGCATTCCTTTTCCAGTTCTTCAGTGCACTCTCCAAATAGATTTTAAATAGCGTTGGGGATATACAGCAGCCCTGTTTGAGACCCATTGTGACCTGGAACCCTGTTGTTATACCATATTTGGTTTTCACACTACTTCTTGCGTCTTGGTATAAGGATTTTACGGTTTTAATTATTTCGGTGCTTACATTATTCTGTTGTAGTGTTTCCCACAATCTCATTAGGGGCATGCTGTCGTAGGCCTTTTTTAAATCAACAAACAAGACATGGACTTCCTGATCAAATGCGGTTTTCTTTTCTAGGATTTGTGTCAGTGAGAAGAGATGGTCTATTGTGGATCTTCCTGCTCTAAAGCCTGCCTGTTCTTCAGCTTCTACGTCCGCGTATTCCATTTCTATTCTATTTTTAAGTATTTTTCCGTATATTCTGCTAATAAATCCTGTAACCGTTATTCCCCTATAGTTATCGCAATTATTTTTGTCTCCTTTCTTATGAATTGTTGATATGTATGATATTTTCCATTCCTCAGGTACTTCTGATGTGTTAATGCATCTTTGGAATAAGTTCTTCAAAGCGCTAAATAGCTTTTCAGTTCCGTATTTTACTATCTCTCCTGGTCCTGGAGCTCTACCATTTTTTAGCGTTTTACATACTTCTTTAACTTCTGATGTTGTTATCCTTATTGGGGATCCTCGTATAACTGTATTTGGGTTTCCATGTTGGGTACTTTTCAAAAAACTTCAAAAAAAAAAAAAAATTTGAAGATAGACCAGAGTTCAAAATTTTATTTTTCAATTAAAAAAAAATAGAAAAAAATTCGGCCCACTCTGGAATTGGCGGGGATAACTGCAGAATTGATTGAAGTTTTTTTTTTAAAAAAAAGAAAATAAATAAAAAATGACGAACTTCAAAAAATTGACGGTTTTTCTCAAAAAAGGCAAAACTTTCATAGATTTTATTATCTAAAAATTTTTTTTAATATTTTTTTAAAAAGTACATTTAATTACGAAAATTTTGAAAAAAAAAGTCTCGATCGGCCAATTTTTGACAAAGTTATGGCAATTTGAAAAAAAAGAGCCATTTTTTTGAAAAATTCATAACTTTTTTTGATGTGCGTAAAAAAATTTGAAAAAATTCTGAGAACCGTTTTTCATAGGGTAGAAAAAGATAAAAAACTTTCAGCCAAATCGAAAGGGGTCGGGGTCAAAAGTGGTCGATTTGGCATGGAATGACCCATTAGTTTTGACATAAGGACATTGACTGACAAAATTAAATTTTAATTTATACTTATAAAATTTTTTTAAGACCTTCCAATAGGCTCGGAACATGTCCTCTCAAAAATTTGATTTTGACTTTATTTTCAAAAACTATAATATGTACAAAAGGCACTCTGTATCACAATGCGCAAGACTTTGGCTGTTTTGGAAATTATATAACAAAAAAGAATATCTTAACCATAATTTGGTACTGTGTGGCGGAAAAAAAGGACTCATAACTTAAAATTTGCTTTCATGTTCAAAATAATTATCATCCGCTTGTAGATCTGATTATAAATGCATGACGCATGATAGCACATTAACAAGAAATTAAAACCCCTTTACGTTTACTTTTATTAAAATGTGCGAGTTTATCTTACTTTTATCTGAGAATATCAAAATTCTTAATAAATAGAACCACAAAAAGATAATTAAAAAAAATATATATTCCTAATAAGTCTAGTAACTTGTTTCTTTAATATTTCTAATTACAATTAAAATAATAAAAATAATTAAAATTATTTATTTATGTGGTAGACACAAATAAATTTTGTCATATCAGAGAAAACTGAAATTTGGTTTTCTTATGCGAATACAGAATACGACACGTCCGACATCTCCCGATATACATAGGTTCTACTACGTGATATAAAAAAGGTACGCAGTATTTTTCAGTTATTGAAAAACAATCGAGTATTTAGGTGAAAAAATAAAAATAATTTGTAAGTACTTGAAAGAGCCTGTAAAAATAATAAAAAAAAATTTCACAATTCTTTCTGTTTCATTCTACTCAAAAACTTATTTGGGGATAAAGGTTTCGTCTTTTAAGTGTCATAATAATACTTTAATCCGGACATTCTCGATGGTGCCTTTAAGATAAGAATAAATGACAAAAAATTATTATTTGATTATTAGTGATATTTTCACAATACCTCTAAAGTAAACAATGTATTTTTGAGAAGAGTGATTGGCAGGAATTGTTTTTCTAAGAATAAATCGGATTTAAGATTTAAAAGGATCTAAAATAATCATCTTTAGCCCACATATACAAAACGAAGTTTTATAATACAAATAATAATAAGATAGAAAACGTTCACATCCTTATACGTTCTCAATTTGCCAAATACAGGAAATTACACCCTAACGCATGCAAAGAAAAACTTACCACAGAGAGGAAGGCAGGAGGAAGAGGAATCATAGACACAAGAGCACATAGAAAGCAAATACAAGCACTTAGGAAATTCTTTCATATTAAGAAACAGTGACAGCAGACAAACACTACACACAACCCGACTTATTCCAAGCAAACTACCCAGCAGACAAACACAGTCACAACAGGAAAAGATGAACACGTGGTCAGAAAAAACACTCGACGGAAAACACAGATACCACATAGAAGAAGACCACGTAAATAAAAAACAATCGTACACCTGGTTACAGGATAGGTAACTGTTCCCTGAAACAGAAGGCTTCTTACTTGCCATCCAGGATAAAGTCCTATTAACCAGAAACTACCGAAAGCATATCATCCAAGACCCAACTATGACAGAAGACAGATGCAGGAAATGCCACCAGCATAAAGAAACGATCGTACACATAGCAAGCGGATATAAAATATTAGTCGGAACGGAATACATAGCCAGACATCATTCCGCGGCAAAACTAGTTCACCAAGCACTAGCCACAACATACAAACTCAAAGAAAACACAGATCCCAACTATAAATACACACCAACATCCATATTTGAAAATAAAGATTACAAGCTCTACTGGGACATCAACATCCATACAGATAAAACAGTCCCCGCCAGTAGACCCGATATTACTTTCCAATACAAAAAAGGAAAAAATCGCCTACCTAATTGACATAGCTGTCCCCAACGGGACAAACATCCAAATGAAATACACAGAAAAAATCTCCAAATACACAGACCTTGTAACAGAAATAAAAAGGCTATGGAAACAACAAAAAGTCATCATTGTCCCCCTGGTGATATCAGTCACAGGCCTTACACGAACAACATTCACACCACACACTTAGTACGATTACACAACCATATTGACCAAATGTGAGAAAAAAGAACAATAATGATAGTAGTGTTTCTCGTAGAAATTTTAATCCTTAAATCTGCTAATTTACAGACAGTCTATAATGAAAATATTCGGAAGTACGAAGATCTCATAATGGAAGTAAAAAACAGTGGCAATTGGAATCTGTATATATAGAGCCGATCATTATATCTGTCACAGAGATAGTACCATGAACACTACACGATGGATTAATTCAACTTGCGCTACCAACGAGTATTTATAAAACCATCCAAAAATGAGTAATCTTTAGTACCTGTAGCATTGTTAGAAAATTTTTAGGAGATAATAGTTAATGAAACAAACACGAACCCGGGTCGCTTTGGTTTTAGGTCTGTGAATTCAGAGATAAACCAGCTACAAGCTGAGAAAAAATAGAAATAATAATAATAATAATAATATTTATTGAATAGTATGTATTGAATCACAAAACATGACAAAGAAATCAGTAAGAAAAAAATTACTTGCCGCCTGGACCCACCGAAATCAATCCCAAACACAACCGACGCAGATGCGGGACAAACGCAAGTACCAGAGCTAAACCAAGCCTCGTAAAAAAGGCTATGGATACAAGAAAAAGTCATCATTGTCCCCCTCGTCATATCAGCCACAGGCCTTACACCAACAACATTTACAACACACTTAGTATAATTATGACTCAACACAAACATACACAAAAACATTCAGAAGTCAGTCAGTGATTTTGAAAGCACGTAACATTGTCAGGTCATTCCTTAATACATAATAGTAATAGCGTTTGTGCTGACTTGGCTTAAGCCCGTCAATCAAAGATGGAACCACACTGACCAAATGTGAGAAAGAAGAACAAAGTACATAATATTTATTGTCTAACAGAATACATCCATTTATGAGGCAATATGACATAACATATAGAATAAATACATAACAGAATAAAGTTAAATACGCAATTATTTAGTAAAATAAGAGCAAACTTATTAATAGATTTTGCAATAATCGGCTTCTTAAGACGTTAGTAAAGTGAGATGAAGATAAGTGGCACAGATTAGTATCATTACAGGTTTAATTAAAGATCTTCATTGATTGATATAGTGGTGTTTTAATTAAGAAATTTGTAGAAGATGTAGGCATGTAGATCATAGGAGCAAGTCTGAAAGTTCAGAATATGAAAGTTTATTTGTGATAATATATCAGAACAATCTATAAAGGATCTACGTACCTTAAATGAAAATTGAACTAATATATAATTTCAACGATTAAATAAAGATGGTATTTACAATCTATGTAGAAGAATGCTCTATTCCAGACCTCTATGAGGACATACCGCATACCTCTTAAATACAAGAAATTTTACAAACTGTCATTGAATATTTTCCAATTGAGTAATATATTTATGATAAATGGGATTCCATACAGCCACACCAAATTCCAGCTTAGATCTTACGGAGCTAAAATAGATTGTTTTGAGTGTTTGAATATTTGTAAAATCACCCGACTTTCTTGATATAAACCCGAACATTTTCATTGCATTGCCGCAGGTCTTAATATGTAATGAAAAAGAAAGTTAGGATCAAAAATTACCCGACTTTCTTGATATAAACCCGAACATTTTCATTGCATTGAAGCAGATATTAATATGTAATGAAAAAGAAAGTTTGAATCAAAAATAACTCCAAGAAAATGTACTCTTAATTGGTATACTCCCTAGGTGAGAATTAAAGTTATTGGGCTCCAATTTATTTGTAAATGTCAGAAGCATTTGTTAACATTTAGAGTTAACTTGTTGGTACTGTACCAATTATTTAGAACATTAAGTAACTCTGAATAGTATAACAATCATTTATCTCCTGGATTTCTTTGAATATGTTTAGATCATCAGCAAATAGCAAAACAGTACTAGAAATATTATTACTAACTTTATTGATAAAAATTAAAAATAGGCAAGGCTACTATCTTGAGCCTTCGTTAAATTTAACAGATTTATGACCACGGATTTCAACATACTGTAAGCGATCTCTCAGATATTATGAGATCTCAACTGAGACAATTTTTGCAACAAATCAAAATGATTTACTTTCTCGAAGGCCTTTGAAAAGTCTGTGTGAACAAAATCTAATTGTTTACGATTATCCGAGGCCCGTGCAACCTATTGGGTGAGACAAGTTAGGTTACTCACTATAGTGAAATTTTTAAAAAGAAAAAACAGGTTGTTTAGGGGAGATTAACTGTTTAATTAAAATTAAATAAATAATTATGTATCAACATTTCAAATACCTTCGCAAATGGAGTCAATATAGACACAGGCCTATAATTCGTTATTTTATTTAGATCTCCTTTTTTGAAGACTGGGGCAATCCCGCAATCTGTCCATAGTTTCGGAAATATTTTATTTTTAATAGCTAAGTTAAAAAAAAATGAAAATGGTTTAAGAATTGCAGCGGTACAGTTCTTGATAACAAAGCAAGGCACTTGATCAGGACCCCAGATCAATTTGTTTTCACACAGTTCCTCTGGTATGCATTCAAGTATGACAGAAGAACTGTCACAGACAGATTGATGCGTACAGGTAAGATTCATTAGAGGGACGTACAAATTACCAAACAAAAGTGGCAAATCAATTTACAACACTTTCAGGATCAGAATACTGAGAATTATCGTCCACCATCTTCGTCGCATATTATTGTCGTATGTGATCCCGTTTTCATAGCTCGTTATCAACTGCTTCAGAAATAGCTCGATTTCGTTACATTTCTATAAAGATTCGCAGATAGAAATTTGATCGAGTATATTTCCGCATTATTTGCACCTTTATCGAAATAAAAATGTAAGATGTAGCGAACTTATAACAGAATCTATAGAAAATGTGAAAAAAACAGTTTGGCTTTCGTAATGCTCTTGGTACACGAGAAGCCACTTTTAGTTTACAAGTGCTCATCCAACGCTGCAGGGATAAGACCAAAGATGCATTCTTATGTTTTTGGACTTCGCCAAAGCATTTGACAACCGCTAATGGAAATTCTTCAAAAAGCTGATATTGATGGCAAAGTTGTGTCTTTTCTCCCTTCGTTTTTAAACTATAGTCTGAGGAAATATGTAACAAAGCACTAGAGGGAGTTAACAAAGGCATCAAAATAAATGGCGAGATGATTAACAACATAAGATATGCCGATAATACCGTCTTGCTGGCCAGTAACATCGATGAACTTCAAGATCTTGTTAAAAGGGTGTAAAGAGTTAACGAAGAGTATGATCTCCAACTGAATATATCTAAAACCAAGTGGATGATAATAAGCAAATCTCAACAAGCTTCAGTTAAATAGCCAAATAATCAAGCCCGTGGAATCCTATATATACTTGGGGACAGGGGTTAATGCAAAGTAGGACCAATCTGTTGAAATAAAGTCAAGACTCGAAAAAGCTCGAGCATCTTTTAATGGTATGAGAAGACTATTTACATGCAATAATTTGTCACTCCGACTAAAAGCTAGATTAGCCAAGAGCTACGTATTCCTTGTTTCGGTATACTGTGTAGAATCATGGACGATGACGCAAATACTAATGAAAAAATTTGAAGCCTTTCAGATGTGGATGTACCGCCGGATTCGTGGACCTAATATATCACCAACTTAGACAATGACACGTGTACTACTGTCAAAGGTTTTCAATTGACGTTAAGTATAACACGATACGACTTATATTACGTAAGATATGTACTAGTTAACGAGAAAAAAGTTCAATTATTTTTCGACAACCCTATATATATATATATATATATATATATATATATATATATATATATATATATATATATATATATATATATATATATACCAAGTGTACAAGTATGAAATGTGGATTTCAGACAACAGTTGGTGCACCAATGCAGTTTGTGCTATAAAGATTTGACACTGCGCCATTTTGTTGTGTCATCAACAAGTGTCAGACGCGCACGAATGATAAATTGGAAAAGTATGTGCATAGTGTTGTGTTCAATATGTCGAAATTTATACCGAACAAAGAGCATTCGCGAACAGCATTAATTTTTTGTTTTCATTTGAAGAAAACTGCTGTTGAATCAAACCGATTACTTCGAGAAGCTTATGGTGCACATGCTCCATCGCAAGATATGTGTGAACCATGGTTTCGGCGTTTCAAAAGTGGTGACTTCGATGTTGCAGACAAGGAACGTGGAAAACGCCAAAAAAATACGAAGATGTGGTATTGCAAGCATTGTTGGATGAAGATGATTCGCAAACACAAAAAAACTCGCCGAGCAATTGGGCGTTAGTCAACAAGCTGTTTCCAATCGGCTACGAGAGATGGGAAAGATTCAGAAGACCGGTAGATGGGTACCACATGAGTTGAACGACAGGCAAATGGAAAAGCGCAAAAACACGTGTGACATTTTGCTCACTCGGTACAAAATGAAGTCATTTTTGCATCATATAGTTACAGAGGATGAAAAGCGGATTTATTTTGAGAATCCCAAGCCCAAAAAACCATGGGTACACTCAGGCGCACCATCCACATCGACCGCAAGACCGAATCGCTTTGGCAGAAAGACAATGCTCTGTGTTTGGTGGGACCAGAGGGGCGTGGTCTATTATGAGCTATTAAAATCTGGGGAAACGGTTAATACTAAACGTTACCAACAACAATTGACTGATTTGAACCGTTTGCTGCTTGAAAAAAGGCCAGAATACCGAAAGAGGCAACACAAAGTCATGTTTCTTCATGGCAATGCTCCATTACACACGGCAAAACCAGTTCGCGACACGTTGGAAGCACTCAGCTGGGAATTTCTACCCCATGCGGTTTACTCACCAGACTTGGCACCTTCCGATTACCACTTGTTTGCATCGATGGGTCACGCACTTGCTGGCCAGTGCTTTGGTTCGTACGGAGATGTGAAAAAAATGGCTCGATGAATGGTTCGCAGCAAAAGGGGAAGATTTTTACTGGCGTGGTATTCACAAATTGCCCGAAAGATGAGAAAAATGTATAACAAGCGATGGAGCATACTTTGAATAAAGCAATTTTTTATCATTCTTCCGAATATATCATGTTTTTTTAGAAAAAAAATCCACATTTTATACTTGTACACCTGGTATATATATATATATATATATATATATATATATATATATATATATATATATATATATATATATATATATATATATATATATTTATATGGTAATGATTTTTTCTTGGCTTTAAGGTTATGTGAATTAAAACTTCAATTTACATGTATGTTTACGTTTCGATCAACCTAGTGATATTTTTCAAAATATTTAATTTCATTAATACAACCAGTAACAATGTCCATATGTATCGAGTACCCTAAAAAACCATACCATGATTACCCATGCAATAACAATGTTATAATTTGGCTTACCTTAGGATGTAGACTTTGAAAGATTCTTATTTTCTTGTCAATAATTAAAACATTTCAAGAGTCATATACACAACACACTTTTTACATTTTAAAGTAACACCGTTTTAATAATTTTTAAATGTGTGCAGAGTTTTAAAATGTAAAAAGTGTGTTGCGTATATGAGTCTTGAAATGTTTTAATTATTGACAAGAAAATAAAAATCTTTCAAAGTCTATATCCTAAGGTAAGCCAAATTGAAACATTGTTATCGCATGGGTAATCATGGTATGGTTTTTTAGGGTAGTCGATACATATGGACATTGTTACTGGTTGATGTTTAATGAAATTAAATGTTTTGAAAAAGATCACTAGGTTGATCGAAACGTAAACATACATGTAAATTGAAGTTTTAATTCACATAACCTTAAAGCCAAGAAAAAATAATATATATAAATATAAAAAGAGGGTTAAAGAAAAAATTGTTTAAAATATATATATATATATATATATATATATATATATATATATATATATATATATATATCATCAAGAATCATGAGTAGTTGAAATAATATATTTTTATACTAATGCCAGCCATCAACAAAATTGTAATGCACACTGCTCACTGTTAAAATTCTCTAATAATTCAATTTCAATGCGAAACATACCATTAAAATTGTTAAAATGTTAAAAGCACTTTATTTATCTTGTGAATTTCAAGGTGTGATGTAGGATTTAAACAAATTATTCTGTTTATTCAAGATTTTAAAAGAAGTAAATAAATAGCGCTAAAATCTTGTTTTTGATACCTATATAATAAATAGATTTCGACTCCAAAACAAGAATCTACAAAACAGTGGTTCGACCCATTATGACATATGGAGTTGATTCTCGAGCCGAGACTTTAAAAACGAAACAAGTGGTGCGAACAGCCCAAACGTACATATTATGTTCAATCACAGGAAAAACAAGATTGGTTAGAATATCTAACCAAAAAGTAAGACAACAGTGCAAAATAGTAGACGTAGTGCAATTTACTAAACATAGAAGGAAATAATGGAACGAACAAGTGAACAGAGCTAACGACGACCGACTGATCAAAATACGAGTATGCAGGGATCACAAACCTACAACCACTAGACCCCCAGGGAGACTCCTAAAACGCTGAATCAAGAGCTGGGCAACAACACCATGAACTGTGGATGAAAAATAGGCTAAGGCCTAATTTATGAAGAAGAAGACTTTTACTATTAGAATAATTCTAATTGTTATTATTTTTTTAGTGTTCCGTACGGAACACTTATAAGATGACTTCGGTGTCTGTCTGTCCGTCGGTCTGTCTGCCTGTCCGTCCGTCTGTCACCCGATTTTCTCCGAAACTATTTGTCATAGAAAGTTGAAATTTGTAATAATATAGGAACTGATGGCCTCATCAGAGCCGTGTAGTTTTGAAAGTTAAATTTTGACTTAAGTTAGTTTTTGGGGGGTGAGACGGGAAGTGAAAAAAAATTTTTTTACTAGGTCATCGAGTGTGGTGTCCAATGAAAGCTTGTGAAAACACGAGTAAAAAATATGTATATAATGTAATACTTGCGTACACTTTTCTTTGTATTATTTTTCAAAAATCGCGAAAAATCGTTATTCCCCCATCTTATCTTGAAAAGTACTGATCAAAAAATTTTGAAAAAATTTTGGAATATTCTCCATGGAGTGTAGATTGAACGAAAATTATCACGAATGCATTACCTTTAATAATTTATCTGGTATATAAAAAAAAAACAAAAATTGCAAGGTCATCAGTTTACAGTAAAGATTGGGAATAAACTTTGTTGAAAACTCATTTGGGGTGTGTTTTGTGAAGTCACTGATCATTTTATACCACCGTGATAAAAATTTCGTACGGAACACTAATTGTTGTTCAAGTTCAACTTGCACTTGACCGGTTTTTTTAACAATACGGCTTGTACATCCCCTATATGGGGAACATTAACTCATCGCAAATATCCCAGATATCATTAGATTGAGCTCTGAGGGGGGCATTTTCACGTTACTGAGCGCCAACACTAACAGACTATAAGAAACAAAAGGAAATTTTTAATGAACGACATTCGGTAATCAAGTTCGATTATTATCAGATGCGCCTAATGATTTCAGAATTTAAAAGAGAAATGGAAGGCACATCACATGTCATTTTACCATTTAAAGACAAGTGCAAAGACGTGCAAGACAGTGTATCTGCTCACAAAACGCTGCTAGTTTTTCAAAAATAAACGAAACCGATAAATGATCATCTCACATATTCCCCTGATTTAGCTCCCACGGACTATTATCTATCCTCAAAACTGAAAAAAGAAAACATTTGAAAGGGCACAAATTTCATTCAAATGAAGAAATAATAAATGTAGTTGAGGACTGATACGCAAACTATGACAAAGATTTTTCTGAAAGGTCTAGGCTTACTTTATAGCTCCCCTGTGTGTATAAAGCTGAAAGAAGTTTCGCTTTTCAGATTTGTCTGTTCTTTCTATGCTAGCATAAAAACGTATCAATACATTCCAATTTTTAGGGGCCCCAGCATTCTAACAGCAACAATCTCAATAAGGTTTTCTTTTTTTTTTATTGTTCACCTCCCTGCCCGAGTAGAGATTTTACCCTTTTTTATATCTTACGGGATATCAGCGGAGATGTCGTAATACCGGTCAACGTTGTCCAAATGCCGAAACATACATCTTTTAGACAACGCGGTGTTGCTACCACGGAGGTTATTGCATTTTTCTGCAAACAACTACTGCCTATGTACGTGGTCAAGCCAAATATACTTAAATAAATTAATAAATAAAGTATACCGACCTGCCGGGATTGGAACCCGAGACCTTCTGCACCGCAAGCAAATTACTACGCCACGGGGTCACCGGCCGCCACGAAATAGTAGAAGTGTATATTTCAAAGCGATTCCTTAAGCCCTCCAAGTTTCTGCCGTGCACTGAATACACCGTAGGGACAGCTAAGCCTAAGTATATATAGACTTACCACTGAGCACAACAAAATCAACTATTGCACATGGACTAACGACTACCTTAAATGACGAGGTTGGGATGCATAATAGTCAAAATATTGATGCAATTGAGGCTAAACAAAAACACCTGGATTCTTGGGTTGAGATGCATGATAGTCAAAATATGGAGGCAGTTAAAGCCTTGTATCCACTAGGCAACAATTGAGGCGCAACATGTTGCACAATATGTTGCTTATCATGTTGAACGTCGACGCGGAACTTTTGTTTAGCAACGTTGTCTGTTCACACATGAGAACATTTGATACGCAACTGCATGTTGCACGGAAACAAACAAGCCGCGCGTCACGTTGCGCGCCATCTGGCAACGTCGTCCGCTGTTGTACAACGTTGCCGAACATGTTGAGCGTCACGTGTTGCGCGTCAATTGTTGCCTAGTGGATACATGGCTTAAGGATACACCTGGATTCCTGGATGAAGTAAGTGTTAAGAACGGACTATCGAACATGCCTGCAAAGTTTGATAGTGCTTGAAAAATATGCATTATTATTCCGCTCCATAAAAAAGCACTTTCGTACATTCACATGACTGTTATCTTTTGAATCGAATTTGTTATTTTTTTTAATTTCTTTTTAATTCTCTTTAAACAATTGAATACTCTCCGTATTTTGTTATAAAAAGATTAGTATTAATAAAAAAATCTTAAGCCTAGTCTCTTAAGAGAAAACAAGCTGTTTTTTGAGGAATATGGTACATCAGCTAAAAGTTATTTCAATTATTCCGATTATTAATTGTTGGGACTGGTATGCAAAAAATTAATTAATAAGCACAATCTTTTGATAAAACAGATTACATGTGTGATATTGTTGTTTCAAACATCATTAAATATTACAACAATGTAGACGGCAAAATAAAAAAAAATAATCTTGTTTATTCAGAACCTACTAATATAAGTTAAATTTTTATTTATTTCCCACTTCTGGGCCCCAAAAAAGGCCTAAATTAACATACACCACGATACATTCAGCAGAAGAAAAAAAAAATCACAAAACATGTCAACACCGACCGCTTTAACATATACAGGGACATCTTTTAAGTGCCTCACGTTATTCAGTATTTTCCTATTCTGCATACCAAAAATATCTACATTACATATGAGCACACCAATAAATAGCATTTTTCAGTCCGTTAAAAAAATATATAACACTTAATTTTCATTTTTAGTCCTTACTGATATTCAGGGCATTCAAGTTATTGAACTGAATATTAATTTTTAAGTAGCTCACCAGACTTGCTACTTTCTTGTTTGGGGTATAAAAAAAATCTTTTACTAACTAACTTAGTATGTTGAAAGGAAACTAAATGATAACAGAAAATTTATCACTTGTCAAATTTAACAGCCAACTAGAATTTTTTTAAATGACACCCTCTGCATATGAGCACACCCCTAAATAGCATATAACACTTTATATTTATTGTCAGTCATTACCATATAGAGTACATTTAATTTATTGACCGAATCCTAACTTTTAACCGGCTCTCCCGATTAATTATTTTCCTATTTCAAATTTCTTTCACTATTAAACCTGGTCTTTTATACAGAAAAAAAAAACAACAAAAAACGTTTCACCTGTCAAAGGCATTTCGGGTCAAAAAGTGATTAGCTACCCAAATGAAAATAGGAGAGTAGTGGCTGAGACAATATTCTTGATGAGAATCTCACCAGGAGAGGCCAAGCAGCTTATGGAAAACCCACGAGAAGAAGCCAATCAGTAAGTCAGTAGTACACCAGATTAAATATCTCACTTCCTATCTACAACGTGTGTTTCCAACGACTACTAACGCATGTAATCCGCGAAGTCGATTTTACGAACTTCTATATCGTGTCTTTTAAAACCATGTGCTAAGAACTTAATAATTCTAATTTAGAGACTCTCTGTAAAAGTGTGCACTCGCCTAGTATAAAAGGTTATTTATTAAGTCTATGTAATTTTAAGAGTGTAATAAGAGGAAGAATTTTTATTTTGTTAATATACCCTTCTTTATTTAAATGTGTAGGGTATCATTAAACTCCTGCTCTTTCTTTCAGGACACATCGGTTGTACCCAATTCAATTTTAATTCAACAACTAAATAATTCTTCAGTATTTTTTCATTTTTTGAGCTGAACTTAGCTTCTTTTTATTCTAAAATGAATGGTGCCCAAAAACAGTACAACTAAACTTTGTGTCTTGGCATTCAACGCCAAGACACAGACCAGTGATCAACGCTTTGAAAAAGATGGAAGAGATTCCATCGAAACGTCAGCGAAACCGTCCATCAAAAGACTTCAAGCTAACACGGGATACCCAAAAAACCACTACTACATTTCACACCCGTGAGAACATTCGTCAAAACATATATATATATATATATATATATATATATATATATATATATATATATATATATATATATATATATATATATATATATATATATATATATATATATATATATATATATATATATATATATATATATATATATTTTTTGTCCACTCAGTATTAATATCCGCTCAATCCATTCTCAAAAATTAAGATATACATAAGGGGCAAATAACGGCTTCTATTTAATAAACAAAATATTTATTAAAAATAAAGAAAGTTGGGGTTATATAAAATAGCGCCGCAGCGTGAGGCTATAATATGGTGCCGGGAACGCAGACTAACGGTAAAAAAATTTTATTATAGCAATTTTCCGTTTTAAAAGTTAGAAATCAGTAGTTGAATCTTTAAACGCGTTTATCTCAAAATTATGTTTTTCAAACCGGCTTGCAGCATAACTCAAACAATTTTTATCCGATTGACTTCAAATTTTAACTGCAGCGTCAGTATTAGATTTTGAAGAGAAGTACGATTTTTACGAAATATTAAAAATTGCAAACGTTATTAACAAATTTTTTTCAATTTTTTTCGCGAAAATCGGGTTTGTTTTTTCGAACCTTGTCCTTTTTTTCAAGAACAATTTTTTAAAAATATCCTACGTACTTCTCTAGCTATTTATGTGTAGATTAAGCAGATTTTTTTATTATAGGATCAAATTTATTCAAGATATGCTGCAAGCCCCGGAGCCTTTTATTAAAAAGATGTCTTTTAAAAAGCTACACTGTGCTGCCATTTTGTAAAATATATTATATCAAAAAATATATTTTTGTCCCTCAATACATATGTAACCATGTGGTATAGTTCATTTTTTGAATATTTTTTTTTTCAATTCGAAAAAAATGTTTAAAAGTTGGTTCATTTTCATGCCTCTACTAAGGCTTAAATTGATTCAGCCGATTCTTGGTGGACATCCATAACTAGAAGTCTTGCAAGAAGTAAAACACTACTTAAATTTCCACTAAATTTTTTATTTTTAACACCAAGATATGTTTCGCTGTACGACAGCTTCTTCAGATGGTTTGTTACAAAATTTTGTACGCTGTCGTACAGCGAAACATGTCAAGGTGTTAAAAATAAAAAATTTAGTGGAAATTTAAGTAGTGTTTTACTTCTTGCAAAACTTCCTCTACTAAGGCTTGAACTAAGTCATCATTTAGTGTGAGAAAGTCAAATTAAGTGTTCATTTTAAAGCTGAGGGCAAGTGAAGTCCTGAAATATCAATTTTTTCATCTTGAAAATGTTTAGCGGGGCCACCTGACAGGACTAACGCGGTTTAGTAGATAAGGTTTAGGGAGGTTTAAACCTTGGAGATATGAAATTTATATCTCTGCACAGAATCTGTTCGTACAATTTTCAATATTAAATTACGACACGTGGCGATAAATCAAATAAACACATTTCAGTAAATAATAATACCACGGATATTCGACATATACAAGTATTTAATTTATTTGACTCCCACACACAATTAAATTATGTATAGATAGAATGAACCTCTGTTAGTGTTAAATAACAATAATTCATGGCCAAACTTTTTAAATTCATTAGGAATTGTCAAGACATTTTAGTCGTACAGGAAAAAAAACAATGCACGTTGTAAATAAATAAAATAGAATTACGATACCTTTACTAAGTGTATGTAATTTTTTATTTAAGTAGTCGTAGGTTGAATGCCATTATTTTTATAGTTATCAGTATACTGTATATATTCGTATATGTTAGATAGACAACTAGTAGTTAGACAGATTTACAATTTACTAAAACTAAATCTCAAATAGCTTCCTCTCAAACTGTCTAAAATTGCTAATTAGACCCGTCTGCTTAGTTGTTCATTCTACTCCATTCCTCTAACATCGTCACTCAATTTGTTAGGCGTTAATTTGAGAGCAAATATGTCCTGGCATAAACATGTTGCAGGCATAGCAAAGAGAGCTTCTCAAAAGTTGGGAATATTATTTCGAACCAGAAAGCTTTGCACTCCATAACTGTTAATTCTTTACAAAGCTCAAATTCGACCAACTATTGCTTGCAAGCTTATTGACGAACCAACACGGATCCCTGATCGAGACGGGGAGTTCGCCAGTCTTCTTGATCTGTTTTTAACCACCAATCCGGAGATTTACACGGTCACCGTAAATCCGCCGTTAGGTTCTTCCGACCATAAACTGCTTTCGACATCGAGTATCCTGCCAATCAGTGACAGAGAGGCACCTAGGCCGCGCAAGATTTGGCACTACAAATCTGCTAAATGGGAAGATCTCATGGAATACTTTCGAACTTTCCCTTGGATGGACGTTTGTTTTCGATCCGATAACCCATCTGACTGCGCCAGGGAGGTCTCCGATGTTATTTTGGCTGGTATGGAAGCTTACATCCCTTTTTCGAAGAAATGCTCCTCCAACGGCAAGCCTTGGTTCGACCGAAAATGCAAAGAAGCTGTTGCTTCTAAACATATTGCCTATCGACAATGGCGTGAAAATCCTAACACCTTAAATCGAAACATCTTTGTTCATGCCCGGAACAGATGCAAGGGAATTATCGACGAAACCAAGGAGGCACACAATCAACGAATTAGAAACAAACTTCTCGCTTGTCCCAACAATTCCAGGTCCTTTTGGGCAGTCGCTAAGGCAGTTAGTCAAAACTTTACCAAATCCACGATACCACCACTCACACGGCCAGATAATTCCATTGCAACCACACCTGTTGAGAGAGCGAACTTGTTGGCTGAACTCTTTGCTTCACATTCTACTGTCGATTTCCAAGGAAAAACACCACCTACTATTCCCATATTGCAGTCAAGGATGCCCGATGTTGTCTTTAGACAGCGCATCATAAAGCGTATTTTAATGAAGCTAGACACCAAGAAGGCTTCTGGCGCTGACAGAATACCTGCCATAGTTCTCAAAAACTGTGCAAGGGAACTAACACCAGTTTTCTGTAGACTTTTTAACCTATCCTACAGAAAGGGAATATTTCCGTCCTGCTGGAAATGTGCCACGGTTCAGCCGATACCTAAAAAAGGTAAGAAGACCTTGCCAAATAACTACCGACCAGTTGCACTGCTTTCAATAATATCGAAAGTCATGGAAAAGGTTATCAATGAGCATCTTCTAAAATATCTTGAACGATTCAATATTATTAGCGATCACCAATATGGTTTTCGTAAACATAGATCAACAGGAGATCTTCTGACTTATGTAACACATGTTTGGAACAACGCAATTGAATGCTTTGGAGAATCTCGAGCGGTTGCTCTTGACATATCCAAGGCATTCGACCGTGTTTGGCACGATGGACTGTTGGCTAAGTTGCGCTCTTATGGTATGTCTGAAAGGTTCTGTTTGTGGCTCTCATGTTTCCTCAGAGAGCGTTCTTTACGAGTGGCGGTCGACGGATTTCTTTCTAACACCCTCACTATCAACGCCGGTGTGCCCCAGGGCTCCATACTGTCTCCTACTCTCTTTCTCATTTACATTAACGATCTGCTGGAAAAGACCGGGAATCCAATCTATAGCTTTGCAGATGACAGTACGCTTGTCTCTTCATTCACCTTGAACGCTCGGACATCGGCTGCTCAGGCGAATATCCGCAGACAGCAGGAGGTCGTTCAACTTAACAAAGACCTGGAAGAAGTTCTATCTTGGGGTGACAGTAACCAAGTGGAATTTAACGCTACAAAAACCCAAGCGGCAGTTTTTTCTAAAAAAGTTAACGTTGCTGAACCCGACATAGTTATGTCGGGGCACTCCATTCCCCTAGCATCGTCGCTCAATTTGTTGGGCGTTAGTTTGGGAGCAAATATGTCTTGGCATGAACATGTTGCAGGCATAGCAAGGAGAGCTTCTCAAAAATTGGGAATATTATTTAGAACCAGGAAGCTTTACACCCCACAGCAACTGTTAATTCTTTACAAAGCCCAAATTCGACCAACTATGGAATACTGCTCCCACGTTTGGGGCTCCGCTCCCAAACATACACTGCATTTGTTGGATTCTGTTCAGAGAAGAGCGGTCCGTCTGATTGGGGACCCGGAATTGACCGGCGGCCTTGATTCGCTGGAACATCGAAGAACGGTTGGCGACTTGAGTCTGTTCTACAAGTATTTTCATGGAAAGTGTTCGAAGGATGTAGCCCGCTTAATTCCTCCCAAAGCGGTGCATGTTAGAAATACACGTCGCGCTGGTGCTTCGCATCCGTATGAGGTTCAGCTTGTTACTCAGCGTACGACGCTTTTCAAGCAATCTTTTATATGGAGAACGTCATCCCTTTGGAATAATTTGCCCAGCGCTGTGTTTCCCACCGAGTACAATTTACAGCGATTCAAGAACAACGTGAATCGCTTTTTCCGCACTCGTGCCGCTCCTGGAGCGCTTTAGGGACTTCCCTGCAGCACGTGTGCTAGACCAATAAAAAAAAAAAAAAAAACTATGGAATACTGCTCCCATGTTTGGGGCTCCGCTCCCAAACATACACTGCATTTATTGAATTCTGTTCAGAGAAGAGCTGTTCGTCTGACTGTAGACCCGGAACTGACCGGCAGCCTTGATTCACTGGAACTTCGAAGAACGGTTGACGACTAGAGCCTATTCTACAAGTATTTTCATGGAAAGTGTTCGAAGGATGTGGCCCGCTTAATTCCTCCTAGAGCGGTGCATGTTAGAAGTACACGTCACGCTAATACTTCACATCCGTCTGAGGTTCAGCTTGTTACTCCTCGTACGACGCTTTTCAAGCAGTCTTTTATATGGAGAACATCATCCCGAGTACAATTTACAGCGATTCAAGAACAACGTGAATCGCTTTTTCCGCACACGTGTCGCTCCTGTAGCGCTTTAGGGACTTCTTCCCTGCAGCACGTGTGCTAGACCCATAAAAAAAAAATCTATCGGGCGAGTTGCGACGTCGCGAGTCTTTGACGATGATTTTGCGGCCCCCGTTATTTTTTTTTTTTTGGGACTTACACACGTGTTGCAGGGAAGTCTCTAAAGCACTACAGGAGCGACACGTGTGCGGACAAAGCGATTCATGTTGTTCTTGAATCACTGTGCTCTGGAATGTCCAGATAAGACCCAAAGTGCTACGTCCAAAAATGGACTGTCATTTATCCACTTGATTCAGGTGCCGTAACATTTATTGACACTAAAAACGTTGAGCGCTCCAAAGGGCAGATACTGCCGAGTTCAAAAACTCGAAAAACAACCGTTTTTCTCCGGAAAAAGCGGGCCCAGCTTCATCCTCCGGTATTGGCGGCAATTGCCTTTTGCAGGTTTCCTCTTATTTTATCAAAAACAAACTAAATTTATTGATTTTATATGGTTAGTGCATTTTTAGATCGATATTTTTTGGGGTCTAAATCTGGGTACTTGATTCAAGTGGTTAAACGATAGTCCATTTTTGAATATAGCATTTTGGGCATTCCAGGGCACGGGAGCCGTAGAATCTACGTTAAAGACTTTTATTCCACTCGCCCGTTAGAATGAACAACTGGGCAGACGGTTAGTCGACCGGTCAAAATTTTGGTTTAAATATGTAAAAAGGTAAACTACACTGGTCAACAAAATCAAACTTAGAAACGTCCCGTTCTAGTGTCTAGCTATAATCCACTAACATACTTGAACTCCACTTGCCCTGGTATCGTTTTACAATTGCTAAAATGTCCTGGTGGAACATTTCTACATGCTCACCGCTGTCAGCTCCCAAATTTGCAGGAAAAAAAGTCCAAGTGGGAATGTAAAAAATATATTTTTAGGGACATATATGTCTTGGGTGGTATTGCGGATGTAAATACTGCAAAGTCTGCCTTCGATGAAGTTTTGTATGCTGGTATTAGTCTGTATGTCCCTGGGGTTCGTTCCAAAAATCCGAAGTTCCCGAAGTGGTTTTCTGATGAACTTAAAGATCTTATCTTAAAAAAGAAGTTGTGTCACAAAGAATACAAAAAAACCCGTCGGTGGGAAACTTATCAGAAGTTTTCGGAGTTAAGAACCCAATCCAACATCTTAAAGAGCAACTGCTACTTGCAGTATGTTAAAAATATTGAGACAAATTTAAAGCATAACACCAAACAATTTTGGAATTTCATTAACAGTAAAAAGGGGGGCAAGTCCACCCCTACCTTAATAAATCTAGACGAGCTAACAGGGACGGATGGACAGACTATTGTGGAAATTTTTAAGTCTCATTTTCAGGGTGTTTATAGGTCGGATACTGACGGTGGTGAGCCTGGGCTTGAGGATGGTGGGGATAGTGGTGGATCGTTCTCCTCTGTTGAGATCTCCCTGGGGGAGGTGTTTGACTATGTATCTAAACTTGACATAAATAAGGGACCGGGTCCTGATGGTATATCTCCCAGATTTTTAGTTGACTGTGTCTATGCTTTGGCCAAACCGCTCCATATGCTTTTTAAAATGTCCCTAGAGAGCGGTGTTTTTCCTGACCAATGGAAATATAGCTTCATTACTCCAGTATTTAAGTCCGGCGACAAATCAGACGCTAAAAATTATCGACCTATTTCCATTCTAAGTTCTATTCCAAAAGTATTCGAAAAAATTGTTTGCGACAAATTAAAACAATTCATAAAACCTTTTTTGGTTCCGGAACAGCACGGTTTCGTTGGTGGCAGATCGACGGCTACAAACCTAATCTTGTTGGTTCAAAGTACTATTGATGTAATGGAGGCGGGTGGTCAGGTTGACGTGGTTTATACGGATTTCAGCAAGGCCTTCGACATAGTCAACCACGATATCCTGATAGGGAAGTTAAGAGGTTATGGGTTTTGTGGAGCACTACTGAATTGGTTGACCTGCTACCTTACATACAGAAAACAGTTTGTTAAAGTAAAGGGCTTTGTGTCGAGTGAGGTGTCTGTTGCATCGGGTGTGCCGCAGTGTAGCCACCTGGGCCCGTTGCTGTTTAATATATTTATTAACGACCTACGAAAGGTGATTCTATTTTCAAGGCCCTTGTTTTTTGCAGATGACTTGAAATTGTCTACGGCAATTCATTCTGTTGACGATGCTATGAGACTGCAGGGAGACTTGGATAAGGTGAGTGAGTGGTGCAGGAGAAACAAAATGAAACTAAATATTCAAAAATGTAAGATTATGTCGTTCTTTCGAGTGAAAGTTCCGCTTTTGTATGACTACAGTATTAATAATTGTCTTCTCAAAAGAGTCTCCTCATTGTGTGACTTGGGTATTTATTTGGACACTAAGCTTGATTTTCATATTCATTATGACTTTATTACTAACAAATGTATTAAACTCCTTGGCTTCGTCTGTAGGAATACTAGGGATTTCCGGACCGTAGATAGCGTGAATATTTTGTACAAGGCCTTGGTGAGATCTTCTTTGGAGTATCTGTCATGTGTGTGGTCGCCATCGTATGCTGTGCATATTGAGGGTGTTGAAAGGGTACAGAGGAAGTATGCTAGATATGTCTCTTGCAAATTTAAGTGGAACATCACTGCCTATGGGGACCAGCTACGAAGACTTCAGCTGCAATCACTTTCAAGACGAAGGAAAGTTGCTGATATATGTTTCTTATTTCGACTTGTAAATGGTCATATAGACTGCTCTGATCTCTGATAAATTTTCATGTTCCACCAAGATCAACAAGGGACCACGTACTCTTTGCTCCGAGGTACCACAGATGTAACTATGGCCTATTCTCGCCGATTACTAGAATCACTAATGGTGCCAGTGAAGCGGATCTTGATTTTTTTAATCTCTCTTTAAAACGTTTAAAAGAAAAACTGTTGACACTCCACTGAGTTTTTGAAATGATAATTACTGGTGTTGTTATTGTATTGTATTATAAGTTTACTATATTATTGAAATTTTTCTGTAAATACTATGTATAAAATGGGTCTGCCCGTAGATAAATAAATAAATAAATAAATAAATATTACATACCAAAGCCTTATAAGCAACTAAGAGCCCTTTGACTAAGTTTTTGTAGTTTTTTCATCGGTGATTTCCCAAAAAATTTAAGGTTACGTTTTTGAAAAATTGTTCAAGATACTTTAGTTTTTCATTAAATATTTCGTCCCTCATTAATTGCCTTATTTGAGGACCTCTAAATATGCCCCTTTTGATCTTAGCATCAGTGATTTTAGGAAATTTTTCTTTTAAATATGAAAATCCAGTAGCATTCCGATAGTTCGAATCTAGAAAATTATAGACCGTTCAGTCTCCTCTCACAGATCTGCAAACTATTCTCTCCAATAATAATTGGAGCGGGATTTACGAAAGAATTCAGCACTGTGGGACAGCTACACACATTGCGAATACTGATAGAAAGAGTTACTGAATACAATATCCCCTTATATGTCGCATTTCTAGACTACCGAAAAACATTTGATACAGTTGAAATGTAGGCCATCATACAAGCTTTAAACAAAGCAAGAGTTGATAATACATATATAAATATCATAAATCGAATATATAACCAAGCCACCTTACAAGTACGACTACATACAAAGATAAACATAGTGAAAATAGAAAGAGGGGTCAGACAGGGAGACCAC
Source organism: Pachyrhynchus sulphureomaculatus (assembly GCA_019049505.1). Lineage (NCBI taxonomy): Eukaryota > Metazoa > Arthropoda > Insecta > Coleoptera > Curculionidae > Pachyrhynchus > Pachyrhynchus sulphureomaculatus. Next base: position 184,659,461 of record CM032449.1, read on the forward strand.
ATGTCTCCTAAATTATTTTAGACCTATAAATATAATGGGAGAGAAGCCACACCATTTGATGTTTGCGGATGATATCGCGATTTCTGCAAATGCTATAGAAGAACTAATATCCATGAAAATAGATATACAAAAGGCATCAACACAAATGAGATTGTACTTAACTTTTAATAAAACCAAATATATTACATCAAATGGATGACATAGGAAATATAATCGTGGAAAACAAAAGAGTAGATCAAGTCTTACAGTTCAAATATTTGTGCCAAACAATAACACTAGGAAAAGAACAAGACATGGAAACTGCGGCCAGACTTAGGCTCACATGGGCTGCTTTTAAAAGATATAATGCTGATGAAATTACCTCTGGAACTGAAAACAAATTTCCAATAACCACGTATAGCCATAAATTAGAATGAATGAATGGATAATAGAGAAAACCAAGGGTAATGATGTAATCCATAGAGTGGCACTTAAAGTGGGCTGGTCACGTAGCAAGGAACCAAGAAGACAAGTGGAGCGGCAGGATCACATGATAGAGACCATGGGGACGCCTTCAGATGCGCTGGGCCGACGATATAAAACGGTATAATGCTGCAAAGGGTAGGACGAGGTGTGGAAAAGTTTAAAGAAGGCCTATACCCTAAGGGTTGAAAACGGCTAGTTTAAGAAGAAGATGACAAATTTGTATTCATGTATGTTGACATAGGATGTATAGGATGTATAGGATTACACGAAACATATAACCCAATCACAATATTAAAGTAAGTATTGCTCCCAAAAATTTAAAATCAAAGAACTAAATGAATACAAAATAGTGTTCGCGAAGTGCTGCTAGAATATTTAAAGAAATGTATCGTAGTAACATTGTTCATCTTTCGACGGTGGTAAGGCCCTTAAATATTTTTACAGAAAATGATTCTGTAGATAGACGATACAAAGTCAGTCATCACAGGTCTGTTACTAACGAAGAAGCAAATTTTAATGTAATTTTATCGACTGTCGAAAATCCTCAAACGGTCTGAAAGATGTGATTAAGTAGAAATGTCAGAGCGGTCGATCAGGCGAGCTTTAATACAAGAGCCAATACTAATAGCCCTTTTATGACATATAAAAACTATACTTAGATTTTACGATTAGCCCAGTTGTGCAACCCCAAAAATTAGTATTCGTTTGTAATAATCATCTCTTTTTCGTTGTTGTATCAGGTTATGATGTACACCTAATTAAGTCACTTGCTCTGTTAAAAAAAAAAACACTTTGAAACTGTATAAAATTGTATTTAGTCCAGCCGACATAAATTATATAAAAATCAACTCTTAACTGAAAACCGTTATTCACTCCGGCTCACGATATCGTACTCGATTTGATTGACAAGAGTTTGTGTTGAATCACTCGTCTCTTTTCTCAGCTTTATTTATCGATGAACGGAAAAATAAATAAAATATTACCACTGTTTGTATGTGTGACCCAAATCACATTACGACTTTACAATATTTTTTTGCATTTTTCAATGCCTTCTTTTTTCGAAGACTTATATCTGCAGAAAGCAAACGAATCCAACGAATCTCAAAAAAATTATTGAGAAAAGAAGAATAATTTGAATACATCTTAGAAAATTTACCATTTACTAACAACTATTAATACTAAAAAAGAAACAAACTAGATACATTTTATTAGTTTTCCATACATTTAATGCCACTATAAGGTAACTATCAAATAATTTATACCTTTTACCTATAACTTTGTCGTCTATTACTGTTAATTAAAGATTTTATTGCCTTTTTTATTACACTAGAAAACTTAGTAACCACATAAATTGTATAAGTTTTAAATTACTAGTATATAAAAAAAAAACTTGCAAATTAACTGCTAAAAATTAGTAAGGAATCTCTGATATTGCTTGTTCTATTTAGTCGAGAATATCTTGTAAGAACGAATAGTTGTTAAAACATTTTTTCCATTCTTATCAACTGTAGAAAAGTCAGATTAAAATTTTAAAAGTTTTAGTTAGTTTTAACCTGTCTTTCTTAGGTAATACCGTCGACAATTACTAGCACTAACTTTGTCAAAGAATTTTTCTAGCATTAAAGCCTTAAATAACTAGGGTCCGATACCCTATAATACAAATGGACATATTTAGCTTATTTTATTTAGCAATATTGTGGACAAATATTGACGTTTATGGAGGGCTTTATAATATTTCACTAAACAGTATTGTAGTTTAATGTCAGTAGAAAGTTAATTTAATATTATAGCTGAAAGATTGTTTTTTTTATGTCCAGTTAACACCTTAAATTAAATAACAACTTTTTCTTCCTAAATAACATCCCTGCCAAAAAGTAGCACCTTTTATGAAAGGCTCTGCTATTAATGCTTTCAATGAAGAATCGTAAGTATAAGTTGTCAATAGAAACTTCCAATTAGTTTAGATTTTAAATCTTGGCTCTTCTTTCCAAAGTTAATTTTGGACCACTTGTTGGGTGCCATAAGTTTATCTTCTCGAACATTATCGTGACCAAATATTTTCATCAACAAATATTATAAGGTAAATGCCAATGCCAAAATAAACCATTAACAAAATGTTAATGTTCCATTAATTATTTCCGATTGAATTTTGAACCACCGTTTGAGCGCCATAGTTTCATTTTTTTAGGAATTATCGTTATTAAATCTACTAGTTCAATAAGCTTTTAAAAGATTTCTATGGACGAATATTGTAAACGACATTAAAAAGATAATCCATCACTTATTTTTTAATCCTGGATTAATAATTTTAAATTGAATTTTAAACCCCTCGTTGGGCGTCATAACTGTACTTTCTCAAATACTATCGTCACAGTAAACATAAAACACAGTAACAACAGTTCGACTCGGCACCTTTCATCTCAAGGGGTTCGAGTTTGTAATGATCACATGGCCTGACGCCATATTGCTGGTATGATGTCCGCGGGTTTTTCAAATATTCAAATTCCTTCTTTCAAGAAAAATCCTATTCGGTAGAATAAAAATGACTTTTGCTGATTGAAAGGAAGAAAAAAACGAGAAAAGTTTTTTTTATAAAGTTCTTATTAAAACGGATGTACAAAAAACAGAGAAAAGGCAAAAAATAAAAGGAAAAAATACATTTGACATCACCGCTTTTTGCACGTTATTCACTTAAATATTTCATTGTTGAGTTTATGTTTTTCTAAATTTTCCGGGGGGAAAAATGTTAATTTTGAGAACATATCTCTGCACACATTTAGCCTCGCGCATATAATGTCAAGAATCATGCATAGCGAATCCCAGTAATCTAGAGAGATTGGAAATAATTATCATTATCATTTTAAGATGAGATCGTCTTTCTTCTGAACTTAAAAATGAAGTGAACACACTTTTTGCTCCGTTTTATTCAATATAATATAATAATTTTCATATAACTAATGACTTTTCGTGCCTATATACCACTTATATAAAAAATTAAATCCATGCACTGATTTATTGAAACTCATTCGTGCTGGAGAATTACTACTTTTGCATGCCCAGATTGAGTTTTGAAAGTTTGGTTAGCGAATTTTAATAGATAATATAACTTAACACTGGCGAACAATTTTAATATGAAAAATAATCTTTATATAATATATTGCATAATAGAAATAAAGAATTATAAATAAATTACCTTTTAGGATCTTTGGAGAAATCTGAAAAAACTAACTCCTTTGGAGATATTACATATATTTTTACAAGCACTAACCGCACAGTAAAAACTTCCTCTTGAAATCTTTTAATTTTCAATTATAACGTGAAACGAATCTTTTACTTATTGAAAAATTATTAGTAATGAATTTCGGAGCACGTTATAAAAAGATTATCATTAAAATTCAGATGTAAACACAATCTGCGACCACGCTGGCAGTCATGTTGCTAGTATGATAGGGGACGCATGCGTGATAAAAAAACAGGGCTTAAAATTTTTCTTGATTGTTTTATGTTTACTGTGCTATCGTGATCAAATAATTTTCTCGTTTATGAAAAGTTTTAGACCATTTTTATTGACAAATATTATAAGCTAAATATCAACAAAAATGCAACCCACACTAAATTTTAAATGTCTAATTCACTAAAATGGTACAATTTTAAGACTGGTTTAATTTAAAAATTAGGAGTTTCAATTGACAAGAGCACCGGTAAGCTAAATAAAGTTATGGTGTTGTACAGTACAAGATCAAAAAATTCGTGATTCAATAGATTAAAGCGAAACTACTAGTTTTCCTACTTAATACCAGGCTTTAATTTCAAATTTTTATTTTAAATATTTGAATAAAAACATTTTTTTGGTGGAATATGGCCTGTCAACCTCTAGTCTTAAATTTTGAAACCCTGAGTTGAGCGCCAACCTCTCAAGCGGGTCTACAGTAAAATAGATTGGCGCCCGTGGAAGTTTTACACTCTTTTTATTAATAAATCTTTTATGAAAATACCAGTAGCAAATCATTTAGTTCCTGTTTCAACTCCCACAGTTTCTACGTTGTTGATGTTGGCTTTTGGGGCGGGCTTTACAATTTTGGTTACTGTATATTATCGGTTCAGGTTACTTTTGGTTAAGGAGGGATTAAAAATACCCTTTATGCTCAGAAAATAAAATGTTCCCTGGAAGGTGGTATTAAAATGTGTAGTATGGCTTTAGTTTACTTTTTAAAAAATGTATTTAGCTATAGCTAAATCCTAACATAGCTTTTTCTAGTATTTTGAGTACACAGTAAAACGAAAGATTGGGAGATTTGGCCCTTCCCCACCCTTCAAATTTGAATTTTAATCCTCAAAAGGGGTTTAAGGGCAAGTTTATCAAATATTAGCGCGTATTTAACATTAAATTATTGTTTTGTCCTTCAGATAATCCCTCGAGCATGCTTTTAGAATACAAATGCTCTTTGAAATAGACTTAACAAAATTGTAACATTTACGAGTTCTGGCCGATAAGGCACATATTAGAAGGGAGCTATTTTATAAAAGCCTGTGCTATTTTCGAGTAACTCTTATTAAAAAATAGCGACTTATCTTTTCAGTATTGAAAATAAATTAACAATATTTTTGTAATTTTTAAGTATTTTAAAGTAGCAACTACAAAATGAGCATATCCCATATTCAAATGTTTTAAATGCATTTTTAACTTTTCATACATAATTCGGAAGCAGTTATAGTACAAAAATGGTAAACACAAAATTTACCTTTTGGCAAACCACCTGTGACTCTTCCTATAACCACTTCCAATTTTATATCTCCTAATTCCCGGCAACCTGCGGCACTTGTGTCCTTTTTTAATACAAAGTCCTTCCGAATAAATATCTTTATTTTCTACCGCAATAATTTTACCGACTTTATTCATTTCATTTATCGAGAATCCCGCGTAAGATCTGGGAGCAAGGCGACCGCACGGCTCAGGCGACTCAAATAAACAACAAATGAAAACATATGCGGTTCAGTTTATAAATCGCGAGTTATTTTTAGATATTATGTCATGGGGATGGATTGTGATTGGTCGGTCGTGACACAATCGTGTACGGGATTGGACGGAGATCGGCGATAGTCGTGACTGCCTGAAAAACTGCGAAGATCGCGCCTTCTAGATGAGGAATAATAATACTAATTCTACTGGTTTTATTTAATATTGATTTTAATTTTATACAATAGGATGTTGATTTTTTTTTTCGGGGGTATTTTGCCTTGATTGTTGTAGGTGCTAGTAAACAAGTTAATATTATTCGTAAGAGAAGCTTGATTTTTTATTATGTTCAGTAGATATTTTTACGGAAATTATTATGTGCGATACTAAGTTTTCCGTTAACAGGAAGATAAGAGTGGAAAATTTAAAATGTAAATAAGATAAAATGTTAAATTTATAAAAGTAACCTTTAGGAAATGATTTTTAGTGTTCCGTACAGAATACCTATGGGATCACTTCTGTCCGTCTGTCCGTCACACCCGATTTTCTCTGGGACTAATATAAAAAGTTGAAATATGGCACAAATATAGGAATCGATGGCCCAATCAGAGCGGAGCAGTTTTAAAAGTTAAGTTTTGACCTAAGGGGTTAGTTTTGGGGTAAAATCGGAAGTAAAAAGAATTTTTTTACCATGGTATAGAGTGAGGTGTCAAATGAAAAATTGTGAAAATACGAGTTCAAATATATATATATATATATATATATATATATATATATATATATATATATATATATATATATATATATATATTATATATATATATATATATATATATATATATATATATATATATATATATATATAGAGAGAGAGAGAGAGAGAGAGTTGAGAGAACAATTGGAAGTGAGGAAAGATTGGAAGAACTGGACCATGAGCTTAAAAATATTAAATGGGACATACTGGGAATTTCAGAAACAAGAAGAAGAGGAGAATACTGCCTGAAGTTACCTACGGGACACTTGCTCTTCAACAAAGGCTACGAAGACAACAGTAATGGAGGAACTGGATTATTGATACACAGAAGGCTAATACCATATACTGAGAAATTCCAAGCGATATCTAATAGAGTTATATACATAACAATAAGATTGAACAACACCTTAACAGTAAAAGTAATACAGGTCTATGCTCCTACGACAAGCCATGAAGATCAAGAAGCAGAAGAATTCTATGAGGAAATATCTGAGGCGCTTCACGAACACAGAACAAAGTATACATTGGTAATAGGAGACTTTAACGCCAAGATAGGAAAGAAAGCAGAGGATACAGAGAGTTATATAGGAAATTTTGGCCTTGGAGAGAGGAACAACAGAGGACATATGCTGATGACATTTCTGGAAAGGGAGAAACTCTATAACATGAACACCTTCTTTCAGAAAAAGGAGAAGAGAAAATGGACATGGATTAGTCCTGATGGTGAGACAAGAAATGAAATTGATTATGCACTAACAACACATAAGAACATAGTAACAGACGTGAAGGTCCTAAACAGATTTGCAACGGGTAGTGATCATAGGCTGGTCAGAGCAAAGGTGTTTTTTAACAAAAGACTCGAACGAAAACGTTTACACAACAAGAAAACAAATAAAACAGAAAGACAAACACTAAAAGAAAACGTAGAACAATACCAAAAACAGATTACAGCCAACCTTAATAACAACACATTAACTACAGGAGCAAGTTTAGATGAAAGAAACAGAAAAATAATTGAAACACTCAAGACCACCGAAGAAAAAATATCTCCCCAACCTACTAGGCGAAAGAATAACAAGCTTAGTGAAGAAACAAAAAGAATGTTGGAACAACGAAGACAACTGATACACGAAGGAAAGAGATTAACTGTCGAATATGCAGAACTGAATAAGACAGTACGAAAAAAAGCGGTTAAACAAGACATAAACAAATACAAGGAAAACATGGTTAAAGATCTTATAGAGAAAAACAAAGGATTAAAAGTTTTTAGAAGAGCAAACGCCTGTAAAAGTGAGATAATTAAATTGAAGGACCAAGAAGGAAACATAATCAATGACAAGAAAAATATCCGAAACAGAATTACAACTTTCTATCAAGACCTCTACAGTTCAAAAGTCCAAAATGTAGTAGTTGAAAAGGACAACTCATCAACAGACAAAAGAGTAATTAATGTCAACTCAGAAGAAATTCCTGACATAGAAATGGATGAAGTTAGGAAAGCCTTACAACAGATGAAAAGTGGAAGAGCGGCTGGAGAGGATGATATTATACCTGAAATGCTAAAATGCGGAGGTGAAGCCCTAATGAATGAATTAAAAGATCTTTTTAATGAATGCCTCAAATGTGGAAATATACCAGAAGACTGGGAAAACGCTATAGTCATCTTAATATACAAAAAAGGTGACCCCGAAAACCTAGAAAACTACCGGCCAATTAGTTTACTTTCCCAAGTTTACAAGCTGTTCTCACGAATCATAACAAACAGACTGGAACACAAAATGGAATTATACCAACCGATAGAACAGGCTGGATTCAGATCAGGCTTCAGTACGATTGAACACTTGCACACATTGAGAATACTAATCGAGAAGGCCACCGAATATAATATACCAATGTGGCTCACATTTGTAGATTTTCGCAAGGCTTTTGACACAGTGGAAAAATGGGCGCTTATAAGAGCTCTTAGAAATGCTCGTATAGACCACAGATACAGCGAACTGATAGCCAGAATATATGAACGAGCAACACTCAAAGTTATGGTAAACCAAGAACTGACAAACAAGGTCCCAGTGAACAGAGGAGTAAGGCAGGGCGATGTAATATCGCCTAAGTTATTTACAATGATCTTAGAAGATGTATTCAAAGAACTGAATTGGGACGAAAATGGCCTTCTGATAGCTGGTGATCGGCTAAACAACCTGAGATTCGCAGATGACATTGTAATTATAGCAAACAATAAGAATGAAATGATCCAGATGATCACTGATCTCCACCACCAAGCAAGAAAAGTGGGACTTGACATAAATTTCTCCAAGACAAAGTACATGAGTAACGAATACACCAATGATGAAAATATAGTGATTGAACATTCAACAATAGAAAAAGTAAACACATACATCTATCTGGGCCAAATAATAACGATAGGAAAGGAAAACCAGCAACTTGAAATAGAAAGAAGGATACGTATGGGATAGGCAGCATATGGAAAATTGAAATATGTACTGAATATGAACATTCCTCAAAGATCGAAAAGCCAAATTTATAATCAATGTATCTTGCCAGCTACAACGTATGGAGCCGAGACATGGGTTTTAACTAAAAGAACAATAGAAAAACTACAAGTCCACCAACGAGCAATGGAAAGGAAGATGTTGAGTGTTACTTTGAAGGACAAGAAAACTAATAAATGGATTAGACAACAAACAAAGGTCGATGATATCACCAAACGGATAACATCTCTGAAATGGAGCTGGGCCGGCCATGTAGCGAGGGCGACGTATAAGTGGAGTGGCAAGATCACTAGGTGGAGACCATGGGGTGAAAAGCGAAGCATAGGAAGGCCCCAACAGAGATGGAGCGACGATCTGAAGAGAGTCGGAGGACTTAACTGGTATCAACAAGCACAACATAGAGAAAAATGGAAGGATTTGAGAGAGGCCTATACCCGACAGTGGGTAGAGAACGGCTGAAGGAAGAAGAAGAAAGATATATATATATACATATACATATATATATATATATATATATATATATATATATATATATATATATATATATATATATATATATATATACAGGGTGCGGAGCCAAAATCCGGACAAAATTCAATTTGAATTTCCCGCCGTTCTATACCACTTCGAGAGGTCGCGATTGGCGTCCAATGTAGTAAACATTTATAACCTCCCAACAGTCACAAGGTTGAAACCAAGTGCGGAGTATAATCGAAGAGCCGCGATTATCGAAAGTGTTCGCGCTGGGCGCTCAGCTGTGTATGATGTTGTCGCGAAGTATAACAAGTCGGAGAAGTCCAACGAAGGTTTTGCAACACCGGCAAGGAAAAAATTGGTTGTTGGATAACGTCGACATGTTTTAATTCAAAGAGTTTGGCCTCCCAATAGCCCAGATTTAAATCCTTTGGACTTCTATGTATGGAGCGTGATTGAAAGGCTCACTAACAAGTTCAGACATAGAAACGTCGCATCATCGAAAGCCTCTATTATATATATATATATATATATATATATATATATATATATATATATATATATATATATCTCCTCAGCCTATAGTCATCCACTCCTGAATGAAGGCCTCTTCCAATCTTTTCCACGTCGTTCTGTTTAGGGCTGTTTGGATCCAACTTCCCCCCGCAATTTTCTGGATGTCATCGCGCCACCTTTTTGGAGGTCTTCCAACACTCCTTTTGGTTTGTCTTGGACGCCAGTTTATCATTTTGCTGGTCCATCTTTCTGAGCTTTGACGAGCTATATGGCCAGCCCATTGCCATTTGAGTTGAGCTACTCTTCTGAGGACATCTGTCACACACGTTCTTCTTCTAATTTCCTCGTTCTGTATCCTGTCTCTCAGGCTAATTCCGAGCATAGATCTCTCCATTGCTCGTTGTGTCACTTGAAGCTTGTCAGCGATTTTTCGGGTGAGTGCCATCGTCTCGAGACCATATGTAAGGACCGGCAGAATACATGAGTCGTATGTTTTACGTTTAAGATTTATTGGGATTTCTCTAGATTTAAGTACATCCCCAACTTGCCGAACGCAGCCCAACCTTGTCCTATTCTTCTAGTTATTTCAGAGCTTTGATTTTCTTTACCAAGTTGTATTTGGTGTCTCAAGTAAATATATTCTGATACGTTTTCCAGTGTTTGGTTTCCGATATTTACCTGAATATTTTCCACACTCATTATTTTTGTTTTATGTAGATTCATCTCGAGTCCTATGCTTAAGGAAGCCTGATACAATTCTTCCAGCATGCTCTGAATTTCCTCCGTTTTATCGCTTATAATCACTATATCGTCTGCGAATCGTAAATGGTTCAGACGCACACCATCTATATTTATGCCCCTGGATTGCCAATTTAAACTCTTAAAAATGTCCTCTAAGGCTAGTGTGAAGAGTTTAGGGGAGATAGTATCGCCCTGACGTATGCCTCTGTTTACCAATATCTTATCTGTCTTTGTATCTTCGTCCAGTGTTATTTGGATGGTCGCGTTTTCGTATATGTGTTTGATGAGATTTGAATACCTGGTGTCTACTCTTGCGTTGTCTAGAGCTCTCAATATTGCCCAAGTTTCGACGAAGACTTTTTTGTAATCTACAAATGCCAGGTGCAATGGTGTGTTATATTCTGTGGTCTTCTCTATGAGAGTGCGAACTGTCTGCAAGTGGTCAATCGTACTAAAACCTTTTCGGAAACCTGCTTGTTCTACTGGTTGATACGAATCCATTTTTTGAGTTAATCTATTTGTTACTATTTTTGTTAGCAACTTGTATAAGTGTGATAGTAGACTAATAGGACGGTAGTTTTCTATGTCATTTCTATCTCCTTTTTTGTATAGCAAAATAACCTCGGCGTTGTTCCATTTTGTTGGAATTCTTTCTTCGGTTATGCATTTGTTGAGTAGGATTCGTACACTCTCTACTAGATATTCTCCTCCCATTTTTAACATTTCAGTGGTGATTTGATCTTCTCCTGGACATTTCTGAGATTTCATTTGGTTGAGCGCTGTTCTTAATTCATTGGTATCTATTTCAGGAATTTCCTCGGATCCAATATTTTGAATTTTCCGTCTGTTGTACTGATGACCTTGGGACTTGGAACTGTAGAGATGCTTATAGAAGTCCTGAACTATGGCAACAATTTCCGTTCTACTATTAACTACGGTACCACTGTTGTTCTTCAATTTAGTTAATTTCATTCTTCCATTTGATAAGTGGGATTTTAAAACTTTCATATTTTTGTTATTTTCAATAGTATTCTTTACCAACTTTGTGTTGTATTCTCTTAGATCTTTTCGAATGTTCTTGTCTATTTCTCTATTTGTTGTCTTATAACTCTCAGCTTCCCTATCTATTTCTCTTCTCATTTTGATCAGATTTTTGTAGTTTGGCTAAACTTGCCGATGTTCTGTTGTTTAGCACATATTTGTTTTGTTGCTACTTGTATGCTACTTCTTATGGTTTTACTTAGATCTTCCATTTCCATGTCCTTCAATCTGTTTGTCTCTCTTAGTTTTACGTTTAATGTATCCTGAAATTTTTCTTTATTTTTTGATAGAGTTTCCACTGTAGGATATTTTTGTTTCTTTAGTATTAGTTTGTTTCTTCCGACTTTGATGTTTAGGTATATGGTTGCTCGAACCATTCGATGGTCGCTATTCGTATCGAACCGATTTAAAACGGTAACATCCTGACAGATTTATTTTTTGTTAGTGATTATGTAGTCAATTTCATTTCTAATACTGTCATCGGGGCTACTCCAAGTCCATCTTCTCTTTTCAGGTTTTTTGAAGAATGAATTCATACAGTAAAGTTGTTCATTTCTGCAATAGTCGACAAGCTTTTCACCTCTGGCATTTCTATCCCCCACTCTGAATTTGCCGATATTTATGGTATCTTGTATTTTTGCCAATTTTGGCATTGAAATCTCCCATAATAATTACATATTTCGCATATATATATATATATATATATATATATATATATATATATATATATATATATATATATATATACTTGCGTACAATTTTCTTTATAATATTTTTAAAAAATTACCAAAAATCTCTGTTCAGCCCCTCTATCTCGAAAAATACTGCTAAAACAATTTTGAGAAAATCCTGAAATATGCTTCATGATGTGTAAATTGAGCGAACATTATTACGAGGACAATATGTTTGATAACCCAGAACCACAAAAAAAAAGGCTTTTACAAATAAATCAAAAATGTAAACGAGCAAACCACCATATCTGTACGTATTTTGGAGTGCTGAAATACAATTCAAGTTTGGACTTCACCCATCACTTCAGCATTTTAACATAGCCTCAAAAAACACCTCAAAAATGGTCAGAAATACGTCTGTAAGTAAATTAAAAAATTAAAAGAAGAGACCACCATATTTATACGTATCTTGGGGTGCTTAAACCGAATATGACAAAAGGATTGACCTATTCAGTCAAAATTGAAATAACCTCATAAAGTCCAGTACTTTCATTCACAGGTTCCTGGATTAAGCGGAGTCTCCTCTCTTCTCGCCCACTGGATGTTGTATTAAAGAGATTCCCCTCCCAAATTACCCTCGCGATGATGAATAACAGTAGGTCCCCTCGCCTCTCACCAAAATAGAAGAACTTTACAACCAGAATTCTAAACTTAACATAATCCAATGCAAGAACGATACACCAAAAACTCTAAACCTAACATAGCCTAATGCAAAAATGTTATACCAAGAGCTTTACACCAAAAAATCTAAACCTAACATAGCCTAATGCAAGAAACTTACATGAAGAACTTTAGACCAGGAACTCTAAACCTAACACAGCCTAATGCAAGACACTAACACTAAGAACGCTAAACTTAACTTAGCCTAATGCAAGTAACTGACACCAAAAATCTTTACGCCAAGAACTCTAAACTTAACATAAGCAACAATCTTTCACTAAGATTTTTACACCAAGAACTCTAGACCTAACATAACTTAATAGAAGAAATGTACATCAGGAACATTAAACTATAACCATAACATAACCTACAAAAGTTTTTCAACAGATAGCAGGCTGCAAATAGGATAGGTTTAGAGTTCTTGGTGTAAGTTTCTTGAAATAGGCTATGTTAGGTTTAGCGCTCTTGATGTAAGTTTCTTGCCTTAGGCTGTGTTAGGTTTAGAGTTCCTGGTGTAAAGTTCTTGGTGTAAATTTCTTGCATTAGGCTATGTTAGATTTAGATCTCTTGGTGTAAGTTTTTTGCATTAGGCTATGTTAGGATTAGAGTTTTTAGTATACAGTTCTTGCATTAGGTTATGTTAGGTTTAGACTTCTGGTTATAAAGTTCTTCCATTAGGGTGAGAGGCGAGAGGACTCACTGTTATCTAGCATCTCGAGGGTAATGTGTGAGGGGAATCATGGTAAAACATCATTACGCGGGCTTTGCAGAAAAAGGTTTTTTTTTTGGAATAGGTTTAAAACGGTCTAATTTTAAAAGACTTACGAGAGAATATCGGAGGGAGGCTCGTTTTTTTTTTTCATATAAACATTGATACGTAAGCGCACGAAAGTCCACTATGCTATTTTTTTTTTATGGGTCTCGCACACGTGCTGCAGGGAAGTCCCTAAAGCACTCCAGGAGCGGCATGTGTGCGGAAAAAGCGATGCTATTGACAACCACTGATTGAAACTGCTCGGGAGAACTCATTTCGTTTATACGCATGCGCGTATGATTATGCTACATTTAAAGTCGTAGTAAAATTCCAACCAATAAGGAACTTTGCTGTAAAATTTTCTTTGCGGAAAACATGAAAAGAACAAACCACAAGGTTTTTTAATGTATTTTGTTATTGCTGATTATTTAATTCGGGTTAGTTTCAGTTAGGCCATTTTAAGCATATTTAAAAAAATCCTTTTTTTGAAAAGCCCGCGTACTGAACTTTTACCAATAAACAATTTTGTGATAAGATTAGATTATAACTAAAAAAAATTTGGTAAAAGTTCGGTACGAGCCCCTTTCAGGAAAAGGGAGTTTTCTTTTTTGGAATAGACCTAAAATGACCTAATCAAAAATTTACGAGAAGAAATCGGGAAGAGGCCGTTTTTGCTAATCTGTACTAATTGGAACTAAATAATCAGTAAGTAGAAAATGCATTAAATAATGAAAACAAATGTCCTACCTTAATGTGAAAAAATGATGTACGTGCTATATTAGTGACTGGAGATCAAGTCAGTTGAGGTTGGTTCGGATTAACAAAAATGGCCTCCACCCGATTTTTTCTCGTAAATCTTTCAAAATTAGGTCATTTTAGACCTGTTCCAAAAAAGAAACTTCCTTTTCCCGAAAAGCGCGCGTACAGAACTTTTACCAAAAATTTAATAATTTTTTGAAAAGATTAGACTGACCTCTACATTTCACCCATGAGTGTGAACGGAACTTATTCTTTCGAAAAACTGTGGTTATCAATAGTTGTTAGTGATATGGGTTGATTTTTATTTACCAAAAAAAGTGCAAAAACGGTTACTGACTGATATTTTCTCGTAAGTCTTTCAAAATTAGACTATTTTAAGCCTATTTCAAAAAAAAACTCTTTTTCGTGATAGGCCCGCATAACGAAGTTTTACCGAAATCACTTTAATAAAGCATCCAGTGGGCGAGAAGCAAGGGGACTCACCTTAATCCAGCAACCTGTGAATGAAAGGAGTGGACTTTTTCAGGTTATTTCAAGATCTTGACTTAATAGGTCAATTCTTTTGGCATATTCAGTTTAAGCACCCCAAAATACGTAAGGATATTAATTAATTTAGACGTATTTCTGACCATTTCTGAGATGTTTTTTGAAGCTATGTTAAAATATTGACTTGATGGGTGAATTCTGACGTTGGATTCGATTTCAGCACCCCAGAATACATATGAATACGGTGGTTTGCTCGTTTACATTTTTAAATTATATATTCTAGATTCAGCTAGATTGATTTATTGGCTATTAGGCAGCTAAGATGCTATAATTATTTTACAGTATTGACTTAAAAAAACGTGAAAATACATATTCGATGTTGATGTCAGGGACCTAATTAGCTTAGCCGAGGTAAAGATTTTATTTTATTTTAAGGGCAATCGCCGTACGGAACACTAATTGCGCAGGTCCAACTTACACTTGACCGTTTTTTTGGGGGAAGTTTGCGTACAAAATGATTTTTTTACTTTTCCCCTGATTTTTATTAAATATTAATTTAAAAAATAGAAAAAAAAATAGTAAAAAATTGATTCATGACTTTGGAGAAGCTTTAGCATAAAATCTAGGACACAAATTTATAATTAAAATTTCACATTTATTTTAAAAAAACCGACCGAGTGCAAGTCGGACTTGAGCAAATAATATTCCGTACGGTTATTCCTTTTAAAATAAAAAAATTGTTATCTTAAATGATTTTTCAACAATGTTTGTTTTCAATCTTTGTTGAAAACTGATGACCTTGAAATGTTAATTTTTTTATATTTCAGATAAATTATAAGAGGTAATGCACTCGTGATAATTTTCGTTCAATCTATACCGTGTGGAAAATATTCCAGAATTTTTTCAAAATGTTTTGGTCAGTACTGTTCGAGATAAGGGGGGGCAGCGATTTTTCGTAAAGTGTGCGCAAGTATTACATTATATATATTGTTGTTTTACAAGCTTTTATTTAACACCCCCACTAGATGATCTGGTAATTTTTTTTTTTTCATTTCCGATTTCAAAATTAATTAATAATAATTATTATGTTCGTAATTATCAATTCAAATTTTTTTTTATGGGTCCAGCACATGTGCGGCAGGGAAGTCCCTAAAGTGCTACAGGAGTGACACGTGTGCAGAAAAAGCGATTCACGTTATTCTTGAATCGCTGTAAATTGTACTCGGTGGGAAACACAGTCCGGGGCAAATTATTCTAAAGGGATGATGTTCTCCATATAAAAGACTGCTTGAAAAGCGTTGTACGAGGAGTAACAAGCTGAACCTCATACGGATGTGAAGTATTAGCGTGACGTATATTTCTAACATGCACCGCTCTGGAAGGAATTAAGCGGGCCACATCCTTCGAACACTTTCCATGAAAATACTTGTAGAGTAGGCTCAAGTCGCCAACCGTTCTTCGATGTTCCAGCGAATCAAGGCCGCCGGTCAGTTCCGGGTCTCCAATCAGACGAGCAGCTCTTCTCTGAATAGAATTCAACAAATGCAATGTATGTTTGGGAGCGGAGCCCCAAACATGGGAGCAGTATTCCATAGTTGGTCGGATTTGAGCTTTGTAAAGAATTAACAGTTTTTGTGGATTTTAAAGCTTTCTGGTTCGAAATAATATTCCCAACTTTTGAGAAGCTCTTCTTGCTATACCTGCGATATGTTCATGCCAGGACATATTTGCTCCCAAACTAACGCCCAACAAATCGAGTGACGATGTTAGAGGAATGGAGTGCCCCGCCATAACTATGTCGGGTTCAGCAACTTTAACTTTTTTAGAAAAAACCACCGCCTGCGTTTTTGTAGCGGTAAATTCCACTTGGTTACTGTCACCCCAAGATAGGATTTCTTCCAGGTCTTTGTTAAGTTGAACGACTTCCCGCTGTCTGCGGATATTCGTCAGAGTAGACGATATCCGAGCGTTCAAAGTGAATGAAGAGATAAACGTACTGTCATGTGCAAAGCTGTAGATTGGGTTTCCGGTCTTTTCCAGAAGATCGTTAATGTAAATGAGAAAGAGAGTAGGAGATAGTATAGAGCCTTGGGGCACACCGGCGTTGATAGTGAAGGTGTTAGAAAGAAATCCGTCAACTGCCACAGAACGCTCTCTGAGGAAACATGAGAGCCACAAACAGAACTTTTCAGACATACCATAAGAGCGTAGCCTAGCCAACAGTTCATCGTGCCAAACATGGTCGAATGCCTTGGATATGTCAGGCTGGAGATTCCTCAAAGTGTTCAATTGCGTTGTTCCAAACATGTGTTACATAAGTCAGAAGATCTCCTGTTGATCTATGTTTACGAAAGCCATATTGGTGATCGCTGATCATGTTGAATCCTTCAAGATATTTTAGAAGATGCTGATTGATAGCCTTTTCCATGACTTTCGATATTATTGAAAGCAGTGCGACTGGTCGATAGTTATTTGGCAAGGTCGTCTTGCCTTTTTTAGGTATCGGCTGAACTGTGGCACATTTCTAGCAGGAAGGAAATATTCCCTTTCTATAGGATAGGTTGAAAAGTCTACAGAAAACTGGTGTTAGTTCCCTCACACAGTTTTTGAGAACTATGGCAGGTATTCCGTTAGCGCCAGAAGCTTTTTTGGTGTCTAGCTTCATTAAAATACGTTTAATGATACGCTGTCTGAAGACAATATCGGGCATCCTTGACTGCACTATGGGAATAGTAGGTGGTGTTTTTCCTGAGATATCGACAGTAGAATGTGAAGCAAAGAGTTCAACCAACAAGTTCGCTTGCAGTAGAATTATCTGGCCGTGTGAGTGGTGGTATGGTAGATTTGGTCAAATTTTGACTAACTGCCTTAGCGACTGACCAAAGGGACCTGGAATTGTAGGGAGAAGCGAGAAGTTTGTTTCTAGTTCGTTGATTGTGTGCCTCCTTGGTTTGGTCGATAATTTCTCTGCATCTGTTCCGGGCACGAACAAAGGTGTTACGATTTGTGGTGTTAGGATTTTCACGCCATTGTCGGTAGGCAAGATGTTTAGAAGCAGCAGTTTCTTTGCATTTTCGGCCGTTGGAAGGGCATTTTTTTGAAAGAGGAATGTAAGCTTCCATACCAGTCAAAATGGCTAATATTCGAAAGTAGGAGCGGAATGGGTGTATTCATAATTAGCAACCCAAAAAACATATAATTCCATTGAAATTTTTCGTAAAACCATGTTCTAGTCCAAAAAAAGTCGTTAAAAAAAATAGTGTTTTCTCAACGGTTTCCTAATCTATCCATTTTTGGACTTTGTGTCCATGGAGATTTTCGATTAGAATGAAGCATAACATACTACGTTTTTAGCCTATTTGACTGGGATCCAATTGCCATAAGATTAGTGCGGGGTTCTTTCCATAATATAAATAAAATCATATAACATATCGACATATACCACATTTACTCTCTTTCCTTCAAACATTATCGCTCAAAAACTATAAGTTTTATCCCTATTTCAAATATTATATCATTTCGTTCGAATATTATAATGTCAACAGACCGAGAGTTTGACAGTCGAGTCGGATGGAAATGGGAATATATATTTTTCGGATCTACGAACACTAAAACGTAAAGCAAAGCAAAATTTGCGGAGAGTAAATCTTTCCCTTCAGCAAGGGACGTAGAAATAATAATTTCCCTACTGTGCTGGCAGTAAGTTTCGATCAATTTAACTGTTTCCATTGCTAAAACTGCTTCTATAATCAACATTTTTTTAGCTTACCCTATAACCAGATCTCAATCCCGTCTACATACAATTTCTGTTAAGGGGTTACATACACCTCGAAATTTCAAAAATTCGATTTTTTTTACGGATTTTTAATCTCTGTACTTCTAAGAATTATTCAAAAAATAATAATTTAAGAAAATTCCATTCCATTACAAAGTTATAGCATTAAATGTGACCTGGCGTCGGATTGGGACCGTTACCTGTTTTCAGACACTCTGCAATATTACTCAATCAATTTTTAATATATATTTTTTTAATCTTAATAATTACCTTTTCTACAAAATGTTTTTTAAATTTTTTCAATAGACAATTTTTTTATAAATAACACAGATATACACGTGTTTTCTTAAGTATTTTTAGTGTTCCGTACGGAACACTTATAAGATGACTTCGGTGTCTGTCTGTCTGTCCGTCTGTCTGTCTGTCACACTCGATTTTCTCCGAAACTATTTGTCATAGAAAGTTGAAATTTAGTAATAATATAGGAATTAATGGCCTCATCAGAGCCATGTAGTTTTGAAAGTCAAATTTTGACTTTAGGGGTTAATTTTGGGTGGTCAAATCGAAAGTGAAAAAAAAAAATTTTTAGTAGGTCATCGATTGTGGTGTCAAATGAAAGCTTGTGAAAACACGAGTAAAAAATATATATGTAATGTAATACTTGCGCACACTTTTCTTTGTATTATTTTTAAAAAATCGCGAAAAATCGCTGTCCCCCCACCTTATCTCGAAAAGTACTGATCAAAAAATTTTGAAAAAATTCTGGAATATTCTCCACGGGGTGTAGATTGAACGAAAATTATCACGAGTGCTTTAATAATTTATCTGGTGCATAAAAAAAAAAAAATTTCAAGGTCGTCAGTTTTCAGTAAAGATTGGAAACAAACTTTGGGGTGTGTTTTGTGAAGTTATTGATTATTTTATACCACCGTAACAACATTTTTTATTTTAAAAGCAATCAACGTACGGAACACTAATTGTGCAAGTTCAACTTGCACTTGACCGGTTATTTTATGTTGAATCCACAAAAATTATAAAAAAAACATCCACTGTAAAGTTTTCTTCAGAAAATACACTTAAAGTTACCAGAAAACTCTTAAATTGAAAAAACCATTTTAATAAATATTGTATAACTGTATAATTAATAAAATTATGGAATAAAACTATTGTTTCGGACATCTTTAAATGTTCTGAAACTACATTTTTCATAAAAACTTAAAAACATTAGGTTTTAGGCCCCCCCCCCACACTAGCAACTTTTTTCAAGCAACTTTTTAATCACCCAAATACAACACATTATTTCTTATGGTAGACCGCACACGAGCAACTAAAAAGTTGAAGCAACTAAAAATATCCAAACTGTTCAATTTTGTGGGTGATTCAACTGTTGCCGGTAGAAATGAATCATGCAGGATCAGACAGGTCACCGCACAACGGCGATTAAATAGTTGCTGGTTGCGATTTGCGAGCCAGTCTGTGCTTATCATTCTTGTGAATTGTGAAATAGTCAGTTTTGTGTTGTAGTCCAAATTTAAATATGTCATTCAATATTGAATTATTTATCGAGGACGTAGAAAAACGTCCAGCTTTATACAACATAAAGCTTAAAGAATATTCAAATAAAATTTTAAAAAGGGAATTATGGACGGAAATGTGCCAACAATTTATTGAAAAGTGGAACCAATTGGAAGATAAAGATAAATGTGAAAAAGGTAAGTTGTAATAGCATATTTATTTATCATTTTTTTTACAACAAACCAGAACAAAAAATGCTTATCTAATAACAAATTTTATCGTACTGCCAAGGAACAGATCCATAAGGTGAAGTGAAATAATCTGAAAAATAATCTCTAGTTGAAATTCCTGTAGTGTTGCTTCTTACTCCAACAGAAGGAATACATTCCAATGGGCATTCATAAAGAGTATCTTCAAACTGCACCCCGTCATGTTTTCTAACATAATTATGCAGAATGCAGCATGCTTTTATAATAGATTCACTAAAATCAAGTGAGGTATCAAGTGCTCTATGAAGTATCCGCCATTTGTTGACTAAAATTCCAAATGTCAATCATTCTACAGGCTCTTGATAGTCTATAATTGAAAATTCGTTTTTTAACTGATAGATTTCTACCGGAATATGGCCGTAACACAAATTTTGATACACCAAATGCCTCGTCCCCTATAATTACGAATGGCATTACCTTACCATTTACATCATTTGGAAGACATTTAGCTTCGGGAATATTTAATTCACTATTTACAAGTTTACTTGAAAATAGTGATTTCTTGAAAAGGTTTGAATCACTTGAAGCTCCATAAGCTCCAACTTCAACATAAATAAAATTATAATTAGAGTCTGCTATGGCTAAAAGGACGGTGGAAAAAAAAAAATGATTTGTAGTTATAAAATTCAGATCCCGTTTGATTAGGCTTCTTTATTCTAATATGTTTCCCATCGACCGCGCCTATGCAGTTTGGAAATTGCGTTTTCTCAAAAAAATCTTGTGAAACTTTTAGCCAAGAATTGGAATCCATTGCTGGCATGTAATGTGGTAATAAACATTTCCAAAGTACGTCACAGGTTTCTCTAATAATTTTTCTTATTGTCGAATCACCAAGTAAAAATTCGTAATGCAGTGATGCAAAGCTGTTGCCCGTTGTTAAATAGGTACCTAAAAAAAAGAAAAAAATTAGTTGTTCTATTAATGTGTAATTTGTACATAAACCTTTCTTTCAGGTAAGTAGTTACAAAACAAATGGAAAAACCTAAGGACTTGTTTCAAGCGAGAGTACGATGCTCAAAAAAACGCCCCCTCTGGTTCTGGAACCACAAAAAGGCGCAAATATATCTACTTTGATAACCTGTTATTTTTACAAGACATAGTTGAAAATCGAAAAACTTCAAACAGTCTTGTTGTTGACAATTCAGAAAACGAAACTGATATTACATGTGACTTGGAAGATACCAGTGAAGGTCCAATAATTTCTAAAAAAGAGATTGCCGAAAGAGGGCCCCTCGAAATAGTACTAGCACGTACGAAGATTCTTTACTAGAGATTTTGAGGGAAAAAAAGATGACGATAAAGAAATTGACGAAGATAAATATTTTTTATTATCACTAGTACCTTCCTTCAAAAAATTTACGGAGGACCAAAAATTCAATGCCAGGACAGAAATAATGAATGTAATGAGACGTGTTCGAATGTCTGGTAGTTTAGAGACTCAGAGCAGTCAAAGAAATCAAAATGTACAAGCATCGACAACTGTGCAGCACCTCCCAGTACCATCTCCCAACCAAGGATTACAGTTGCAACGATATCATTCGCCTACTGGGTCACTTTTTTCAACTTTTAATCCAGAAGAATCGCAATTTCAAATAGATAACCATTCAGAACTTTCGTCTGTTTATACTATAATTTGAAAAAAAGGTTAACAATTTTACAATTTTTTCTTTTAATTTTTCTTTTCTTGTCATTTACTAATAAACTATGTTACTAACTAAAATGAAAATATTGTTTTCTTACCTTAAAGTTACAGCCAATCTTTCCTCTGGGGGAACAGCCTTTCTTAATACAGTATCTTGGTATAATATATTTCGTCCAACTAACGCCAAAAGTTTATCGAAACTATCCACACTCATGCGGAAATAATTAAAAAACTTTGTTTCATATTTTCGTAAACTTTCAAACAATTTGTAAAATTGCCCATCGCAAAGTCGATTACTTAATAGTGGATGTACCCATAATTTTTGTCGCTTCTTATTTCGTCTAAATTTCAAAGCACAAATGCGTGCGGTCTCTATAAAATCCATTGTTTAACTCAGTGAAGATCAACTATTTAGTTGCAAGTGTGCGCCCATTATTAGTTGAAGCAACTAAGAGCAACTAAACTATTTAATCACCTCAATTAAAAAGTTGCTAGTGTGCGGGGGGCCTTAGTGTTCGTGTTCACACTCATACACCACCTTTAAGTAAGCTACGTAGCAAAATGCTGTTTAAAATAAATATATGCAACCGCTGAATTAAAAAACCGGTCAAGTGCAAGTTGAACTTGCGCAATTAGTGTTCCGTACGTTGATTGCTTTTAATATAAAAAAAAATTTGTTACAGAGGTATAAAATGATCAGTGACTTCACAAAATACACCCCAAATGAGTTTTCAATAAAGTTTGTTTCCAATCTTCACTGAAATCTGTTGACCTTGAAATTTTTGTTTTTTTTATATACCATATAAATTATTAAAGGTAATGCACTCGTGATAATTTTCGTTCAATCTACACCCCGTGGAGAATATTTCAGAATTTTTTCGAAATTTTTTGATAAGTACTTTTCGAGATAAGGCCCGGGACAGCGATTTTTCGCGAATTTTTAAAAATAATACAAAGAAAAGTGCGCGCAAGTATAATATTATATATATATTTTTTTACTCGTGTTTTCACAAGCTTTCATTTGACACCACACTCGATGACCTAGTAAAAAAATTTTTTTTTCACTTCCGACTTCACTCCCCAAAACTAACCCCTTAAGTCAAAATTTAATTCTTAAAACTACATGGCTCTGATGAGGCCATCAATTCCTATATTATTACCAAATTTCACCTTTCTATGTCAAATAGTTTCGGAGAAAATCAGGTGTGACAGACAGACAGACAGACAGACACCGAAGTGATCTTATAAGTGTTCCGTACGGAACACTAAAAATCGTTTTAAATTTTTATTAATATTGAACATTTCCAGTGTTTTTTGAAGTTCTTAAACCTGACTTGACATCAGAAAATAAAGTTTTTTGTTCAGTTTCAACAAAATACTCGCTTTTAACGCTTACGAGGGGGCTATGTGGTTGGTAAAATGCCTTTTTAAGTAAATAAATGCAATGAAATAATAGTTTTGTTCAATATGAATAAAAATTTAAAAGAATTTTTTAATTTAGCGGTTGCACATATTTATTTTAAACCGCATTTTGCTACTTAGCTTAGTTAAACGTAGTGTATGCGTGTTTTTTTTGTTAAACATAAACACTAAAACCTAATATTTTTAAGTTTTTATGATAAACGTAGATTCAGAACATTTAAAGATGTCCGAAATAACAGTTTTATTCCATAATTTTAATAATTATACATATTTTACATTATTTACTAAAATGTTTTTTTTTCAACTTAATAGTTTTCTAGCAACTTTAAGTGTGTTTTCTGAAAAACTCTCAAGGTAGATGGCGTTTTTTATGATTTTTTTGGATTCAGCATAAAAAAATACTTAAGAAAAACACGTGTCTCACTTACAAGACAGGTAATTTTTTTTTGTATCCCTGTGTAATTAAACATAACTTTTTTGGCCGAAAATTGCATACTACAGTTTGAAACACCGTAAATTTTTTATTTTTGAAAAAAAATCCCTTCGACAATTTTTAACTACTACATTATTTTACGAGATTAATTTTTATTTTTGCCCATTTTTTGTAAAGTTATCCTGCAGACAAGGAGGCGCCATCGTTTTCATCAGTGATCCATTTAACCCGATAAAAAATAATGTTACCATTTAAAACATATTAAAATTTTTTTTTACAGTACAGTAAAAATATATAATCACCATTATTTTGTATTATTCACTTAATAACCTTTAAAATATATATTTTTTTTAATATACATACTTTTTGCAGCGCCCAGGTATGTATAACCCCCTAAAATTGGAAAAAATGAGAAAGCATGAATACTGAAATAAAAGTATATTATGATATATGCGCAACCACCCATCTAACCCTCTACCCTATAACTTTCACCATATATATCTTTTACTATAAATGATCAGCTAAAATTTTTATAATATCCTAACCAAAAACCAGGCTAAATTATTATAGGACTTCGTTTGAAAGTTCGAAGCACGAGGACGTGTGTTTCCAGTTGGGGCTTCTGAGGGCGAAGTTCGCGCGTTTTGGGGCACCGAAGTGTGGAACGGTGGTCCACAAATTGCTTGGTAGAGGTTCTAATCGCAGAGGGTTGCTAAGCGCTGTGCGGAGTGATTCCTAAAACGTCGGTTTGAGGTTATGAAGAACTGACATCAAAAGAAATTAATATTTCACCTTCATTAAGAACTAGATTTTTTGTTTTATTAATGAATTCTAAAGAATTCTTCACTGCGAAAATATTTAATGGTAAATTCTCAAGTTCTTTTGATAACCATTTGGATATTAAATATGTGGGTGATCCGACCGATGAAATAATGGGTCGCATTGCTTTTCCAGGTTTGTTAATTTTGGGTAAGCAATACAACTTTGGTATGATCCGATCACTCACATTTAATTTAAATTTTAACGAATCGGAGATAAGGTTCTTTCTTTAAAGAATTTTTAACCTCTGTTATCATTCTCGGCAATGGATTTCTTATTACCTTTTCATAAGGGCCAGATTCGATAAGATTATCTACACGTTCAAAATAATCTTTCTTATCCAATATAACAACCTTATCAGGTGTACAAGTATGAAATGCGGATTTTTTTTTTTTTTCTAAAAAAACATGTTAAATTCGGAAGAATGATTAAAAGTGCTTTATTAACACAACACTATGCACACACTTTTCCAATTTATCACTTGTACGCGTCTGACACTTGTTGATGACACAACAAAATGGCACAGTGTCAAATCTTTATAGCACAAACGGCATTGGTACACCATCTGTTGTCTGAAATCCGCATTTCATACTTGTACACCTGGTATTTCCTTTATCCGCTTTTAAGTAGAAAACATCTTTCAGATTTGTAGTTTAGCTTAGTCAATCATCGCTCTTGAAGAAGCTAACATGATTAGCGAAACGCGGGTCGAGTGCAAAAATAAAGTGTTTGGTGTGGTGGTGATATATACTGAGTAGTGTCATTGTGCCAAAGATTCCACATTCCCAACTTAGTCACCAATTATCGCTTCTATTGACGGACAGACGGAAATTTGAAAGGGCTTTTCTTTATGTAAAAACCATGACAGTCAAAAAAATGCTTTTCTGACGAATACGATACTTTCCTCAGGATATATACAAAAAAAGCGAAATAGTATCGACTCGCGGGGATAGGTGGCAATAGGTACAGTCTTAACCACGTTGCGTAATAAGTTTCAACTTGCTAGCTCAACTTCCGGTCGACAGGTCGGAGCACGAGGACGCGTTTTCCCGGTTGGAGGCGAAGTACGAGCTTTTAGGGGCTTCGAAGTGTATGTCGGTAGTCAATAACGCTTGTTAGGGGTTCGAATCGCATAAGGTTACTAAGCGGTGTGAGAAGTGATTCCTAAAACGTCAGTTATGTGATTTGAGCAGTTGGTGAACACGTGAGGCCGTGTTTCTTGTGTCAATTACGTAATCAAATGGGCGAGCTAACAGAAAAGGTTATATCCAAAATCAGTAGCAGTTTCTCCACGAGTTCCTTTACCAATACCCTTACAATAGATGAAGTTTTAAGTTAAATTTAGTCATAACGACAGGGATATATTCATTTAGGAGTACAAGTATCGCCTAGAACGAGACTACGTTGCTCTCCACGGGAAAAAGGAACCAAACCCGAGATTGTATAACGCATCACCGAAGGGTCGCTGGTGCTCTGCCTAAGCACGAGAAGGATCGGACCTGGCAAATTACCTCGAAAAGAGAGTAGTGCCATAAACGAATAAAAAAAAAATTGCTTGCTCGTTTAGTTTATCCAGTTTGCACGTTTACCTAAAGGTTAATTGTGTCTCTGTGGTATTTACAAGAAATACCAATAAAGATAAGTGCGCACGCGTGTTTAGTTTGCGACTGAAACGTATGAAACGATTTGGAAAGCATTTGGAGACGAAGCCGTGCGTACCTTTTCGAATGGTTTTCGTGATTCAAAACCAGCTAAACATCTCTGGAAGACAAGCATTCTGGAACATCTTCCCATGCAACCACGCCTGAAATCATCACTAATATTTAACAAATCCTCCGTCAAGATCATTATCGACCAATTCTGAACATCTCTGACAAACTTCCTATTGGTTAGAAAACCGTAAAAATTTTGGGGCGAGAACAGTTTACTCCTACACCACGACAATGCATAGTTCGTTCTGTACGCAACGGTTTTTAGTGAAAAATTCCATGACTATCATCCCTTTCCCCCCTTATTCGCCTGATTTGTCACCCTGTGATTTCAGGCTTCCTGCCTGTATGAAGATGAAGTTAGAGAGTCGCCGCGTCGATTCGGTAAAGGGGAGACAAAGCGAATCGGAGGTAGCGCAGGAGGGAGTGACAGCATCGAGCTTCCAAAAAATATTCAACCTGTGGAAAAAATAATAGGACTTGTGCGTTCGGGTGCAGGGGGACTACTCTGAAGGTGACGGGAGTTACGCAGCCTAAAAGTAACCATCTCAGATTTTATAGCGTTACTTTCGAATAGCACCACATATACTTTTAATATATTTAATTAATTAATTAATGTAATACTTTCATGAAAAGGAATTCATTAAAACAATCAGGTATTTTAATAGGATCCGCTCATTGCGCATGATGTACATTCTGTTAACTTCTTTATTTTCAACTATTTATTAACTTATTTAAGATTTCTCTTAAGTTATTAATGAAGCTTTAAAGACATTTCTAAATATTGATTTCTTCCCCTTCACCAACCCTTAAGATGTGCGTGTATTTATTGCGGGATCGAATTCGTAAGGGTAAAAGGTTTATAAATCATAAAATTAGGGCAAATGTTAGGGTGCAAAAGTAATGCGTAGAAGATACTGCCCCGAAGACCCTAAATGCGTAGTTTTGTAACAAGGGGAGCTTATGTTCATACCTAGGAAACTACGCAAAAAATTAATTTACTTCAATATATATTCGTATTATTTTTGAAAACAGTTACTAATGGGTGTTTCAACAAGAGGATTAATTTTAAATTTCGCGCTATTTGTCACGTTTCAGATTTGTAGTTGTCATTTTTTAACATTTGAGTAGTAAAAACCATACGACGCCCCTTCTCGTCCAGCAATTGTGAATTTAATCGGTAAATTTGAACGTCTCGGTCACGCTTCGGATGTAAAGAACCCAACCCGTGCTGGCCCAGCGAGAGCAACTGAAAATATTGCTGCTGTAGCTGAAAGTGTTTTGGATGACCCGCGTATGTCAATTCGCAGACGTTCACAGGAATTGGGCGTAGTCACAGCCAGCCTGTACTGTATTTTGCACAAAGATCTAGGTCTAAAGGCTTATAAAGTCTAGTTGACACGAGAATTAAAACCGGCAGACAATGGACAACGCCGTATGTTTATTAATTGAGTGTTAGAAATGCAAAAAAATGACTTCAATTTTTTTTTAAGAAAATCGTGATGAGGCTCATTTTCATCTATCTGGCTACGTAAATACTGTCGTATCTGGGGCTCCGAAAATGGTTGAACAACCTCTCCATCTACAATGAGTGACAGTTTAGTGTGGTTTTTCGGCTGGCGGTGTCATTGGACCGTATTTTTTCGAAAATGAAGCTGGTTGGACTGTTTCTGTGAATAGTGTGCATTACTATGAGATGCTGAGAGACTTTTTTTGGCTTAAAGTGGATGCTTTGGATGCGTATGACCTTTATTTTCAACAGGATCGCGCAACATGCGACACAAGTGTCGAAACAATCAGATTATTATATGAAAAGTTTCCTGGTCGTGGAATTTCTCGTAATGGTGACTTCAACTGGACACCCAGATCGTGCAATTTAACACCCTTCATTTTTTCTTCGGGGCTATGATAAAAATAAAGTCTACTCCAATGCTCGAGCAAACGATTGAAGCCCTCAAAGACAATATCAGAGCAGAAATTCGCGAAATATAGCCACAATTGTACAAAAATGTAACGGAAAATTTCCTCAAAAGAATGACTACCTGTAAGAAGAGTCGAGGCAGTCATTTGGCAGATATTGTAATCCATCATTAATTACACAGTTTGTATTTTGAATTTAAAGAAAAATATCACGAAAATTTCAAAAAAAAAACTTCATTTTTCCAATAATTTAAAGTGAAACCTCTTGTTGAAACACCCTGTAAAATATCCTCGAGATATAATGCAATTTATCAGATTGTTATTTCTGAACCTGCACCAATCTGAAATTTAGACTATCACCTTAAATGATTAAAGTCCATTAAAGGGATTAATGCTAAATAATGATTTAAGGTGGAGTAGCCATATATATTATGTAAGGAAAAAAAAATTACATAATACACTTAACTTACTTTTTAATAGAACTAAAACTCATTTTATCTCCGAATTAGAATTATTTGATAAATATGAGATACGAGGCTGTACGAGAGTAGATTGAAAAGTCTTGTAAAATACAAGGTTAATAGCATTTTTTTGTATAAACAAAAATCTAATTTTCAACATAATCTCTACTGAATTCAACACATTTGGTCCAGCGAGTTCCAACTTTTTTATTCCCTAAGAAACAAAAATTGCTTCGAACTGTGCACAATACTCGATTACAGCATAGGCAACCTCTTTATTCGATGAAACTTAGTTCCACCCAAGCCACTTGGGACCAAATCTACAGAATAAAGTGGATAAGAAACAATTTTGAAACCCAGCTCGTGCAATCTTGCCATTGCAATGACCAATATGTGCACAGGCGCACTGTCCTGGTGAAGCAGCACTTTTTTGCACGCTAGTCTTGGTAGCTTCTGCTTTAGTTCACTATGCAAACGGTCCAAAAACGTCGCTCCGTTTCCAAATACTCAAAGATGATAATACCCTTCGATTTCCAGAAACAACTTTCGCTACACTTTCATTTTCTCCAACCCAGTGTATCGACTGCCGTTTTGTCTCATGAGTGCAATAGGGGATCCACGTTTCGTTTACAGTTACAAAACGGCGGCAGAAATCCGTCGAATTAGGCTGAAACTTTCCCAAACACTCTCGTGCGTTTTTGATCTGGAACCAACAAATGCGGCACCCAGCTTATTCATTGTCAGAACTTCATGCCGAATATTATGTACCCTTTCAGCAATCTCACTAAGCTTGCGACGATCTTCCATCATGATAATATACATTTTATCGACCATTTCTTTAGAAGGAACCTCAATCAGGCATCCTGAACATGCAGGATCTGCAGGCCACCTTTAAGTTCATTAGTTATAAATAGCCTTGAGTACTGGCACGGAATCTCCATGCACTTCCTTCAGTTCAGTCTATCTGGGCCACAGTCCACTTTTTTAAATAAAAATGTTTTTTCGCAGCACGATGCTCGCTTTATACATGTCTACGAAATGTGTAACACCGGTCACTTACCAGGTGTACAAGTATGAAATGCGGATATCAGACAACAGATGGTGCACCAATGCAATTTGTGCTATAAAGATTTGACACTGCACTATTTTGTTGTGTCATCAACAAGTGTCAGACGCGCACGATTGATAAATTGGAAAAGTGTGTGCATAGTGTTGTGTTCAATATGTCGAAATTTATATCGAACCAAGAGCATTCGCGGACAGCATTAATTTTTTGTTTTCATTTGAAGAAAACTGCTGTTGAATCATACCGATTACTTCGAGAAGCTTATGGTGAACATGCGCCATCGCAAGATACGTGTGAACGATGGTTTCGGCGTTTCAAAAGTGGTGACTTCGATGTTGTAAACAAGGAATGTGGAAAACCGCCAAAAAAATACGAAGATATGGAATTGCAAGCATTGTTGGACGAAGATGATTCGCAAACACAAAAACAACTCATCGAGCAATTGGGCGTTAGTCAACAAGCTGTTTCCAATAGGCTACGAGAGATGGGAAAGATTCAGAAGCGCAAGAACACGTGTGACATTTTGCTCGCTCGGTACAAAAGGAAGTCGTTTTTGCATCGTATAGTTACAGGGGATGAAAAGTGGATTTATTTTGAGAATCCCAAGCGCAAAAAATCATGGGTAGGGCAGGCGCACCATCCACATCGACTGCAAGACCGAATCGCTTTGGCAGAAAGACGATGCTCTATGTTTGGTGAGACCAGAGGGATGTGGTCTATTATGAGCTGTTAAAACCTGGAAAAACGGTTAATACTAAACGTTACCAACAACAATTGACCGATTTGAACCGTTCGTTGCTTGAAAAAAGGCCAGAATACCGAAAGAGGCAACACAAAGTCATTTTTCTTCATGACAATGCTCCATCACATACGGCCACCAGTTCGCAACACGTTGGAAGCACTCAGCTGGGAAGTTCTACCCCATGCGGCTTACTCACCAGACTTGGCTCCTTCCGATTAGCACTTATTTGCAGCGCTTTGATTCGTACGAAGATATGAAAAAAATGGCTCGATGAATGGTTCGCAGCAAAAGGGGAAGATTTTTACTGGCGTGGTATTCACAAATTTCCCAAAAGATGGGAAAAATGTATAACAAGCGACGGAGCATACTTTGAATAAAGCACTTTTTATCATTCTTCCGAATTTAGCATGTTTTTTTAGAAAAAAAATCCGCATTTAATTCTTGTACACCTGGTGTATATATATATATATATATATATATATATATATATATATATATATATATATATATATATATATATATATATATATATATATATATATATATATATATACTAAGTTGGGAATGTGGAATCTTTGGCACAATGACACTACTCAGTATATATCACCACTACACCAAACACTTTATTTTTGCACTCGACGCGCGTTTCGCTAACCATGTTAGCTTCATCAGGAGCGATGATTGACTCCTAGTCAATCATCGCTCCTGATGAAGCTAACATGGTTAGCGAAACGCGCGTCGAGTGCAAAAATAAAGTGTTTGGTGTAGTGGTGATATATACTGAGTATATATATATATAGATATATATATATATATATATATATATATATATATATATATATATATATATATATATATATATGGCCCTTACAAACTATATTTACTATATAACCAAATTGAAAAAGTAAATCCAGTGAACCAAAGTTATTTCCGCTCTAGGACCCCTTGCTGAATACGAGTTTTCTCAAGGCGCTCTATGTCAAATTCTAACAAGTACATTTTGCGAAATGGTAAGTATTTCTTTCATTAAAGGTTATGTAAAATAAATAAAAACGTATTATTTCGCGGCGCCTCTGTGAGGAAATAGTGGCCTCCCAAGGAGCCGCGCAGCACACCCGGGGAGCCACTGGTTTAAAAATACGTATTATACCTAGTTATACATGTAAGTACATAATACATATTAAGTATATATGTAATATTTTATATCTTGAATTTCCTTGGACAAACGAATTTATTGTCAATTTTCATTATTAGTATTTTTTATTTGGATTCACAGGGTCTCCCTGCCCTCCTTTTCCTCTCCTCCTTAGCTTCCCCACTCATTAACCTTGACTTTATCTAAACAAGTGCTATAGATTGTTAAAAAAAGAATAAAATAATACAATTATTATTTTAAATTATTCCACAAGATAAAGCGAAATACTCGTATACGATATAGGCTTTGCATTTTATCACTAGGTGTTTGTGAAACTGGCTGGTATTTCTGTAGTTAGAGAAAATGCAATTATAATAAAATTTAGCATTTTATTAGATACAATTCTTGGGTCAAATTCTTTCTTAAGTTTTTTCCTGTTGGTCGATTCTTAAAAGTTGTTTTAGAACATCATCGTTAAGCGTATCATGTGATATATGTATATCTATATCTATAATCTATAATATATATAAAATACAACGTCTCTCTGTCTGTCTGTCCGTTAGTGCGCTTATCACTGGAGAATCACTGATCCGATTTACGTACTTTTTTTTTAAAACATACATATGTTCTCTGGCCAGGTTGCATAAGGAATGAGCAGTGACGATAATAGTGAATGAAGTCGCAAAAAAGTTTGCCGCTAGCGCGTTCCCTTGCAATACACAGCCTAAACCATTAAATATGGAATATGCGTCTCTCTGTTTGTCTGTCCGTTAGTGCGCTGATCCCTCGAGATCCACTTATCCGATAAAAATGCAATGTCTCTCTGTCTGTTTGTCTGTCTATTAGTGCGTTTATCACGCGAGAACCACTTATTCGATTTACGTGTTTTTTTTTAAATTCATACATTTGTTCTCTGGCCAGATTATCTATAATCTTCTATCTATAATATATATAAAATGCAACGTCTCTCTGTCTGCCTGTCTATCTGTTTGGTCGTTAGTGCGCTTATCACTGAAGAACCAGTTACTCGATTTACGTGCTTTTTTTTAAAACATACATATGTTCTCTGGCCAGGTTATAAGATTTATTTTATTGCGTTAGGTAACATAAAGTATAAGCAGTGACGATAATAGTGAATCAAGTCGGAAAAAAGGTTACCGTCAGCGCGTTCTCTTGCAATACCATTAAATATGGAACAATATCATGTTGCAAAGAATATAATATATATAAAATGCAACGTCTCTCTGTCTGTCTGTATGTCCGTTAGTGCGCTTATCACTTGAGAACCACTTATCCGATTTACGTGTTTTTATAAATTTATACATATGTTCTATATAATTCGGTATAACCCTAGATAATGGGAGATAAGGTGAGATAATGGGAGATAAGTATAAATAATGGGAGATAAGCAGAGATAAGTCTAGATAAAGGGAGTTATGGTGAGATAATGGGAGATAAGGAGAAATAATGGGAGATAAGGAGAAATATTGCGAGATAAGTCGAGATAAGCCTAGATAATGGGAGATAAGGAGAAATAATGGGAGATGAGCAGATATAAGCCTTGATAATGGAAATTATGTAGAGATAATGGGAGATAAGGAGAAATAATGGGAGGTAAGGGGAAATAATGGCAGATATTTTATTACTTTAGGTAACATAAGGAAAAAGTAGTGACGATAGTAGTGAATCAAGTATACGCGAGCGGAGCCGCGGGCACTGCTAGTATACAGTCCCTGGCCAAATTATTAGACGCACTGTATTTTTTTAGTAATTTTATGTTTCTTAAGAGTTTTTATGCAATAATGGTATATTTAAACTACAATATATTGATTTTTATTTAAAAGAATTGTTGTAGACTACATATTTGTATTTATTTTTAACATATGGCAACACTGTGTTGACAAAGTGATACATGAACGTAAACAACTACAAACCTGTATCAGTCGCGATCGGAATCGAGTCAGGTACGGACGTGTTTCTGTGGCTTTATGGACTGTGATTGTTTGTTTAACAGTTTTATACTACTCAGTTATTAGTTTATTTTGTATGCAGTGTTTTAAAAAAGTAATTGGACTATTTTCATTATGGGTAGAAAAGGCGATCTTTCACCACGTAAAAAAGCTGAAGTGAAGGCCCTTGTGATTGCGAAAACATTTACAAACCGAGAAATATCACGAAGATTGGAGGTTTCTGAAGCTAGTGTACGACACATAAAAAAGAAAATTGAGTCAGGGAAGGAATTAAGCCCGAAAAGAAAGAAAAGATGCGGTAGAAAACCAATTTTCACTCCACGGTCAGAGAGATGTTTGAAGAAAATTTGTGTAGAAAACAGATTTGCTACCACAAAGGTAATAAAATCACAACTCCAGGATGCTAGCGTAAATGCTTCTGAGCGCACTGTTCGAAGAAAATTGAAAGAATTAGATTTTAAGGCCTGTCGCCCCGCCAGGAAGCCCAAGTTAACAGCTGCAATAAAGCAAAGCGCCTGAAGTGGGCCAAACAATGGCAAGACAAAGATGTGGACTTCTGGAGATCGGTAAGATACAGTAATTTAATCAATAATTGATACATTATTATCATTTTCAGTTAAATAAAGCAAATAATCATGGAAGTTTATATATTTTTCCTATTTTTGACAGGTCTGCTTCAGTGACGAAAGCCCATTCGAAATTTTGCAGAATAAAGCTCAGTATGTGCGTCGTCGTCATGGAGAAAAGTTTCATCCTGATTGTGTCGTCCCGACGGTTAAACATCCCACCAAAGTGATGATTTGGTCAGTCATCAGCGGCAAGGGCACTGGACGTCTGTACGTCGTCAAAAGAATAATGAGGCAAGATCAGTACAAAGAAGTATTCCAAATCGGTTGATTCCGCAGCTCAGAGATTGGTTTCCAAATGGGGAACCATTCACTTTCATGCAAGATGGAGCTCCCTGCCACACTGCTCGGTCTGTTAAAGCTTTTTTGGCAGAAAAAAATATCCCTCTGTTGGATTGGCCCCATTGAAAATGTGTGGGAGCTGATGAAAAGAGAAGTGGCTAAAGATGTGATTACCAACAAAACCCAGCTCCTAGAAAAGATTATTCATGTGTGGAATCATCATCCTCAAATGCAGGAGACAGCACAATCTTGCATTGATAGCATGCCGCGCAGAATTAAAGCTTTGATAGCGGCTAAAGGTGGCTCAACTAAATATTGACTTTTACTAACATTAATTTCACTTTTCTTTAAAACTTAATAAACTTATGCTTTTCTAAATTAATGCTGTTTTATTTATGTCAAATAAATAGGTAATTGATTGGATAATATAAAAATAAAAAACAAATCAATTTAAAATAATAAAACGGTACAATATCACTCGGTAATTAATATTTTACATGAAATCTTGCAGTGCGTCTAATAATTTGGCCAGGGACTGTATATATATATATATATATATATATATATATATATATATATATATATATATATATATATATATATATATATATATATATATATATACTTTCACGTACGCCCCCTATAAAGATTAACACTTTTTTGGTGAAATTATTTATAGGTTATGTTACTCAGTTGCTATACAGTTATTGTGTGTAAACATATTTACAATTTGAATTCTTTAAGAGGTGATCGAGAAAATAGGATTGCTGTTATAGCTTTATTTAAGTGTGGTATAGAAGAAGCGACATTTTTTAGACCTTAAAATTGCTTAAAATAAGTCGTATGTTTGTTTACCGGCCGATGAAATTATTTACTCAGACAGGAGACAAAAGACAGGCAACGTTCAGATAGACCAGGGACAGTTCGAACGCCCCAAGCTGTAAAAGCGCGAATTAACCGAAATTCTTTCCGCAAACAAAAAATTTTATCCCGTGAGATGGAAATTTCGAAAAATTCTATGTCTTGTATTATTAAGGAAGACCTAAGGCGCGCTTATAAGAGACACACTGATCATTTGCTAACGGAAGATTTAATGCGAAAACGGTGGCAAAAATCTAAAAGTTTGTTGAAAGAATACACTAATGACAAACACCGATGAAAAATTTTCACTGTGGAACAATCTTTAATTCTTTATTTTGGACGGTTCAAGACCAGCAGAAATTCATCTGAAATTGTTAAAAGCGTGCATCACCTTCACTTGCCACCGTGAAAAAATGGGCTGCTCTTTTTAAATCTGGTCGTATAAGCCTCGAAGATGAGGATGAAGGTCGTCTGAAAACTGCTACACACACACCACAAATTATTCAAGTCCATGATATGGTGTTAGACGACCGCCGAGTAAGTGTGTGAAATTGCTGAGGCCATAGGCATCTCGAAAGAACGAATTGGAAATATTTTGCAGGAAGAGTTACATATGAAAAAGCTTTATGCAAAATAAAATGGATTTCAAGCATAGTTTCATAACTGTTGATGAAATTTGGATCAACCACTACACAACGGAGCGCACCAAAGGAGGCAAAGATGATTCCATCAGCAGGGAAGGTTATAGCAACAGTTTTTTGGAATTACAAAGGTGTTTTGTTAATCGATTATCTCCAGAAAGGTAAAACAATTAACTCTGAATATCGTTGTTGGATGCAAAAATTTATAAAAAAAGACCTGCTTTAAAGAAGAAAAGAATCATTTTTCATCAAGAAAATGCACGTGATCAAACACGTGAAAAAAATTTTCTTTCATTGTTAGGCCGAGAACTTTTTCAGACAGCTCACGTACTACCAGTTGTTGGGTATATACAAAACATGATTCATTATTAACTCCTAAGTCTCTTGAAGCGTTTTTAATGGTAGCTCCACTGTCTCTAATAAATAGGTGGACTCTGTTGTTTATACTGTTTTCTTTGAGCACCTGATTTAAGGCATTCTGGATGTTTTTGGTGGTGTGACTACCTTCTAGACCTTTGACATTAAACACAAAATGTTTCGATTCAAAATGTTTAGTTAGCCAATGTGTCCTCAAACTTATAAAGCTCTTGTTATTTACGTCAGATGTCTATATATCTGTTGTAAAGCAAAAGAAATCAACACCTGGTAGTAAATCGGCAATTCAAGCCTTGCTTTTTCGAATATTTTAGAACCTTTTGGCTAACAAACGGTTGGCTTGGATATTATATTTCGCCTCAAGAAAAGCAACTAGCCTCCTGAACCTAAAAAAAAATAGACATTTAGAATTCTTGCTATTTAATTTTTTAACTAGAATGTTTTGCTGGCTTATTTTTTGATAAAAAAAGAGGAGGAAAATTACTTTTAAAATAATTTATTGATACCTTTAACCTTTAAGTTATAAATGCATTTTACTGTAGAAAAGTAAATAACAATAACCTTAATACAGTTCGTTTTTACGCCTACCTATATTCTTTACAAACGCTATCATCTCTTCTATTGCCATGTGCACAAGTCTTGTTTTAGGATCATTTATATTCCACGGTTTGATTCTCTCAAAATATATTAACTTGTTTTATATTCCCAGAGGTTGTTAATGGTTCTGCTTCGTCTTTATCTTCATTGGCCAAACTAGTGGGTGCTTAAATTTTAAATGTTTCCATAAAGATGAAGTACTAGCTTTTTTTTTTCTAAACCTCGCGTAATTTTTGTGCTACACAACTAGCATTGCCAGGTCCTGATTTTCAGTGTTCTGTAGACACGTCCCGATTCATTCTTGATCGGGACGCCGAATGTACAATTTTGTGTCAATCGGTAATTATAAAAGGTTCAAACTTCATGGGTATCGTTTTGTGACCGCGGATAGCACGATAGAGGTATCACGTTGTCCCGCTTCGTTATATTTAAGAAAAGTTTATCGAAGTTAGTTACCAAATAGGTACTGCAAATTGTACTATCCTGCCATTATTTTCATGACTTAATGATAAACATAAAGGTTAATTTGTAAAAACCTTGTTTTCTTTAGTTGTCCCGATTGGGCAACCAAAATCCCGATTTTTTAAATTTTCCGCCCCGAAATTTGGCATATTGGACCTGACGACACTATACACAAACCACATACTGCTCTTAATTCATCTTCCTAATCAAGTAAAAAGTAATTCTCTTTTTAAAACCTAACAATCGTTAAAAAGACAGTAGAAAATATAGGAATAAGATTTTTCTTTCGCTCGGGGATTCATTGTATTAGCGTAAAATACGGGGTTTCACACGAAGCAACTCAACGCATAGTTGCCCAAGTGTTAGTTTATCGCGTCTTAACAATATTGCCAAATCATAAAAAATTATCTAAAGTTGGCAGTATTAGCAGAAAATATGAATAAAAAGTAAAAGGACGAGCTTAGTATAATATTGCCTGATCCTACCCAGCCTGATACCGTTTTCCTTTCCTTCCGTCTACGTATCCGGATATC
This sequence comes from Pachyrhynchus sulphureomaculatus, assembly GCA_019049505.1. Classification (NCBI taxonomy): domain Eukaryota; kingdom Metazoa; phylum Arthropoda; class Insecta; order Coleoptera; family Curculionidae; genus Pachyrhynchus; species Pachyrhynchus sulphureomaculatus. Next base: position 184,697,564 of record CM032449.1, read on the forward strand.
CGGTTTTGCCGGATCTTAAAAAGTACTACCCGTTACATCTCTAGATTAAACTATTTTTTTATGAACCTAGCACACATGCTGCAGGAAAATCCCTAAAGCGCTATAGGAGCGACACGCGTGCGGAAAAAGTGATTCACGTTGGTCTTGAATAGCTGTAAATTGTACTCGGTCGGAAACAGTCCTGGGCAAATTATTCCAAAGGGATGAGGTTCTCCATATAAAAGACTGCTTGAAAAGGGTTGTACGAGGAGTAACAAGCTGAACCTCATACAGATGTGAAGTATTAGCGCGACGTATATTACTAGCACGCGCCGCTCTGGGAGGAATTAAGCGGGCTACATCCTTTGAACACTGTCCATGAAAATACTTGTAGAACAGACTCAAGTCGCTAACCATTTTTCGATGTTCCAGCGAATCAAGGTTGCTGGTCAGTTCCGGGTCTCCCATCAGGCGCACAACTCTCTTCTGAATAGAATCCAACAAATTCAGCGTATGTTTGGGAGCAGAGCCCCAAACATGGGAGCAGTATTCCATCGTCGGTCGAATTTGAGCTTTATACAAAATTAACAGTTTATTTTAAATCGACTATTTTTATTATTATATTGCCTTGCCCTTTAGCTACGCCTATGAGTTTAATACAAAGCCATAGTTTAACAATAACCAATTCTCGATAAAAAATATACTATGTACACTTAATAATAGCTCAGTAAAACAACTACTTTCTACAATTAATTATTTTCCTTGTAAACTTCTTAATGGCGCCAAGAAGTCGCCAAACTCTGTAATCATTAGGATGATAGGTAAATATTTGTTAGCTAAACTTAAGAGTACGCCTATGGTAAATTTTAGAGAGTAAATCTATACATAGGTAGTTAGCTCGACAAGATATATATATATATATATATATATATATATATATATATATATATATATATATATATATATATATATATATATATATATATATACGGTTTATAGCGTCACTCTGCGCCTTCCGGTTCCTAGCTTCCATTCTCGCCGATCATCCCAGTCACCTGGTCATAGATTTCGTTCGGACTTTGCTTTTGTTATGCCCATAGACCAGGTTATATTCGGCCTCCCCCTTTTCTTTCTTTCTGTAGGTGCCCACTGTAGGATTTGTTTTGGGATTCTATGGTGTTGCATCCTTTGGACATGGCCGTACCACTTTAATTGTCTCTCCTGTACGTCCTCTATCAGTGTTCTTTCCATTTTCATTTTTGACCGGACCCTTTCATTTGATATCCTATCAAGCTTGGAAATTCTTGCCGATCTTCGCCAAAAATCCATTTCCAGGGCATTTAACCTTCTTTCAAGAGTTTGGTTTAGTTGCCATGTTTCGCACCCATATAGAATATATACTTTTGAAGATGACGCAAATCTGTTGCTTTCTTTGCCTACTGACTTTTTTGACGACAGAATGGAATTCATGGCACCGATCAGTCCTTTCCCCTTTGCTATCGTCTCTTCCATTTCATTTTCTGTTCTTCCAGAGCTGTCTATTCTAGTTCCCAGGTAAGTATATTGGTCGCATGCTTCAATTTCAATGTTATTGTCCAGTTTCAGGTCCTGCCTATCCCCACCGATCCGCAAGTACTTTGTTTTGCTCATGTTTACTGTGAGTCCCCAATTGTTATATTGGTCTATGAGCTTCCTTGTCATATATTTCCAGATCTTCTGGATCTTGGGCGATAACCAACTGATCATCGGCAAAATGTAACATATAGAGTGTTGTCTCATCATCTATTTCGATACCCATTCCTCGACAACTCTTCCTCCAATGATCGAGGGCCGCATCAATATATACTTTGAATAACGTTGGGGACAAGCAACACCCTTGTCTAAGACCTTTTGTGACGTGAAAGCTTTCGGATATTTCTTTACCAATCTTTATTCTTGATTGACAATTTGAATATAGTTGTTTTATCGCTTGTATGGCGGTAACGTTAATAGATGTTCTTTCCAATACCTGCCATAGTTTCTTTATTGGTACATTATCGTAGGCCTTTGTTAAATCAATAAAGATAAGATGGACTTCTCTGTTGGTTGCTACTTTCTTTTCGGTTAGTTGATTAAGGCTAAAAATGTTATCCATACAAGTTCTTCCTGCTCTGAATCCCGCTTGCTGTTCAATTTCGTACGGAGCATATTCTTGTTCAATTATTGCTCTAATCAGTTTTCCATAAAGTCTGCTTAAGGAGCTAGTGACCGATATGCACCTGTAGCTCTCACATTTATCCTTCCTTCCCTTTTTGTGAAGTGGCGTTATCCATGCCATTTTTCATTCTTCAGGAATTTGGTCGCCGTTTATAAATTTTTCGAAAAGGTTGGTGAACATGTCCTTTAGTTTGTTAGATCCAGATTTCAACAATTCTGCAGGAATTCCTTCTGGTCCTCTACCGTTCTTCATTGCTTTTGATATCATATCTCTATTTATTTTTATACTTGGTCCCTGAACTTTGTGAGTGGATGGAGACTGGGTAATAAATTCTGATCGATGTTCAGCCATTTCGTGTTGGTAATGGTCTTTCCACGTTTTCAGGTTTATAATGGGTAATGGTGTTTTTTGAGAGTTATTTGCTCTTAGTGCTCTAACGAGTTTCCAAGCCTCTGAGGATCGGCTTCCCCGAAGATAATTTTCTATCTCATAGCATTTCTTCTCCCATGTTTCGTCTCTATTCTGTTTGATCATTTTTTTGTAGTTTCTTTGTGTCTCTCTGTATTCTTCTCTGTCTGTATCGTTTTTCGTCGTAAGCCGCAGTTCGTATGCTCTCTGTTTATTCTGCTTTTTTTCCTCCCAGTCTTTGTTTTTTTTTTTTTTTTTTTTTATTGGTCTAGCACACGTGCCGCAGGGAAGTCCCTAAAGCGCTCCAGGAGCGGCACGAGTGCGGAAAAAGCGATTCACGTTGTTCTTGAATCGCTGTAAATTGTACTCGGTGGGAAACACAGCGCTGGGCAAATTAGTCCAAAGGGATGACGTTCTCCATATAAAAGATTGCTTGAAAAGCGTCGTACGCGGAGTAACAAGCTGAACCTCATACGGATGCGAAGCACCAGCGCGACGTGTATTTCTAACATGCACCGCTTTGGGAGGAATTAAGCGGGCTACATCCTTCGAACACTTTCCATGAAAATACTTGTAGAACAGACTCAAGTCGCCAACCGTTCTTCGATGTTCTAGCGAATCAAGGCCGCCGGTCAATTCCGGGTCCCCAATCAGACGGACCGCTCTTCTCTGAACAGAATCCAACAAATGCAGTGTATGTTTGGGAGCGGAGCCCCAAACGTGGGAGCAGTATTCCATAGTTGGTCGAATTTGGGCTTTGTAAAGAATTAACAGTTGCTGTGGTGTGTAAAGCTTTCTGGTTCTAAATAATATTCCCAATTTTTGAGAAGCTCTCCTTGCTATGCCTGCAACATGTTCATGCCAAGACATATTTGCTCCCAAACTAACGCCCAACAAATTGAGCGACGATGCTAGGGGAATGGAGTGCCCCGACATAACTATGTCGGGTTCAGCAACGTTAACTTTTTTAGAAAAAACTGCCGCTTGGGTTTTTGTAGCGTTAAATTCCACTTGGTTACTGTCACCCCAAGATAGAATTTCTTCCAGGTCTTTGTTAAGTTGAACGACCTCCTGCTGTCTGCGGATATTCGCCTGAGCAGCCGATGTCCGAGCGTTCAAGGTGAATGAAGAGACAAGCGTACTGTCATCTGCAAAGCTATAGATTGGATTCCCGGTCTTTTCCAGCAGATCGTTAATGTAAATGAGAAAGAGAGTAGGAGACAGTATGGAGCCCTGGGGCACACCGGCGTTGATAGTGAGGGTGTTAGAAAGAAATCCGTCGACCGCCACTCGTAAAGAACGCTCTCTGAGGAAACATGAGAGCCACAAACAGAATCTTTCAGACATACCATAAGAGCGCAACTTAGCCAACAGTCCATCGTGCCAAACACGGTCGAATGCTTTGGATATGTCAAGAGCAACCGCTCGAGATTCTCCAAAGTGTTCAATTGCGTTGTTCCAAACATGTGTTACATAGGTCAGAAGATCTCCTGTTGATCTATGTTTACGAAAACCATATTGGTGATCGCTAATAATATTGAATCGTTCAAGATATTTTAGAAGATGCTCATTGATAACCTTTTCCATGACTTTCGATATTATTGAAAGCAGTGCAACTGGTCGGTAGTTATTTGGCAAGGTCTTCTTACCTTTTTTAGGTATCGGCTGAACCGTGGCACATTTCCAGCAGGATGGAAATATTCCCTTTCTGTAGGATAGGTTAAAAAGTCTACAGAAAACTGGTGTTAGTTCCCTTGCACAGTTTTTGAGAACTATGGCAGGTATTCCGTCAGCGCCAGAAGCCTTCTTGGTGTCTAGCTTCATTAAAATACACTTTATGATGCGCTGTCTGAAGACAACATCGGGCATCCTTGACTGCAATATGGGAATAGTAGGTGGTGTTTTTCCTTGGAAATCGACAGTAGAATGTGAAGCAAACAGTTCAGCCAACAAGTTCGCTCTCTCAAGAGGTGTGGTTGCAATGGAATTATCTGGTCGTGTGAGTGGTGGTATGGTCGATTTGGTAAAATTTTGACTAACTGCCTTAGCGACTGCCCAAAAGGACCTGGAGTTGTTGGGACAAGCGAGAAGTTTGTTTCTAATTCGTTGATTGTGTGCCTCCTTGGTTTCGTCGATAATTCCCTTGCATCTGTTCCGAGCATGAACAAAGATGTTTCGATTTAAGGTGTTAGGATTTTCACGCCATTGTCGGTAGGCAATATGTTTAGAAGCAACAGCTTCTTTGCATTTTCGGTCGAACCAAGGCTTGCCGTTGGAGGAGCATTTCTTCGAAAAAGGGATGTAAGCTTCCATACCAGCCAAAATAACATCGGAGACCTCCTTGGCGCAGTCAGATGGGTTATCGGATCGAAAACAAACGTCCATCCAAGGGAAAGTTCGAAAGTATTCCATGAGATCTTCCCATTTAGCAGATTTGTAGTGCCAAATCTTGCGCGGCCTAGGCGCCTCTCTGTCACTGATTGGCAGGATACTCGATGTCGAAAGCAGTTTATGGTCGGAAGAACCTAACGGCGGATTTACGGTGACCGTGTAAATCTCCGGATTGGTGGTTAAAAACAGATCAAGAAGACTGGCGAACTCCCCGTCTCGATCAGGGATCCGTGTTGGTTCGTCAATAAGCTGAGTTAAGCCATAACTGATTGAGAATGATTCAGCTTGTTCCACGTTAATGTGTCGTTTCTTACCTTTTTCGATCCTTCACACACACCCAAGGCTTCCTTTGCTGCATCATGTATTGCAGCAATGGTTTTTCTATATATTTCCATCGTGCTGTTTGTCATATCGATTGCCTCTAATTTTTCATCTAATCTCCTCTGGTAGAGGCATCTCTTGTAGATGTTTTAGATTATATTCGGTTTTAGTTATTTTACCGGTCTCTGCAAATATTTCGTCATTTTGTCCCGAGTGTTTGTACTTAATTTTGATTTTTGCTTTCAGAATATAATGGATATAATCTATAATAGACAAGATATTATTACATTATTATTACCCTTAGGTAATTAACAAAAGACATAAAAAGGTGTAATTATTAATAATAACATCAAGTATTAAATATTGTTATTACGAGCATTCCTATTATTATATTCATACCAAGCTAATAAGATTTTAAAATTTACTTAATAAAAAGTCCGAAGTTTTATGTTATTTTTGATCCGACTTACAAACCAATAAAGCAACGGTCGGTTACAAGTTGTTGGGAAGTGTAAAGCTTTCTAGTTTGAAATAATAATTCCAGTTTTTGAGAAGCTCTCGTTGCTTTGCTTGCAACATGTTCATGCAAAGCCATATTTGCTCCCAACTTCATGCCCAGCAAATTGAGTGACGATGCTAGAGGAATGGAGTGCCCCCTCATAACTATGTCGGGTTCAGCAACGTTAACTTTTTTAAAAAAAACCGCCGCTTGGTTTTTTTGTAGCGTTAAATTCTACTTGGTTACTGTCACCCCAAGATAGAATTTCTTCCAGGTCTTTGTTAAGTTGAAAGACCACCTACTGTCTGCAAAGCTGTGGATTCCTGGTCTTTTCCAGAAGATCGTTAATGTAAATGAGAAAGAGATTAGGAGACAATATGGAGCCCTGGAATATACCTGCGCACTATGGGACAGAATCGTGCGTACCGTCTCAAAAATAGGTTTTGCGAATGTTCGATATTGAATATTTTGTTAATGCACATATCTAACTGAATGTCTAATACATATTATATAGAATTTAAAATAGATTATTTCTCATTTTTTCTTAATAAAACTTGACTTGCAAGTTGACGCTCAAAATAATGTCGATTATGTAAAACAGAATTGCACCAGTTTACATGGTCATATTTTCATTATTTTCAATGCAAATATGTAAGTGTGATATATGGTTAGAATGGTTATTAAGTACCTTATTTAAAAAGCATTTAAGTAGACATTTATATAAAAACTGGAGAGGTACACGATTGTTTATGCAGTATCTAATATCCTAACCTTATTAGAAACTTTAAATAGACTTTTGACAGTTAGCGATGTCTGCCGATGTCGTAATTTTGATACCATCACATAGAGCAACTCATATAAAAGTCAAGGCAAAAAAAAATTTGCCCGAATCTGCCCCCTTTTAAATGACACGAAAAATACCTGCTGGGGAGGGAAATGCAAAATATTTAAAACAATTTTTTAACATTTGATTCAGGAGATTTTTCGAAAAATAAATTATTTCTGACATTTTATTGTTAAATAATATTGTCTACTAGCGTCTATAGCGGACATAGGTAGGCAGGTAGATATGTAGGTAAGTAGGTAGGTACAAGGCAGCTTTACCAGGTAATATCACTAGAACAGGTGACTATTGTTTACATCCCAGCAAGTTGTCAAAATTTTGTTTACAAACTACCGCATTGAACTACATACATACATAAAGTGGTTGTTTTTTGAGAGAATGAACTACATACATACATAAAGTGGTTGTTTTTTGAGAGCTCTCGTGATTTTTGACAATATGGTGAATTTTCTACCAACAAAATACATGTGATTTTTTTCGGCTTTGTTGCTATTGCCGAACTGCTACTACCTGGTAGAGCTGCATTGGGTAGATAGAAACATTTTTTGTGTTTTATATATAAAGATAGATTACTACCTAAATTAAAGTTTAGGTAAGGTGGAAATACTGTGAACGCGATAAATATGTGACTACCCGCAGATAATATTTTTCTCACGGAATTGAAGTATAAAAGTTATTGATTTAATTGTCATTTACCAGTACTTTATTGTGCTTCGACATAGAGTCTTCATCAATCTCGGTAAAAACAATATTTGCGAAGTACCTATACAACAAAATGAGTGAATTTGTTGTGCCTCGACGAGTATTATGCGAATTTTTCATTGACCATGGGACAAAAAAGAGAAGATATTAAAAAATACTTAGAAGAACGCCATCATTTGTCGTCTTCAAAAAGTGAATTAGTTGTGAAAAGTATTCAAAAATCGCTTATATCAGCTTTTAACAATCGCTGGACCACATCTAACCGAACTAAAGAACGTTTCTTTAATAAAAATACAACGTGGTTAGACGGTGAATTTAAGGTACAGTTCGACGAAATACCAATGGATATCAAACCTACAACATCTGGAGAACGTGGACGTCCATCAGTCTTATGAAGATCTGTCGAATCGAAAAAAAAGAAGAATATGGACTCGAGAATATACATAAGGCATACGTCCAAGGATTGCGGTCTGAAGGAGAATTGGAAGAAGCTTTTGTTGTTGCAATGATGCGGAATTGTGATAGAGATGAAAAAAAGATCATAAAGAAAAAATTGTTGCATGAAACTCGCAATGCAACATATTTTACGGCGGATGAAGCTTTAACTCTTTTTGCTGATTTAGATCTTTCGAAATCAAAATACGGATTACTTCGAGCAAGTCTGATTAACAAAAACTTCGAAATATTGCCGTTATATAATATATTAACAAACGCAAAAAAACTGTGTTATCCACCACCCTCCAGCATTGAAATAACCGATACAGGCGCTAAAGTAAATATACAAGATTTGCTGGATCACACTACTGCCCGTATCTTAAAAATTGAAAATATTTACAACCCAACAAGAAGAAATCTTAAATTGTTTACCAAATGGGGATGTGATGGTTCATCGGGACAAAGTGAATATAAACAAATTTTAACAGATGAAAGTAACTTGGTCTCAGATGCAAACTTATTTCTAGCGTCTTTGGTACCAATAAAGCTGATTGATACAGAAACAAAAGAGGTTCTTTGGCAAAATCCGGCTTGCTCTTCTATTCGATACTGCCGACCAATTCTGATGGAATTTGCAAAAAAAAACGCCCGAGAAAACCCGTTCGGTGGTCGGCGATATTCGGGTTCAAATTAATAATTTGAAAATTTCTGAGATACACATGGGGGACCAGCTAATTGAAATAAGTCACGAGCTATTCTTAACTATGGTGGATGGAAAAGTTACACAAGTTCTAACTGACACAAGTTCTGGAGCTGTGTGTACGGTGTGTGGGCTAAACCAAGCGATATGAATAATTTGGAGAAGATTGAATCAAAGCCAGATAATATGAATGCTTACGAGTACGGTTTGTCGACGTTGCATGTATGGATTAGGTGCATGGAGTTTTACATATTTCAATCTTTCGTTTAAAAAATGGGCTGCGAGAACTCCGGAAGATAAAAAAAAAGTAGAGAAGACAAGAAAAACTTGTACAAAGTCTATTTCGAAGCCGAATGGGATTGCATGTTGATAAACCCCGGCAAGGAAGTGGAAATAGCAATGACGGCAATACAGCTCGACGTTTTTTTGAGAACTACTACTGCTCTTCAGAAATAACAGGAGTTAATGAGTATCTTATTAAAAGGTTTTATGTTATTCTTCAGGCTTTGGCATGCGGTATTGCTGTAAATCCAGAAAAATTTGGTGAATATACTCGCGTTACTGCACAATTGTATGTTACACAATATATGTGGTATAACATGCCTTCTTCAGTACATAAGATCTTAATACATGGGGAAAGTATAATTAGACATTTTGCTGTTCTGCCTATTGGTAATTTATCTGAGGATGCCCAAGAATCTCGTAATAAAGATTACAAAAATATCAGATTATGTCACGCTAGAAAGTGATCTAAGTCCGCAACGAATGAAGACGTATTTCATGGTCTTTTATTTACATCAGACCCATACATATCAAGTATCAGAAAACCATCAGTCACTGTTGCCAAGGAACTGTTAGACGAAGCCAAGAATCTCTTAGATATTTAAATTGTAGTTTGTATATAAATTTTTTTTTTCTATTTTATGTAGTGGATTAATTGATGTTTGTCATTTATTATATTCTATTTTCATATGTAATATTAACAAAAATACGAAATAATACTGTATATCATTAAACTGTATAATTATCATTCAATAAGTTAAGTAAACTAGGTTTTTGTATGAAAAAGTGTCATTTTTATTTTTGTATTATTTTTTTATATATTATAAATAAAATAATTCTCGCAAAAACGAAAACCGACTTCCTCCCTCCGATTTTCATAAATTTTCAATAGTTATCTAAAAATCAATATTTTGGACGAACAAAATATCCGTCCGATTTCCGAAATTTTTTTATGTGTTCAGCCTGTTGACAAATTCTTTCAAAAAGAAGAAAGAATTTTGAAAATCGGTTTATAAATGGCCGAGATATTCAAAAATTAATTTTTCGGACGGACATTTTGTCCGCCCGATTTCCAAAAAAAATTTATGGGACCCAACTGTAAGCAATACCTTTCAAACAAAAAAAGAATTTTTAAAATCGGTTCACAAATGGCGGAGTAATATTGGAACAAACATTTAAAAAAAAACCAAAAAAAAAGGAACAAAAAAAAATACACACGTGAAGTCGGCTAAAAATTAACAACGAATGTACCATTATTTGATAGTATATACATTAGAGATACTACGTACCAAATTTCAGCTATTTACTTCAATCAACGACAACGATTTTTGAGACGGTACGCACGATTCTGTCCCATAGTGCGGCGTTGATAGTGAAGGTGTTAGAAAGAAACCCGTCGATTGCCACTCCTAAATAACGCTCTCTGAGGAAACTTGAGAACCATAATAAAAAGATTGATAAAATTAAATCTTAAAAAATATTTATTGAATATTTTCATCCAAAAACGTGTTTTACAAAGAAAAAAATAAAATATTGTAAACGGTTTTCCAGAAAAAAAATGAAAAAAAGGAAACCTTAGCTACTAATATAATTATATACAATCTAAAAAATGTAAAATTTACAATTATACCGTTCCTCATATACGTTAATAATATTTTTTTATAGTATTACTACTTTCTACATAAACATCAATTCGTGATGGATATCTAAAAAATATTTTAAATATATGTTGCTTTTTCAAAAGGTATAGCGTACACGTAGCGTTATGAGAAAATAATTCTAATATCGAGACTTGCGAGACATGTGCAATCGAGACGCTTATTACACGTAGTATCACTTCGTATAAACAAAGTTTTTTTTTGCAAAAGCTTATACAAACAAAACAAACTTTAACTCTATACAGTATGTTCAAAACTCTCGTTCTTCTATAAAAACCTATATTTCCAATAATAGCTAAGATGTGCGCATCGAGATAAAAATGTTGAATATATGACATTGCAAGATAGCACATCACTTTACAAACTGATTTTTTTACTTGTATACAGTCAACTAATATTAAAAAAATCAGTTTGGCAAGTGAGACCCGTAGTCGCAGTCGTTTCTTGAAGTGCTTCTGGACCTTCAATTTCAGTAATGTTTGTGGTTTCTTGGTCGGAAAGAGGGCCCTGAATTTCTCTCCAAAATCAACAAGCTATGAAGCTGACTTGAGAGTGGCATTTTAGGTTATATTGATATTTTCATGGAATGTTGTTATCGATTACATAAAATTTTCCTCGGGGCTGTAGAGAAATAAATAAAAACCCAGAAATCAATGATTTGTATTATTGTATATATTATGTATTGGGGTTGACTAAGTCGACCTTGAGTGTAACTTCAAGAAACGACTGTGAATACAGAACAGATTCAGACATTTTTTGAATACGCTAACGAAGTTAATCCACAAATTTGCGGAACTTTAACAATAGTAGTACTGCGAGTGGTCAAATTATACAATTTCTTATGCGCCAAACATTCAGTGGTCAGGTTCTAAGATATTACTATTGGCTACTCATTATCGGCGCCCGTTACTAATGTGAGATAAAGTGATTTGGAAGTAATACACATCGGAATTTTCATGCCGGTTTACTGAAAATTCCTGTATGTTTTTCACCTCAATATTTACCTAATATACAACCACACAGGAGTTGATATTATAGATGTTATAAATGAATAAATTCATACTTCAAAAAATACAAATTTTACTTGGTCGAAACTGCTATAAAAATACAGAAAAATTATAAATGACATCCATACATGAATAGATTAATTCATCCTAAAATATAAATGTTACTTATTTGGAATTTTTCATTATTCCACAGGAAATGCTTAAAAAAATACAGAAAAATTATCGATGACGTTCATGAATAAATAAGAAAATAAATAAATCATAATGCCTGGTCGAGATTTTTCGTGATTCCGAAGAAATCGCTTTTAAAAGGATACATAAAATTATAGATGATATTCACCAACAAGTTAAAAAAATACAGCAAAAACACAAATGTTAGTTGACTGAGACTTTTCGTTATTTTAAAGGAAATACCTTTAAAAGGATACATAAAAATTATAGATGATATTCACGAATAAATTAAAAAATATAGCAAAAAACACAAATGTTAGGTGGTCGAGACCTTTCGTTATTCCGGAGGAAATGCCTTTTAAAGGATACATAAAAATTATAGATGATATTCACGAATAAATTAAAAAATACAGCAAGAAACACAAATGTTAGTTGGTCGAGACTTTTCGTTGTCCCGGAGGAAATGCACTGACTAAATAACTATTGCACCTATGAAACATGTGATAAAGTTGTTCTTCAGAATTATTCATAAAAGAATATATACAAAGTTAGAAAAGGATACAAGTTTCACTCAGTTTACTTTTCGATCGGGTCTTGAAACACGAGAAGCTCTCTTTCGGGTCAATGTTCTTAGTCAGCACTGCCTAGATATGCATCAAAACATGTATATGTATGTTTCATTGACTTCGAAAAGGCACTTGACAGAGTCGAACATGACAAATTACTGGAAATCCTTCAAACGAAAAACTCGGACTCGAGAGATATTAGAATTATCAACAACTTATACTGGAGACAAAGAGCCAACACGTGTCGCTCCTCTAGCCCTTTAGGGACTTCCCTGCAGCATGTGTGTTGGACCCATAAAAAAACATAAAAGTAGAGTATACGTTACCGAGGACATTGAAATACGTCGAGGAGTAAGACAAGGTTGCATCCTATCTCCACTCCTCTTTAATATGTAGAGCGGAGTTATCTTTAATGAAGCCTCCAGAAGATGTTCTCATAAATGGTGAGACAATAAAATTCGATATGCAGAGGACCCAGTTTTACCAGCGAGTAATCTTTTAGAATTACAGCATCTATTGGGAAAAGTAATTTATAGCTGTGCTGAGTATGAATTAAAGATCAATTTTAATAACACTAAATGGATTGGCATTTCTCAACTGTTTACACAAAGATAGCGACTTACACTCGTTTACGTTGAATTACATCGTATCGCTCTACGACAAATAACGAGTACTCTGTAATAAATTTTAGAATCTGGCCACAGGTCGACGAAAGTAATATTAAAATTTAAGATGGTTAAGGGGGATCCTGGCCCAGAAATTCTTTTGAGCATTTTTTTCGTTTAAAATACGCCTTAAAATCTGAAAAATACAAGGTTACTTTCCTCTTTACGAAATACAACTCTAAGTTTACCTGTCGAGCTTTTTTCTAACCTCGAGCCTACCTTAGGAAGCATTAAGCTGTAATTGTTTAAGGGATTCCCCTACCATTTCTCTGAGAATGTTTCTGCGAGTCATTCTATACATGAGTTTAACCATTATTTCGGCAGGAACATTTCATTTTTTATTGAACGTTTTCCCACAATTTTTTTGTGTTGGAAACTTTAAACGCGTTTTTTTCAAAACCATGTTTTCGCAATTAGTAGTGCATGATTACTCAAAAATTAATAAACGGAACGACTTGAAATTGATCATACTTTGAACATATATAATTATCTTCGATATGACTGTTCAATTATTTAAAAAAAAAGATTGTTTAAACACTTTTTATAGGTAATTCTTATCATTTTTTTCTCAAATATGCTTTTTTTAATTGTAAAAAAATGTGAATTTTGGATTTTTTAATTTTTGTGTATATTCATATAGAAACTGTGGGTATGGAGATTACAAATTAACTTTTTTTCAGAATGAACGAGTTTTGCAATCCTGAGTTTGCACGCCAATCAGGGTACAAGTACTGTGTTCCACGACATGTGCTGTATTCTTTGTTTAAATAAACATTTCTTTCATAAAAAAATTGTATTCCTTTAGAGTTGTTCTAATATGCTAAAAAACTTTTACATTTAATGCGTTTATGTATTGCAAATAAAAACATAAAAAAAAATCTTTTGTTTTTACGCTGGACCATAATCCCCCTCAAGAGTTCGAAGAAACATGTCAATTGGTCACATTTCTATTACCTGTCCTGGTTTTCAAATAAAGAACCACATTTCTGATACGTTTCTTATTCGTTTATTACGAGCACCGATTCATAATTAGATGATTATTTTATCAAACTTGGATCCGTATCAGCGATTCCACGACTTAATATGATTGTTTTTTAGGTACTGCCATTAGAAAAAGACAAATAAGAATGAAGTACCAAATTTAAATAACTTCAACGAGTGTTGACTGTTTTCACTTTTACGTAAACTAACTTAAGAAATCCTTATTTCAGCGGACTTGAATGGTAACTCTAAGTCAAAGCTCTAAAATCTCATTTGAGGGGGTTCAAAAATATATATATTTAAAGACTAACAGAATAAATATGTCCTAGCGTCGTGAATTCAGAGTAAAATTAAAACATATTCTTGAAAAGCTTCCAAATAAAAAATATGGTACATTATAAAAAGCTTCTTGTTTCCAATCCATTATAACGTCCTCTGTCATCTTGTGTACTATTAAATCTATTCATTATTAACTTAGTTATACAAAACAAATACCATTTCAATATCATAGCTAGCATTGTCTCTTTTGTTAAGTTATGTTAATTTTTTTATGTATGACATAAAAAAACCTACCCTCTAAGTAAAATAAATGCTTAACTCCTTATAAAGGCCGATAAAGGGCATTATTTCCTATTTCCTTTGACCTCCTCGCAAACTAGTTCTGAAGGGTGTATTATGCATCTGATTTTACTGAGAATATTAAGGAACTTTTAAGTTACTTGTAACTTTTTACGAAAAAACGCATTCGGAAATTTCCCCACGGCAAGCCAAATTACGCTACATACGGCAACACTGTTCATAACATCGTAGTTCTCGAAGTTTCACGATCTCTCTCGAGTGTACTAAAGTTGCAGCTGCGAGTATAAATGTAAACTGCATTTCAACGTCACCGTATTTTCAGTCCGACGGCTGAACTTGACTTAATCGATAGCAAATGCAACGAAATACAGTGATGTCCAACAAATTCATATCCTACATTATGAGGGCATCCATTATAAATTTCCTTAATGGCTTGCCGTGATTAGATTGAACTTGAAAGTTCACGTTGCCAAATTAAATGTTGGTCTTTGAAGAAATAAATGAAATACAATGCATATAAATAAAATCCTCTAAAACTTATCTATCATTATTAAGTAAACAAGCAAAAAATATATAATTTTTTTATTCCTTTAATAACTCGCAATCTCGTCAAGCCCAGGTAATCTTTTAAAACTGGCAACGTCAATGGAGTTGCCGGCAACGTTTATTAAAGTGCCAACGCGATTCTAACAGTGTTGCCGCTAGTGATAAGTTTTTACCAACGAAATCATAAATCTGGGGATCCTGCTGATCAAGGACTTAAAAAAAGATATTTTAACTTCATCTAGCTCGGTGATCTGTTCTAAATTTTAAATATTATAACACGTATTATTTTCCGCCCATATGATAAAATTTCAGCACTAAACTACGCATTCCTAACATGCAACTGAGCCATGATCGCTTATATGCCATGTTTCATTCTATTTCTTTTTTTTTGACCGCTTAAAATTTTAATCATAACACTAAATGTAACAACCTACAGCTAGGTCCGACCCTGGACTTATAATGTATATAAGATTTACTAAGGATAGGGCCCTTACTCAATACAACGATATTAACGAGGCCACGGGGTGATCGAAAGTGGCCTGCGAGTATAACCAAATCAACAGAAATAACGCTCCCTTATCAGTCCTCGAAAATGAGTAAATCATTTATTTTAGCTACCTCAACAAATCGTAAGGGCTTGCATTATTTTCAAACCGGCCTTACACAATTAAACTCTTTTTTTCTATACAGAATCCGTCAAAGTCTGTCTCCACGTGGCGTGGAACGGAATTTTCAAAATTTTCACCCTCGTAGTAGGCAAACTATTTAACAACAACTTTTGCAAATTCGGCAACGGCAAAATCTCCACCTGCGGCGGATTACTAGCCGTCTGTATATCACTGCCTTGCGATAAGTCAGGTACCGGTTTTAGTACCGGGATACTGTCGCCGTTTCCTGTTGGTTTCTTCTCTTTTTTGTTGGAGTCTTCGCACTGGTCGACGAAAAGTTCAGTTACTCGGAGGAGCTCCAACGTTACGCCCCAGACGAAGTGGGTCAGACTTCCTGAAATGGTTAAATTTAAGTAAAATAAACGGGTTTACGAAGGAAAATTGAAAAGTTTTCGACCTGATCAACGCGAAGAAAGATTTTATTCAAAATTCAATACTTATCCGATAGATGGCAGTGAAAGAAATACAAGGAACTAAGTCTGGTGATGATCTAGAAATTAGTTTCAGGCACCAGGGACACTGGTATGTTTTGTCAGAATCGTTAAACTGAAAGGAAAAACTTAAGCGCAAGTCCAGCTGAATTAGATTTAATCTATGGGGATGCTGCTCCTTCTCTTACACCTGCCAAAACCTTGGATGAGGGGTTCAAATGTGGGAGAACGAGCTGTTTCAACGGGGAAACCTCTGGACATCTAAGAATATGACGGAGGAGGTGCTCGGTTACGTTTACCAGACAATGATTCACGTACCAACGGACAAGCAACATTTTACATAAGAAACTGGGTATGAGAAAGCTGACTACGTGTCGAGTTCGAAAATTATACAAGTCCAAGTACAAATTAATTACTCATCCGCCGCACTGTCCAGAATTATTGGGCCCACTGGCCTTTCTTCTGAAAAATTGGACATCTAGGAAGGAATTTTTACTAGAATTTAGATTATTCCTCTGGTTTAAATAAAAACTCAGCCAGAAGGGCTCAGATGTTTTGGGAAACGCTGTATTAAAAGGCTACAAGTTGAAAAATAAGTATTGTTGGGACCAGATATATGTTTCTTAGTTATGTCACAAATCTTTCAATTTATAAGTTGAAAAATAAGTATTGTTGGGACCAGATATGTTTCTTAGTTATGTCAGAAATCTTTCAATTTACCCTCGTAGCGACACAATATAGAGTGTTTTATGCAAATAATTTAGTCACTTATGTGACCTACCTTGCAACCGCAAAACACCTGCCAAAACCATATTATTCGTAGTGGCGCTCTGCGAAATATACGTCGGAATAATCATCAGTTTCTTTATATTCGTACACGCTCCCAGAGCCCTGTCAAATCCGGCTTTAACGTCGAAATTCACCAACTCCAACTGTTCTAACCTCTTCATATCCTTCACTGCCTCCAATATTTCGAAGGTATGACAATTGCCCTGTCCCTTTTCTAGCCTTAATTTTTCCAGCTTTTCTAGTTTACTCAAAATGTCCTGTCCGAAATTTTTGGGGAAATCTGTGCACTCTCCCAAGTCCAGACAAAGCAAGTTCGTTAATTCCGCAATCACAGACAGATTTAACTTGTGTAGGTCGTTGACGGAAGTCAAAGATAGTATTTTCAATGTTTTTAGTTCCTTTAACGAATCTATAGAATTTATGTTCAGGCCTGATGTAGACTTCAGTCGTAATTCTTTTATTCTCATCAATGACTTCAGGGGATCTAGGTTTATGCTTTCGCATTTTATCGTTACGGCGTTTATAATTTCTAGGTTAGGGTTTGAGACTGCCAGTTGTTCCACTACACTTGCCGGACATCTGAAAAATTGAAATTTCTTACAAAAAGTCTATAAAGTAGTATATAGTAACATAGTAATATAAACATAAAACAAAATATATATAATGTTGGCTGTTCTGTTAATGGTAAGATTTTGATAATTTATTTTAAAAACTGACTTCAACAAAAAGGAAGTTCTTAATTCAATATGTATGTAAGTAAAATTGTTTAAAGATCGTAGTATTTATGTATGTAAGCTTCCTAACCGATACACCAAACTTTGTGAATGTACATATATATAAGTATAAATATTTGTTCTTAAATATCTACAAAATATTGAACAGATTTATGTATTGTTCAACTTAACATACAGTGAAAGAATTTTCAACAGCTATCTTCACATGAGTAATCAACCGACTCTTGACAGTATTATTTATATACATATATGTGTATATATATACGAGGCTGGTTTGAAAAGTCCGTGCAAAAATAAAAACTACTTATGTGTTTGGGGTAAACCTTTTTTATTTTTCGACATAGTCTCCTTTTAGGCTTATACACTTCGTCCAACGATGTTCTAGTTTGTTGATCCCTTCCGAATAATAGGATTTGTCCAAGACTGCAAAATATCCATTAGTGTCTGCAATCACCTCCTCGTTTGAATAAAATCTTTGTCCCGCCAGCCATTTCTTCAACTTGGGGAACAAATAGTAGTCCGAGGGAGCCAAGTCTGGAGAATAGGGGGGATGTGAAACGAGTTGGAATCCTATTTCCATTAATTTTGCGACCACAACTGCTGAGGTGTGTGCTGGTGCGTTGTCGTGATGGAAAAGGACTTTCTTGTGGGCCAATATTATATATATATATATATATATATATATATATAATATATATATATAATATATATATACATAATATATATATATATACATAATATATATATATATATATATATATATATATATATATATATATATATATATATATATATATATATATATATATATATATATATATATATATATATATATATATAGAGAATATATATATATATATAGAATATATATATATATATATATATATATATATATATATATATATATATATATATATATATATATATATATATATATATATATATATATATATATATATATATATATATATATATATATATATATATATATATAGAATATATATATATATATATATATATATATATATATATATATATATATATATATATATATATATATATATAGAATATAATATATATATATATATATAGAATATATATATATATATATATATATATATATATATATATATATATATATATATAGAATATATATATATATATATATATATTGTAGCTTCTTCTTTTGCTATTTTTTTTTTTTTTTTTCCATTTAGACTGCGTCTTTTTGTAACATTTTAAATACTGGACGCCCCAAGCTTGAGCACAATTTTCTTGCAGCCCCGCTTTAATTTCTGATAATGAATTGAGTGAAACCTGATATTAAAAGAACTAAAGAAATTAAAGAAACACTAGCTCAGTTTTCCTTGGTAGAGAAATATGGGTAAGAGATAGTTTTTTATACGTCTTTCTGGAAATTATTTTCTATTTTTTTTTTTTTTAAGAAACCTCAGTTGTACGACTTTTTGTTTTTTTTTAAGGGCACCACTCATTTTAAAATAGAAAGGATTTAACTCCAGCTAAGAAAATGAGAAAAAACTGAAGTGTTTTATGGATATTACTAAAAGGAATTAGTCTAGTACAACTGATCCTGAAAAGGAAAATAAATATTCAGTGATACACTTAGCTTTAATCAAAAGGAAAATTTATTCATGTTTTTTTTAAAAATAATAAAAGTTCTAACCTTTGCAGTTTACCAAAAATTCTAGCCTAAACAGTAGTTGTTACTTTAAAATTTTATATTCTTATAAATCCCCGAAGGCGAGGTATCGTGCCTTACACTTCACTTTTTTGTCTGTGTCACATTGTAGTCAATGCACTCTCCGGGATAAGTCTATATAAGGGATTTGGTTGACTTACAGTGTTTCATTCCTGTCTGTGATGGACTTTGACCGATTTCACTTTTTTTTTTTTTTTAACACTTAGAAAGCTCACTACAGCTTTTATTGTCGAAACTTAGCGACTCTGGTGAAGATTAGCCTACTTCGGCTAGACGGTACTGCCTGGTTGCGCTAGATGGAAACGACGACCGACATGGTCGGCAGCTAGATCAAAACCGCTCACTGGTCTGCGGCTCGATCGGAAAAAGCCCTGGTCTGCGGCTCGATGGAAATAAGCCCTGCCGGCTGGTTCTCGGACGTTTAAATAATCGTGCGACCTTTGCCGGTCATATCACGTCGCTCCAATCTGAACTCCGGGTCAAACATTTGACCAATCGTGGCCTGGCGAAAGATTCGGTCCGAAAGCCCGCACAATAAACTATATAGTATATACCATATGTCCTAAAACTTCTGTTTAATATACCGGTCGATATTTTAAAATAAAAATAAATACAATTTGAAATGGACAGTAACATTGCATAGTCTTAAAATCCAGGAAAAAAATGAATGTTACATTTACCCCCTTCCAAAAAGAAATAGACTACACTAGTCTATTAAACTAAGGCTACTGATGAAAAGGTACAAAGTGGTACACTATCACTTAATACTAAGGTCAGAACTTAAAACAAAATTACAAACTTCGGTCCTTACTACTAGACTTAATTCTATTAAGCACTAATATTAAGTACAATGAAAACCAAATGAAAATTTTTGCAAGTACACAAAAATCTTATAACTAGACTTAACTTAATTAAACACTAAGGTTAAGTACATCAAAAAGTAAATAAAAATCCTTGCATGAACATAGGAAATACCTTTCCAAAATAACAATCGCGGTCTTCTTATATAAAAGAATCAGCTCTGTTATTGTTACCAAAACAAAAAAAATATAACTTTGTCTAGACTCTTGTCTAAATCAAAAAAAGTGAACTGAAATAAAATATGAACACCCCCCTTAAAATCTTTTAAGGATTGTCTGAAAATTTTTTTATCTCAGCAAAAGAAATTTATAAAAATTCTTAAATAAAGAAGAAAAAATAAAAAAATGATTCTAGTGCAAACACTTACACTAAAAAGAAAAAGTCTTGTCAGACCATTTAGCACAAGGCCAAAAAAAAATAATATCTGGATAAATATCCAGACAAACGCTCAGGAAAAATCGCTATCCATGCTCTAGCTCATCGCTAAGAAAACATTCTAAATCTAGTATCACTACTAGTCGCACTCGGAAAATAATCGCATTCTATAACGCAATGTCGACGTCCTAAGACATCCAGACATGCTAAAATCGCTAGGGAAAACGCTCTGGTTGATCGCCAGATAATCGCACTCTATAACGCAATGTCGACGTCCTAAGACATCCAGACATGCTAAAATCGCCAGGGAAAACGCTCTGGTTGATCGCCAGAAAAAGCTCGGCTCCTCGCCAAGAAAACACTCTGTAAATAGTCCTCGACTACACAAAGTCTGCGTTCTAAAAGAACTAACTCGCCATGATCATAGTGAGCAGCTATAAAAGCTAACTAAATCACTATAAGCGCAGTGAATAGCTACAAAAGCTAAAATTCACTCTTAACACAGTGAATAGCTATAAAAGCTAAAATTCACCAAACTGAATGATCCTGCTTCAAAAGCAATGTTCACAAAGAACAGAATGATTAGTCTGCGCACAACTAACATTCAAGGAAACATTCCCAACATAACTATATGAGACGGCAAGTCTCGAAATAGGACCTCCCTAAAGTCATAATCCTATATAGGAATCCATAAGCAAAACGACTCAAAATCTTGCATTTTGAGCACATGCCCTCAGGCAACCAACATACACCGAAATATATACAGAAATATGTACAGTAATATATACAGAAATATATACAGGAGTTCAAGTCCCAAACCTTTGGTTATGACAACTCCATACTGAGCTTGGTGAAAGCTCTTAGCAAAAGCTAATCAAATCTTCGGCACATCGCACCAAAGTGACAAATCTGCCTAGAAACATGAGCCAGAAAAAAACGCTCTCCGTCATTCTTCAGGGTGGCTACACAGAGAAATAAAACTTAACCAGCATTGCGCCTCTTCAAGTTGCATGAAGAACCCTCGTGTACTGGTCTCGCCCTAGAACAACAACGAAAAACATTCAATCCATCCCACATAACAGGAGACAAACACTTCACCACGATATACTGAAAGGTGGAGACAAAAAAAAATACAGAATTGGTGACCCTGGAGTCCACCAACAAAAGGGAGTAGATTATAGCATCCACTAAACTAAAACGGTGTCTACCACACCACCATAAGTCAAAGAAAATTAATCAATAGGGTGTTCCGAAATACACTACTGCCAACAGCCTGTCACCACTAATAGGCTAATTGGAGCTGAGGTCGACTACAGTAGTTAGGCTCTCCTTTGGTTCAAAATAGAAATAACCATTGGGTAACAAAACCCCTAAAGGTCCCAAAGGTCAAACATTCACCCCCCATAGACTACCCTTCCAATCAGTCTGTTCCCCAGGAAGACTAACTCCCTGCCAAACGTCGTAACGGCATCTGTTAGCACCCGGTGCATCACAGCCTGTAAAAACAGATAACTCATGGGATACAACCTAAAAGGTTTACAAGGTTGACTTAACCAAGCTTTTAACGAAATTTTAAAAAACGAAAATGAGCTTAAAAAGCTACATGAAGCAAAAATTTCTCAAATTTTTGGTGGCAACGCAACAAAACTTTTGAAGACGACAAGAGCTTTTCCAGCTTAATCAGAAACAAGAAGAAAACATCGTTGACAGCTAAAATATTCGATCATGGTGTTAATCGTCTCCCTAGACAATAGCCTCTAGAAGAAACTGCTACAGGTATCAGGCATAACCGTTTTCTGTCAGCCCAAACTTCTAGGTTATCTGGTGAAAATCTAAAAATTCGGTTAGGAATCTTCCTTCACTGCGCCTAGCCTCTCTTGACAAGGTTCTCATCTCGGTATCAGATTTTGATCATTTCTTTGTGAAACTACTGTCTTACTCTGCTCTCATCTCTTGTAAATGATCAGCCTTTAGTTCTCCTGCAGAACTTCAATTTCCTATCAATCTGATAGTAAACCGAAAAAAAAACTCAACATACGCCTATGAGTCTATGCAAAAAAAATTTTTAAAAAAAATTTGTGACTCAAAGGTAACGTTTAAAACGGCTCTGAAAAAAAAAAAAAAAAAAAATACCCTTAGTTTGTCAATTCAGAAGAAGATCTCAATCAAAATAATCCAAGTCTTAGACTTACTGGATAAACCAAAATCAATTTACTCTTAATTGCACCCAAAATATACCACTAAGGTAATAAAAATACACCCTCTCGGGTAACAAACTTTGAAATTGCTCCTAAAAATTTCGACTCTACATCACCCTACACGAGCTACATCTTGCGCTTGTCCTAACTCAAGATCACCTTGGATTGCCTCTAATCAAAATTTCGCTTCCAAGTGTCAAGAACCGGATATTATTTGGGGTCATAAGCAAATCAAATCCCGCGACCACCGACATACCAGTCTTATGATATATCCTGAGTGTGACTCTTTCGCAAGCTCGCAACAGCTGAGTCGATGCTAAACATCACCCACAATCGACCTAAGTTTGGGATATGGCCAATACCCAAAACCTTAGCAAAAAACAATAAAAGTAAGCTATTCTCTGCTCAACTTTTATAACAGTCAAAAAAACGAGGTCGTCACCTCTACAGAGCAACATCAAAAAAATTTAAGCAATTAAGATATTGTAAATATAAACTATTCTTCTTCTGACAAACTTTCATTAGGGTTAGGTTCATTGAATGGTTTTAAGTCTTTAATATGCCATCGTCCTACTTTAGTCCCATCTAAATTAACTAAACCATAAACTAAATCTGAAATTTTTTCTCTAATCACGCAATGCACATACTTAGGTACCAACTTAGATGTGAATTTATCTGCTGCACTGGAAAGAATTTTATTTTTTCGCCAAACGTGATCACCTATATTAAAGGCAAAATCCCTTTTCCTAAGATTGTAAGACTTACAGTTCCGTTCATAAGCCTTATGTATCCTACTACGCACGTCGGTGAAAATATCTTTTAAACCCTTTAAATTTTCGGCGTACTCACCCCTGTTACCCGGAATTATTTCGCTGTCAATATTGACATCCAAATCTAAATTTTTATAATACGATCCAGATAGAGGTATATGTCTGCCGTAAACTAAGAAAGACGGTGTGAACCCTGTTACTTCGTGTCTTGCCGTATTTATCGCTTGTTGGATTTTGGAAATATTGTCATCCCAAGTGTCATGTGAATCCACGTAACTTCTTAAAGCGGTCCCGACTGTTCGGTTATTACGTTCCACAAAATTACATTGGGGAGAGTACACGGGATTAAAACGGATGTTAAAACCATATGTTTCACTTAAGCTCTTAAAACTCCTAGAGGTAAACTGAGTACCGTTATCGCATATCAAGAGCGATGGAACACCGTGGATTAGAAAGACATTATTTTCCAAAATTCTCTCTATATATCCAGCCTTAGAGCTTTTCAAAGGAAATAGCATGGTATACTTTGTAAACCAGCAAGAAACCACGAGAAGCCATTTATTTCCCTTTTTTGAACGTGGAAATGGGCCTACTAGATCAGCTGCTATGACTTGAAAAGGGTAATTAACCGTTTTCTCTTTTCCCATCAGTCCCATAGGTAGTGTATTTGGAGATTTCTGTGCTCCACATACTTCACAAGTCCTCACAAACTTTACGATGTCAAAACGCATTTTTGGCCAATAATACTGTTCCTGAACCCTGTGAAGAGTTTTATAAAAGCCAAAATGACCAGAAGTAGGAGGAGTGTGACACATGTCTATAACTTCCTCTCTCTGTGGTTTAGGAACTAGTATTTTCCACTCGGGTACATTAACTTTTAAAGGCAACTGGTTTGGGATAAATTTGTACACGAAATCATTTTCCACCTTCCACTGCGGAAAATTTTGGGGAAATTCTTTAATTTGCTGCCGTAAATTGTCGTACCATGGATCAATGCGATCTACATCAACTGTATCAATTCTTACGCCAAACTGTGCATTAAGACTGTTTTCGTCCGCTGTATTATCTGGGATTCTTGACAAAGCGTCAGGAATAACATTGTGGACTCCTTTCCTATGAATTAAATTAAATGTATGTTGTCTCAGCCTAATCGCCCAACGCGCTAGTTTGCCACTAGGGTTTTTAATAGAATTAACCCACAATAAGCTATAATGATCTGTTATGACCGTGAAAGGAACACCTTCTATGTAGGGTCGAAACTTTTCGATGTTAAAGAGTACTGCTAAACATTCTTTTTCAACAACCGAATAGTTACGTTCAGCCTTTGATAAAGTTCTACTGGCATACGCTATCACCCTTTCCTCACCATTGATTTTCTGTGTTAGGACGCCCCCTAAACCAGTATTAGAAGCATCACTAGAAATATAAAACTGTTGGGAAAAGTCTGGTTGGGATAAAATGGGAGCTGAAACCAATAGCTCTTTAATCTTTATAAAAGATTCTTCGGCTGCCTTTGTCCAATCTATCGATTGTCCTTTTTTTTCGTCCTTTCAAAAGATCATTAATAGGCGACAACAGGGTAGAAAAATTCTCGATAAAACGTCTGTACCATGAACACATTCCTACGAAGCGCTTAACTTCTGTAGTATTAGTAGGTCTTGCATAATTAACCATGCTTGCTACCTTATCCGGATCGGTACGCAAGGAATTTGAGCCTACAATATAGCCTAAAAACTTTAGAGAAGTTTTGAAAAAATCACATTTGCTCAAATTTATCGTCAGTCCGGCCTCTTTCAATTTATCTTTTACTTCCTTAAGTAAGCGAATATGCGATTCGAAGTCTTCCGATGTTACTAAAATATCATCGAGATAGGTAAAAATATGTGGCTCATATTTCGGACCAAATATGGCGTCCACTAAACGTTGCTGAGTTTGAGCAGCGTTCTTAAGACCAAACGGCATAGTGACGAACTGAAATAGACCTCGGCCTACTACTGCAAAAGCGGTCTTTTCTTTAGAGGATTTGTCTAAAGGAATTTGCCAGAAAGCCTTTCTAAGGTCTATCGAAGATACATACTTAGCATTCCTGAGTGATGTCAAAATTCTGTCGATGTTCGGTAATGGGTAGTTATCAAATTTGCTGACCTCGTTGAGCTTTCTTCCGTCAAAGCATAGACGATACTGTCCATCGGCCTTTTTCACCAATAAGATTGGAGAACACCAAGGACTGTTTGATTCTTCAATCACTCCGAGTTTCAGCATTTCGTCTAACTCTTTATTTAATACTTTTGACATATAAGGAGACATGGCGAAGGGCCTTGTCTTTACAGGACTGGCATCAGCCGTATCTATAGACATCTTGATTTTATTCGTTCGGCCTAACCTATCTTTACTACTTATTTCATTGAAAGAGCTTATTACTTTTTCTGCTTTTAAGCGTTCCGTCCGCGAGAGATCATCTAGGGTACATAGACGCGAGAAAAGGTTTTCAAAAGAACTTTCTGAATAACAATTTTTAAAGCTTGTTTGAGAATTGTCTTCTAGGGACTGGGGATACCACGAATTATCTTTAAAATTTACTAAAATTCCGAATTTTTGTGCAAAATCACATCCTAAAACCAAAGTATGTGATAGAGAAGGTACTACTAGAGCAGAGATTACTAAACAATGACCATTGCAGACTAGCGGCAACTCAACCGTACCTAAAACTTTTAGGCGGCTGCCATCTGCAGTGGTAACACTTCTATTCTTGACATGGCATATTTTTATACTTAAACGACTTAAAATTTTAATACCATTCTGACCTACAACGGAGGCATTTGCACCAGAGTCAAATAAAGCCGAAAAATGGACACCTAATAGATTTATCTTGATATGCGGTCTGTTATCTAAATATTTATGCACGAATAGAGGAGACATGTGACCATTTGGAGAAGCAGGAGTTTTAACTTGAGAAGGAGAATTTTTATTAGACTTAAAAAAATCAGAAACTTTTTGTAACCATTTAGTCCAATCTGATCTACTGGAATATTTTTGTTCGTCCGTGTTTCTAGAACGTTTTGGATTAGGGGCTTTACTGCGAACATGAGCTTGTGACTTAGCCGAATGATTAGAGGCTTTTTTGTTGGACTTAGGATATCCGCCTCGGTAATATACCGTCCTTACTCGTTTTTTGTACATTTGGGGCATGATGTTAGTCTCACACCTGTTGTTCCACATTTGAAACAAAATACCCTCTTTGGTGCTGTACAATTTTGGTAAGTGTGATTCGGGCCTGTGCAATTCCAACACGTGAAAATTGCCTTAGGTGAAACCGGCTTGTCGTTCACTTTGGCTGCAGTGTCGCTAATTTTAGAGTCATTATTTTTTCCTTTACCCGTTTTCTGGTTACTCCTAGGGTTCCGATTTACATTCCCAACTTTATTTGTCGAGACTCCACTTCGGCCATTTGGATTATACCTTACTTGATGTATATTAGTTTCGCTTTTTGGTCTGCTCTTTTCTAACAAATAATCGGACTCTTCAAGTTTTCTACATAACCCGGCGAGTTCGGCTACCGAATTTATATCTAGTAGAGCTAACCGATTGACGAAACTAGGCAGAATATTCCTACGTATAAATTTAACTTTGGTACATTCCAAAGGCTTGATGGACAACCTACAGAATAAAGATTCCATGTGGGCAATAAAAATCACAGTGGACTCATCCTTCTTTTGTCGCCTCTTCTTTATTTCTGACCACAATTCTTCATCATCATCACAGTGCAAGAAGTCCTTCTTTAGCCTATCTACCAAGGAATGCCAGTCGTTGACACTTGATTTTATGCTTCTATACCAAATGAAGGCATCGCCAGTGAAAAATTCAACAGCAGAGCTGAAAAGTTCATCTTCCGATACTTTCCTAGCTTGAGCTATTTCAGTTAGCCTCTCCAAAAAAGGATAGAGTCTCCTTGAGTCTCCATTAAATTTCAATTGCCATTCGCTGACAGGAATATTTCTGGCTGCGCAATTCACGATTGGAGCTGGTACGTTTATGACTGGGGTTGTAATAGGCAGCTGTGGTAACTCATGACCAGGAGCTATCTTTTCGGCAAGGTTTGCTTCCATGAGTACACACGTAGCTATTGTTTCTTGAACATATTTGGAAAATTTCGACGCTTCCTCTTCGTCATCCGGCATGGGAATTCTTTGTACGCGACCCGCTACATGCGATAAGCGTGATTTAACCCGGAGTACAAGTGAATCATTTGGATCGCCGTCATAACTATCGATTAAGTTTTGGATAGAATTTAAACTCTTTTCGATACCAGCCGTTTCTTCTTTAAAAGACAGGGTGTCATCCCCTATTTTTATCGTTTTTCCGGGCTCATTAATTTCTTTACTTAAGATCCTCGTTAGAATCTTTCTTTTATCCGCGACCGGACGTTCTGAGAAAGTACGACGGATTTTCAGTTCATAGTCTAATTCATATTCTAGTAGGTGATTGACTTTAAAATTGAAGGCTTCCATGATAAATGAATACTATTAAATTTAAAAGAATTGTTAAAAAAATCGTAAAAATATTTCTCCTGTGCTCCCAATAGTCAAAAAAAATAACAAAATCTGTAAAGGCACTTAAAATATGTAAACTTCTTTACCAAACTTAAAAAAAATCTTCAACAATTTCAAAAAAATTTCTAAGTATTGCCTCGTATTAAAATCCTTTTATTAAGATATCTTAAGAATTTCCTATAAAAAAATCTCTAAATATCGTTTCGTATATCCGCAAAGTATTTTTAATATTCATGCAAAACCTCGGTGAGAAAAAACAATAGTTTTTTGTTCGGTTATCCGTAAAATAAATCTATCACTAAAAATTAAAATAAACCAGCACATCTGCTAATCTGAAAGATAAAGTTAGCTTCTAAGAAAAAAACAGGGATCTCTTATCTTAGAGTCAACAACAAAATTCAAATATCTATATCAGACAAATTGAAATAAAAAATTCTACAAATTTCCTGCTTTTGTCTTATTGCTATAGTGTAGCTTCGTTTAATAAATATTGTGTAATAAAAATATCTGCAAAGTTAGAGCTTTTATTTTGTTCGAAAGCTAGTACACTGAACCCTTTTAAAAAATAAAATTCCAAAAGCCCCACGTTGGGCGCCATTTTTGTAGCTTCTTCTTTTGCTATTTTTTTTTTTTTTTTTTCCATTTAGACTGCGTCTTTTTGTAACATTTTAAATACTGGACGCCCCAAGCTTGAGCACAATTTTCTTGCAGCCCCGCTTTAATTTCTGATAATGAATTGAGTGAAACCTGATATTAAAAGAACTAAAGAAATTAAAGAAACACTAGCTCAGTTTTCCTTGGTAGAGAAATATGGGTAAGAGATAGTTTTTTATACGTCTTTCTGGAAATTATTTTCTATTTTTTTTTTTTTTAAGAAACCTCAGTTGTACGACTTTTTGTTTTTTTTTTTAAAGGGCACCACTCATTTTAAAATAGAAAGGATTTAACTCCAGCTAAGAAAATGAGAAAAAACTGAAGTGTTTTATGGATATTACTAAAAGGAATTAGTCTAGTACAACTGATCCTGAAAAGGAAAATAAATATTCAGTGATACACTTAGCTTTAATCAAAAGGAAAATTTATTCATGTTTTTTTTAAAAATAATAAAAGTTCTAACCTTTGCAGTTTACCAAAAATTCTAGCCTAAACAGTAGTTGTTACTTTAAAATTTTATATTCTTATAAATCCCCGAAGGCGAGGTATCGTGCCTTACACTTCACTTTTTTGTCTGTGTCACATTGTAGTCAATGCACTCTCCGGGATAAGTCTATATAAGGGATTTGGTTGACTTACAGTGTTTCATTCCTGTCTGTGATGGACTTTGACCGATTTCACTTTTTTTTTTTTTTTAACACTTAGAAAGCTCACTACAGCTTTTATTGTCGAAACTTAGCGACTCTGGTGAAGATTAGCCTACTTCGGCTAGACGGTACTGCCTGGTTGCGCTAGATGGAAACGACGACCGACATGGTCGGCAGCTAGATCAAAACCGCTCACTGGTCTGCGGCTCGATCGGAAAAAGCCCTGGTCTGCGGCTCGATGGAAATAAGCCCTGCCGGCTGGTTCTCGGACGTTTAAATAATCGTGCGACCTTTGCCGGTCATATCACGTCGCTCCAATCTGAACTCCGGGTCAAACATTTGACCAATCGTGGCCTGGCGAAAGATTCGGTCCGAAAGCCCGCACAATAAACTATATAGTATATACCATATGTCCTAAAACTTCTGTTTAATATACCGGTCGATATTTTAAAATAAAAATAAATACAATTTGAAATGGACAGTAACATTGCATAGTCTTAAAATCCAGGAAAAAATGAATGTTACAATATATATATATATATATATATATATATATATATATATATATATATATATATAGAATATATATATATATATATATATATATATATATATATATATATATATATATATATATATATATATATATCAACAATATATTAAATCATACAAATCTCTATAATGAATTAATTTTAATAATTTTTTATGAACATTGGTTACACTAAAAGTTAGAAAAAACTTATTCGGATACTTTAAAAGTGAATTAGCTACCAAATTTCTCTATAAGATTCGAATTAAAATTATTCTTAAGACCTAATAACAAAATCGTTGAAATTATGTAATAATGAAAAAATAAACTGGGACACTAGTAGCAAAATTAATGGTGTAACTGGGACACTAGTAGCGTGTGTTGCCGCCTCTACTTCGGATGACAGCGTTTATGCGCCTAGGAATGCTTCTAATTAAATTTTGGATAAAATCTTGAGGAATTTGTTCCCATTCTGTGATAACTGCATTTTCAAGTTCCCTCAGGTCTCTAGGTGCAGGTAATGACGTTTCACATTTTTTCTTAAGGTGATCCCATATATGTTCTATCGGATTCAGATCCGGGCTTTTTGGTGGCCATCGGTATATCAACTTGATTAAGATAATCGAGTACCTCCCTAGCCACGTGAGGTCGAACGTTGTCTTGCATAAACAGGAAATTGGGCCCCACAAAATGACCGAAAGGCATCACATGTTCTATTACAATATTCTGAAGATAGTAGTCAGCATTCATGGATCTCGTACGGACAGGAACTAACTCTGTGTGAGCATCAAAGCAGATGCCATCCCAGAACATAAGAGAGCCACCGCCGAATGGAATCCTTGCAGAGATATTGCAAGGAGTAAACCTCTCTCCTGGTCTTCGCCATACTCGCTCACGACCATCTGGATGTTTTAGACTAACCCTAGTTTCATCTGTGAAGAAAACTTGTTTCCAATCATCCATAGGCCAGTTTTCGTGATTTCGAGCAAAACGTAACTTGCAACTCTGTTCTCTCTAGTAAGCAACGGCGCAGTGGCTGGTCTCCTACTGTTTAATCCAGCTTCATTTAACCGTCTTCTAACTGTTTTAGAAGAAATTGTGACATTGCGAACAGCTTCGAGTTCGTTTCTTATTATAGAACTAGTGACAGTCCCGTTTCTTAAAGCATATTGTCTTATAAAACGTTCGTCTAGGTCGCTAGTGCATCGTTTTCGCCCCTTGCCCTAGCCTTCTAGAATAAGTTCCTACTTCATTCAAGCGTCTTACCATACGACTTATTGTGGAACGATGTTTGCCTAACAAATTGGCAACATAACTCTGACAATATCCCTCGTCCAATAAAACTGACGCTCGCACTACCTAGTGTTCAGTTAAATTCCTTGTTCGATTCATTTTTCTAAGTCTTCGGGGTCAAAAATAAAACAGTCTACCACAAAAACGTATTACTTTGAAAAAGGGAACAATTTATAAGCTTACTTTTAAAGAAAATCTATCGCATTATTACAGAAAATTGTTTATCTTTTAAAAAATTCTTAAAAACTGTAAATCTAAACGAATTGTTTTGATTTCTGTCATGAACAACGAAACAAAATATGCGTAGCCTACTATTCAAATACTCGATAAACTTTAAAACTGACATAAGAAAAAGATAAATTAATTTTCAGATTGTTGCGTTAATTTTGTCCAAGAGTTTTATATATATATATATATATATATATATATATATATATATATATATATATATATGTATATATGTATATATGTATATACAGTGTCCCCAAAAAGTTTTATACAAAGAAAAAGTTTATCTTACATATTACAAAAAAATTTAATCTTGATAAAAAGCATCAAAAGTTTAAAATACTTGATATACAGGAAAAATAAAAAAAAAATAATGATTTATAATGAAGAGTCAAGTGTGTTTAAATTTAAATACAGAACAAAATATTAATTGAATACGTTAATAGGAACTAAAAAAATGCTCATGTTTAGATTTGTGGCCTTCCTAGTTAAAAATTCAAAAAAACTCCAGAAATTGTTGAATTATTTATTGAATAAAAGAAAACGAAATGTCTATAAATTTTAAGCTGAAAATAAATGAACATATCTTTGGAAATACCTAACTGTCAGTAAACTTCAAGGCTAACGTCAGTCTGTATTTACAATAATTAGAAATGCCAGTAAAATTGAGTGTTATAAAAATAACTGTTGAATTATAACACAGATTCGAATGATTCTTTCACTGTATTTTAAATTGAAAAATGCCTGATCAAACAAAATTACTGATTTAAGTCAGTCCAGTAGTTTTATAGTCTTTTGAAGTCAAAGAAACATCCGCGAAGTTGGTGAAAAAAGATTCAAGGGGTTTTTAAATTTTCCTTCATCACTATATTAAACCTTCTGGAGTTCACTTAAAATTTCCTTGTTTCATTCTAAATTAAATTTCAATATTTTCTAATTTTGATTATCGATCAAAGATAAATTATTTTTAAATATATTAGTGGCAGATAGATAGTCGAGATATACTTAATATAGCTGTCAATATGTCGCAATATTTCCTATTAAAACTCGAGTATGCTTGTTGTTAGTGGCAAATATTGTCTAAAATCTTATGGTAAAAACAGGGGCTATACATCTCTACGTGACTGGGCAAAAGATATTTGATAGCATAGTATTAACAAGCACTAGTTATTGTCACACTATTGTGTTTTTGGTATGCAGAATACAATGTAATATAAATTTCTTCCTGGTGTCCTATAGATTTCCCTGATTGCCTTCTAAAGCAAATTTTAAATTGGCTCGCGATTAAGAAAAGCTAAAAAAAATATCTTCTTACCTGCAAAGCTCAATTTTCTTTAACGTATCGACCAGCGCAATAGCTTCGGAAAACTCGGGCCAAATTTCATCCCCGTTGCTAGGCAACAACATTTTTCTTAAATCTAAATGCACGGTCCCGTGTTTTTTTCAGGGTATTCGCGAGCCCTTCAAAACTGTGAACTTGTGAATTTTTCATTCTCACTGTACGCCACAAGATGGGGTGGCTGGCTATATCTCTCCACATCGTACACACGCAACCTGAAATTATTTTGAGTACAGTTTTCTTCTATTTTACTCATTATGTGTTGTAGGAAAATTCATTCTCTTTGTT
Source organism: Pachyrhynchus sulphureomaculatus (assembly GCA_019049505.1). Taxonomy (NCBI): domain Eukaryota; kingdom Metazoa; phylum Arthropoda; class Insecta; order Coleoptera; family Curculionidae; genus Pachyrhynchus; species Pachyrhynchus sulphureomaculatus. The sequence goes on from CM032449.1 coordinate 184,730,569, forward strand.
TCTCGAAATATTAGACGGATTTTTAAGTTAATCTACAATTTAGGGTTTAAATAAAGGAATCGGAGGTAATCAATTATAAAAATCTAGAAGTTTAATTTAAGCATAATTTATTAGAAAACCTATCATATTTTAGTTTTACTTGAAAAAACCCCATTGAAGAAAATTTCGTTGCCTTATTTTTTAACGCAGGAGATAGAAAAAAATAATAATTTTAACAAATCGTTTATTTGTTACAATTATTGTTACAACAGCTACCTGTTGTAATTATAAGTTTTTATGCAAGATTCTTAGAATTTTTATTTTTGTCAATTTCCGACAGCACATGTGTTTTATGTTGTTATTTTTGTAATATCCGATATAAAAAAAGATTGTTTACTTACAAGGGACGAATTTAATAAATACCTTCACATTTAGTATGATCTTAGCACTTGTAATGGAAAAATCAAGGGCGAGTGTTGCGATTTCCGAATTTTTTGTCCCGACAACTGTGATGAGGCAATTCTGTTCTATCTGTAAGTCCAAGAGGATGTGTGGCCGCCAAGGAACCTACTTTAATAATCACTCATAAGCGAAACAGATTGCAATGAGCTAAAACTCCTCCAAACTAGAGGAAGGATAAATGAAATAGAGTCTTTTGGACGGATAATCGAAATTTCAAATTTTTGGATCTAAAAGAAGACATTTTGTGCGCCATTCAACTAAAGAAATTTGCGCTGTACCAACTATTAAGCAAGGGGTAAGTAGTGTTATGATTTGGGGATGTTTTGGTGGCAGTAATCCAGGTTTTGGTGAAAACAGGCGAGAACTTAAAGAAAGAAAACTTAAGAATCCCGCTAGAGTATGTCATACTATCTGGGCTAAATATTATTGGTCGCAATTTCATCTTTCAATAAGATAACGACTCTCAAGAGTATTTACCAGTCAAGGGTATCTTAAAGAGATGAAGAGAGACCACTAATAGATCAAATGCAATGACCATTTCAATCATCTAATCTCTTTTCCTCCGCTCTAATGGCCAGGTACTACAAAGAGCTGGGATCGAGAGAGACTTGCTGAACCTTATTAAAGGGAGAAAGGACTCGTGTATCTGGAAGATATCCCTAAATTAATCCTGCACGGAAAAATAGGAGACCGACGCGGACTTGGTAGAAAACCTCATTCATGGCTCCAGAATATTAGACTGGTGTGGAGTCTCGAATATAGCTACTATCTTTCGGCAAACATGGGAGAATGAGCTCTTAATAATATAGAAACGAATGGGATAGGATCTCGAAATGATGTGTGCACATGCGACCAGATGAAGATCTGTCTCTTATCGAACTATGGGATGAGTTCGATGGGAAGATTAAAAATCATTATCCGTCAGGTTTTGCGCAGATTTAGAAAGGCTTAAAAAATTAATATGGACGTCGAGAAGATGCAGTAATTAAAATAAATGTGGCCATTGTGACTGCCCGTGATGTAGTACTTGTTTGCGGTGCAGAAAGTTTCGGGTTCTAATCCCGGCAGGTAGGTATACTTTTATTTAAGTATATATGGCCTGGCCACGTACATAGGTAGTAGTTGTTTGCAGAAATGCAATAACGTCCCTGGCAGCACTACCCGGTTGTCTAAAAGGTGCCGTGAAATACAAAAATGTATGTTTCGGCTCTTGGAGAACGTTGACGGGTATGACGACATCCCCTTATGAAAAAGGGTAAAATCCCTACACAGGTGGGGAGGTGAACAATAAAAAAAGAAAGTAAAATTTGATGTAAATACTTTTTGATGACTAATTTTGTAGACAACACCTTATTGTAAAAGTAGACAATAATTTTAGGATATTAAAAACCTTTTTCATTTTGTATTTTAAATTAATTACTAATTCCTTAAAGAGTCCAAAGTTTTGGACAATAGTGTATATTTTCACTACATAAAAAAGAAAAAACTAAAAAATGACAACAGAAGTTAACAACTGACTAAATTGAGTAGTGGTTATGTAATGTTTTTAAATCCATTTAAACGTGTTTCTAGAGACAGACACAAATCGATAGTTCTATCCTCCGGTCAAGTGCAGGTTGAACCTGCGCAATAAGTGTTTCGTACGTTGATTGCTTTTAAAATAAAAAAAATTGTAACGAAGGTATAAAATGATCAGTGACTTCAGAAAACACACCCCAAATAATTTTCAACAAAGTCTGTTCCCGATCTTTAATGAAAACTGATGACCTTGAAATTTTTGTTTTTTTTTTTCATATAAAGTAAATCCCAAGATATAAGATCTTGCCTTTTTGCTATTAAGGTTTTGTGCATAGTTGCCAGGTATTACGATAAACGTATTTTTATTTTACCTGCTTTGTATACCGCCCTCACTTGCACCTGCAATCACATTGGATCTATTTTTGGAGCCCTTTAAGTATTTGATAATATAGGCCTAATGACCACAGGTCCCCATTAAGATTCGAAAGATACTTTTTATTATTTTTATTTTTAGTTTTACTTACAACTTACAACGTAACGGTTCCATTTTAATTATGTGGCGACCGTGGGAAAATTGCAATAGTGGCTATCGCAAGAGAAAACATTTATCACTTGACGCTAAAGAAATAGTGAAAAATGTTTACGACTGTTTGGTAAAGAGAAATTTGAATAAACAAAGTGCTTGGCAAGAAACCAGTGAGCTAACAAAAACCCCAATTTCTACGATTAAGGTATTGTAGGAAAACCATCACTCATGAACAGGAAAAAACGGAAAGATTTTCAAATGCATCATGTAGACGATTGTGAAAAAGACGTCATCAGAAGAAAAATATATTCTATGTATGAAGAGCAGTTTGTGCCGACACTAGACAAAATAAAATTAAGACTGGTGCAGGACGGGACCAATATACATTGTGGCCGATCAACCCTTCACAGAATTCTCTTAAGAATGGGATTCATATTCCGAAAAATCAACAAAAGGCAAGTAGTAGGCAAAGATTACGAATCCTGCGACATACTTATTTACAAGAAATTAAAAAGTATCGATCAGAGAATTGGCCAATAATTTACCTTAACGAAACATGATTCGATACTCATGACACTGTGCAAAAAGGGTGGATTGACGGCAGTACAAAATGTCAGGTCAACGCACCTTCAAATAAAGGTAAACGAATTTAAAATTAAATTTTGCATGCTGGAACTGAAAAGGACTGGGTTTCAAATTGTCTACTATTATCTGCAAAAAATTATCACGAAGACACGACCGCAGAACTGTTTGAAAATTAGTTTCAAAATTCCCTTTTGCCAAATGTTCCCGAACAGAGTGTTATAGTTATGGACAATGCAAGTTACCATAGCCGCCTACTAAATAAGGTTCCTAATGCAGCCAACATCAAATCGGAAATACAGGAATATATGTTAGAAAATGACATTTGAATTTAGTTATAAAAAAAGTGATCTTTTGGAAGTTTTGAAAGACTATAAATTGAAAAAGAAATATGTTTGTGATAGTATGGCTGAGAAAATGGGACACACGGTTTTGCGGCTTCCTCCGTATTATTGTGTGTTTAATCCAACTGAACATATTTGGCATCAAGTTAAATAAAAAATAAGGGCACAAAATGTTTCTCCTACTTTACGCGTGTCAGTGGTTGAATTAGTAAAAAAAGTTATAAATGAGATACCTTGTGAAAGCTGGAAGGATTCCATTCAGCACGTTGTTAAAGTTGAAAATTCATATATTTATGTAAATAATATAAAACCACTGATAATTACCTCAGCTGATGACAGTGGTAGTGAAACCGAATTAGGCTTAAGTTAAAATATATTTTTATTTATTCACTCTATTTATATACTCTTGTAAACCCCATTCATTCAAACTGTATATTTGTACTTCTTATTCATTTGTTTTTACATGCATCTATAAATAAACATCTTCAAAAACACTAATAATTTTATTTATTTTCATTAATGAATAAAATTCTTAAGTCTATCTCTGCAACCTATCATAAACAAAAGGTCCGAATTTTTATATTGCCCACTTAAAACGGCAAAAATCAGGATCTTATATTTTGGGACAGGTTATACCAGACAAATTATTAAAGGTAATGCACTCGTGATAATTTTCGTTCAATCTACACTCCGTGGAGAGTATTCCAGAATTTTTTCAAAATTTTTTGATCAATACTTTTCGAGATAATGGGGAGGATAGCGATTTTCCGCGATTTTTTAAAAATAATACAAAGAAAAGTGCGCGCAAGTATTACATTATATATATATGTTTGAACTCGTGTTTCTACAAGCTTTCATTTGACACCCCACTCGGTGACCTAGTAAAAAAAAAAGTTCACTTCCGATTTCACCCCCCAAAACTAACTCCATAAGTCAAAATTGAACTTGAAAAACACACGGCTTTGATGAGGCCATCAATTCCTATATTAATACCTAATTTCAACTTTCTATGTCAAATAGTTTCGGAGAAAATCGGGTGTGACAGACGGACAGACAGACACAGACACTGAAGTGATCTTATAGGTGTTCCGTACGGAACACAAAATTTAAGTTGCAAAACTACACGGCTCTAATGAGGCCATCAATTCCTATATTAGTACCTAATTTCAACTTTCTATGTCACATAGTTTCGGAGAAAATCGGGTGTGACAGACGGACAGACACCGAAGTGATCTTATAAGTGTTTCGTACGGAACACTAAAAACGTTAAAAAAAAAACTAAAAGCTTCTAACCTGCTCTTAAAAGATCCTGCACTTTCAAATACTGAAACACGTAAAGCAAGGTGTTGTACCCAAAAGAAAGATTTTGCAAGTAGTTTTCCATGAATTTCGCCTCGTTTTTCTCTTCGGTAGTGGTCGAATTTGCGTTTGTTATACTTCTGAGTTTCAGGTTGCGTTTTTTTAGTTGTTGTTTACCCACTGCATTTTGGTTGGACCTAAAGTGAAAAATAATGTTATAAATAATGGCGCTGTAAATGATTTGGTCTAAGGGAGGGTTTCAAAAAATACTTTTGCAAATTAAATCCTAAATACTTAACTAAACCAAACAGGAGTTAATTACATATCTGTCATTAAAACCATACCCACACACACATATACATATATATATATATATATATATATATATATATATATATATATATATATATATAAAGATGTTTTTGAAGTCACCTATCTAGCCATAAAAATGACACCATACAAAACTTTGACGAAATTTTCGCGTTTTGCAGCTAGAGCATCTGAAACTATAGGACAGATAGGATAAAAAAATGTTCTGGATAATAAATTCCCACTAGAATAGAAACTGGCGAGAAAAGAGAATTCTCAAGATTTAGTCGTTTTAGTGAACGATGTGAGTTATTTTCGCGAATTGTTCCAGGTGATGAGACTTCGGTGTTCGATGGGGATCTTCCCACGAAGCAGAAGTCGATACAATGGAGGTGATAGGGGCGCTCTAGCTCCAAAGAAGGCAACAACTCTGTCATCTTTTGGAAAGTTAAAGCGCGCGAAAGCTGTAGATTCACCTAGTTACAACGGCCACCTCGTAGCCCTGATTTAGAGCTCCGTAACTTCTTCTTGTTCCAAGGTTTGAGGCAGGGGCCGAAAATTTTTCATAAATGATGAGTCAAAAGCCTTTGTAGCGTCATTTTTTAAGGCGCAATAAAAAGAGAGACTCCTCTTGTTATATATATATATATATATATATATATATATATATATATATATATATATATATATATATATATATATATCTGCAACTCGTAGACCGAAACCACCAAATCCTTCTTCTCTATAACTAATGAGAAAATTTGCCCTAAAATGTCATGATTTTCCAACATGTACACTAATAGTTATAGCAAATAGACACGTCAAAAACAATTACTCCGATTCTGATAATAACCTGGACTGTCACAATGTTGTTATACATTAAAATCAAACGTCTCTTATTTTAAATCATAATAAATTAAAATAATTTTACCTTTTTCATTTTAAAAAAGCACCTGAAGCTGCAAAAACAAACTACATTGAAAGTTCCTTGTTCGAAAACAATGATTCACTTAGGGAAATAGACACAAATAGTTTTATATTCAAAGCTAATGATCACTACAATTCCGTTTAAACAAACTCTTTTTTATAGTTTCATTATGGATATAATGACATAGCGTAAATAGAGCAGAGAGATAAAAGTTTAACAAATTCTCTGCTGGAAACAAACAAAGTATAAACAGGTAACAAAAACACTTTGCACACAGAATGAGACTTACATCGTTCACTATTTATTTTTAAATTTACTAAATCTTAAAACTTGACACTATTTCAACCGTAGGCAGTTGAAATTTCTAGAGAAAATTAACTTCGGTCCTCTTGGAGAAAGATCATTTTACGAAAACTATTTTTACTGCAATATGTCAGACTGCAGAATACTTGAGCAAAGTATTTGCATGCACCAATTTTACGTTATTTATTAATGCGACATAAAGATTATTACGTAGTTATTACTGAGTCATATGCTATTGTTAACCGTAAGAGTAACCATTAATATTTCATAATAACAAGAGATATTTCTAATTTTAACTTGGCATATTGCTTAATGGAAAAACTTTTTTTTGCTTAGTTTTTAGGTTTAGGTTCACTGGTTTAACTTAAAAGATATGTTTGACACGTTTCGCCCTTATTTCATAGCATTTTTCTTTTATATCTTTACTATCCAAAAAAGAAAACATGATATATTTAAAACATTTTTTTGTCACAAAACTTAAAATTTCAACACCAAATTAATAGTAATTTAAAAAAATAATAATAAGACGCACCTTGAGGATGCAACGGTAGTTCAGTATATAACAGTTATTTTATTTCACGTCTGCAGGATTTGTTATCTGTAGTTTTTTGTTTATTTTCTTATTATGAAGAATATTGCCGTTATATATTATATAACTGCATTTATTTACTTTAAAAGGATAACTCCATTTAGGTGGTGATTTTTATTTAATTTTGTATATATGATTAGTTGTTCCTGCGGCTCTGCTCGCGTGAACTTAATTCACTCTTATCGTCACTGCTTATTCCTTATGTTACCTAACGTAATAAAATATATCCTATAACCTGGCCAGAGAACATATGTATGAATTAAAAAAAAAAACACGTAAATCGGATAAGTGGTTCTCGAGTGATAAGTGCACTAACGGACAGACAAAGAGACGTTGCGTTTTATATATATTATATAGAATATTATTATTATATAACCTGGCCAGAACACATACGTATAAATTTAAAAAAACACGTAAATCGGATAAGTGGTTCTCGAGTGATAAGCGCACTAACGGACAGACAAAGAGACGTTGCATTTTATATATATTATATAGAATATTATTATTATATAACCTGGTCAGAACACATACGTATGAATTTAAAAAAAAAACACGTAAATCGGAAAGTGGTTCTCGAGTGATAAGCGCACTAACGGTCAGACCGACAAAAAGAGAGACGTTAGATTTTATATATATATATATATATATATATATATATATATATATATATATATATATATATATATATATATATATTATATTCTTTGACAAATATTGTTTAACAGTTTAGGCAACGTATTGCAAGAGAGTGCGCTAGCGGCAAAATTTTTTCCGACTTAATTCACTATTGTCGTCACGAATAACGTTATGTTACCTATGTATAAATTAAAAAAAAAAAACAAGTCAGATAAGTGGTTCTCGAATGATAAGCGCACTAACGGACAAACAGAAAGACGTTGCATTTTATATATACAATAGACTAATTCCTCTTATCTCAGTTCTGCCTTTTAAAGCATGTTTTCTTTTTCAACTTCAATTCTTGCTTTCAGATTTATTATATTATCAAAAGATACGTTTATAGTATGATTGGTTGCGGGCTGTGCCTGATAATAAAACAGACGAAATTCTCCAAGAAGTAAATAAATTTCATAGCAAATTCATAGAGTTCACATCACAATTGGAACAAGGTAATCGGATACACTTTTTAAACAGTAACCAGGAAACACAATAAAATTATCACAGCATAGTGCATATAACCTACCTGGTTACGACGATATCTAAATTTTTATTCAAACCATCTCAAGTCCTAAAAACCGGCGTTATCATTGGTCTGACAGAGTAATAGAATAGCACTGCGCTCTCCCGAATTAAGAGGCAAAGCGTTAAACAAAGTAAGACAGGTTTTGCTACAAAACAATTTTAAAACCAATGAATCAAAAAAACAACATATCAATTCTACCATAACTCATCAAACCGTACTAAAACCGATAAAGAAAACAAGATAAATTCGTAGCACTTCCGTAGACAAATGTACTTTCCGAAAAATGAAAGTGTTTTAAAGAAATATAATATTGCGGTTTGCCGTAAGAGTCAAAACAAATTAAGTTTTCTATTTACTAATCCTATAAGTCAAATTCCTACCATGAATTAATCCAATGTAGTGTATTCAATAAATTGGAACGACAAGCCAATTATTAAAAAACAGATTAAATGGACCCAAATATGCAACGAAATCCATCCACAGTACACACAAATATAAAATAGCCCTAAAACATGCCTTTAGTTATAATGAAACTAAGAATATAAATAAAGATAGAAGCCTCCAAGCTGTCTATAAAAGTTCTCGGCCTGACACATAGATGGCGTTAGAAACTGTAAAACCATTATTGTATTGGAAACTTCCATCCTTTATATAAATACACGTAAAATTTTATTTTGATCTGTCAATTCATTCGAGTAGTAGCAGCTGTTTAATATTGATGTGTCATTGTTTTAAAATGAAAAAAATTGAACATCGTGCAGATGTTGATGATGATTTTTTGTTTTGGATGGTTTAACACCAACAGAAATTCAACTGAAATTGTTTAAAGTGTATAAGGAAGCATCACCTTTACTTTCAACTGTGAAAAAATGGGCTGCTCTTTTTAAATCTGGCCGTACAAGCCTCGAAGATGATCTACGCGAAGATCGTCGAAAAATTGCTACAACACTACAAATCATTCAATCAGTAATATGGTGTTAGATGATCGACGAGTGAAAGTGCGCGAAACAGCTGAAGCCATAGGCATCTCAAAAGAATGAATTGGAAATATTTTGCATGAAGAATTACATATGAAAAAATTTTGTGCAAGATGGGTGCGGCATTTGCTGACAATTGACCAAGAACGCATTCGAATGCGTATTTCTTAAGCATTTGAAGCGTTGCAAGCAAGATAAAATGGATTTCAAGCATGGTTTCATAACTGTTGATCTCGATCCACCCCTATACACCAGAGCGAAAAAGAACAGTGGAAACGATGGATTGAAACCGGTGGGAGTGCACCAAAGAAGGCAAACACGCTTCTATCAGCAGGGAAGGTTATGGCAACAGTTTCTTGGGATTACAAAGGTGTTTTATTAATCGATTATCTTCAGAAAGGTAAAACAATTAACTCTGAATATTATTGTGACCTTTTGGATCAGTTGGATGCAAAAATTCGTGAGAAAAGACCTACTTTAAAGAAGAAAAAAAATGATTTTTCATCAAGACAATGCACGTGTTCACACAAGTGTTTTGAGTATGGCAAAATTCAAGGAATTAAAGTACGAATTGCGTAATCACCAGATTTGGTTCCCTCTGATTATTATCTCTTTCAAAACCTGAAAAAATTCCTGGCGTTTTATATCAAATGAGGAAGTTATTGCAGCCGTGGATGGATATTTTGCAGACCTTCCGGAATCACACTTTAATGATGGTATTTTTCACCTCAAAAAAAATGTTCTTTCATTGTTAGACCGAGAACTTTTCCGTATTGAAATTAAAAAAGAAAAAATGCTGTCATCGCAAAATTGAGATAAGAGAAATTAGTCGTATATATATAAATTTAATTAAATAATCACCACCTAAATAGACTTACCCTCTTAAAAGAAAAAAATGCAGTTATTCTTTTAATACCAATACTTCATATTATAAAAATAAACAAAAAAACTACAGATAAGAGATACTGCAAACTGAAACTAAAATAAACATTAATATATTGAACGACCGTTGGAATAAGATGCGTATTATTTTTACATTCTTCGCTAAAGGACAGTATTATTTGTATTCGTGAAAAAATCACAATCCTACATTTCTTTTTTTTTTTCGCGTTTTAGGGTTCATATATCATAAGTCACCACTTTTGAAACGCCGAAACCATCATTCAAACGTATCTTGCGATGGAGCATGTTCACCAAAAGCTTCTGGAAGTAATCGGTACGATTCAACAGCAGTTTTCTTTAAATGAAAACAAAAAATTAATGCTGTCCGCGAATGCTCTTTGTTCGGTATAAATTTCGACATATTGAACACAACACTATGCATATACTTTTCCAATTTATCACTCGTGCGCGTCTGACACTTGTTGATGACACAACAAAATGGCGCAGTGTCAAATCTTTATAGCACAAACTGCATTGGTGCACCATCTGTTGTCTGAAATCCGCATTTCATACACCTGGTATATATATATATATATATATATATATATATATATATATATATATATATATATATATATATATATATACATATATACAGTGGCGTACAAAAGTTTCCGGCCAGTGACATTTCGTACTCTAATTTATTAAAAAAAAAGACTAATGATTTTTAATCATTATGAGATGTGAGTATAAATAATATAGTAAAAGAATATTATTTATGTTTGTGAATATATTTATTATTATTATTCTTATATTTATATGTGCAAAAGTTTCCGGCCACTTTGTACTACGAGAAAAATTATTAGTCCATATGCTCTATAATACTTAAATTATATTTGTATGTTAATATTTTGTAGCCATACCCTTTGCAGCGATAACAGCCGCACAATGATGTGGTATTGACTCAATTAATCGATTAATACAAGTAGGTAGAATTTTATCTCATTCTTCTTTCAACGATTTGAATAATGCCGCTTTATTTGAATATGTACGCTTTCGAATTTGACGATCTAGCGTTTCCCATAAGTGTTCTATTGGGTTCAAGTCCGGTGATTGAGATGACCAGCTTAAAACTCTCACATTTGAAGCAGAAAACCACTGTTTTAACAACTTGGATGTATGTTTGGGGTCATTATTCTACTGAACTATCCAATTCTGCGGCAATGTTTCTTCAGCATATGATAACAAATTGTTTTCTAAAATGTCTTTGTAAATATCAGCGTTCATATTTCCGTTGATCTCGATCAATGGACCGACTCCTTGTGCAGAGAATATTGCCCAAGTCATCACACTTCCTCCACCGTGTTTTACAGTAGGAATTTGGTACCGAACATCATTTCTCGTACCAATAGGACCTCGTACATGTTGTCTACCATCGCTTCCAAAAAGATTAAATTTAAATTCGTCTGAGAAAGCTACTTTTTTCCAATCTTTGATTGTTCAATTTAGGTGATCTTTGGCAAATTGTAATCGGGCCTTCTTATTCTTTTTACTGATTAATGGTTTTTTAATACCTATACGGCCAAAAAGTCCCACATCATGTAGTATTTGTGTCACAGTACTACGACTAACATTAGCTAGTTTTTCATCCTTTAGCTCGCATGCAATTTTGGCAGCAGTTTTCTTGACATCCGCAGTTGATTTGCGTTTAATGATACGATCTACTTTTTTAGACGTTTTTCTTGGTCTTCCACTAGGCGGATGATCTTTTAAACCATATCCACAACGGTATTTTACAATAATATCGTTCACGGTTGATTTACCTATCGATAATAATGACGCAATCTCACGAGAAGACTTTCCGTTTTTTGAAAATTTTATTACTCTCTCACGAATTTGGATTTGCATGTGCCGAGCCATGTTTATGCTCCCACGACCTTTTATGAACTAAATGTGAACATTCAACACGCTATTATTCGTAAATACGTCTTTGAACGTCCTACTGCGTCAATGTATATTGTGGCCGGAAACTTTTGCACATATAAATATAAGAATAATAAAAATAAATATATTCACAAACATAAATAATATTCTTTTACTATATTATTTTGTTTCCTATATCTCATACTCACATCTCATAATGATTAAAAATCATTAGTCTTTTTTTTAATAAATTAGAGTACGAAATGTCACTGGCCGGAAACTTTTGCACGCCACTGTGTATATATGTATATATATATATATATATATATATATATATATATATATATATATATATATATATATAATGTATGGATGTATGTTAAACAACTGAAACCGAACGAAGGTCCATATTTCAACAGTCTACCCACTGTTCTCTTATTCGTTAAATCCATCCCGAGACGCGTTTCGCCATATCACGGCTCATCAGCCGGGCTTGGATAAAAAAATCTCGTAAGCTTGGTTTGCGTTCGGAAGGTTACAATCCACATTTAAATTGGACATTCCAAATCCACTAAAAGCCAGAGTGTTCGATCAATATTTACTGCCGGTATTAACATATGGCATTGAAGCGTGGGCTTTAAATAAAAGTATAATATTTAAACTCCAGGTAACTCAAACAGTAATGGAGAGGAGAATACTAAACATCAGATTCCAAGATCATGTTCCTAACATTTGAGATACGAAGGAGATCAAAAGTGGCAGATGTAATACAACGAATATGTATATTAAGGTGGAATTGGGCGGGGCATATCGCAAGAATGAATGATCACAGATGGACACGCCATATGGTTGAATGGAGGCCTAGAAAACATAAAAGATGCTGAGGTAAAACACAGACAAGATGGACGGACGACATAAAAAGATTAGCGGGACACGATTGGATGCAAAAAGCAAACAACAGAGCTCAGTGAAGACAACTTGGGGAGCCTTACAGTCGACTATGGATGGAATAAGCTAATGATGATAATGATGGTGATGTGTAAAAAACTAATAATTAAATAGTAACTTGACAGGTGTTACAAATGATGTTAATACTAAATGTTAACAGAACTTTCACGTAATTTTTGAGAATTTACTTCCGCAAGTAGCGCGAACACCCACTACCGGAAGAAATCACTGTAACAACCAACCAAAAAAAGTTCTTTTCTAAAAATGCTTGGTTAGGAAACGGAAAAGAGTGACAGCTGTCGAGCATAGGTTAAAAGTAAGAGAAATGCACAGTGTTGCGGCTATTTATCAAAATTCTTTTATTTGTTAATATTCATTCTATAAAAAGTCTGCCGTGAATGACCTTGAAATTAGATGGTTGGGATGAATTTTATACATTTGTTTTTCTTGTGTATGTGGTTTCGAAAACAAAATGTACGCATTTTTTCATCTAAAAAAACTTCATTTTACAACACTGTAAACAAGGCACAGGGAAGACGCTCGTAGCGACGAAGATTTGGCGAGATTAACAATATCAATCAAAATAGACAATAGAATTTGGCAGGATTAATTCTTTGTTTCGATTAGTATTGTTATTCCCGCTAAATTCTGGTTGTTATAAACATCTTCTCTTCTAAATTCAATAATTATTGTATGCGAAATTAATCCATGATATGGACCAGATATCTTAGTTTATTGATGTTTACATGTATCGTTAAAGTAGTTCTTACTGTAATTTTAAACTTCCCGCCATGTGAAAAGCTCACTCGTGCCATTTTTTTTTTTTTTTTCCCCGACGTTGGCGCCACAGCTAGCTTCTCGTGTTTAGGAAGCCGCTTGCTCTTAGATCGTTAATCGAAAAAACCTCAAATTTTTAATTTTTTACTCTTTAAAGGCACAAAAACAAATCGAAGCTTAAGCTAACTTCTTCAAAAGGATATTTCTATCCTTTTTTCCCTTGAAGACAATATAAAGGGTAGAAATACGAGAAAAATAAACGAGCCATTATACAGCATAAAACGTTTTAAAATATTGGAATAACATATATAATTTGGAAAAAAAATAAATTGACTTTAATAATATGCCTAAAACCAAAAACTAATATCAAAACAACTAATATTCACTACAACATGCAAAAAATGGTTCCTACTAGATTGTAATAATATAATTTTGTTCATTTTCAGGCTTACAAACTAACCGTGAGCATTTTTTTATTACATATTTTGGAGATGGTGGTTCTTTAAAAAGATGTGTGAATCCTTAAAAATTATAAAAAAGAACTAACTTGCCTGTGAGAACGAGAAAATACATAATAATAAATCTGCACGCGAGGTTTCAATTTTAAAATTTAATGGCTAAAAGTATGAAGATAAAAATTGCAAACCACCTAAAAACTCTGGCATACAAAGTGGAGAAAGGGAATCATGGAAAAAAAAAAACTTGATACATTCGAATTAAATATAAATTAGGAATTAAAAGGAAAATAGAACAGGAGTTCATGCACATAAGAGGAGGTGTCTGTAAACTGTAACGGCTATTTTTTTTTTTTTTAATTATATTTATATGTTAAAATCATTAAATTTACATTCTTTTTTTAATTTTTTCGTGCATGCGAAATATTCTTTAAGGAAGATAACTTTTTGGGAAAAATTTGTATGCCAAATACATATTCAAACAACATTTACAGATAGTATAGCTGAAAAAATCTAGTAGGAACCAAGAAATTTAGACATACTGAACTATAAAATTTTACTTGTAATAAACATGTCTACATTCAAATATGACAAAATAAATATAAATTTTAATTGCTATTTCCAAATAATACGCCATGAAAAGGGCATATTATTAGACATACATAGAAGAAAACCTGTAAAAAAAAACCAAACATAACCTAGAGTGATAGAATTTATAATTGTATTGGATTTTGATTCTGATTACGCAAATAAGGACGTTAGGATAAGGATATTGGTAATGAAAGCCTGAAAATTAAAACATAATTATATTATTATGTAATTTTAACAACACTTACATGTTTCTTAGTCTTAAAACACTAAACCCTTGAATTTCCCAGACAGCAGAGGTTAATTTAGTTTTAAACCGACAAAAATGAGATTAATCTATTATTTAGAGAATGCTATCCACCGAGGGATGATTTCTTCAAGTAACTTCCGCATCAAATACAATTTTGAGAACTTTAAAATAATGCGAGTCGCTATTTTGTTCATACACCGTTCACAGAAGACAAGCCATAATTTTCGGAAAATTCAAGAGTTAAATCGTAACTTTAAGTCTAAAAACTGAATTTCCTCACGACTACAGCATAAAACTCACTCATCGTCCGCTTCTTTTGATGCATCATCCTCTTTGATTTGCATGGAGCTTTCGACTCCGTCACTCCGAACCAAGTCCACCTCCATAGGCTCAGACGGCTGCTTGTCTTCGGGTTTAGCAGGGGAGAGAGGCTCCTCCTTTATCTCGGGAACAGATTCAGGGGTTTCAGTGGAAGGTTTATCAGGTTCTTTAGGAGGATTTTGAGGATTTGGACTAGTGGTAGACCCAAGATTATTTTGAATATCTGAAGGGGTGCTGCCAGAGCAGGTAGGTCCTAAACTGGCTGAAACCAAGGGGACTTCAGGAGGCTGCAGGGGAGTAGGGGGAACAATCAAATCCTCTGAACGTGATATTGGGTGACTGCTTGACGATACCGACATAAAATTATGTTTGGGTATCACCAAAAACTTTCTTCCGCCTAAATACTCCACATATTGCGGTCTAGGAGCCTCGGTCGGCTCCTCATTATTTACAATTTTGACGTTGTGGGGTAGCCATGAAGTCACTGACCCTACGAGCGATTTAGGAGGCTCCTCTTGTAATTGAGGAAGCTTAGGAATCAATTTGGGCATTTCAGTTCTAGGAGGAGTACTCGATTCCTGGCAAGTATTCACCTTGGGTACCTCTACGAGAGGCGGCATATTATGGAGAGGTTGTAGCATAGGTACGGGGTCAGAGGAATCAGGTCGCGGAATGCGCTGGAGTTTCGGTAGTGTGGTAGAAAGGGGAGTCGACACAGATTTCAGAGTATTAATTGGAGTTAAAGGGGGTGGGGCCACTATTGTTGACGACGACGAGCTCGTTGTTTGACCTTGGTCTAGACAGTTCTATAGAATAAACAGAAATGTATCATTATAAATTTCTTAATATAAATTTGTTGGTTTAAAAGTTCTTTGGTCAGAAACGGAGATAAATATTTGATAAATATTCCATTTTTACTTTAGTTTAAGTACAGAAGTCTAATAGGGACCATACATGTACCGGCAAGCCTGTCAGTTATGCCTGAATAGTCCATCAAAGACCGACGGCCGGAGTGGGATCCGGCTTGTCTGTCAGAGACGTCTAGACCGGTGACCGAAGCCCACTCACGTTCTGGCCGTCGATCTTCGGCGGACTGTTTAGGCATAACTGACAGGCTTGCCGGTACGTGTATGGCCCGCATAAAAAAGTTATTAGAGAGGTTTTGCAATGGTTATTTTGGCACGCCTTTGTCGTTACCTTTATTTTAAACAAGGAAAGAAATTAAATATAAAGACTACGCTCTTATCGTTATTTCAAACATGCGCAGTCGTAAAATGATGCAATTGTTCCTCTATTTACTACAATGAATGCTGTAATTTAAAAGATAACAACGACATCTCATAGGAACTTACCGCTTGAAGTTTGCGCAATATTAGAACAAAATAAAAAATCCTTTATTAAGTATTATAAGCTCCTTGATTAACGAAGTTATAAGAAAGTTTATTTGAGAGGTTCGTTATTTTTATTGCTATTATGGTAGCGGCTGTTTTTTTTCTACTTATGAATACGAGATACTAAGAAAATATATTAAAACTGAAATTATAATCTTTTATTACAAATAATACTAATAACAATCGATTAATGTTAAGGTTATGTTGATATTTTAAAATCTTTGGCACAACACTAATTGTTCCTGATGATGCTAACATGGTTAGCGTAACCCGTGTCGAGTGCTGTTGTGTAGTGTTAGGATAATCTAATTTTTATTTGCATAAATGATTTTGGAAGTGAACTAAAATATTCCACGGGTGTGGTAAAGTAAAGCATCATATCGTCCCTACCATGTCAAACTATCGAATACAAAATGGGTAGTTTTCAGGAGAGCAAAAAAAAAAACACTTTAATAGTGAAGACAAAAAATTAGCACATTGCCAAAATTGCAAAGTTTAATACTTTTCCTACACATTTTTTAAACCTTTTTAGGATGTTATCAAGATTTAGTTAGTTTAATCTTTTTTTGCTATAAATTAGTTTTTTCACATTTGATAGTTTGACATGGTAGGGACGATATGTCCAATCTGAGCCTTCATTTTTAACACAAATGCAAGAAATACTATTACGAAAAATTAGATAAATGTTTATAGAGGTTTCATAGTTTAGTGTAAAACATGAAAATTTCAATTTATATTTTATCATCGCACATTCTTATTAACTTGGAAATATTGAAGGAGGTGACAGAAACCTGCTAGATACAACTTTAATTTAGAAACTTCTTGTGTTGACTCATCAATAACTTGGATGCTAACCATTCCCGTTCAACAGACATCGGCGGGTTGCGTGGTGAATTAAAAAAAAAAACGGTCAAGTGCAAGTTGAACTTACGCAATTAGGGTTCCGTACGTTGATTGCTTTTAAAATAAAAAATTTTGTTACGGAGATATAAAATGATCAGTGACTTCACAAAACACACCCCAAATGAGTTTTCAACAAAGTTTGTTTCCAATCTTTACTGAAAACTGATGACCTTAAAATTTTTGTTTTTTTTATATACCAGATAAATTATTAAAGGTAATGCACTCGTGATAATTTTCGTTCAATCTACATCCCGTGGAGAATATTCCAGAATTTTTTCAAAATACTTTTCGAGATAAGGGGGGGACCGCGATTTTCCGCCATTTTTTAAAAATAATACAAAGAAAAGTGTACGCAAGTATTACATTATATATATATATATATATATATATATATATATATATATATATATATATATATATATATATATATATATATATATATATATATATATATATATATATATATATATATATATATATATATATATATATATATATATATACGTGCAAAGTCGTCCGAGAGATGGCACCACCGGCGCATATCGAGGTCATGTTTAGTTAGTAGCATCTCTTGAATGAACGCACACCAAGTTTCAGCCATATTGGTCTATTTCTTTGTGTTTGGCATTCGTGTGAATCAAGGAAGTCGAGTGATTTTCAAGAAATGGACGAAAAAGAATTTCGTGTGGTGATTAAACATCACTTTATGAAAGGCAAAACGCCTCAGGAGACTAAAGAGAAGCTTGATAAACATTATGGTGACTCTGCACCTTCGATTAGAACAGTTTATAAGTAGTTTCAAAATTTTCGGACTGGCCATATGGGCACAAGTGACGCTGAACGTTCTGGACGGCCTGTGGAGGTTAGGACTCCAGAAATCATTGATCAAATCCATGATATGGTGATGGATGACAGAAGAGTTAAGGTGCGTGAGATTGCTAGTGCTGTGGGCATCTCGACTGAACGGGTACATAATATTTTGCATAAACATTTGGACATGAGAAAGCTATCCGCAAGATGGGTGCCGCGATTGCTCACGCTTGACCAAAAACGGAATCGTGTGAAGTGTTGCAAGGATGGTTTGCAGCTGTTCCAGAAGAATCCGGAGGACTTTAAGCGTCGTTTCGTCACTGTGGATGAAACATGGATACATTACTATACTCCTGAGACCAAACAACAATCTAAACAATGGGTTACCAAGGGGGAATCTGCACCAAAAAAGGCGAAGACCGTTCCTTCGGCCGGAAAGGTTATGGCGACTGTCTTTTGGGATTCGCAAGGGATAATCCTCATCGACTATCTGGAAAAGGGTAAAACTATTACAGGTGAATATTATTCATTGTTATTGGACCGTTTGAAAACCGAGCTGCAAGAAAAACGCCCGCGATTGGCCCACAAGAAAGTCCTTTTCCTATCACGACAACGCACCAGCACACACCTCAGCAGTTGTGCTCGCAAAATTAATGGAAATAGGATTCCAACTCGTTTCACATCCCCCCTATTCTCCAAACTTGGCTCCCTCGGACTACTATTTGTTCCCCAATTTTAAGAAATGGCTGGCGGGACAAAGATTTTATTCAAACGAGGAGGTGATTGCAGACACTAATGGATATTTTGCAGACTTGGACAAATCCTATTATTCGGAAGGGATCAACAAACTAGAACATCGTTGGACGAAGTGTATAAGCCTAAAAGGAGACTATGTCGAAAAATAAAAAAGGTTTACCCCAAACACATAAGTAGTTTTTATTTTTGCACGGACTTTTCAAACCAGCCTCGTATATATAATTTTTTACTCGTGTTTTCACAAGCTTTCATTTGACACCACACTCGATAACCTACTAAAAAATTTTTTTTTCCACTTTCGATTTTATCCCCCAAAACTAACCACTTAAGTCAAAATTTAACTTTCAAAACTACAGGGCTCTGATGAGGCCATCAATTCCTATATTATTCCCAAATTTCAAATTTCTATGACAAATAGTTTCGGAGAAAATCGGGTGTGTCAGACGGACAGACAGACAGTCACCGAAGTCATCTTATAAGTGATACGAAACACTAATAACCAGCCAAGTGCAATTCGGACTTGCGCAATTAGTGTTCCGTACTTTGATCGTTTTTAAAATAAAAATTTTTGTTACGAAAGTATAAAATGATCAATGATTTCACAAAACACACCGCAATGAGTTTTCAACAAAGTTTTTCCAATCTTTAGTAAAAACTCATGACCTTAAAGTTTTTGTTTTTATATACCAGATAAATTATTACAGGTAATGCACTCGTAAAAATTTTCATTCAATCTACACACTGTGGAGAATATTCCAGAATTTTTTCAAAGTTTTTTGATCAGTACTTTTCGAGATAAGCATTTTTCGCAATTTTTAAAAATAATACAAAGAAAAGTGTGCACAAGTGTTATATTATATATATTTTTGAACTCATGTTTTTACAACCTTTGATTTGACACCCCACTGGTTTAAAAAAAATGTTCACTTCCGATTTTCCCCTAAAACTAACCTCTTAAGTCAAAATTTAACTTTCAAAACTACACAGCTCTGACGAGGTCATCAATTCCTATATTAGTGCCAAATTTCCACTTTCTACGTCAAATAGCTTCGGAGAAAATCGGGTGTGACAGACAGACAGTGATCTTATAAGGGTTTCGTACGGAACACTAAAAAAATCCCTCAATTTATTGAAAATGTATACTAACCTAACTTTCTTTTGTTTTTTTTTAATGCGATGCTGCCACATACTATGAAAGTTTAAATTGAAGATATTTTGCATATTTTTGATGATAAGAATAAGTAAATTTTTTAATTGTATTAACTGAATAATTTTTGTCATCCTAAATGGCAGATGTGCACGTTTTTTCTCAAAAATTTTCAATTCTCTTTAATCCGGTAAATGTATGCAAAGATATAATTTTATTTTTTTTTTAGGAAGCAGGTATTTAATTATGGTCATTTGGGCCTTCTTAACACATTTTCGATTTGTCGATTCAATTCATTTTTAAACATAAAAGAAAACAAACCACAAAGATAGCCCAAAAACGAGGGTAAAAAAAAAAGAAGTTACTTTCACTTCACCATTTCATTAATAGAAAGACACAAAATAAGGAAATGATTATTTTAAAAGTTGCAAAATCTTTTTTATATGCCATTCCTTCGCGTTTATACTGCGCATGCTCTTACTAACAATAATGATAACGACATTGAAAATAGGCAATGCAAAATCTCTTTTATTTTAACAAAAAATCCTGAGACTCTGAAATGATTTCTTTTTATCTACTTGCAATTTTTGAAAGCATCGACTGTTTTTTGCTTAAATGACGTATTATAGTCCTAAAAAACATATCATAGCCTTATTTTCGACATTCATGGGATTGTAGAATAAAGGTAAAAAAATGGCATCCCAACATTTCATAGATTTCATTTGAAATTTTAAACGGGTTTTTCTCGAAATTACGTATTTTAAATCAGCCGGCAGCACAACTCAACAATTTACATCCGATTAACTTGACCTTTTAACTATAGCTTTTTAATAAGATTCTCTAGGGAAGGACACACGATTATTAGGATTAATCAATTACTTTTTTTTATACAAATAAATAAAGACCTTATTTTAAGGCAAACCTGAAATTTTTTTTCAAGCTTGCACAATTTTTTGAAAAATTGATATTATTCAATAATCGTGTGTACTTCTCTAGCAAAACTAACGTAAATAATAAAAATAACCGATGAAGTGCAAGTTGAACTTGCGCATTAGTGTTCCGTACGTTGATTGCTTTTAAAATAAAAAAATTTGTTACGGAGATATAAAATGATCAGCTACTTCACAAAACAGACCCCAAATGAGTTTTCAACAAAGTTTGTTTCCAATCTTTACTGAAAACTGATGACCTTGAAATTTTTGTTTTTTTTATATACCAGATAAATTATTAAAGTTAATGCACTCGTGATAATTTTCGTTCAATCTACACCCCGGAGAGAATATTCTAGAATATTTTCAAGATTTTTTGATCAGTACTTTTCGAGATAAGAGGGGGACAGCGATCTTTCGCGATTTTTTAAAAATAATACAAAGAAAAGTGTGCGCAAGAATTACATTATATATATATATATATATATATATATATATATATATATATATATATATATTACTCGTGTTTTCATAAGCTTTAATTGGACACAACACTCGATGACCTAGTAAAAAAAATTTTTTTCACTTCCGATTTCACCAAACAAAACTAACCCCTAAAGTCAAAATCAGGTGTGACAGACAGACCGACAGACACCGAAGTCATCTTATAAGTGTTCCGTACGGAACATTAAAAATGTTGGTTTGCTCTAGATGGAAAATTAAAATTTTTCTACTGTCGGCCGCGGAACACCTCCAAAAACAGATGCCTCTGTTCTGAGTGTTAGGGCGCCGCCATCTTGTTCAGTACCATAAAATAAAAAATTATTTTGTACATTTTAATATGCATATATTATCTCATAACAGATTTTTTGTTGAGTGTAAAAAAATCCCAAAAAGAGCCTATTTTTTTCTACCTGTTGGGTCAATGGAACCCCTTAAGGAATAGTATTGACAACTATGTAATATTTTACTAAAAATTTTTATTATTTCGGACAATTATACACCTCTTATGATTATTTTTGACTTACCTTGCAAATATAAGGGAAGCTTAGATTCGGGCTTGCTCCGACACATTCGTGATGATATAAACATAGACACAGCCGACACTGTAGTGTCGGTACCACTCCATGAAGTCCATCGCAGGATATCGAACACGGCTGACATGGTTTGCTGTAACGTTTTTTTATTGTAGGATAATTTTTTGGGATTAGAAGAGGTTCACTTCGTGGAAAAGGACCAATGGGATAGATAAAAGGAAGAAAGGAAACCACAGAACGACTAAGTTTATGTACTGAATGATCAATTGCTGAGTTTAAGGTCAATACTTCATTTACAGTAGGTACCTGACGGTACCATGTATATTATTATCCATGAAAGTGTATCGTACTAGTATATTTTTCACAATTAATTTTAGTACTACGCTTAGCTACTTTATCTTTGTGCTAGATTTCGTCAAGATCCGCTCAGTCATTTTTGTATGATACCGAAATAAACAGACGGACCGACAGAAACCAGCCAGTCATTGTTGAAAAAATACGTAATATGCAGACACAGCCTATATATATACATATATATATATATATATATATATATATATATATATATATATATATATATATATGTATATGTATATGTATATGTATATGTATATGTATATGTATATGTATATGTATATGTATATGTATATGTATATGTATATGTATATGTATATGTATATGTATATGTATATGTATATGTACATGTACATGTACATGTACATGTATATGTACATGTTTATGCATATGTACATGTATATGTACATGTACATGTAGATGTACATGTACATGTACATGTACATGTATATGTACATGTATATGTACATGTATATGTACATGTATATGTACATGTATATGTACATGTATATGTACATGTATATGTACATGTATATGTACATGTATATGTACATGTACATGTACATGTACATGTATATGTACATGTATATGTATATGTACATGTATATGTACATGTACATGTACATGTACATGTATATGTACATGTATATGTACATGTATATGTACATGTATATGTACATGTATATGTACATGTATATGTACATGTATATGTACATGTATATGTACATGTATATGTACATGTATATGTACATGTATATGTACATGTATATGTACAGCTTGGCCAATAGTATTAGGCACCCCTAATAAACACGTGAAACTCATAAAATATTTAAAAAAAGACCAATTGTTTTAACAATACTATAGGCTGCGCTGTCAAAAGCTAACTTAACCAATAGACAATCTCTTTTACAGGTTCATAAAACACCTGGCCCACAAAATTGCTATAATGAGGTTTTTTGAAAAATATTTTTAATGTTTTATCAGTCTCTTTTTACTACTTGTAGTGTCAAGAAGCTTTCCGTGCGTGGTTTATTTGTGAACTGGACATTCTTATATTTGAGAAATGCCTACGAAAAGTGAGCTTGGTATCGAAAAACGAATTAAAATTCAAACCCTATATGAACAAGGCAAGTCCCAAGAAGAAATAGCCAAGTTAGTGAAATGTTCTCGGTGTGCAGTGCAATGTGCTATTAAAAGGTTTGTCGAGACTGGCTCCCATGCCAACAAAATGAGAACGGGCGGAAAACGTAAGACTAATGAGCGACATGACAGAAAACTCATCCGCAAGTCTATTAAAAATCGAAAAAAAAAAAACATCATCAGAGCTCGCTGCAACTCTGTCGGAAGAGATTGGGATGCCGATTAGTTCTCGAACGGCAAGGAGAAGACGGACAGAAGCTGAATTAAGAGGGTGCAAAGATAGAAAGAAGCCTTGGCTTTCTGAGACCAATAATAAGAAACGCTTAGAGTGGGCTCTGAAGCACAAACATTTTAGCAAAGAGGATTGGTCTAATGTTGTATGGTCCGACGAATCCAACTTTGACGTAAGTTTTCATATGATTTATTTTAACAAATAACTATACAATTATTCTTGATTTAATCCGTTTTAGTCAAAATAATAACTAATTTTTTAATTGAGTATTTTTTCTATTCTTACAGTTATTGGGAACGTCAGGTGTGACATTCGTGAGGCGGCCTATCGGCGAGGAATACCAACCAGATTGCGTGGCACCTACTATATAACACTGCTGCTAAAGGTGTCGGCGAAATGTTCGTTTGTGAAGGCCGCATGAACAGCCAAAAGTACATAAATGTACTAGAAACTGTACTGATGCCTTCGCTAACGCGCATTTTTGGCGATACTAATTTAGACGACATCAAATTCCAGCAAGATAATGCACCTTGTCATAAATCAGCGGCTACGATGCGCTGGTTTAGAAACAATAACATTGTCTTGATGGATTGGCCGGCGCAGTCTCCAGATCTAAACCCTATCGAGCATTTCTGGAGTATTCTGAAGCGCAAGATACGGGAGCACAGCATAACATCAAAAGCAGCGCTAAAAAGCGCTTTGATGGAGTGGGATGCCATAAGTACAACTGAATGTACTAGGTTTGTACGCAGCATGCCCCAAAGAATTTCCCGTAAGCGCTACAGGAGCGACACGTGTGCGGAGAAAGCGATTCACGTTGTTCTCTAATCGCTGTAGATTGTACTCGGTGGGAAACACAGTCCTGGGCATATTATTCCAAAGGGATGATGTTCTCCATATAAAGGACTGCTTGAAAAGCGTTGTACGAGGAGTAACAAGCTGAACCTCATACGGATGTGAAGAATTAGCGCGACGTGTACTTCTAACATGCACCGCTCTGGGAGGAATTAAGCGGGCCACATCCTTCGAACATTTTCCATGAAAGTACTTGTAGAATAGGCTCAAGTCGCCAACCGTTCTTCGATGTTCCAGCGAATCAAGGCCGTCGGTCAGTTCCGGGTCTCCAAACAGACGAACAGCTCTTCTCTGAATAGAATCCAACAAATGCAGAGAATGTTTGGGAGCGGAGCTCCAAACATGGGAGCAGTATTCCATAGTTGGTCGAATTTGAGCTTTGTAAAGAATTAACAGTTGTTGTGGAGTGTAAAGCTTTCTGGTTCGAAATAATATTCCCAACTTTTGAGAAGCTCTCCTTGCTATGCCTGCAACATGTTCATGCCAGGACATATTTGCTCCCACATTAACGCCCAACAAATTGAGTGACGATGTTAAAGGGATGGAGTGCCCCGACATAACTATGTCGGGTTCAGCAACGTTAACTTCTTTAGAAAAAACTGCCGCCTGGGTTTTTGTAGCGTTAAATTCCACTTGGTTACTGTCACCCCAAGATAGAATTTCTTCCAGGTCTTTGTTAAGTTGAATGACTTCCTGCTGTCTGCGGATATTCGTCTGAGTAGCCGATGTCCGAGCGTTCAAAGTGAATGAAGAGATAAGTGTACTGTCATCTGCAAAGCTGTAGATTGGATTCTCGGTCTTTTCCAGCAGATCGTTAATGTAAATGAGAAAGAGAGGAGACAGTATGGAGCCTTGGGGTACACCGGCGTTGATAGCGAAGGTGTTAGAAAGAAATCCGTCGACTGCCACTCGTAAAGAACGTTCTTTGAGGAAACATGAGAGCCACAAACAGAACCTTTCAGACATACCATAAGAACGTAGCTTAGCCAACAGCCCATCGTGCCAAACACGGTCGAATGCCTTGGATATGTCAAGAGCAACCGCTCGAGATTCTCCAAAGTGTTCAATTGCGTTGTTCCAGACATGTATTACATAAGTCAGAAGATCTCCTGTTGATCTATTTTTACGAAAGCCATATTGGTGATCGCTAATAATGTTGAATCCTTCAAGATATTTTAGAAGATGCTGATTGATAGCCTTTTCCATGACTTTCGATATTATTGAAAGCAGTGCGATTGGTCGGTAGTTATTTGGCAAGGTCTTCTTGCCTTTTTTAGGTATCGGCTGAACTGTAGCACATTTCCAGCAGAAAGCAACTATTTCCTTTCTGTAGGATAGGTTGAAAAGTCTACAGAAAACTGGTGTTAGTTCCCTCGCACAGTTTTTAAGAACTATGGCAGGTATTCCGTCAGGGCCAGAAGCCTTTTTGGTGTCTAGCTTCATCAGTATACGCTTTATGATACGCTGTCTGAAGACAACATCGGGCATCCTTGACTGCACTATGGGAATAGTAGGTGGTGTTTTTTCCTTGGAAATCGACAGTAGAATGTGAAGCAAAGAGTTCAGCCAACAAGTTCGCTTTCTCAACAGGTGTCGTTGCAATAGAATTATCTGGCCGTGTGAGTGGTGGTATGGTGGATTTGGTGAAATTTTGACTAACTGGCTAACCGACCAACCAAAAGGACCTGGAATTTTCGGGACAAGCGAGAAGTTTGTTTCTAATCCGTTGATTGTGTACCTCCTTGGTTTCGTCGATAACCTCTTTGCATCTGTTCCTGGCACGAACAAATGTGTTACGATGTATGTATGGTGTTAGGATTTTCATGCCATTGTCGGTATGCAAGGTGTTTAGAAGCAACAGCTTCTTTGCATTTTCGGTCAAATCAAGGCTTGCCGTTGGGAGGGCATTTCTTCGAAAAAGGGATGTAAGCCTCCATACCGGCCAAAATAACATCGGAAACCTCCCTGGCGCAGTCAGATGGGTCGTCGGATCGAAAACAAACGTCTAACCAAGGGAAAGTTCGAAAATATTCCATGAGATCTTCCCATTTAGCAGACTTGTAGTGCCAAATCTTGCGCGGTTTAGGCGTCTCTCTGTCACTGATTGGTAGAATACTCGATGTCGAAAGTAGTTTATGGTCGGAAGAACCTAACGGCGGATTTACGCTGACCGTGTAAATCTCCGGATTGGTGGTTAAAAACAGATCAAGAAGACTGGCGAACTCTCCGTCTCGATCAGGGATCCGTGTTGGTTCGTCAATAAGCTGTGTTAAGCCACAACTGATTGAAAATGATTCGGCTTCACGACCTTGTTCGTCGGTAGTATTTGAGTATTTAAGCCAGTTGATGTTGTGGACATTAAAGTCGCCCAGGATCGCAATTTCGGCATTTGGATAGTTAATTTGTAAATAATCAATGGTGTCTGCAAGAGAAGCGAAAAGTGTTCTAAAGTTAGTATCACTTGGTGGTCGGTATAGGATACAGATGAACCTTGTGGTTGGTTGAGTCGTTATTTTTAACCACATAACATCAAAGTTTGGGGGCTCCAGAGCCTCTTCTCGTTGGCAAGAGAGGTCGCTTCTGACATAAAGACCGATTCCAAAGTTACGCCTAAATCGGGAATAGAAGTCGTACCCAGGATAAAGATAGTTTACTGTGCTGGTCGATGAACTGACCTTAGTTTCACAGAGAGCGAGTACATGAGGTTTGTTTGATTGCAGGTGTTGGTGCACTGAATTTGCGTTCGTGTTTAAACCTCGTATGTTGCAAAAATCCATTTTGAAATTCTGATCTCTGGATGTCGACGCCCCTGAACCAGCCCCCACCCGGAGATCCGAACGGGGGGCTATTTTACCTCAATATACGATTTTACAAAACATACGAATTTAATTTTTTACCCTGAAACACAAGAAATGAAGTAAATTGTAAGGTGCTTAATACTTTTGACTGAAGCTGTACGTCCTGTATAAACAACAATATTTTTAAAATGTTTTGTAGAAAACATTATTCATCTCTATAATATATAAAAGAAGATATTGGACGTTATCACAGTAATAGATCATTCTACTACGTTGACCAAGTTTAATTACTTTTGTATAATGACCTCCTCAGGTCAAATTCCATAAGAAAATACATATGGAAAGGTGTGGACATTTAAAATTGGGAAAAAGGGATATAAATAAGAATGGGAAAACAATGTGTTGCGTAATCTTTTAATCCAATACTAAGCAGTCATATTTTAAAACCAATTGATTATTATTATTAATGCTCTAAACCTATAAACGATAAAATTTATATTATTGACTTTTCTTAAAAAAATTGCAAAGTTCTCTAAACCACATCCTTAAAAGTTGGTTTAACTATTCTCCGCCGGATTTTTTTTTTCTGCAACATAACAGTTTAAAGTTCTATAAACTTTACGAAAAAAAATCCCAATTTCATGCCTGTCTCGTGCATACACGCAATTAGGTGATATTTGATTGAACTTTACTCTGTTATATCATAAGAAAGAAAAATCATACATTAACAGGACACATCATACAATAACAAGAAATATCATTTTAAAAAGAACTGACACAAGTTTTCATTTAAGCATTTTTTACTCTGTGTTTAATATGAGGTTAACATTTAAAAGCAAATTAACTGTGTAAAAAATTTCGAAAACAAAAAAAAATTACTACAGTGCACATTTCTTGGCATAATCACTTTAAGAGTTATTTTTATTCCTTACATCCCAGAATTAACTCCTCAATATTTATTGTTTTTTTATGAAACACACTATACGAGGCACCACCGGCGCGTATCGAGGTCATGTTTAGTTAGTAGCATCTCTTGAATGAACGCACACCAAGTTTCAGCCATATTGGTCTATTTCTTTGTGTTTGGCATTCGTGTGAATCAAGGAAGTCGAGTGATTTTCAAGAAATGGACGAAAAAGAATTTCGTGTGGTGATTAAACATTACTTTATGAAAGGCAAAACGCCTCAGGAGACTAAAGAGAAGCTTGATAAACATTATGGTGACTCTGCATCTTCGATTAGAATAGTTTATAAGTGGTTTCAAAATTTTCGGACTAGCCATATGGGCACAAGTGACGCTGAACGTTCTGGACGGCCTGTGGAGGTTACGACTCCAGAAATCATTGATCAAATCCATGATATGGTGATGGATGAAAGAAGAGTTAAGGTGCGTGAGATTGCTAGTGCTGTGGGCATCTCGACTGAACGGGTACATAATATTTTGCATAAACATTTGGACATGAGAAAACTATCCGCAAGATGGGTGCCGCGATTGCTCACGCTTGACCAAAAACGGAATCGTGTGAAGTGTTGCAAGGATGGTTTGCAGCTGTTCCAGAAGAATCCGGAGGATTTTAAGCGTCGTTTCGTCACTGTGGATGAAACATGGATACATTACTATACTCCTGAGACCAAAAAACAATCTAAACAATGGGTTACCAAGGGGGAATCTGCACCAACAAAGGCGAAGACCGTTCCTTCGGCCGGAAAGGTTATGGCGACTGTCTTTTGGGATTCGCAAGGGATAATCCTCATCGGAAAAGGGTAAAACTATTACAGGTGAATATTATTCATCGTTATTGGACCGTTTGAAAACCGAGCTGCAAGAAAAACGCCCGCGATTGGCCCACAAGAAAGTCCTTTTCCATCACGACAACGCACCAGCACACACCTCAGCAGTTGTGGTCGCAAAATTAATGGAAATAGGATTCCAACTCGTTTCACATCCCCCTATTCTCCAGACTTGGCTCCCTCGGACTACTATTTGTTCCCCAATTTGAAGAAATGGCTGGCGGGACAAAGATTTTATTCAAACGAGGAGGTGATTGCAGACACTAATGGATATTTTGCAGACTTGGACAAATCCTATTATTCGGAAGGGATCAACAAACTAGAACATCGTTGGACGAAGTGTATAAGCCTAAAAGGAGACTATGTCGAAAAATAAAAAAGGTTTACCCCAAACACATAAGTAGATTTTATTTTTGCACGGACTTTTCAAACCAGCCTCGTACTTACGCTGGATGATAAAGCTTTCCAATACAAATCCTACAATACGTGGAGCAAGCCAAAAGTTTCGGGACTAACGCTATATAATAGAACCCGGAATAGTATCGGCTTGCACCAATAGGTAACGGCAGATATATCCCTAACAACTCTGCGTGATGAATTTCAACTTGCTAACTCAACATCCGGTTCTTTTATAGCGTTCTTCGCCTTCCGGTTCCCCGTTTCCATCCTCTTCGATCTTCCCAATCTCCGAGGCTCTGAACACCTCCAAACCATGTCGTTCTTGGTCTCCCTCTTCTCGTTTGGTACTTATTCTTTAATTTCTAACTCTATTCACTCTTGATTTTCCAGCCGATCTTCTCCACTAATCCATTTCGAGTGCCATTAGTTTTTGTTCCAATTGTTTCGTCAATTGCCAAGTTTCACAACGGTACTCGTATTACACGATGCTCTTAAATGTTGAATTATAAATGAGGTGCTTTCTCCGTGATGTTCTTCGACCACAGAACAGAGTTTAGGTGTCTTATGACCGCCTTTCCTTTACTTATTCTACTCTCCACTTTTTTTTCCGTTCTACCGTCTTTACTTATGTTAGTTTCGAGATACACTACCGTCAGAAAGTTTTTGCCCACCTAGAAATCTCAATGTAACTACCAAAATTTAATACCTAATTAAACTCTTTTATTATATTAGGTAAATTTAATTGTTCTTAACAAGTGTCCATCATAAAATTGTTTAGATAAGCCTTTTTGGTGAAATTACTAATTAAAAACCAATTAGAACAAAGTTTTGCATGATAATCGTTTTGAGGTGATTTCTGAGAATTCCAGTTGAAGTAAGAACTAGGCTAGGGATTATGGAAATTCCTAGTGACATTTTATGATAAAAAAACTATGCTATAAATACCCCCTATTGGAAATTAACCATTCACAAACAGTACTTTTTCATTGTTACAGGTTCAATTGTTTTGTGAAAATACCAAATACGAAAAAAGTTTCCGTTGAAAATCGGGCTCTGATAATTGCGAGACATCAAAATAGCCACTCGAGTCGACAAATCGCGAGTGATATGCGGATGCCAAGGAGAACGGTGAACTACATTGTAAAAAAAATTTCTGCGGGACATGGAATTCTCAACCAAAAACGTTCAGGAAGGCTTCGAAAAACAATTCCCGCTGAAGACAGAGCTATAACAATCTCCAGAAAACGTAATCACCGCCTGACCGCACCAGAAATCACGGGCTCAAGGAAACCTGGAGCGGCCCATCCCCATCAGAGTGGCAACCGTGCAGAACAGGTTTAGCAGAAGGTAGACTACACGGGACAGTTGCAGTGCGGAAACCACCTCGTAGGCAAGTGAATAAACGTAAAGGATTAGAATGGGCCAGAGAACATGAAAATTGGACATCAGAATGGAATTTCGTCCTTTGGAGCGACGAATCTAAATTCGAAATTTTCGGTTCAAATCGACAAGTTTACGTGCGGCGGTCAGCTGGAGCGAGGATGTTGGAAGCCTGTTAGTTGCCTACAGTAAAAACATGGTGGAAGTTCAGTAATGGGTTGTTTTTGCAACGGTAAAGTTGGAAAAATCTTTAGGATAGAAGGAATCATGCGTAGAGAACAGTGTCAAGAAATTTTGCTAACTCAAATGCTTTCTTCTGGAAGAGATATTTTTTTCAGCATGACAAAGACCCTAAACATTCTGCTAAACAAATTAGAGAACCAATGGAAATCTGATGACGTCCTGGAAGTGATAACTTGGCCTCCACAATCACCCGACTTGAACCCCATCGAATTGGTGTGGGACCATTTGGACAGGTGTGTTCGAAAACTCAATCCAACATCAGAAAATCACTTGTGGGAACTTTTACAAGCAGAATAGGTTAAAATAACGGAAGAAACTCTGAAGAAACTACTGGACAGAATGCAGAAAAGCTCTGTAAAGCGGTAATTAAAAACAAAGGAGGATGAGAAAAATCCTGGAAAATCATGAATATTTTTCTGATTTTCTAGACTGTAAATAATGTGAAAATAAATAATAATTCATTAGAATTAAAAATATATATATTATCTGGGTTTTTGTTGTCTTGGGACTGAAATAACTAGGTGGGCAAATACTTTCTGACGGTAGTGTATATACTCTTCACAAGCAGCAATGACCTCACCGGTATTTAGAGTAAGGCAGTTAACTGTTAAATCCCACTTTTTTTTTATTGCTAACTTGTTAACTCAAATCAGTTTATTATGTATACACGCTTGGGCAGCACGTGCATGTCAAATATTATCTTTAAAATCCGGAAAATGGTACTAAAACGTTTGAAATGACTCGAGAAGTATTTGAGGATGAAGTTCTGAGCCGTACGAAAATTTTTCAGCGATTTTTGCGATTTAAGGCTGGTCAAAGAACAGATTATTCTAAGGGCCGTCGTCGGACAACTGTAAGGATTCTATTCATTATGGAACATATTCGTAAATTTTAACGGAAGAATTAGGCCCATATCGAATTGCTGTGAAGCTTCGTCCCGTACGCGAGAGTTTTTGGCGAAGAATTCCATGACTGTTATCCTCCACACCTCGTATTCGCTGGACTTGGTACCTTCTGACTTCGGGCTGTTCCTCCATAATATGATAAAATTAATGGGTCGTCATTTCGAGACGATAGAGAAAATACATCGACCGTGCATTCAGGTATAGAGAAATTACTTTGAAGGTGAGGGGGGGGTCATAAAGCCCAACAATAACTAATGTAGATTTTATAGCGTTAGTCAGAGAACTTGTGGATCGCATAACGTATATTGAAATCTCGGTGAGTATCTTATTATCTCCAAATGTCTCTCGACATGATTTAAAATTTCTTAGCCAAATATTAATCTAATTATGCGTCTCTAGGATATAAATACTCCATTTACCAGTCCCTTGACGGCAGCCAGAGCATAGTAGACACTCATAATTGTGCTACAGGTAGAGTTCGTTTTAAGGTCACAAAGAATAATATGCTTCACTAAGTTCAAAGCAGATATAATCTATTTGACAATACCAATTAGTTCTTGAATCCAGATCGGTCCTCAAAAACTTCGCAGCTGCCTCCAGTATTGGCTCTAGGCATGTTATTAAACAAATGCACCCACACCGTTTTCTCCTGGTTCTAAATTATTTGATCGGCACCACTGACTCATATTCTTGTATACCGTTGAATTTTCTTGGACAAGTATTTTTCCATTCCTTGCCGATACAGCCATCGTAACGTGATCAGCGGGCTTAATGACTGGTCCCTGATGGGGAATTTAAAATTACTGACAAACAAGATAAATCTCAGCGATGCGATTATTGATCCCTGTCCTATTCCAATGCTGACGTCATACTAACCAGACTGGAAATTGCTAAAATTTCACAAAAGGATTTTTCCTTGTTGCTTTCTTACAATAAATAAAAAAATTGCTTCATAAACCTAGCGTGCTAACGAGAGAATTTCATTTATTAAACTTAGTTCTTGCCACTATCTCTGTTACACCCATTTATATACATTTTTTTCGTTATTTTTTAAAAAATCATACAAATAACCCTTAAAGTGACTTTGTCAAAAGATATACATACCCCTTAGTGAATCTATTTTCGCGGTCTTGCGATTTTTTGATTTTTAAGATACTTCAGGTGGATCATTTTAAAAGGATACCCTCAATAAGTTGTTATAGAGTAACTAAATGTGCCGAAATTTTTCTGGGTTTCCCCCAAAAACCTCAACATAAAGGTAACTTAACAGACAAAATAGTCAGTAATCTCTTCTATTATATTAAAGGTACTTTGGCTCCAAGTAAAGGGTCTTTCAAAGGGTGCGTTCACTTCCCCAATCTGGAACGCGTCTGACTTTGTTGGGGCATATTGCAATGACAGGATAGTCCAGCGGAAGCCTTAGGAATTTCGTAAGGTTCAGCGAACACACATTAGCAGCAATAGAAACAAACTTTGATGCATGGCAAGTTTCAGGCGAGAAAAAAAGTAAAAAAATAACAAGGAAAATAACAACATACCCAAACTTAAATAGGACTGTAGTAGTCTCACCTAACCTAACATACAAACTTTAACTGAGAAAAAAACTTACATTATATAAACGCCTAAGGTACGTTAATTATCTTGGTGGCGCCCCCACTTTTAACGTAGTAAAAGAGTTTTCTGACAATCGTCGTCTGCTAAGCCTTCATGTTAATTTTTCCGATACTACATACTTTAAAACGACGAATTTCATTTCATTGGTAAAATATTTCATAATAATTTAGTTCCAGCTATAATTTTATTAATTAGACCAGCCTAACAACCATAGACTATACAAAAAACTAATCCAAAACACCTAATCAATGCCCTAAAATCAACCACTAAAACCTGAACCAAAAAGTTTCCAAAGTACATACCTCGTGTTCTTGCTTGGACTGGATCTCGTCTGAATGGTAGGTGGAGGCGTGGCTACCTTCTCTGGTTGTTCTTCAGTTTTAGCTGCCAATTTCGGCTTTTTCGCTAATGGCGTTTTACTCTTTCTCAGAGGCATTTTCGCTGGTGTCTAAAAAGAAATTTAATTTTCAGACAATGAGACTGCTTTGTCAAAAGTTTTATTGACAAAAGAACTGGTTAGGTGCTGGTGGAACAATAATAGTAATAAAAATAAGTAAGAAAAAGTAAGCAGGTATTACATAAATTAAGAAAAAAAAGTTGGGTATACAGCATACAATTTTTACTCTTTAATAATACTTAGTTGTTTAATAACTATTGGATGTGTGAATTAATTCTGAGGTATTTTTCGGTAAAAAAATCGCTTTATTGAAAAAAAAGGGGTAACAAATTGATTGTTCAAAGTATTGTCTATCGCCAGCCACTACTTTATCCCATCTTTGTGGCAGCATATGAATACTACATTGAAAAAAACGACTCCTCTTTTGAAGCTATCCACGAATGGACCCATTTTTAGCGCTGTTCAGGTCGTGCGTCATCGATCGGAACGAAAGTTAATCAGAAGGAGCAATGTCTGGTCAGTACGGCCGATGAAGCAAGATAACCCATTCAAGCGCTTCCAGCGTTGCCTGGAAGGCTTTTGCAATATGTGGCAGAGCGTCATGTTGAAAAATCACTTTGTTGTGTCTTTTGGCATATTGCGGTAATTTTTCCTTCAATGTTGGGCTCAATTGGATCAATTGTTGTCAGTAATGTTTCCCGGTAATAGTTTCCTTAGGTTGGAGCAGCTGATAATACATTACACCC
Source organism: Pachyrhynchus sulphureomaculatus (assembly GCA_019049505.1). Classification (NCBI taxonomy): domain Eukaryota; kingdom Metazoa; phylum Arthropoda; class Insecta; order Coleoptera; family Curculionidae; genus Pachyrhynchus; species Pachyrhynchus sulphureomaculatus. Next base: position 184,765,557 of record CM032449.1, read on the forward strand.
AGCTGATCCCACCAAATACACAGCATAAGCTTGGGGCAATGAATATTCGGCATTGGCGAGGATGTTGATGGTTCACCGGGCTTCATCCGTGATTTTTTGCGCTTTGAATTATCGTAACGTATTCATTTTTCATCACCAGTTACGATATGTTGCAAAAAACCTTTCCGATTGTGTCGTTGAAGCAGTTGTTCACAGGTGAAAAATCGCCTTTCAACGCCTCTCGGTTTCAATTCGAACGGCCGGCATCCAATTTCCTTGCTTCAAGTTCTTTTTCCATTTGGCACGGGTCTTTATCGAGTAATGCTTCATCTTTAAACTTTTTCAGCTGGTCTGGACGTTCTTTGTTTTCCGTATCGAAATCACCACTTTTAAAGCGTCGAAACCAGTACTCACATGTTTTTATCGATGGAATATAATCATAGGTTTCCGATAGCAGTAAATGACTTTCAGTAGCGCTTTTCTTCGAATTAAACAAGAAAAGTAACGCTTCCTAGAAATGGTGTTTTGTTGGCACGTCATACGACATATTCAATGCTCAAAAAAATATGTTTACGCTTCGGCAAAATAACATATATTAAAAATTAAAGTCTAGTGATGGTGCTTCACCATGAATATAGCAACGGTATGTCCCTATGCGATATAAGTTACGCTCCCTCTTAGAAATCCGTCAAAATTAATTAACACTCCTTATATTAATCCTTCCAAATTACTCATAAATACTTCAAATTAACAGAAAAACACAACTTTACCACAACAGGTACCAAAAGTTGAAAAGCAAACAAGATATTGGACATATAACAGCATTGTCTTATTTGTAGGATTAAAACAATTATTTGAAAAAGGCGTTCTACGATGCTGCGGATAACTCTGGGCAGAGTTATTATATTTTAATAATATTTTCCCAAAGTATTTAAATTACTAGGTAAAATATTTTTAAAAATTCACGATAAAGTAAGGGGTTACATCACCTTGGCGCTCGGGGAAGAAAAATAGATATAAATATAAAAAAAAAATTTGACGCAGCTATTAAATAGTAGTTTTATGAATAATTTGAAATAATAACGAATAAAAAAAATTAAAAAATGACGGAGATATGACCCATCAAGTAGGGCCCTCTTTTGAAAATCCTTGCTGATGGTGTTCTTATTTTCTCTGTCAGGCATCGTCTAAAAAATAAAAAATAAGTAGCATAGGAAAAAATTTTTTTTAATTTTTTTGTAGAAATGACAGCTGTTTGAAAAAAAACACTGATTTTTTCGAAATTTTGAGTTTAAAAAAATTATAACTTATGAACGTGGCACCCAATCAAAAAAATCCTATGCTACATCTTAGATAATATTATAAAGAATGTGTTGTAAATTTTAACAAAATCGGTTAAGTAGATCTTAAGATATCTTCTACACCAGTTTGAAAACAGTAGTTTCGAAAAGAACCCAAAAGAAAAAACACTATGGCGTCAGCGTCTCCAAATATTTTTTTAAATTACCTTCAATCTGCGATTCCTGGACCGTGCACGAGGTCTTCCGACTCCTTTTGAGCCACTCTTTTCAATTTTCTGGCCTCTTTAGTCTCCTGTTGGGCTCTCATGTTGGCTATAGATATTCGTTGAGAATCCAAATTCTCGGTAAATCGCAGCGCGCTTGGGCCAATTACAAAGTTTAATAATTGCATCATTTGTAATACACTAGTATATCCATCATTAAATATACTAACTGCAATATAAGATGCAATCTCAACAATTTTTGTGCCACTGTAATGCACCTTTGGAGCCATAGACCAAATGACAGCGTTTAGACTTTCGTTGTTATTCTGAGTGTATTTTTCTAAACAGCGTTCTTATAAAGGAGTAACTAAAAGAACAATACCCTTTGTCAAGGCTTTGACCGCTCGTGCCTTTCCGATCGCTACGAGTTTCAGGCCGACTCTCTGCCGGGCTCACTTCTAATTGCTATAACTTCGGAACTAATTTGAATTTTGAAATGGTTAAACGTTTAAAATATTCTTAAAAGTATAAACAATTTATCTAGCCAAAAAAACATTCGATTTTTTGAAAATATCAAGGTGGTGTAATCCCTTAAAAAAACGGCTAAGTATGAGTCGGATTTGCGCAATTAGTGTTCCATACTCTGATTGATTAAAAAAAAATAATAAAATAAGTTAATTATGTCCCTAATATGTATATATCTTAACACCCAATATGTATTTTCATATTTTTTCTTAGTTAATAATGTATAATAGTTATAACATCTTAGCTACCTAATAGCCAATAAAACGAATCTAGTTCAATCTATAATCTAGTAGTAAAAGTTTAAAACAAATATTTACTATCTAAATATTTGTTTAATTATAAACAAATAAAATAAAATTATTTTGTCTCATTACATATCCATAAGTCATCAGTCACAATTGAAATTTCTATTTTATCTGTGACTGATAGATAGATACTTTATTCATGTTAAAAAAACTTTACAGCCTTACACACGTCACCATAGTTTCAACAAAATCGTAATGTAACTTATAACTTATTATAGTAACATTGGATTAAAAAAGAGTTAAAAAAAAAAAAAACTACTCAGTACAGTTCTTACGAGGCTGGTTTGAAAAGTCCGTGCAAAGTCCGAGAGATGGCACCACCGGCGCGTATCGAGGTCATGTTTAGTTAGTAGCATTTCTTGAATGAACGCACACCAAGTTTCAGCCATATTGGTCTATTTCTATGTGTTTGGCATTCGTGTGAATCAAGGAAGTCAAGTGATTTTCAAGAAATGGACAAAAAAAGAATTTCGTGTGGTGATTAAACATTACTTTATGAAAGGCAAAACGCCTCAGGAGACTAAAGAGAAGCTTGATAAACATTATGGTGACTCTGCACCTTCGATTAGAACAGTTTATAAGTGGTTTCAAAATTTTCGGACTGGCCATATGGGCACAAGTGACGCTGAACGTTCTGGACGGCCTGTGGAGGTTACGACTCCAGAAATCATTGATCAAATCCATGATATGGTGATGGATGACAGAAGAGTTAAGGTGCGTGAGATTGCTAGTGCTGTGGGCATCTCGACTGAACGGGTACATAATATTTTGCATAAACATTTGGACATGAGAAAGCTATCCGCAAGATGGGTGCCGCGATTGCTCACGCTTGACCAAAAACGGAATCGTGTGAAGTGTTGCAAGGATGGTTTGCAGCTGTTCCAGAAGAATCCGGAGGACTTTAAGCGTCGTTTTGTCACTGTGGATGAAACATGGATACATTACTATACTCCTGAGACCAAACAACAATCTAAACAATGGGTTACCAAGGGGGAATCTGCACCAAAAAAGGCGAAGACCGTTCCTTCGGCCGGAAAGGTTATGACGACTGTCTTTTCGGATTCGCAAGGGATAATCCTCATCGACTATCTGGAAAAGGGTAAAAAACTATTACAGGTGAATATTATTCATCGTTATTGGACCGTTTGAAAACCGAGCTGCAAGAAAAACGCCCGCAATTGGCCCACAAGAAAGTCCTTTTCCATCACGACAACGCACCAGCACACACCTCAGCAGTTGTGGTCGCAAAATTAATGGAAATAGGATTCCAACTCGTTTCACATCCCCCTATTCTCCAGACTTGGCTGCCTCGGACTACTATTTGTTCCCCAATTTGAAGAAATGGCTGGCGGGACAAAGATTTTATTCAAACGAGGAGGTGATTGCAGACACTAATGGATATTTTGCAGACTTGGACAAATCCTATTATTCGGAAGGGATGAACAAACTAGAAGATCGTTGGACGAAGTGTATAAGCCTAAAAGGAGACTATGTCGAAAAATAAAAAAGGTTTACCCCAAACACATAAGTAGTTTTTATTTTTGCACGGACTTTTCAAACCAGCCTCGTATGTCTATATATAAAACTAAAACAAATACAAGCAAAGAAATGAAAAGAAAACTATGACAAATAGATGTTTATACTGCACTCTGTCGGTGACTTACAAAGTCTTTTCAAGCAGAGCGGCACAGCACGGCTGGCACTTATTGCAGAAACGCACCTTTCTCGAGCTTACCGCTCGAAGGCATAGATGGCATTGGTATAACAACTAAAGACTTCCAAAAATGCGAATCTTTTCGATTCGCCTTTAGTTGTTATACCAATGCCGAAATGAAAAGAAACAAAAAAGAAAGAAAAAAGCAAATCATAAAAGGTATACAAGACAAAATGAAATTGAAAGGTATATAATACAAAATGAAATTGAAAGATAAGAACTGTCCAAACAGGAAAACCAACAGAACCTGTCACACAGGCAGAGGCGTAGACATAAATTCGTCGATGCTGTAGAAACCATGTTCTAAGAGTATATTCTTTATTAGGGTTTTAAACTTTTTGCGATTTAACTTTCGCGTAGTACATACAATTTATTATAAAGCATGACAGGCAGAGAACTCTTGAGTAATACTTATAGCACAATAAATATCAGCGTTTTAACCCCCTTCCTCACCTCCTATTCGTTGTATAATTATATATAGTACTAAATAAATATTTATGCTCGACCTTTTTCATTATCACAACTAAAAACCTGGAAAAATTGCCATAATACTACGAGGGTTGTATGAGAAGTACCTGGCCTCGGCCAGAGGCGCTACTATTATTTAAAAAATTACATTTTTCATAAACATAACCTTTCACAAGAATCCTGTCAAATTTTCTAGTCGCTATGTGATTTAGTTTGTAAGTGGCAGTCATTCAAATAGGACAACCTTTGTGATTTTACAATGGAAAAAAATTGAATATCGAGCAGTGATAAAACAAAACGAATGATAAAAGTGGAACTAAGCGAAGTTTATGGAGACTCTGCACCTTCGTTATCAACCATAAAATATTGGACAGCTGAATTCAAACGAGGCCGTACAAGTACTTTGGATTAAAAACATCCATGTCGTCCAAATGAGGTCACCACATTAGAAATGATTGAAAAAATAAGTGAAAATGCGTAAGGTTGCTTAAGACTGTGGGCATCTCAACTGAACGAGTGCAGAACATTTTAACAACTCATTTGGATATGAGAAAGCTTTCCGCAACATGGGTGCCTCGATTGCTTACAAATGACAATAAACATGCGCGTTTGTCAACTTCAAAAGAATGTTTGGCGATTTTAAAGCGCAGTCGGAATGATTTTTGGCATCGATTCATTCAACTATTGACGAAACATAGAATCATCACAGTACACCAGTCCAAACAGTGGGTTTTTCGTGGCGAACTGGCGCCAAAAAAGGCCAAGGCGACTTTATTGGCCAACAAAGTCATAGCAACAGTGTTTGGGTTACACGCGGTATAATCCCCGAAAAAGTATTGAGAAATGGCTTGGTGGAAAAAAATTTGGCTCAAACGACGAAGGGATTGCGGAAACAATCGCCTATTATAATAATAATAATAATAATCTTTATTGTCTAACAGATAAATACATCCATTAACAAGACAATGTGACTAAAGCTAAGTTAAATCTAAACGAGTCTGTTCTTCAAAAACTGAGAATATGTTAGATTGGTAATATCAATGCCGTTGCAATTCACATTAAAAATCTTCATGGCTTGAAAAAGGGGGTCTTTTAACTGAAAATTTGAAGCCTGGAACGGTAAGTTGAACACGGGATAATGTCTTAACGCACGAGATGGTACGTTAAAGTTTAGTTTTGACAATAAGTAGGGACAGTCGATAGCCGAGTTGCAAATTTTAAACAAAAACAAAACCAGCATAAAATTGCGACGATCGGCCAATGACGATATCTGAAATCTGCGAAGCAGAGTTTCCTGTGGCGAGCCTCGTGGTGGGAAAACACCCTCCATTTTATATACGAGAAATTTTAAAAATTTTCGTTGTACCCCTTGTATTTGGGAAGTGTACTTTGAGTGTATAGGATGCCACACTATTGCTGCGTATTCTAATTTTGATCGAACATATACAAAGTACAGAGATTTAATTGTATCAATGTTTGAGAAATCACGAGAGTTTCTAAATATGAAACCCAGCCTTTGCATTGCGCTCTTGTAAACCTGATTTATGTGTTCCGAAAATGATAGGCGTTCGTCAAAAACTACGCCAAGGTCCCTGATGGATTTTAAATCCTTCAATATCTCAAGATTTATATAATAGTCAGAATGAGTTAGGGTCTTTTTATTAGCGTACGTCATTTTGTAGCACTTTTCGGCATTTAGAGGTAAGTTGTTAGCTGTGCACCAGTTGCTAACTAGTCGTATATCATCTTGCAGTGCAATGCAATCAGAAACGCAATGTATTTGTCTGAAAATCTTTAAATCATCCGCAAACAATAGAACATTGCTAGAAACATTTATGTCTATATCGTTAATAAACAGAGAGAATATCAGTGGAGCCAATATACTGCCCTGAGGAGCTCCACTTGTAGCTTTGAATCTGAAGGAGGGATTACCACGAATATCGACATATTGATACCTGTCACTCAAATAGGAGGCAAACAGTCGAATAAGATTGTCATCGAAACCAAGCCACCCCAATTTAAGAAGGAAGACAGAATGATCCACTCGATCGAACGCCTTTGAAAAATCCATATAAATAGCATCAACCTGACCATGAGCATCTAAGATCTGACTTACAAAATGAGTGAAACTGGCCAGATTCGTGATCGTGCTGCGACTTTTATAGAAGCCATGCTGAGATTCAGATACAGAATGTTTTACTTGATTAAACACATCTTCGTGAATCAACCCCTCTAATGCTTTCGCAAATGGCGATAGCATTGATATGGGCCTATAATTAGAGATGTTATTTCCATTGCTTTTTTTGAAAAGAGGAATTATCCTAGCTTCCTTCCATACCTGAGGAAATGAATGTGTTGTGAGTGCCATGTTATAAATGAAGCTCAATGGCTTTGAGAACGCGGATGCACAGTCCTTGACGATGAAGCTGGGAATATTATCAGGACCCATGGACATTTTGTTTTTAGATTTTTTCAAAAACCTACTGACTGACTGCTTCCTCTGATGCACAATTAAGAGTTACATGAGAGCTTATATTAAAATTATTGTTTGGAGGGTGTTGGAAAGCATTACTTTATGAAGGATTGGGGAAATCATATTTTTTGGGCGGGATACAACAGATAGAAAAGCATTGGACTAAATGTAGCTAGCTAAAAGGAGACTATGTTGAAAAATAAAATAAAGTTTACACATAAAAATGTTTTTTTTTGTCAAGGCCAGGTACTTACCCTACAGCCCTCGTATTGGAACTATACAATACTTGAATTAAAAGGAATGAAAAAATAATTTAATTTTCAGGTTTCTCAACTCCACAAATCCCCAAAAAATACATATAACAGCATATATAGGAAGCAACCCCTACCCCACCCGTTAACCTTTTACATACTTCACTATAAATAATATGTGCTTAAAGTTTGTCCAGTACATCTACCAAAAAATTGTAAATATCTCAAAATGCTATTGACATTATACAATATTAAACTACCCCCAACCCCTTTAGGCCCTTCCTAGGTTAAACTTGAAGGCAATGAAAAACCCAATTCCCTCTAATCTCCTCTCCAACCCTTATATGCTTTACTTTAAATATTTTTGTATAAAATATGTTTATTTCCAACAGAAAAACCAGGAAAAACTTCCATATTACTTTTAAAATTTCACCTCCTTGACCTGAAATGAAACTGTTCAAAAACTATAGGCTTCATCACCTTGTTAGATGTTTTCTATGTACCAAGTTTAAAACTGATATATTATTTCGTTCGAGACTTTTTGTGCCAAGAGATCGTCAAAAATGTATGACTGTTCCTCATAATCTAAAAAGCCTAAAAAGGGAAGAGAAGCAAAAATCTCTGGTGATTTTTCAACGAATATAATACTTTCTTTTAGTAACAAAAAAAAAACAAATGTCTTAAATCAATAAGTAAAAACATAAAATAAAAATTATGCCAAAATACTTTTTTGGCCACTCTCCACCAGCTCTCCTTGACCATAGAAGGCTCAACTTTCCTCTTATACTTTTCTCAATATTTATTATTTTTGGACAAGGAAAGCTAGAATTCCTAATGTTTTTATAATGATATATAATTCTTTTTATCAAAATTAAATATAATTTTCCTTATTAGAACCCCAATCAAGCTGTTTTGAAAGATTTTTAAAAAGTAAGCAGTAGCGAACCTACCTTTTTACTCACGGTCGGAGGCGTCTCCTTTGGCGCAGGAGGCTCAACTTTCCTCTTGGCTGGCGTCGTATCCACCTTAGGACTATCGGATACTGCACTCTTTGGACTCGGCAACTTCTTTGGCTTTTTAATTTCAACGACTTTCTTTGGAGCGGGACTCTCTGAGAAACTATCTGAAGATTTTATCTTCGCATCTCGTATTATTTCCTTTTCCGGATCGTCTATACCCAACGGTTCTTTGGTAAAAGAGAAATTTTCTGTGGCAAGATTTTTGCCAGTTAGGATATCGGATAATTCCCTCATCGATCTAACTTTTTTGCCTTGAGGTGTATAATAGTATATGTCTCCGATGGGTTTGGAGGCTGTACTGGTTGACCGCCATACGAGTTCGCGTTTCCAGCCATATTTGAAGGGTTTTAGATATTTAGGATCCTACAATAAAACATTTTGTAATTAAAAAAAAATTACAAACCAAGATTTGCCTGTAAGATTGAACTACCCTTCAAAACACCATATGTTACCTTACCCAAACAGAATTCTGGTTTATGGTCAAGATTCATATTTAAAACCAGACACACACAAGTTAGAAAACATGGGCAACAAAGGTTTTTTTTCAAGACTACGCTATTTGTGAAAATCATTGAACCTAGAGTCTGAAAGTTGTAAAATATTTATGCTTACACTTGTACATCAATTAAAATAACAGGCCAAGTGCAAGTCAGACTTGCACAATTAGTGTTCTGTACGTTGATTGCTTTTGGAATAAAAATTTTTATTACGGAGATATAAAATGATCAATGACTTCGCAAAACACCCCAAATGAGTTTTCAAAAAAGTTTGTTTCTGATCTTTGTTGGAAACTTGAAATTTTCGTTTTTTTTATATACCAGATAAATTATTAAAGGTAATGCATTCATGATAATTTTCGTTCAATCTACACCCTGTGGAGAATATTCCAGAATTTTTTCAAAACGTTTTGATCAGTACTTTAAGAGGAGGGGACAGCGATTTTTCGCAATTTTTTAAAAATAATACAAAGAAAAGTGTGCGCACATATTACATTATATATATATATATTTTTGAACTCGTGTTTTTACAAGCTTTCATTCGACACCCCACTCAATAACCTGGTAAAAAAAATTTTCACTTGCGATTTACCCACCCAAAACTAACACTTTAAGTCAAGATCTTCTGACTTATGTAACACATGTTTGGAACAACGCAATTGAACACTTTGGAGAATCTCGAGCGGTTGCTCTTGACATATCCAAGGCATTCGACCGTGTTTCGCACGATGGACTGTTGGCTAAGTTACGCTCTTATGGTATGTCTGAAAGGTTCTGTTTGTGGCTCTCATGTTTCCTCAGAGAGCGTTCTTTACGAGTGGCGGTCGACGGATTTCTTTCTAACACCCTCACTATCAACGCCGGTGTGCCCCAGGGCTCCATACTGTCTCCTACTCTCTTTCTCATTTACTTTAACGATCTGCTCAAAAAGACCGGGAATCCAATCTATAGCTTTGCAGATGACAATACGCTTGTCTCTTCATTCACCTTGAACGCTCGGACATCGGCTGCTCAGGCGAATATCCGCAGACAGCAGGAGGTCGTTCAACTTAACAAAGACCTGGAAGAAATTCTATCTTGGGGTGACAGTAACCAAGTGGAATTTAACGCTACAAAAACCCAAGCGGCAGTTTTTTCTAAAAAAGTTAACGTTGCTGAACCCGACATAGTTATGTCGGGGCACTCCATTCCCCTAACATCGTCGCTCAATTTGTTGGGCGTTAGTTTGGGAGCAAATATGTCTTGGCATGAACATGTTGCAGGCATAGCAAGGAGAGCTTCTCAAAAGTTGGGAATATTATTTAGAACCAGAAAGATTTACACCCCACAGCAACTCTTAATTCTTTACAAAGCCCAAATTTGACCAACTATGGAATACTGCTCCCACGTTTGGGGCTCCGCTCCCAAACATACACTGCATTTGTTGGATTCTGTTCAGAGAAGAGCGGTCCGTCTGATTGGGGACCCGGAATTGACCGGCAGCCTTGATTCGCTGGAACATCGAAGAACGGTTGGCGACTTGAGTCTGTTCTACAAGTATTTTCATGGAAAGTGTTCGAAGGATGTAGCCCGCTTAATTCCTCCCAAAGCGGTGCATGTTAGAAATACACGTCGCGCTGGTGCTTCGCATCCGTATGAGGTTCAGCTTGTTACTCCGCGTACAACGCTTTTCAAGCAATCTTTTATATGGAGAACGTCATCCCTTTGGAATAATTTGCCCAGCGCTGTGTTTTCCACCGAGTACAATTTACAGCGATTCAAGAACAACGTGAATCGCTTTTTCCGCACTCGTGCCGCTTTAGGGACTTCCCTGCAGCACGTGTGCTAGACCCATAAAAAAAAAAAAAAAAAAAAAAAAAAAAAATTAACTTTGAAACCTACACGGATCTGATCTGACATCGAGTACTATATTAGTGCCAAATTTCAAGTTTCTATGTCAAATAGTTTTGCAGAAAATCCGGTGTGACAGATGGACAGCAGACATACATGAAATGAAATTGAAATTTATTGACAAATAGATACACCTATGAACAATAAACAGAAAAAAAATATATAAAAAAATAGATGCGACCCTTATTAATAAAAAACTGCATGTCACACTAAACATAACCACATATAGAAAATAAGCTAAACTGATGCAGAAACACACTCCTGACTAGATTATAAACTCCCATAGTCTTGCCTTAAAAAGATTTACTGTTGCAACTCTCCTAATATTTGTCAGTAAAGCATTATAGGCAGTAAATTCCTTATAAAAAAGGGAAATGATTGTGAATAAATGTTTCATTCTTACAACATGAAAATCATTAACACTTCTTGTAAAGTAGGACTGTATTTCTCTTCATAAGGCAGCAAATTCATTAAAATAATTTGGAAGTACTCCCCTGCTCAGCATAAATATAAATATCATTGCAAGATAGTGTAATCTTTGTTCAACCGAAAAGTATCCCAGAGCACTAAGCATTAGGTGTATTGGAGTGTATCGGTTACACCTAGTTCTCTTTTTCATACCTCTCTTAAATAAAACTTGTAGTGATTGTATCGATCCACTATCAAGGAGAAACAACAAGGTGGCAAAATAATCAAAGTATGATTGAATAATAGTCTTAAACACCTTTATTCTAGAAAACAAAGACAAATTTTTTTCTGGATATATTCACAATGTCTTCTACCACCCATTCTATAGTCATTACACAGGGCAACAAAAAAATATTTTTGTTTTGGTGCCTGGGATTTTAGAGTTGATTTTAACTATTTTGGCTAAATCTATACATGCAATCCGTTTTTCTCTATCAGCTCTACTTTTTTAGATACATCAACTTATCTACCAATGTGGTTTTTATTCAGTATATTCATTTATGAGAGTTCTAAAATTATTATATATTCATTAATGTAGGTAAAATGGTTTTATTGTCAGTCTGTAATTGAGTAAATTCCAGGTAAATCTATAAATAGTGGAACCATTGCCTATCAGGTACCTGAACTGACCCTTTTAATCACCTAACTCGGGTAAGTCTCGTCAGTTTGTGCGTTCTTACTAATGAGAGTAGATCGAATTCGGCGTGTTATTTTATGTTAAGAAAAGAGTGTTTTTGTGTTATTGTACAGAATTAAAATGAGTTCAGGTTCTAGTTCAAGAAGAAGTTGTGTAAATCAACCTGATGTGTTTTGCTATATATGCGGAGAATACATGTTTTAACAAAACAGACAAACTATTACTGACTTTGTAAGGCGAGCGTATCTTGGATACTTTGGAGTTAAGCTTGGTGATCAGGACAAAACGTGGGCCCCGCATCTCGTATGTAAAACTTGTACAGAGCATTTACGGCAGTGGACTACCGGGAAAAGAAAATGTCTAAAATTCGGCGTACCAATGGTTTGGAGAGAACCAAAAAACCACTTCAATGATTGTTATTTCTGTTTAGTAAATACTAATGGATTCAATCGAAATAACCGCAGTAAGTGGACTTATCCCAATTTAGACTCGGCAATACGCCCTATCCCGCACTCAGATGAAATACCGATTCCAACATTTCATCAGCTACCACATATCTCTGATGACGAATATTTTCCCTCTGATCGCTCTTCTGATGCTAATAAAAGTTCTGATGCTAATGAAACTAACAGTGACTATGAGGGGACGTCATCAGTTCCTCAACGCTTCAATCAAAATGAATTAAATGATCTCACCAGGGATCTCAATTTATCGAAAAAAGCTTCTGAAGTACTGGCTTCTAGGTTGAACGACAAAAATTTACTGGAACAAGGAACCAAAATTACCTTTTACCGTACAAGAGAAAAAGATCTGCTAACATTCTTTTCTCAAGAAGATAATCTTGTATTTTGTCACGAAATTAGGGGACTCATGAAAGAAATGGGACTTTCTGAATATATTCCAGATGATTGGCGCCTATTTATTGACAGTTCAAAGGGAAGTTTAAAATGTGTCCTTCTACAGAATGGGAATAAATATGGTTCAATACCACTAGCTCACTCAACGAAACTGAAAGAAGAATATAATACCATAGCTTTGGTCTTGCAGAAGATAAAGTATTACGAACATCAATGGATGATTTGTGTAGACTTAAAAATGGTAAACTTTCTTCTTGGGCAGCAAAGTGGTTACACGAAATATCCGTGTTTCTTGTGCCTCTGGGATAGTAGGGACAAAACACACCACTGGGTTAGAAAAGATTGGCCTCAGAGAGAAAACATGGACGTTGGGGAAAAGAATGTCATTAACGACGCTTTGGTTGAAAGAGAAAAAATCATACTTCCTCCGTTACATATAAAGTTGGGCTTAATGAAGCAATTTGTAAAGGCTCTTGATAAGAATGGGTCTTGTTTTGCACATATAGGGGTAAAAATGCATCAGTTGAGCACAGAAAAACTCAAAGCAGGGATATTTGACGGCCCACAAATAAGACAATTAATTAAGGATCCTGCCTTCATAAATTCAATGAATCAAGTTGAACGAGAAGCTTGGACATCATTTGTTGCAGTTGTAGAAAATTTTCTAGGCAAACATAAAACTCAAAACTATGTTGAAATGGTTAACAAGATGCTTAATAGTTTCAAATCCTTAGGGTGCAATATGAGTATTAAAATACACTATTTACACAGCCACTTAGACCGTTTTCCAGAAAATTTAGGAGACATGAGTGAGGAACAAGGTGAAAGATTTCACCAAGATATTAAAGTTATGGAGGACCGCTACCAAGGAAGATGGGACATGCACATGATGGCAGATTACTGCTGGAGTTTAAAAAGGGACTGTTTAAAAAAAACATTCAAGAATGTCGCGGAAAAAAAGCTTTCCAAGTGTTGAGTGACTATTTCATTTCTTGAATGTTTTTTTTTTGTTTGTAAGTACGACATAATATTGTATTTTGTATAACTAAAATAAAAATTTCGTATCTACTTTTGTTTACAACACTTACGGATTTGAGTTACAATAATGTAACTTATATTTCTCTAAAATTGTATATCTTAAAAATTTGAGCTCCTAGGTACAAATGAATATGTTATTTGAATTCAGGACATCAAATTGATATAGAATCAGCTCAAAAAACCTCGACACCAAAACAGCTGTTCCCCTGTGTTATCAGACAGACACACACGGAAGTGATCTTATAAGTGTCCCGTATAGAATACTGAAAATGAATTTTGTGGTACTTATTTAAAAGAGACAAAATTAATTTGTACATTTAATATTTCAATTATAACAATTATTTTCACTATTTAAAACTAACCTGCAAATTTTCCTTTGGTACAGATGACCGTATCTTCTTAACAGGTAAACTAGGACTGCTAACTCCAACAACGATGGGTAAATCTAATGGTTCTTCTTTTACAGTGACTTCATCAGAATCACTCACATTTGGTGGTTTAGGATGACTCGTAGATTTTCTATTTGGTGATAGTAAAATATCACTGTAGCGTTTGTTGGGAATACGTGCTCGTTTACCTTTACCCATTATGTGAGATTCCGCAAGCGATTTCATTGACACATCTTCTAAAAAAACATTTAAAAATTGAAGTAGAGAGGATTATAGTGCAAACTAAACTGTGAAAAATTCAATAGCTTGTTCAGACAGAAATCCTTGCCATTCTGATGACATACATAATGAAGGAGGTAGTTATGTGTTGTGTCAAAAGAGTAATGCCATTACTAAACCCTGAAGAGTGCAGAGATATCCCAGATAAACTACTTAGAAGGAAATAACTTAACTTGACATGGGCTCCAGGACAACAGATGTTGATGGACAATAAGACAATTGATGAACTTATCATGCCATATGCCATGGGCTATAGGCCATGGCTCTGAAACAGCTTTAAATAAAACCAAACAAGTGGGGCAGCTTTTAAGGAATAGGCAAATTAAAACACAAAGGTACTGACGATGCAGGCCTGGCATATCCGAGTTGTCTAGATGATGAAATGGCTCCACTTTATCTGTGCTTGTGAGGCACTAGATAGACTCATACATCAGATCCTTAGATCAGTAATGGTGTGGAGTGATAAATCCAACACAATGATACTCTAACCTTTATAGCTAGGTTGAAGAGATTACACACAGACTGTGGTGGTTAAAGTGATTGGAGGAAATTTTTGGAGCTGCTTGGTCTGTTTGCTTGACACTGAGCCTCCTCACTGCTGCTACTACTACAAGTTCCCACACTAAAGGCTTCTCTTAATCCAAGCATTACAAATCAACATTTTAAATGATGCATATGTTATGACGAGATATTAATTACCAAAAAAGCTGAGCAGAGGAAGAGTTTCAGAGATATTTACACTAAAACCTGACTTTAAGTTCTACATACCATTTACGGACACAGACATTGAAAATAATGAAAAAAATAATAATTTTCAGGTTTCGTGTGTTTAAGGACCCTAAAAAGGACATCTAATGTAACAAATTATACAAAGTAACTTCTAATCTGCTCCCTCAGCAATTTTACCTTTATATAAGCTATAAAATATTTAATAGCCTATGCCCTTTTACCCTCTTCTGAAGCTATAGTGCTCAAATTTATAAATATTAAAGATATACCAAAATGGAAACTGATATCTCAATTCGTTTGAGAATAATTATGCCAATAGACTAAGCGACAAGTAGACCTATGGCGATGAGAAATGCTTCTCATGATGTGGGGTGCCAGAAATGTGAACAAGTACAAAAATCCTTGTGGCAGTTTTTTACACATCCTTTAACAACGAATGCAAATGTGCTCAATCAAAAAATACTTATGCCAAATTTACCATTTGATTGACTTTCTTTCTGAACATTATCATCATTCTTTGAATCAACATTCTCCTTTTGCTCAACCGTCTCAGTTTCAACTTTTTCACTTGTACTCTCATTTTTTTCATTATCAACTGCTTTTCGTTTTCTGCCTCGTAGAGTTTTTGTTGTCTTATCGTTAGATTCTGTGTTATTTTCCTCCACAGGTTTCACCGGTATATCATCTTCTTCAGGTTTTTCTGCTGCATCTGGTTCGGTTTCACCATTTTGTGTTGGCTTATTCTCATTTGTATCAGTGGCGTCAGGCGTTTTAGTTTCTTCCTCTACAATATCCTTTTTTTCTTCAGGTTCAGTAGATTTTTCAGGACTTTTTGCTTCCTCAGATTGTTCCGGGGTACTCGTAGAATCTTTTTCTTCCATTTTCACAGCAATATTTCCATATAATACAAAAATTTAAGGCAAATATAGACTAAAGCAACACATCTCTCGAATCAATCAAATTCACGTTATGTCGGTCACTTTTTTACGTGTCACTGCTTATTAAATTCTTACACTTAACATAATTAAAGCTTGTATTGGTAAATGTAATAATTGTGAAATTATTTATTATGCACTATTGGCAAAAATACACTTGTCAAAAATGACAAAAATTTGAGGTTTTTCGATTAACGATCTAAAAGCAAGCGGCTTCCTAAACACGAGAAGCTAGTTGTGGCGCCAACGTCGGGGAAAAAATGGCGCGAGTGAGCTTTTCCCATGGCGGGAAGTTTAAAATTACAGTAAGAACTACTTTAATGAACATGTAAACAGCATTAAACTAAGATATCTGGTCCATATCATGCATTAATTTTGTTAAATTTCAATTTTAACTTTTATTAAATCTTAAATTTACGGCTAAGAAGTAAATATACAATAATTCTTAAATTTAACTCATAACAACTGAATCCAACGTCGCCGGTATTAATATGATGGAGCGTAACTTTATTCGCGTTTATTGCTAAAGGGGCCTACCATTTGACAACACTGTAAACAAAAAAAAAAAGGCGAAATTGCTTATGGGGGTTTGTAATTAGGGAAAGGAACGATTTCATAACACTCTAAAAAAAAGAGGTTATAACAACCAGAATTTAGCGGGAATAACAATACTAATGGAAACAAAGAATTAATCCTGCCAAATTCTATTGTATATTTTGATTGGTATTGTTAATCTCGCCAAATCCTCGTCGCTACGAGCATGTTCCCTGTTCCCTTGTGTTACAGTGTTAGATGAAAAATGCATACATTTTATTTCGAAACCACATACAAAAAAAACAAATGTCCAAAATTCATCCCAACCAACGAATTTCAAGGTCATTTACGTCAGACTTTTATAGAATGAATATTAACAAACAAAAGAATTTTGATAAACCGTGGCAACACCGTGTATTTCTCTTACTTTTAACCTATGCTTGACAGCTGTCACTCGTTTCCATTTCCTAACCAATCATTTTTAGAAAAGAACTTTTTTTTGTTTGGTTGTTACAGTGATTTCTTCCGGTAGTGGGTGTTCGCGCTACTTGCGGAAGTAAATTCTCAAAAATTACGTGAAAGTTCTGTTAAAATTTAGTATTAACATCATTTGTAACACCTGTCAAGTATTAATTATTATTTAATTATTAGTTTTTCTCTCATTTTCAAAGTGTCTTTGTTTTTAACAACATATAATTACTTATAACTTATGATCAGTTATGTCATCAAGGAAGTTCTTCTAAAAAGCATTAAATATAGAGCTATGAATCATTATTCTTTGAAAGCTCCTAGTTTTTGTGCTCAACAAAGCGGAACGGCACCTGAAAATATTTGCAATGCTATTGTGCTGTAATTAAATACGTACATATTTTGTGATAAATGAAGCTTTAATTTATAGTTTCAAGTTATAATTATTTAGTGACAACCTGAAAGTAATAGTAAAAATTGTAGCAATATGACCGTTACGTACACTGGGGAAGTTGCAACCTGCAGGGGTTTGGGATGTTTCTTAAAACTTTTAGTAAGGTAAGAATACTGAGTTTTTATTGAAATTAATGTTTTTAAGATGCTTTTTTTAGGTGATATAGGTAATAGGTTATTCTAATTTTTATATGTATGCTACATCTTTTAGAAACAACTTGGGGAAAAAAAATAAATTGCATGAGGCTTTCTAATATAAATATTGCAATTTTATTTTTTTTAAACAAATCTTTGAGTTTCAGTGCAAAATAATTTAATATAAAAAAACTTTTTTTGTTGCTTGTAATGTAAAAAGGGCACCAGGGTTCAATACTGGGACCAAACTTTTTTATTATATCTTTCCACTATACCACAATAACATTAAAGGCATTCAATATACTGATGATACAACACTATACATAGCAGAAAATAAAATTAAAATATCACCAAACATAATTAGGGGCAGTCTTTAATTAAATTAAGAATCTGGTTCACAACTCACTGAGTTTCAATCTGGATAAAACTGATGTATAGTGCGACCTCGATAATCCGGACTAATTAAAACCGCGGTGATCCCAATTAGTAAATAATTCGAATTACTGAAGCAGGACATTATTTATATTAAAAACATGAAGCATTTAATACGAAACAACTAAAAAATAGTACATACATAGAATAATATTTAAAATAGAAGCATATCTTATCAAGTTTTATCTTATTTTGTAAAAAAATTTGTAATTTTTTTTTTGCTTGACCCTTCTCTGGTTCATCATAAAAAGCAATTTCTTTTAATCTTTGAAGTACAAGAACATCACTTAGAGGGATATCATTTTCTTCTGCCATCTCATGCACACATTGAAACTTTTAACTGCCTCATCATTCTTCACAGTGTTCTTAACAGTCTGGTTTGTATTAGTATTTAACTCTGAACCTTCATTATCACTCTCGTGTTGTTCATCTGTATCATCTATGTCTTCCAGTGGTAACAAATCTTCATCATTTTCAAGTCAATTACATATTTCCACGTTCGTGAGATTCTGCTCAGTGAGAACATTCAGCATATCTGAAACATCTGTTAAATATTTACAAATTAACCAAAAAAATACTAAAAGAAAAATTTCAGGGTTTACCTTTCATTTCTTCATTCGTGGAAAGCAAATTGTGCTGCAATTCACTCAGAGGAATCAGATCTTCAGCATCATATTCAGTGTCTGGGTTGGTATCTGCCACATAATGCCTTAATAACCTAACAAGGTTCTCTTCATTATTTGATGAAATATGGGCTAAAAAACTTTTCCGATAAAATAATTTTGTCAGTCTGATTGCATTCTGGTCCATAGGCTGCAAAAGTGCAGTACAATTTGGTGGAAGAAATAATGTTGTAAACTGTCCATCCTCACTAGTCAGCTCTTCTATAGTTTCATGGCTCAAAGCGTTATCAACGATTAGGAGGGCTCTTTCAGGCTAGTTGAGACTTCTTAAATGACTTTTGACTTGACAAATAAAAGAATGATGAAACCAGTCTAAGAAAATTGCTGTAATCATCCATGCATTGGCAGATGATTTGTACTCGACAGGTATGTTCACATTTTTAAAAGCCCATGGATTTTTTGCCTTTCCTATCACTAACAACTTTAATTTTTGTGATCCATCAGCATTGCAACATGCTAGAAAGGTAACGCGTTCTTTGTTTATTTTTCGACCTGGTGCGGTCTTTTCCTGAGAACGAACCAGCGTTTTTTCAGGCAACATTTTCCAATACAGAGCTGATTCATCTGCATTGTATATTTGAGTAGGTCCAAGGTTTAATTCTTTTATCTTATCTGTGAATAAAGTTAGGAAAGGATCGACGGCACTTTCATCATTGGATAGTTTTTCGCCACAAACTTTTAAAGCACGCAGACCATGCTTTTTTCTGAAGTTAGAAATCCAGCCTCTGCTAGCTCTAAAATTATCATTCCCGTAGATTTCAGTGTAAAACTGTTTAGCCTAATAAAATTTCGTAGGAAATTGGGACGTGCCTTGATCGTTGCGTACAAAACCATGTATACAAACGAGTTTCCATTTCTGGATATTCGACTTTTCGTAAGGTTTTTCTGACGCCAGGACCGGAATCACATTTGGAAATAAATCTAAAAGAAGTTACACGTCCATAATGAGTGTCCAAAATTATCTTTAAAATAAATCATATATACATACCTTTTGATTTTCCCCTGCTTCTTTTTTATATCCGAAATTGTGGATGTTCCTACTCCGTATTCATTTGCCAACACTTTTCCGCTTTCACCAAGAACTAGTGTTTCCAATATATCGGACTTTTGTTTTATTGTTAGTGTAATATGTTTTCTTTTAGAAGGCATTTTAATATGTAGGTACATATACGTAAAAAAACGTTTACATACTTATATGAGCCACGTAAAGTAAAATAGAACGTAGGTATATTGTACTTGTGACAATAAACAAACAACTACGAAGTCCTTAACCTTTAGACGCGATACGCGATGCGTTGTAGGCAAATCAAAGGCACCTACAGCTTGTGTGAATCCCAGATGTATTAGACTGGAAGTTAGGGGAATCCCCTCACTATCGATTTCAGGTTTCCCATGTAGTTTAAATTAAATAGATGTCTAAAAACGCAGGTCCGGATTACCTAGTACTATCAAATGCGGATTATAAAGTACACAATGCAATAGAAATGTTTGTCTGGATTATTAAAGAATCCGGTTTAATAGAGATCCGGATTATCGAGGTGGCACTGTATTACATTTTTCTGTAAAAAAGACACACAAAAAAGTTCAGTGAATTTTCAGAGAATCCATATAGACTCTGAATTAACATTTAAACAACTTATCCACAAGTTCAGTTTTAAGTTCTCAAGCGCCATTTACATCACAAAATAAAATAAGAAGAAGAAATATGCTTTATTGTCCTAAAATACAACGTATTTGTTGACAAAGCAAGCTTAACTTAAATTATTATTATATTAATAAACACAAACACAAATTCAAAGAAAGAGAAGATAAAGAACAGAACAAGATTAGTACTCAATGCAGTAAATCCAGAATAAAAGAAATAAAATTTACACATAAGTCAACCCAAATGCCAACCACTCAACTACTGTTATATGCTTATTCCAGTCTATCATTGTAGAATTCCTCAAAAGCATAGTACGCCTTTTTTATAAGTAGGGCCCTAGTCTTTCGTCTAAAGACCCTCTCGCAATTCAGTCCTCTCAATTTGAGAGGCAGGTGATTGTTTATTTTTTTGCCATTATAATGCGATTTCGTGGCCGGCAATGGCAGGATGAATGCTCGCCTAGTGCCGTGCCGGCTGACTCAAGTCGATGTTTTTTAAAGATCATGATAGCAGTTTCCAGGATAAATAGGGCACAAAGAGTAAGAATCCCTAACCTCGGAAACAATGGTCGACATGACTCTCGCAACCTAGCTCCTGAAATATATTTAATAGCTCCCCTTTGCAATACGGAAACAGAACTAAAATGAACTCGAGAGCAGCAAGCCCAGAAACAGATCCCATACCTCAATTTTTTTTTTTTTTTTATGGGTCTAACACATGTGCTGTAGGGAAGTCCCTAAAGTGCTACAGGACCGGCACATGTGCAAATGAGCCTCAACTAGTGAAGAATAAGAGGTTCTAGCTACATCCAGCCCCAGACTACTTATAATAAGCCTAAGGGTGTAGCAGCCTGAGAATGAGTCAATTATTAGACCTAGAAATGAATTCTTATCAGCGGCGGAGATGATCTCATTCTCAATATTAACATTCTGTATATTGCATCTAAAGCTCAGAATCCTTGCCTTGGCTATATTGAAGGACAGTTTGTTATCATCACACCAAGCCTTCGTCTTAGACGAATCAACCTGAACATCGGCCCGAAGTCTCCCCACATCCTTATTGTGCCACAAAATTGTGGTGTCATCAGCAAAGATGGTAAATCTGCCAGCGCCACTGTCAAACGGGGCAGGTCATTAACATAGATCAAAAACAATAGTGGTCCAAGTACAGAGCCTTGAGGGATACCTACTCTGATCCCAACTCCCTCCGAACACTGACCCTTAAAAGTCACTCGGTCACTCCCTGGACTCGTCCCGACAAATACGACCGAAACTAATCCCAAGCTAAACCCCTGATCCCATAAATGTCCAGCTTTGACAGCAAGATCCCTCAATCAACACAATCGAAAGCTTTTGTCAAATCACAAAACACCGCCGCGGCATGTTCACCAGAATTCAGTTCGAGATAAAGTCATTCAAGAAAAGCATACTCAACATCTGAAATTTTAAAACATGTTTTCATGGGTCTTGTTCAAAACCAATTACTACCATATATGGCATATTGCTGTGGGGAAATTTCATGGACTGGCTAATTATTTTTAAAAAACAAAAAAGAGCTATTCGAGTGATGGTGAATATCCTACAAAGGTATTTGTACCATGATCACATAACAATATTAAATATTATGACTCTACCTGCTCTGTATATACACCAATGCATGCAAATCATGTAAATATACTGCCACTCTGGAATCAATACATGAGCATGACGCGAGGCAGAAAAAATTGATTGTACTCACTCAGCATAGACTTTCCAGAACCCAATAAAGCTACGAAACCTCTGTTATAAAGTTTTACAGTCACTTTCTGTGGAGAATTGTTGATTTACCTGTTAGTAAGTTTAAGCAGGAAACCAAAAAATGCTATTGTCATTTGGCCCTTATGATCACAATGAATTTTTGGGTGCTGAGGTACCCTCATTGTCTACATTTATTTCTTTATATATTGTAATTCTATCATTATTATTTTATTTATACGATGAATACTTACAGAGCAACAACTCCAAATAATAAAACAGTAATTATAGTTACAAAAAAAAGAATGCATATATAATAATTTACAAAAAGAAGTAATAACATAGATAACAGAGAAATTGTTACTGTCGTTGCATTAGAGTTACTATATTAATACCTCTATACTTTATTTTGTTTTTAAATGTTATCATAGTATATCTAAACAGATCTGAATTACTAAAATTTGCATTATAATTACTTAACAGTCTATCAGAAAAACTTTGGGTTCCGTATGTAGTATGATGAAAAGTGATATGAAACAGTTGTTGAGATCTAGAGGTCCTGTTTGGAATCCGAAAATCAACATGGGCCACCAAAGTATGACAGTTTATCTGACCGTTAAGTAATTTGTACCAAAATAAAACTAAAGCATTGTGTTTTCGTGTTTCAAGTGTTTCTATACCTACTAATTGAGTATGAGTCAAGTATGGTCCATTGCTGTAGGGAAACTTTAGTTTGTATAAAATCAATTTTACAAACTTATTTTGGACAGACGATTAATATGACAGTTAAAAACAGGACCCCATATATCACTATTATACTCCAAAACACCCAATTATACATAGACTTAGTAGCTCCAGTATCACAGATATCATAACAGGTACGGCGTAGAAAACCTAACATACAAGATGCTTTCAGTAATATATTATCAATGTGACTATTAAAATTCAAGTCACTGCTAAAAATCACACCCAAATCATTAAAACTATCAACAGCTTGTAAAGGTTTGCTATCTAAACAATAATTAAAATTAATAAGATCTTTGCGTTTATTAAAATTAAGAATCCTACATTTTGAGGTATTAATTTCTAAGTTATTTAAGGAACACCATTTGACTAGCTTGTTCAAATCAGTTTGAAGAATCAACCGCATAGAACAGTTTAAGATCGTCGGCGTACAGTAAACATTTACATTTTCGAAAGACAGAGGTAACACCATTAATAAATATTAAAAATAAGACCGGACCTAGGTGAGATCCCTGTGGTACACCCGGCAACACATTATTTCACGGGATACGGTACTACCAACTTTAACACACTGTTGCCGTTTTGTTAAATAGGCCTTGGTCAGGCATCCACCTGAGAACCACTCTCGACGGCGTTCACAACGTAGTCCTGAAACACTCCCAGATCTTCCTTTAAAAAACCATGTTGGTCGACCGCTATGTGGGATATGGAAAGCTCCAAACAGCTCATCCATTATTAGGAATTCAAAAATCTTAGATAATATGGGCAGTAACGAAATCTCTCTGTAGTTCTTAATATCCCTCTTTGAACCAGACTTGAATATCGGAACAACCCGTAATGCTTCCACAGCCTTGGGAATGAACCACGATCAAACGAAAATTGATAAATAAGGCTCAGAGGAAGTGCCAAGGAATTACAACACTTCTTAAGGAACCATGCTGGTAATCCATCTGGTCCTGTACTCTTGGTAGTGTCCAAGCCATGCAGTTTTTTCCATACCTCATCTTGGCCAATGTCATGCAAGACTCACACACATCTTCAGTGACAGCAGACAAGTGAATCCCCCTATCCGACGAATAGCAGCTCTCAAAGTGATCTGCGAAAGCGTTTGCAATATTTTTGGGTGTTTGTTTGATATTCTTATTTAACTCCATGGTAGTTGGAATACCGGAGTCCTTTTTTAATGAGTTAACAAAGGCCCAAAAGAATTTGATGTTCTTAGGAATCATTTGTTCCGTGTTAGTAACATACAAAAGGTAGCTAAGCTGAATAAAATGTTTTGACTCCCTACGCAGCTTGAAGTATTGTCTATAGTCCTCCAGTGATTTTGTTACTTTAAATTTTTGAAATGCCTTATTTTTCTTTGAGATTATTATTTTAGTATCTGCTGTATACCATTGGGGATATTTCCTCTGTTTTTTATTCCTTCTTGGTATGTAGCTTTCAATACCGCTGTAGATTATCTTATAGTATTAGTATTGTTTTAATCGTATATTTTATCTATATTATTGTCATTTGTTTTAATTTCTTATCGTTCTTAGTATGTTTTAGTCTTAAGCTTCTTTTTTTCGGGAAGAGAAAGAATTTATTATTATTATTATTAATTTGGTGAATTTTGTACTTTTCCTGTTTGGTTAATGACATTGATTTTAGCGTCATTTCAATTATTTATGTAATTATTTTTTTATTAACTTCTTGTTCAAATTAACAGTGTTGCAATATCCATTGCAATAATTATTGCTTTAAAAAAAAAAGATTTGTCAGTTAAATAAGGATAAAATCTTTCCGGTTATTTACAAGATAAATGTAATTAATTAGATTCATTTTACGATTTTTTATTGCCCAAAATAAAAAACGACCCTGTTGGAACAACGTGAAAAAAATGTAATAGCAATTAAGAAACAACTGAACAAAAACAATCCAGATTTAAATAAAATGACATTCAAATTGGTGATACCAACCAAGTAGGAATAGTCCACAATTAACTAAATTTAGGCAACAATAGCCGTTTTTCTGAAATAAAATTTACCTAAAATTTTTTTGCTGGATTCTATTTCCTAAAAAAGAAGAGTGAATTTTGTTGCATAACTGAAAAATTCGACATAAGTATATCGGTGTAAATTGAAAATTTCAGAGAATGAAGAATTTTTTTGAAAATATCTAAAAAATCACGTCTTGCCGCCAAATTACGAGTTCATATTTGTGATCTACAGTACAAATTTTTCTTGGCCCACATATTGGATTTTTATAAACACCTCTAATGAAAGATCTTTTTATGAGTGATCTTTTGGTTAAAACCGCACCTGCTGAAAATAGAGAGTTCCAAAGATATAAAGGGTCAGAAGTCAAAATATACATTAAAGTCTACGAAAAATAAAAAAAAAACCTTTTTCTGCTGCCTCTTAATAGAACCAGCTCGCTCCCTCTTGTCTCCTAGGCTCACCTAACAAAGAATCAAAATAAAGACTATATCTATATTTTTGCTAATCGGGTAAGTTCGTGCCCAAAACTGCTGTCCTTAGCATGTTGGTTGCGAACTTTTTCCAAGTTCAATCAATTTCCGGCCAATGAGATTTTCACTATCACTCATAAAAAGATTTTTCATTAGCCAGTCACTCACAAAAATCCGATGTGTAGTCCAAGGAAAATGACTGTCATCAAAAAACACATGCCCTAAATAAATTGACATCCTACAAGTTCACTGTACAATTGTCAGAAAAATATTATCATGACTTTGGTAAGATAGAGTCATAAACCCACAGTCCAGCCAATACCTAAAAAAGGCAAGAAGACCTTGCCAAATAACTACCGACCAGTCGCACTGCTTTCAATAATATCGAAAGTCACGGAAAAGGTTATCAATCAGCATCTTCTAAAATATCTTGAACGATTCAACATTATTAGCGATCACCAATATGGCTTTCGTAAACATAGATCAACAGGAGATCTTCTGACGTATGTAACACATGTTTGGAACAAGGCAATTGAACACTTTGGAGAATTTCGAGCGGTTGCTCTTGACATATCCAAGGCATTCGACCGTGTTTGGCACGATGGACTGTTGGCTAAGCTAAACTCTTGTGGTATGTCGGAAAAGTTCTGTTTGTGGCTCTCATGTTTTCTCAGAGAGCGTTTTTTACGAGTGGCGATCGACGGATTTCTTTATAACACCTTCACTATCAACGCCGGTGTGCTGCAAGGCATACTATCTCCTACTTTCTTTCTCATTTACATTAACGATCTGCTGGAAAAGACCGAGAAGCCAATCTACAACTTTGCAGATGACAGTACGCTTATCTCTTCATTCACTTTGTACGCTCGGACATCGGCTACTCAGACAGCAGGAGGTCGTTCAACTTAACAAAGACCTGGAAGAAATTCTATCTTGGGGTGACAGTAACCAAGTGGAATTTAACGCTACAAAAACCCAGGCGGCAGTTTTTTCTAAAGAAGTTAACGTTGCTGAACCCGACATAGTTATGTCGGGGCACTCCATTCCCCTAGCATCGTCACTCAGTTTGTTGGGCGTTAATTTGAACTTGTTGCAGGCATAGCAAGGAGAGCTTCTGAAATGTTGGGAATATTATTTCAAACCAGAAAGCTTTACACTCCACAACAACTATTAATTCTTTTCAAAGCTCAAATTCGATCAACTATGGAATACTGCTCCCGTGTTTGGGGCTCCGCTCCCAAACATACACTGCATTTGTTGGATTCCTTCTAGAGAAGAGCTGTTCGTCTGATTGGAGACCCCGATTCTACCGGCGGCCTTGATTCGCTTGAATATCGAAGAACGGTTGGCGACTTGAGTCTGTTATACAAGTATTTTCATGGAGAGTGTTCGAGGAATGTGACCCGCTTAATTCCTCCCAAAGCGGTGCATGTTAGAAATACACGTCGCGCTAATACTTCACATCCGTATGAGGTTCAGCTTGTTACTCCGCGTACAACGCTTTTCAAGCAGTCTTTTATATAGAGAACATCATCCCTTTGGAATAATAATAAACAGGGCTGTGTTTCCCACCGAGTACAATTTTCAGCGATTCAAGAACAACGTGAATTGCTTTTTCCGCACACATGCCGCTCCTGGAGCGCTTTAGGGACTTCCCTGCAGCACGTGTGCTAGACCCATAAAAAAAGGTTACCAAATAAAATTGTGTTGTCAACTTCTTATGATATTTTTTGGGGCACTCCTTTGTATCTCAACCATTAATTTTATAAATCGTGTTTTTTAAGCTTGGATTTCCTGTATTTAGAGATAGTACTGACTAATTCAAATATTTTAAACACCCAACTTAAAAATATAGTAAGTCCATGCTAGATTAATCCTAACTTCTTTTTTTTATATAAATGTTGGTGACTTATTTCATTAAAAACTTTCTGATGCAAGTGTAAAAATCTTGGTGATGACAGTCTGGTAATTTTAGTAATGAACAAATTGGTCCATTTTGGCCTACCCATCGGTTGGGAATCTCAATGTTTAAATAATCGCTTTCTTCGTTTCTAAAGGGCAAATTTTTGGAATGATGTTCACATTAATAGTAGTAGTCATTAAGATCAGCTGAAAGTGTGATAATGATGAACGAAGTTAGACAGGACTGAAATTAAAATATAAATCTACCTTATTAAATTTTTATACTGACTACATTTAGCGAAGTAACTCATTGTAGTGGTTACTTTAACCAGTTAAAAAAATGCTCCAACTTAAAAGACGCTTTGTATACAGGCGGTTCTTTAAATTGGGCCTTTTTGTTTAACAAAGTACAGTACTCATTATCGACCTAATATCCTTGATCTAAAAATTACATAATAAGCAAACCTCATCCTCTTGAAGTTTCTGTTATATATGTTAGCTACTTTAACAGATTATTCATTCTGACAAATTCTTGGTACTCTTAAGACATTTCCCCTTGACATTTACAATTCTTGTTTCAATAAATATATACTAACTGTAGCCAGTAATGTGATGCTTTTAAACGGTTTTTCTGGAACCCAAGTTGTTGAAAGATTATATATAGGCTACAGGTGGATTTGGCGAAATGAAGCCTAGTAAGGACTAAAACCTGCTAAAAACAAAGCTCCAACTTAAGGGGGGATCCTGGTCCAGCGCAAAAAAAGACCTTTTTTTATTTGTAATACATAAACGCAATAAACGTAAAACTTTTTTTAATGAAAATTTGTTTATTTAAACAAAGAATACAGCACATCTTGTGGAGCACCTCCGGCATGTACACCCTGATTGGCGTGCAACCTGAGGATTGTAAAAATTGTCGGAAAAAATTAACTTTCTATATGAATAGATGCAAAAATTAAAAATTCGCGGAGGATATCCCAGATAATAGATACCAAACGTCTAGCAAATAAATTCGAATTTTTCCTTTCAAAAGAACAGGCAGCTTTTCGCTCGGGATATGGAACAAACGACCATCTGCTTACAATTAAAATCCTCATTGAAAAATGTATAGAATATAATAATCGTCTTGTACTCATATTTGTGGACTTCGGAAAGGCTTTTGATTCTGTAAATCAGCAGATACTTTTGGAAGTGCTTACTGAGTGTCGTATTGATGATCGATATTCCAATGTAATTAAATACATATATGAAAAGCCACCGCTCATGTTAAAATACAAACTAATCATCCAAATTTCGAATCGAAAGAGGAGTGCGGCAGGGTGATATGCTCTCATCCAAGCTTTTCGTAACACTTTTAGAAAGTACTCTAAAATCAATAAACTGGAAAAGAATAGAATTTAATATTGACGGTGAAAAGTTAAATCACCTCTGTTTCGCCGACGATATTGTCTTAATAACAGACAAAATACAAGAAGCACAAACGATGCTATACATGCTTCAGGAACCTTCGGGAAAGGTTGGTCTTCAATCACCTATCCAAGACCCAGTTTATGACAAATCTTGCATTAAGCGACACTATAAAACTAAATAAGATAGAGATGGAGAGGTCAATGTTAGGCGTTACTCTTAGAGATCACATCCCAAATCATATTATCAGGAAGAGAACAGGGGTACAAGACGTAGTCAAATTCATTCTACCTCTTAAATGAAACTGGGCTGGGCATATTGCTAGGTTAAATAATGGGCGATGGACAAAGACAATCATAGAGTGGCAACCAAGATCCGAAGCCTATCGGAGTAGAGGTAGACCACCAAGTCGGGGGAATGATGATTTGAAAAGAGTGGCTGGAAATTGGGTACAAGCGGCCCAGAATAGAAAAAAATGGCAAGACTTGAGGTAGGCTTTCGTCCAGCAGTGGACAGTATAAGCTGATGATGATGATGATTTTTTTTTCGGCACTTGAAAAAAGAGCAATTTTTTACAAAAAAAAATTGATAAAAATGACCTATAAAAATTGTTTAAACAATCTTTTTTTTAATAATTGAATATTATTATCGAAGATAATTCTATATTTTCAAAGTATGATCAATTCCAAGTCGATCCATTTATTAGTTTTTGAGTAATCGTGCACGCCAATTCCGAAAACATAGTTTTGAAAAAACACATTTAATGTTTTCAATACAAAAGAATTGTGAAAAAACTGATGCTTGGCATAATGTTCCTGCCGAAATAATGGTTAAACTGATGTATAAAATGATTCCCATAAACATTGTATGTTATTAAGTGTTTACTTAATAGCTGCTCGAAACCATTACAGCATAATATTTTTTAAGACAGGCTCGAGCGTCGGCTGCGCGCTATTGTACTTGCTTGGAAAAAGGCTCAGCAGGTAAACTTACAGTTTGTATTTCGTAAAAAGGAAAATAGCCTTGTATTCTATAGATTTTAAGGGGTATTTTAAGCGAAAAAAATACTCAAAAAAATGTTCTGGGCCAGAATCCCCCCTTAATAAATACACTGCGTATTTATAATTCCTAATGAAGTCTATATCTATACTTATTTTTTTACAAATTTATATTTTTTCTTGTTTGGTTTTCAAAGATTTCGAAAATTAATTGGCTTTAAAAAATTATTTTTAGATGGAAAGGCAGTATCTACAAATTAGTATGGATGGATTTATTAACATTCTTATTTATTTACTATAGTCTCAATTTAACATACAGATATGTGTTGGATGTGCAAGGACAAGCGTAAGTTTTTTTCTTCAGATTAAGATACTATACAGTCGATCAATTAAGAACGATTCACACATTATTCATTAAAAGACGTATTTATTTAAAAGTTTTTTACATCATTCAACAATAAAGGATCACCACTAAAATGCTAATGATTCAGTAGTTGGTATAGTCCCCATCAACGTCGATGATCGCCTGGTATCTTCGGGACATATTTTCGACGAGATTTTCCGCGTATTCTTGGGGCAACGATTCCCAAATTGCCTAAATTTGCCGTGAGAGCTGCTTCACTGTGTACACATTTTTTACTACGAACTTTCTACTTGGTATATGAGACCACACGTTCTCGATTGGGTTAGCATCGGACGACTGGTATGGCTAGTGTAACGATATCGGATTCCCCTTTCCACTGATTACACATTTTACTCCTTTGTTTGGGATTGTTAACCTCTTGAAGAATCCACTTCTCATTTTCGTCGACAAACCACTGTTTAGCAGTCGGTATTAATGCCTTCTTGTAAATTTGGAAAATTTTTTTCAGCGTTCAAATTGTAGGTAAAGATGAAAGGCCTCGCAAAAAACCTTTTTCTGAAAAATATCCCCAAACATGGATCTTCACAGGGTGTTTCACGTTGCGCTGAACCAATCGGTTAGTGGGAATTGACCAGGTTCGTGGGGTGATAACATAACTCCAAAATGAATTTCATCGGAAAAAATTACATTGTTCCAGTATCGATCTACGTGGGCTGTCTGAAAAGTTCTCGACATAATAATTAAATAAAAAAAATTTTGACGTGAAATATGTTTTTAGACTTGGTGCCTTCAGATATGTTGTTATTCTTGGTTCCTTGTAGAGTGCATAAACCTCCAGGCTCGTTCTTCTCCTTCGTCCTTCTTCCGTCCTTATTCCTCCTAGGTTAATTCTCAGCACTTTTCGTTCCCATGTTTCCAGTTGCTCTTCTTCTTTTTTGTTAAGCATCCAGGTATCACAAGCATACGTCACCGTTGGTCTTATTATAGTTTGATATATTCGCATTCTGATCTTCCTAGATAGGTCTTTGTTTTTCAGTAACATTCTCAAGCTCCCAAGTTTTTGGCTTCCTTTCGCTATTCTCTCTTTTCTAGTACTACCCCCAGGTATGTAAATTCTTCTACTTTTTGGAATTCGTAATTTTTACCACTCCTAGAGGTTATCTTCAGGTTTTCTTCATCTTCCCCTCTGCTCATCCCCATAATCATGTACTTTGTCTTCTTCTCATTTGTTATTAATCCATGTTTTCTTGCTTCATCCTCTAATTTTGCCATAATTCTCTTGAGTTCATTTTTTGTTTTCGCCAGTAGCATTAGGTCGTCCGCATAAGCAAGACTGGTTTATTTCTCCTCTTTCCATTCCACTATTTCTTATGTTGAATTTTGAAATCATCAAAACACTTTGAACACGTGCATTTAATTTTAATTGTTTTTTAATTTAATTGTTTTACTTTTCTGAAGATAATCGATCAACAAAACACCTTTGTAATCCCAAAAAATTGTTGCTATAAACTTCCTGCTGATGGAACCGTCTTTGACTTCTTTGGTGCACTTCCATCAGTTTAAATCTATTGTTTCGACCGTTCTTTTCGCTCTGATATATAGTAGTAGATACAAGTTTCATCGACACTTGTGAAACGATGTTTGAAATCCATTTTATTTTGCTTAAAATGATCCAAACACACTTGAGAAATACGTGTTCGAATGCGTTTTTGATCAAATGTCAGCAAAATCGGCACTCATCATGCACAAAGCTTTTTCACATGTAATTCTTGATGCAAAATATTTCCAGTTCATTCTTTTGAGATACCTATGGCTTCAGCTATATTGCGCACTTTGACTCATCAATCATCTAACACCATATCATTTACTTATTGAATGATTTCTGGTGCAGTTTTTGGACGACCTTCGCGTGGATCATTTTCGAGGCTTATAGGACCAGATTTAAAAAGAGCAGCCCATTTTTTCACAGTGGAAAGTGAAGATGGTGCATCCTTGTACACTTTTAGCAACAAGAATTTAATCACAGCACGATATGCAATTTTTTTCATTTTAAAAAAATCAACGACACGTCAATATTAGACAGCTGCTACTACCCGAATGAATTGCCAGATCGAAATAAAATTTTACGTGTGTTTATATAAAGCAGGGCTGTCAAGGTCATGCACAGTTCGAGCCAATTTCGGGGGTAACGCCTCCCGCTGCCCCCACCACTGCTGCTGCCGCCGTTCGCGCAGTCTCAGGAGCGGCTATGAGAGGCATAGGAGGAGTGCATTGTGTTTGGTAAGCGGCCGAGCCGCGATCCCGCTTAACGTCTAGCAGTGGTGGGCAGCGGGAGGCGTTACCTCCGAAATTGGCTCGAACTGTCCATGACCTTGACAGCCCTGATATAAAGGATGGAACTTTCCAATTATGGTTTCAGAGTTTCTAACGTCATCTATGTGTCAGGCCAAGAACTTTTCATACACCCTAGGTATGTTTTCCTCTACCACGCGCGTCATTTCTCTCTGAATTGTTCGCTTAGCAATAGGTTCTTGATTGCTTTCCGGCACTTCAAATCGTTACCCCGGAGATGAATGCGAATCGTTTCATATGATATATCCAAACCTTTCTGCTTTAGTTTTTGCGCCCTTTGGCGCAAAGCTAATTGAGAAAGAATAACATAAAAAAGAAGCTGTCAGAAAAATTATGATGGCTACTTTGGTAAAAAGATGGTTGATCCGATAGATATTCACAGCATTTCTAACTCTCAAGTGCTTTCGTTAATGTCATGTTTTTTCTCACAAAGAAATTACCGAGCTCCCCCTTGGTTGTAATGTTACCTGTTATTTTTCTAAATTCTATTTGTTACTTGTAAAAGACTTAATGTACAGAGTATCCATAAATAAGTTTAATTTTAAAATAATTTGAAGGTGCTCTCTTAAGGTATTTCTTACAAGTAACTGTTAAAAGTAGAAAAAAGTAGAAATTTTGAGAAATAATAGATTTTAGCATCATGTATTCACTGCTTCAGTATAAAGATGGTTTATACCAAGCCATATAGCTATAATTAATTGTTAAAGTTTCAGATATTTAACACGTAAAAGGTAGGAATCCATACTTTTTCTTCAATCAAAAGCGTTTTTTACTATTTTTGTTGTTATATGTGTATTAAAAAGAAAAAAGTCACAAAAAATATATACATAAAAAAATTACTATGCTTTCATTTATTAAAATATGAAGGCAGTTTACCTCCTAGTTGTTGCAAAAATATTAGATAAATATTACTTTTTCATGTATTTTATGAAGGGAATTTTCGCTGTGGCAACGTAGCTTGAAAAAGATCGCGCGCGGGGATGCGGGCGTTCTTTCAAATTTTGAATCACCTATATGCATTGCACTAATTTTTTTAAAAGATACTAGAATAAACGTGTGCCCCGCATACCCATTTATTCAGTTATCAATACTTAGTAATTGATATATTTTTAATAAAAATAACACGGGTATACAAAAACAAATAATTCTATGTCTCGTGTTTTCTTAAGTATTTTGTTATGCTGAGTCCAAAAAAAATCATAAAAGAAGTCTTTTACCGTGAGATTTTTTCATAAAACACACTTAAAAGTTGCCAGAAAACTATTAAACTGGAAAAAATAAATTTTAAAAAACAATGTAAAACTGTGTAATCATTAAAATTATGGAATAAAATTATTATTTCGGACATCTTGAAATGTTCTGAATCTACATTTATCATAAAAACTTAAAAATATTAGGTGTTCATGTTTAACAAAAAACACGCATACACCACCTTTCCCTAAGCTACGTAGCAAAATGCTGTTTAAAATAAATATGTGCAACCGTTAAATTAAAAACTTTTTTTAATTTTTATTAATATTGACCAAAACTATTATATCCAGTATTTTTTGAAGTTCTTAATTCTGACTTGACATCAAAAAAATTAAACTCGCGTTTAGGACTTACAAGGGTGCTATGTGATTGGTACAATGATCTTTTAAGTAAATGAATGCAATGAAATAATAGTTGCACATATTTATTTTAAACAGCTTTTTGCTACGTAGCTACGTAGTAGTTAGTGTGCGTGTTTTTATTAAACATGAACACTAAAACCTAATATTTTAAAGTTTTTATGATAAATGTATATTCAGAATATTTAAAAATGTCCGAAATAATAGTTTTATTCCATAATTTTAATGATTATACAGTTTAACATTACTTATTCAAATTTATTTTTTTTCAATATAATACTTTCTTGGCACCTTCAAGTGTCTTTTCTGAAAGAACTTCACGGTGGATGTCTTTTTTGTGATTTTTTTGGAGTCAGCATAAAAAAATACTTAAGAAAACACGTGTCTCCCTTAAAAGATAGAGAATTTTTTTTTTGAATACCTGTGTTATCCAAAGTATCGTTTTAATTAAATATACACTCCTGGACAAAATTAACGCAACAATATATTAAATCATACAAATCTCTATAATGAATTAATTTTAATAATTCTCTATAAACATTGGTTACACTAAAAGTTAGAAAAAACTTATTCGGATACTTTAAAAGTGAATTAGCTACCAAATTTCGCTATAAGATTCGAATTAAAATTATTAAGATCTAATAACAAAATCGTTGAAATTATGTAATAATGAAAAAAATAAACTGGGACACTACCAGCGTGTGTTGCCTCCTCTACTTCGGATGACAGCGTTTATGCGCCTAGGCATGCTTCTAATTAAATTTTGGATAAAATCTTGAGGTATTTGCTCCCATTCTGTGATAACTGCATTTTCAAGTTCCCTCAGATTTCTAGGTGCAGGTATATGACGTTTCACATTTTTCTTAAGGTGATCCCATACATGTTCCATCGGATTCAGATCCGGGCTTTTTGGTGGCCATTGCATAATCGGTATATCAACTTGATTAAGATAATTCGAGTACCTCCCTAGCCACGTGAGGTCAAGCGTTGTCTTGCATAAACAGGAAATTGGGCCCCACAAAATGACCGAAAGGCATCACATGTTCTATTACAATATTCTCAAGATAGTAGTCAGCATTCATGGATCTCGTACGGACAGGAACTAACTCTGTGCGAGCATCAAAGCAGATGCCATCCCAGAACATAACAGAGCCACCGCCGAATGGAATCCTTGCAGAGATATTGCAAGGAGCAAACATCTCTCCTGGTCTTCGCCATACTCGCTCACGACCATCTGGATGTTGTTTCCGATGATCCACAGACCAGTTTTCGTGATTTCGAGCAAAACGTAACCTGGCAACTCTGTTCTCTCTAGTAAGCAAGGGCGCAGTGGCTGGTCTCCTACTGTTTAATCCAGCTTCATTTAACCGTCTTCTAACTGTTTTAGAAGAAATTGTGACATTGCGAACAGCTTCGAGTTCGTTTCTTATTATAGAACTAGTAACAGTCCTGTTTCTTAAAGCATATTGTCTTATAAAACGTTCATCTAGGTCGCTAGTGCATCGTTTTCGCCCTTGCCCTAGCCTTCTAGAATAAGTTCCTACTTCATTCAAGCGTCTTACCATTCGACTTATTATGGAACGATGTTTGCCTAACAAATTGGCAACATAACTCTGACAATATCCCTCGTCCAACAAAACTAAGGCTCGCACTACCTCGTGTTCAGTTAAATTTCTTGTTCGATTCATTTTTCTAATTCTTCTGGGTCAACAATAAAACAGTCTACCCCAAAAACATATTACTTTGAAAAAGGAAACAATTTATAAGCTTACTTTTAAAGAAAATCTATCGCATTATTACAGAAAATTGTTTATCTTCTAAAAAATTCTTTAAAACTGTAAATCTAAACAAATTGTTTTGATTTCTGTCATGAACAACGAAAGAAAATATGCATAGCCTACTATTCAAATACTCGATAAACTTTAAAACTGACATAAGAAAAAGATAAATTAATTTTCAGATTGTTACGTTAATTTTGTCCAGGAGTTTACATAATTTTTATTGTATATCATGTAAAGAATCAAGGCTATTATAAATAACACGTGATTGCGTGCGGCGGAAGCTACGTTGCCACATTTACTATACTCTGAAAACCATGATTATTTCGCGTCTTTCTCTAACATAATGCTCTCTCTGTCTTCTCGTAAGAAATACCTTAACAGATTCCTTTTTTACAACAGTATTTCTCATAACTTTCTTTTAGAATATTTGAAAAAATAGCCCGATACTGCTATGATTATGGGAGTCTGATACCTCTATCTTTCGTCCTTGGGTTCTACGTATCTGTAGTAATGACAAGGTGGTGGAACCAGTATACTACAATACCCTTCCCAGATCCATTGGCAGTTTTTGTGAGTGCTACTGTCCATGGTCAGGTATGGTATAAACTGTATATTTAGTAAAATTGTTTTTAAATTTATTAAGCGGTTACATACACATGGGCGCTGCAAAAAGTATGTGTATGTTTAAAAAAAACATCTAAAACTTGTTAAGTGAATAATACAGAAGAATGGCGTTTATATATTTTTATTGTACTTTAAATTATAAGAAATTTTTTTTTTAAATGTTAACATTCTTTTTTATCGGGTTAAATGGACCACTGATGAAAACTATGGCGCATCCTTGTCTACAGAATAACTTCAGAAAAAATAATCCAATCCGCAAAAATTAAAATTAATCTTGTAAAATAATGTAGTAGTTTTTTTTTAATAAAAAATTTACGGTGTTTCAAAACTTTAGCACGCAATTTTCGGCCAAAAAATTTATCTTTAATTATTTATAAAAAAAAATCTACCATATTAGAAAAAATAAAAAAAAACTCTGGACAGTTCATAGAAAAAGTAATTATTAAGATTTAAGAAAAACTAACCGGCCAAGCTCAAGTCGAACTTGCGCAATTAGTGTTCCGTACGTTGATTACTTTTAAAATAAAAATTTTTGTTACGGAGAATAATTCTTTCGAAATTTTTTGATTAGTACTCTTAGAGTTAGGGAGGAACAGCGATTTTTGCCTATTTTTAGTGTTCCGTACGGAACACTTATAAGGTCACTTCAGTGTCTGTCTGTCTGTCACACCCGATTTTTTCCGAAACTATTTGACATAGAAAGTTGAAATTTGGCAATAATATAGGAATTGATGGCCTCATCAGAGCCATGTAGTTTTGAGAGTTAAATTTTGACTTAAGGGGTTAGTTTTGGGGGGTGAAATCGGAAGTGTCATCGAGTGTGGTGTCAAATGAAAGCTTGTGAAAATACGAGTAAAAATATATATATAATGTAATACTTGCGCGCACTTTTCTTTGTATTATTTTTAAAAAATTGCGAAAAATCGCCTTACCTCGAAAAGTACTGTTGAAAACTTATTTGGGGTGGGTTTTGTGAAGTCACTGATCATTTTATACCTCTGTAACAAAATTTTTTATCTTAAAAGTAATGAACACTAATTGCGCAAGTTCAACTTGCACTTGACCGGTTATTTAAAAATAATATAAAGAAAAGTTCGCGTAAGGTTTTTTCTCACCTCAAAACTAACTCCTTAAGTCAAAATTTAACTTTCAAAACTACACGGCTCTAATTGGGCCATCAATTCCTATATTTATGCCAAATTTCAAATATTTTTGGAGAAAATCAGATGTGACAGTCGGACAGACAGATACCGAAATGATCAAATAAGTGTTCTGTACGGAACACTAAAAAGACTACATTAGTTAAGTGGTCCAATCAAATATTTTTTATTACATGCTTTGTATAGCTAAAATATAATTTATTATAAAGCGTTATCTTCTCAAAATTGAGTAATAACTATTCTCTATAAATTAGGCTGCTATAAATATTTTAAAGGAAACTGATGGCACTATTTTGTACTGTTGATAATACTATTCAGTACAAAAATAAAAAATAAAATTTGGCTATTTTCCATGCTTTAGGATGAAAGAGGCAGAGTTATGCGCAGAACTATAATGCGCTACGTATGTCTGTGTGTCACAATGACGTTTACAATGATCTCACCTAGAGTTAAGAAGAGGTTTCCAACACTGGACCATTTTGTAGAGGCCGGGTTGTTGCAGAGAAGCGAAAAAGACATTATGGCAGATCTGAATAACAAGTTTCCAAAGTATTCTAAACACTGGTAAGTTGGAAATTTTAATTAAAATTAAAGCACTGACTTAGTCGTTACTTGATGAAGATCCATAATAACTAAGAATAAAAATTTAAACAACTATTTATGATCACCACTTATGTTTATTATATTATTGCTGACAATTATTTCAACACACTGTGTGTTCTTCTGGAGCAAGATGTAAATTAACTACAATGTATGTTACCTTAATACCTAGAACTGTTATTTTTCATTACGCTAAACATTTAACAGATGAAAATCATACGTTCAATGAAGATTTCAGAATTTTGCATAATAGAAAAAAAGGGAAATTACTGAATTGTTTAGAACAGGTAAAAATTAACCAGAAAAAAATCCTCAGGTTTATTGCTCAACGATCAATTAGATGGGGAAGGGTCTCCTTTATTGAATTTGTTCTAGGTATTAAGGTAAATATTGTTAATGAATTTAGTACTTGTAACTGGGTAAACTATATATTCTGTAACATACTTTGTAGTTAATTTACATCTTGCTCCAGAAGAAGACACAGTGTGTCGAAACAATTGTCAGCAATAATATAATAAACATAAGTGGTGATCTTAAATTTTTATTCTTAGTTTTTAATATTGTAAAATAAATGTCTACTTTTACAACAAAGCTACAAAATCACACCTTTATTTTTAATTACTACATCAGAAATGATCAGCATATTGTGTATTAATTTATTAAAATGCTAGACGTCCAACTTTTCCCATTTACTTTTTAGGGATTCTCAAAGCTACGCAGAGCTTGATGAACACTGATTTTTAACTCTCCTGTTTACAATACTAGCTCTGTGGGAGGAAAATTGGGGGATTGAATTGACCATTGCATTATATCTGTTATTTCTCAACATTTCAAAGAGTATTTAGGTCGTGATCTTCTTGAAATATAAAATCGCAGTCAATAATATTTAACCCGGCTGGCATAGCTTGCTTTTGCAGAATTTCCAAAGAGCCTTTTTAGTGTTCCGTACGGAACACTTATAAGATCACTTCGGTGTCTGTCCGTCTGTCACACCCGATTTTCTCCGAAACTATTTGTCATAGAAAGTTAAAATTTGGTAATAATATAGGAATTGATGGCCTCATCAGAGCCATGTAGCCAGGGGTTAGTTTTGGGGGCTGAAATCGGAAGTGAAAAAAAATTTTTTTACTAGGTCATCGAGTGTGGTGTCAAATGAAAGCTTGTGAAAACACGAGTAAAAAATATTTCTAATATTTTTGGAACAAATAGGAGGTAAACTGCCTTCATATTTTAACAAACGAAAGCAAAGTAATTTTTTATGTATATATTTTTATTGTGACTTTTTACTTTTTAATGCACCTACGACAACAAAAATTATAAAAAAACGCATGCTCTTAATCCAAGAAAAAGCATCTTTTACATGTTAAAAATCTGAAACTTTTAAAATTGTTAAAATGCATACTTTTAATCGAAGAAAAAGTATGGATTCCTATCTTTTACGTGTTAAAAATCTGAAAGTTTTACAATTAATTATGGCAATACGGCGTTTTAAACCATCTTTACATTGAAATAGTGAGAGCATGATGCTAAAATCTATTATTTCTCAAAATTTCAAGCAAAATTATTTTTAAGAAGAGATGTCAAATCTCAATAAAAGATTTGCACATGGCTTTATGAACGTTCTGGACGTTGTATTGAGGTCGAAGGGGACTATGTAGAACATCTGAAGTCCGGAAACTTTCTGGACAGACAGTGTAAACGCAATCGACGCCTACGTGTTCCTCAAATTACCGCTGTTTTAAATGAAACTCGTGTTGTACCAGTCTCGGCTATCACTATTAAGAGGCGATTGCCGTCTGCCGGCTAAGGAGGATGACTAGCTGTCGGGAAATCGAAACTGCCAAACGGACATAAGCAAAACAGATAGCAATGAGCCGAAACATAGAAACTGGACGATATATGAATGGAATAAAGTCCTTTAGACGGATGAAACGAAATTCATTTTTTCCTAGATTTTAAGACCATGTAATGTTACTGATTTTTCCATTTCAAATTGTACTTATTTTCATTTTTGTACCGAACGGTGTATTAAACAGAAGTTCCAAGACGTTCGGTATATACGGTGTTGTGCGGGTTCCTGACCGAACCTCTCGCTACGCCGCGATTGGTGGAATGTTTGATCGGCAGTTTTGATTGGAGCGTCGTGATACTACTGGCAAAAGTCGCACGATTATTTAAGGCTCCGCAGACCGTAAATCGAGGTGGTTTTCCATCTAGCCGCAGCCAGGCAGTACCGTCTAGCCGAGAGGCTATTTTCCATCTAGCCGAGAGGCTATTTTCCATCTAGCCGAAGTAGGCTAATTTTCATCAGAGCCGCTAAGTAAAAGCACCAGTGTCTTAAATAAAAGCCGTAGTGGGCTTTCTAAGTGTTTGTTAAGAAAAAGTGTGAAATCGGGCGTAGTCGATCACAGCAGGAATAAAAAACAGTAAGTCAACAAA
Source organism: Pachyrhynchus sulphureomaculatus (assembly GCA_019049505.1). NCBI lineage: Eukaryota > Metazoa > Arthropoda > Insecta > Coleoptera > Curculionidae > Pachyrhynchus > Pachyrhynchus sulphureomaculatus. Next base: position 184,806,030 of record CM032449.1, read on the forward strand.
ACTCCCTTCAATAGACTTATTCGAGAGTAGCGGCTTAACTGCAACGTAAAACAGACTAAAAAGTGAAGTGTAAAGCACTATTTCTCGTCTTCGGGGGTTATAATAGTCTAAAATTTTAATGTAACAACTACTAGTTAGGCTAGAATTTGTTAGGTAAAACTGTACAGGTTAGAACTTTTCATTTTAAAAAACAAGAATAAATTTTCTTTTTTGATTAAAGCTAGTGTCTCACTGAATATTTATTTTTCTTTTCAGGATAAGTTGTACTAGACTAATTCTTTTCAGTAATACCCATAAAACCCTTCAGCATTTTTCCATTTTTTTAGCTGAAGTTAGATCCTTTCTATTTTAAAATGGATGGTGCCCAAAAATTTGGTACAGCTAAAGCCTTTTAAAAAATAGAAAAAAATTCCAAAAAGACGTACAAAAATTATCTCTTACCCATATCTCTCTACCAAGGAAAACTGAGCTAGTGTTTCTTTAATTTCTTTAGTTCTTTTAAAATCATTAGTCACTCAATTCATTATCAGAAATTAAAGCGGGGCTGCAAGAAAATTGCGCTCAAGCGTGGGACAAACAACTTCTCACAGGGTACAAAAAAAAGATGCCTCAAACTGGGGACAGTTTCACACCTTACAAAATTACGCCCAAGCTGGGGCAACATTATTTCAAACGGTACAAAATAGCGCTGTCAACGCGGGGCTTTTGGAATTTTATTTTTTAAAAAAAGGGTTCAGTGTACTAGCTTTCGAACAAAATAAAAGCTCTAACTTTGCAGATATTTTTATTTCATAATATTTATTAAAAGAAACTACACTATAGCAGTAAGACAAAAGCAGGAAATTTGTAGAATTTTTTATTTCAATTTATCTGATGATATGAGTTAGATATTTGAATTTTGTTGTTGACTCTAAGATAAGCGATTCCTACTTTTTTCTTAAAAGCTAGCTTTATAGTTCAGATTAGCAGATGTGCTGGTCGACTTTAATTTTACACTGTTTATTTTGCGGATAGCCGAGGAAAAAACGGTACGTTTTTTTCTCACCTATATTTTGCATGAATATTAAAAATACTTTGCTGATAGACGAAACGGTATTTAGAGATTTTTTTATAGGAAATTCTTAAGATATTTAGTAAAGGAATGTTAATACAAGGCGATACTTAGAAATTTTTTTGAAATTGTCGAAGATTTTTTTTAATGTTTGGTAAAGAAGTTTACATATTTTAAGTGCCTTTACGTATTTTTTATTTAGACTATTGGGAGCACAGGAGAAATATTTTAACGACTTTTTAAACAATTCTTTTAAATTTTATTCATTTATCATGGAAGCTTTAAATTTTAAAGTCAATCACTTACTGGAAAATGAATTCGACTATGAACTGAAAATCCGTCGTACTTTCTCAGAACGTCCGGTCGCGGATAAAAGAAAGATTCTAACGAGGATCTTAAGTAAAAAAAAAAAATATTCCAATAGACCAGATTGGACTAAATAGTTACCTAAAGTTTCTGATTTTTTTAGTCGAATAAAAATTCTCCTTCTCAAGTTAAAACTCCTGCTTCTCCAAATGGTCACATATCTCCTTTATTCGTGCATAAATATTTAGATAATAGACCGCATATAAAGATATATCTATTAGGTGCCCATTTCTCGGCTTTACTTGACTCTGGTGCAAATGCCTCCGTTTTAGGTCAGAATGGTATTAAAATTTTAAGTCGTTTAAGTATAAAAATATGCCACGTCAAAAATAGAAGTGTTACCACTGCAGATGGCAGCCGTCTAAAAGTTTTAGGTACGGTTGAGTTGCCGCTAGTCTGCAATGGTCATTATTTAGTAATTTCTGCTTTAGTAGTACCTTCTCTATCACATACTTTGGTTTTAGGATGTGATTTTGCACAAAAATTCGGAATTCTAGTAAATTTTAAAAATAATTCGTGGTATCCACAGTCCCTAGAAGTCAATTCTCATACAAGTTTTAAAGATTGTTATTCAGAAAGCTCTTTAGAAAACCTTTTCTCGCGTCTATGTACCGTAGATGATCTCTCGCGGACGGAACGCTTAAAGGCAGAAAAAGTAATAAGCTCTTTCAAAGAAATAAGTAGTAAAGATAGGTTAGGCCGAACGAATAAAATCACCATGTCTATAGATACGGCTGATGCCAGTCCTGTAAAGACAAGGCCCTTCGCCATGTCTCCGTATATGTCAAAAGTATTAAATAAGGGGTTAGACGAAATGTTGACACTCGGAGTGACATCGTCTAAGCTATGACGGAAGAAAGCTCAACGAGGTCAGCAAATTTGATAACTATCCATTACCGAACATCGACAGAATTTTGTAAGGGGTTAGACGAAATGTTGACACTCGGAGTGACATCGTCTAAGCTATGACGGAAGAAAGCTCAACGAGGTCAGCAAATTTGATAACTATCCATTACCGAACATCGATAGAATTTTGACATCACTCAGGAATGCTAAGTATGTATCCTCGATAGACCTTAGAAAGGCTTTCTGGCAAATTCCTTTAGACAAATCCTCTAAGGAAAAGACCGCTTTTGCAGTAGTAGGCCGAGGTCTATTTCAGTTCGTCACTATGCCGTTTGGTCTAAAGAACGCTGCTCAAACTCAGCAACGTTTAGTGGACGCTATATTTGGTCCGAAATATGAGCCACATATTTTTACCTATCTCGATGATATTTTAGTAACATCGGAAGACTTCGAATCGCATATACGCTTACTTAAAGAAGTAAAAAATAAATTGAAAGAGGCCGGACTGACGATAAATTTGAGCAAATGTGATTTTTTCAAAACTTCTCTAAAGTTTTTAGGCTATATTGTAGGCTCAAATTCCTTGCGTACCGATCCGGATAAAGTAGCAAGCATGGTTAATTATGCGAGACCTACAAATACTACGGAAGTTAAGCGCTTCGTAGGAATGTGTTCATGGTACAGACGTTTTAAGGAGAATTTTTCTACCCTGTTGTCGCCTATTAATGATCTTTTGAAAGGACAAAAAAAAAGGACAATCGATAGATTGGACAAACGCAGCAGAAAGATCTTTTATAAAGATTAAAGAGCTATTGGTTTCAGCTCCCATTTTATCCCAACCAGACTTTTTCCAACAGTTTTATATTTCTAGTGATGCTTCTAATACCGGTTTAGGGGGCGTCCTAACACAGAAAATCAATGGTGAGGAAAGAGTGATAGCGTATGCCAGTAGAACTTTATCAAAGGCTGAACGTAACTACTCGGTTGTTAAAAAAGAATGTTTAGCAGTACTCTTTAACATCGAAAAGTTTCGACCTTACATAGAAGGTGTTCCTTTCACGGTCATAACAGATCATTATAGTTTATTGTGGCTTAATTCAATTAAAAACCCTAGTGGCAAACTAGCGCGTTGGGCGATTAGGCTGAGACAACACACATTTAATTTAATTCATAGAAAAGGAGTCCACAATGTTATTCCTGACGCTTTGTCAAGAATCCCAGATCATACAGCGGACGAAAACAGTCTTAATGCACAGATTGGCGTAAGAATTGATACAGTTGATGTAGATCGTATAGATCCATGGTACGATAATTTACGGCAGCAAATTAAGGAATTTCCTCAAAATTTTCCGCAGTGGAAGGTGGAAAATGATTTCGTGTACAAGTTTATCCCAAACCAGTTGCCTTTAAAAGTTAATGTACCCGAGTGGAAAATACTAGTTGCTAAACCACAGAGAGAGGAAATTATAGACATGTGTCACACTCCTCCTACTTCTGGTCACTTTGGTTTTTATAAAACTCTTCACAGGGTTCAGGAACAGTATTATTGGCCAAAAATGAGTTTTGATATCTTAAAGTTTGTGAGGACTTGTGAAGTATGTGGAGCGCAGAAATCTCCAAATACACTACCTATGGGACTGATGGGAAAAGAGAAAACGGTTAATTACCCTTTTCAAGTCATAGCAGCTGATCTAGTAGGTCCATTTCCACGTTCAAAACAAGGAAATAGATGACTTTTCGTAATTTCTTGCTGGTTAACAAAGTATACCGTGCTATTTCCTTTGAAAAGCTCTAAAGCTGAACATATAGAGAGAATTTTGGAAAATAATGTCTTTCTAATCCACGGTGTTCCATCGCTCTTAATATGCGATAACGGTACTCAGTTTACCTCTAAGAGTTTTAAGAGCTTAAGTGAAACTTATGGTTTTAACATCCGTTTTAATCCTGTGTACTCTCCACAATGTAATTTTGTTGAACGTAATAACCGAACAGTCGGGACCGCTTTAAGAAGTTACGTGGATTCACATGACACTTGGGATGGCAATATTTCCAAAATCCAACAAGCGATAAATACCGCCAGACACGAAGTAACCGGGTTCACACCGTCTTTCTTAGTTTACGGCAGACATATACCTCTATCCGGATCGTATTATAAAAATTTAGATTTGGATGTCAATATTGACAGCGAAATAATTCCGGGTAACAGGGGTGAGTATGCCGAAAATTTAAAGGGTTTAAAGGATATTTTCACTGACGTGCGTAGTAGGATACATAAGGCTTATGAACGGAACAGTAAGTCTTACAACCTTAGAAAAAGGGATTTTGCCTTTAATATAGGTGATCACGTTTGGCGAAAAAATAAAATTCTTTCCAGTGCAGCAGATAAATTCACATCTAAGTTGGTACCTATGTATGTGCATTGCGTGATTAGAGAAAAGATTTCAGATTTAGTTTATGGTTTAGTTAATTTAGATGGGACTAAAATAGGACGATGGCATATTAAAGACTTAAAACCATTCAATGAACCTAACCCTAATGAAAGTTTGTCAGAAGAAGAATAATTTATATTTACATTATCTTAATTGCTTTACTTAATTTTTTTTGATGTGGCTCTGTAGAGGTGACGACCTCGTTTTTTTTTTGACTGTTATGAAAGTTGAGCTGAGGATAGCTTACTTTTATAGTTAATGCTAAGGTTTTGGGTATTGGCCATATCCCAAACTTAGGTTGATTGTGGTTGATGTTTAGCATCGACTCAGCTGTTGCGAGCTTGCGAAAGAGTCACACTCAGGATATATCATAAGACTGGTATGTCGGTGGTCGCGGGATTTGATTTGCTTATGACCCCAAATAATATCCAGTTCTTGACACTTGGAAGCGAAATTTTGATTAGAGGCAATCCAAGGTGATCTTGAGTTAGGACAAGCGCAAGATGTAGCTCGTGTAGTGTGATGTAGAGTCAAAATTTTTAAGAGCAATTTCAAAGTTCGTTACCCGAGTGGGTGTATTTTTATTACCTTAATGGTATATTTTGGGTGCAATTAAGAGTAAATTGATTTTGGTTTATCCAAGACTTGGATTATTTTGATTTAGATCTTCTTCTGAATTGACAAACTGAGGGTATTTTCTATTTTTTTTCAGAGCCGTTTAAACGTTACCTTTGAGTCACTAATTTTTTTAAAATTTTTTTTGCATGGACTCATAGGCGTATGTTGAGTTTTTTCGGTCTACTATCAGATTGATAGAAAATTGAAGTTCTGCAGGAGAACTAAAGGCTGATCATTTACAGGAGATGAGAGCAGAGTAAGACAGTCGTTTCACAAAGAAATGATCAAAATCTGATACCGAGATGAGAACCTTGTCAAGAGAGGCTAGGCGCAGTGAAGGAAGATTCCTAACCGAATTTTTAGATTTCCAAGAGGTAATCTAGAAGTTTGGGCTGACAGAAAACGGTTATGCCTGATACCTGTAGCAGTTTCTTCTAGAGGCTATTGTCTAGGAAGACGATTAACACCATGATCGAATATTTTAGCTGTCAACGATGTTTTCTTCTTGTTTCTGATTAAGCTGGAAAAGCTCTTGTCGTCTTCAACAGTTTTGTTGCGTTGCCACCGAAAAATTGAGAAATTTTTGCTACATGTAGCCTTTTAAGCTCATTTTCGTTTTTTGGAAATTTCCGTTAGAAGCTTGGTTAAGCTAACCTTGTAAACCTTTTAGGTTGTATCCCATGAGTTATTTGTTTTTACAGGCTGTGATGCACCGGGTGCTAACAGATGCCGTTACGACGTTTGGCAGGGAGGTAGTCTTCCTGAGGAACAGACTGATTGGAAGGGTAGTCTATGGGGGGCGAACGTTTGACCTTTGGGACCTTTAGAGGTTTTGTTACCCAATGGTTATTTCTATTTGAACCAAAGGAGAGCCTAGCTACTGTAGTCGACCTCAGCTCCAATTAGCCTATTAGTGGTGACAGGCTGTTGGCAGTAGTGTGTTTCGGAACACCCTATTGATTAAATTTTTTTTGACTTATGGTGGTGTGGTAGACACCGTTTTAGTTTAGTGGATGCTATAATCTACTCCCTTTTGGTGGTGGACTCCAGGGTCACCAATTCTGTATTTTATTGTCTCCACCATTCAGTATATCGTGGTGAGGTGTTTGTCTCCTGTTATGTGGGATGGATTGAATGTTTTTCGTTGTTGTTCTAGGGCGAGACCAGTACACGAGGGTTCTTCATGCAACTTGGAGAAGCGCAATGCTGGTTAAGTTTTATATCTCTGTGTAGCCACCCTGAAGAATGACGGAGGGCGTTTTTTCCGGCTCATGTTTCTAGGCAGATTTGTCACTTTGGTGCGATGTGCCGAAGATTTGATTAGCTTTTGCTAAGAGCTTTCACCAAGCTCAGTATGGAGTTATCATAACCAAGAGTTTGGGATTTGAACTCCTGTATGTATTTCTGTATATATTTCTGTACATATTTCTGTATATATTTCGGTGTATGTTGGTTGCCTGAGGGCATGTGCTCAAAATACGAGATTTTGAGTCGTTTTGCTTATGGACTCCTATATAGAGGATTATGACTTTAGGGAGGTCCTATTTCGAGACTTGCTGTCTCACATAGTTGTGCAGGGAATGTTTCCTTGAATGTTAGTTGCGCGCGGACTAATCATTCAGTTCTTAGTGAACATTGCTTTTTGAAGCAGGATCATTCAGTTTGGTGAATTTTAGCTTTTATAGCTATTCACTGTGTTTAGGGTGAATTTTAGCTTTTATAGCTATTCACTGTGCCTATAGTGATTTTGTTAGCTTTTATAGCTGCTCACTATGTTAATGGCGAGTTTGTTCTTTTAGAACGCAGACTTTGTGTAGTCGAGGACTATTTACAGAGTATTTTCTTGGCGAGGAGCCGAGGTTTTTTCTGGCGATATACCAGAGTGTTTTCTTGGCGAGGAGCCGAGGCTTTTTTCTGGCGATATACCAGAGTGTTTTCTTGGCGAGGAGCCGAGGTTTTTTCTGGCGATATACCAGAGTGTTTTCTTGGCGAGGAGCCGAGGTTTTTTTTTTGGCGATATACCAGAGTGTTTTGTTGGCGATGAGCTGACGTGTTTTCTGGCGATCAACCAGAGCGTTTTCCCTGGCGATTTTAGCATGTCTAGATGTCTTAGGACGTCGACATTGCGTTATAGAGTGCGATTATTCTCTGAGTGCGACTAGTAGTGATACTAGATTTAGAATGTTCTCTTAGTGATGAGCTAGAGCATGGATGGCGATTTTTCCCGAGTGTTTGTCTGGATATTTATCCAGATATTTTTTTGGCCTTGTGCTAAATGGTCTGACAAGACTTTTTTCTTTTTAGTGTAAGTGTTTGCACTAGAATCATTTTTTTATTTTTCTTTATTTAAGAATTTTTCTAAATTTCTTTTGCTGATAAAGAAAATTTTCAGACAATCCTTAAAATATTTTAAGGGGGGTGTTCATATTTTATTTCAGTTCATTTTTTTTTTTGATTTAGACAAGAGCCTAGACAAAGTTAAATTATTTTTTTTTTTTTGGTAACGATAACAGAGCTGATTCTTTTATATAAGAAGACCGCGATTGTTACTTTGAACAGGTATTTCTTATGTTCATGCAAGGATTTGTATTTACTTTTTGATGTACTTAACCTTAGTGCTTAATTAAGTTAGGTCTAGTTATAAGATTCTTGTGTACTTGCAAAGATTTTCATTTGGTTTCCATTGTACTTAATATTAGTGCTTAATTGAATTAAGTCTAGTAGTAAGGTCCGAAGTTTGTAATTTTGTTTTAAGTTCTGACCTTAGTATTAAGTGATAGTGTACCACTTTGTACCTTTTCATAAGTAGCCTAAGTTTAATAGACTAGTGTAGTCTATTTCTTTTTGGAAGGGGGTAAATGTAACATTCATTTTTTCCTAGATTTTAAGACCATGTAATGTTACTGATTTTTCCATTTCAAATTGTACTTATTTTCATTTTTGTACCGAACGGTGTATTAAACAGAAGTTCCAAGACGTTCGGTATATACGGTGTTGTGCGGGTTCCTGACCGAACCTCTCGCTACGCCGCGATTGGTGGAATGTTTGATCGGCAGTTTTGATTGGAGCGTCGTGATACTACTGGCAAAAGTCGCACGATTATTTAAGGCTCCGCAGACCGTAAATCGAGGTGGTTTTCCATCTAGCCGCAGCCAGGCAGTACCGTCTAGCCGAGAGGCGATTTTCCATCTAGCCGAGAGGCTATTTTCCATCTAGCCGAAGTAGGCTAATTTTCATCAGAGCCGCTAAGTAAAAGCACCAGTGTCTTAAATAAAAGCCGTAGTGGGCTTTCTAAGTGTTTGTTAAGAAAAAGTGTGAAATCGGGCGTAGTCGATCACAGCAGGAATAAAAAACAGTAAGTCAACAAAACTCCCTTCAATAGACTTATTCGAGAGTAGCGCCTTAACTGCAACGTAAAACAGACTAAAAAGTGAAGTGTAAAGCACGATTTCTCGTCTTCGGGGGTTATAATAGTCTAAAATTTTAATGTAACAACTACTAGTTAGGCTAGAATTTGTTAGGTAAAACTGTAAAGGTTAGAACTTTTCATTTTAAAAAACAAGAATAAATTTTCTTTTTTGATTAAAGCTAGTGTCTCACTGAATATTTATTTTTCTTTTCAGGATAAGTTGTACTAGACTAATTCTTTTCAGTAATACCCATAAAACCCTTCAGCATTTTTCCATTTTTTTAGCTGAAGTTAGATCCTTTCTATTTTAAAATGGATGGTGCCCAAAAATTTGGTACAGCTAAAGCCTTTTAAAAAATAGAAAAAAATTCCAAAAAGACGTACAAAAATTATCTCTTACCCATATCTCTCTACCAAGGAAAACTGAGCTAGTGTTTCTTTAATTTCTTTAGTTCTTTTAAAATCATTAGTCACTCAATTCATTATCAGAAATTAAAGCGGGGCTGCAAGAAAATTGCGCTCAAGCGTGGGACAAACAACTTCTCACAGGGTACAAAAAAAAGATGCCTCAAACTGGGGACAGTTTCACACCTTACAAAATTACGCCCAAGCTTGGGACATTTTTTCACACGTTACACTATATTTACAAATCTACTATAACAATATTTGTGCGCCGCTCAACTCACGAGAGGGTTTTAGAAGTTTGCACTGTAACAACTGTTAAGCACGGAAGCGGCAGTGTTTATAGTTTATAGATGTTTTGGTGGCAGTAAACCAGGCAGTTTGGTGAAAATAAGCGGGAATTTATATAAAAAAAAAAAACGGTCAAGTGCAAGTTGAACTTGCGCAATTAGTGTTCCGTACGTTGATTGCTTTTCAAATAAAAATTTGACTTCACAAAACACACCCCAAATGAGTTTTAAACAAAGCTTGTTTCCAATCTTTACTGAAATCTGATGACCTTGAAATTTTTGTTTTTTTTTTTATATACCAGATAAATTATTAAAGGTAATGCACTCGTGATAATTTTCGTTCAATCTACACCCCGTGGAAAATATTCCAGAATTTTTTCAACATTTTTTGATAAGTACTTTTCGAGATAAGGCGGGTGGACAGCGATTTTTCGCGATTTTTTAAAAATAATACAAAGGAAAGTGTTTGCAAGTACTACATTATGTATATCTTTGATCAAAGGAAAGCTTGTATCCTTTGACACTCCACTCGATTACCTGGTAATTTTTTTTTCACTACCGATTTCGCCCCCTAAAACTAATCCCTTGAGTCAAAATTTAACTTTCTTAACTACACAAATCTGATGAGGCCATCAATTCCTATGTTAGTACCAAATTTTAACTTTTTATGTGAAATAGTTTCGGAAAAAATCAGGTGTGACATACAGACAAACAGACACTGAAGTGATCCGTACGGAACACTAAAAAGATGTGATAGAATTAAGAGATGTAGAAAATACATGGACTTATTTTTTTTAAACAAATTTTAAGTAGATAAGTAAATATGCTAATTGATAGCACAAATACTAAAATTAATGGTGCATTCCGATTTCAGTACCTGTTGATTGATTATTATGCAAAAAGAACATTATTATATTTATGTTCACAGCCTGGAGGAGTGTTTCAAGGTTTTGCTAAGAGATAAAATCTGCCGTTATAAAGAGGAAAATGTGATTTATATTGATAGTGTCTAAATAAGGATTAAAATTGTAATGTAAATAAAAACTCACGTGTTATTAGTACTATAAGATAAGGGATTAAAAAGTATAATTCAATTAGAAAAAAATATATGGATGGTAATTCTGCAACATTAAATTGTATTTATATTTCGCCATTTTTATTATTTTTTTTCATGAACGTATAAAATTTATTATTTTGTCGCTCTCTCTCTTTGTTTTAAATACTGTCATAAACTACAGAATTATATGCTAATTCTTTAGTTTATGATACTATTTTAACGCAAGAAATCCGCACCGTAAATCATTTTTTAAATTACAGTAGAACCCCGGTTATCCGAGGTAACGTGGGGAGGCACCCTCCTCGGATAACTGAAAACTCGGATAATCCGGATTTGTTTTTTATTCATTCAAAAAATAAACATCAATACTTTAAACCGATGTATTAACGTTTTTAACATATAAATGGGTACATACATTATAAAACAGTGAAATAGGTATCTATGCGCTTCTGTTTCATATTGCATCTTCTTTTTCTCGCTACAATGTTTCTCCATCTATTAAGAAGAAGCAAATCCGCTGGGGTTACCTCTGGTTGTTGTTCGATATACTTCAAAGCTTTTTCCAAAGAAGCAAAACCTTCTTGATGAGAGATCTTAGTGGGAGACTGTCCATCCACCGCCGCTTCGTCATCGCCATCTGATTTTTCGGTTACCTGAAAGACATTCGTTATTTCTTCGATATTCATTTCTTTTTCTAAATCATCTGCTGTAATCCATTCGAAACATCTTCTCTTGTCACATTTTCTCAACCTTTTAATTTTCGCATTAATTCAAATAAACTTTTTTCTTTTTCTTCTACGTCGCTGTCAAAACTTGAACAGGACATTTCTCCATGGCTTCTCAATTTCAAAGCTAATTCATTTATTTAATATCATCTTCACTGTCATTACAGTCCTCAAAATCAATAACTTTTGATCAAGATTTTTGAATAGTGGTAGTACGCACAGAATCCCAAGCTTGACTTACCCAGTAAATAACATTTTTCAGTGTAACTTTTCTCATCCCATTGATAATATCCTCCTTTTCTGTGTATTCTAACAGATGTTCAAGATATAAACGCCTATAATGTTTTTTTTAATGTTGATCCATTCGTTGCATTATGCTGGTTACATTTGGAGGAAAAAATTTTACAACAATTTCGCCCACATGAAGTCCTTCTCCAGGGTGAGAGGGGGCATTATCCATTAACAAAATTGCTTTAATAGGAAGACGGTTTCTGTTCAAAAATTTAGTCACAGATGGCACGAACTCTTCTTCAAACCAGTTAGTAAATAAGGTCGCATCCATTTATGCGCTCTTCTGACTTTTGTAATAGACTGGTAGGGCTTTGGGTGAGATGTCTTTTAAAGCTCTTGGACGTGCAGACTTGCCAATCACCATCAGTGCGATTTTGTGCTTGCCAGATGTATTGGAACATACCATTATAGTTAATCTTTCCTTACTTCGTTTGTGCCCAGGAGTTGATTTTTCCTGTCGAGATGCCAATGTTTTTGACGGAAGCATTTTATAATTCAGACCAGTTTCGTCACAGTTGTAAATTTGATCACATGTGTATCCACAATCTTCGATTTGCTTTTTAAAGTTCTGCTTAAACTTCTCAATTGATGACACATCAGCAGAAAGTTTTTCACCACATACAGTCTTGTCGTACACCGTACCGTTTTTTCCAGCGGTCAAGCCATCCAGAACTGGCGGTAAACTGATCTATTTCTGGGAATTGCCTACTAATCATTATTGCTTTCTGTTGCAAAATTGGACCTGACAGAGGCACACCTTTTGATCTCTGTTGGTTAAACCATATGAATAAAGCTTCGTTAACCTTTTCATGGTCGCCGGTTTTCATTGATTTTCTTCCTGAGGACGAGGAGGCTTGATTTAAACACCACTCTTCTATTTTTGTGCGGTTTCTTTTCCAATCTCCGACTGTTACCTCACCTACTCCATAATCTCGTCCAACAACTTTAATTTTCAACAACTTTAATTGTCTCTCCTGCTTCAGTTCTTCTGATGGCTTTTAATTTTTCTTCAATAGGAACGACAATTCTTTTACGCTTGTTTTGCTCCATTATAAACGACAAAAAAAATTCATACAAAGCAGTTCGTATTAATTACACTTAACTACCAGAACTCCAACCAAATAAATTATGTGAGTATACTCGTACTTTTCCGTAGAAAACGCTATAACGCACTGCATTCACGCAAATTTACATGCTGAAAATGTCCAAGAACATAAATAGGGGAACCCCTCACACGGGCCAGGGGGATTCCCTGCAGGCTCCGACGATTTTAATTGGAAATATGTACATACGTATTTTAGAAGCTCGGTTAATACGCAACATAGACGCGCATACCTCGGATACTCAGGTTCTTAGATTGGCTCCGTTAATCCGGAGCTCGGATAATCGCGACTCGGTTAATCGGAGTTCTACTGTATTTAAGAAATAAATATTTATATAAATATCGGTTTTATTCTTCAACATAGTTTCCTTCAAGAACGATACACTTGTTGCAGCAGTCGTCCAACATTGAAATAGCTTTCATATAGTACGATTTGTCGAGGTCTGTAAAATAAGCCTTAGTTTCCCATTCGACTCCTCCACTTAAGTTAAATCTCTTTCCCCAGATCCACCTTTTCAAATTTGGAAAGACATAATAATTGCTGGGGGCAAGATCTGCTGACTACGGTGAATGAGGAAGCAATTCATCGCCCAATTGGTCCAATTTTGCATCGATTTTATGGATTTGTGAGCTAGTGCATTATCTTGCTGACAATACTGTTTTCTTCGCTAAATGCGGCTTTTTTTTCTTGATTTCACCATTTAAATGGTCCAATAAACTCCCTTTTCAAGGAGTCCATCAGTATTATTCCATACGTATCCCACAAAATACCTGCCAAAACCTTTGTAGTAGATGTTTGTTTTTGGACGCTTCGGTCGGCTTTCATGCAGTTCCAGCCATTCTGCGGGCTGACTGTCGGCCTCACCATTATTACGCATCGATGCTTTTAGCCCAGTCGTCAGGGGCAAATTTTGACGAAAAGCTCTCATTAAATGTTAACAGAGTGCATTTTGGCACACAGGTAGTTTTTCGGACGTAAAATACGATAATAAAAAGTTTGCTGCTCTAAAGTGTACGCAAAGCCTACAAAATCGAAAATAAAATGAAAAATCGTTTTTCGCAAATACAGTGCCACCTCGATAATCCGGATCTCCATTAAACCGGATTCTTTAATAATAATAATAACATTTCTATTGCATTGTGTACTTTATAATCCAGATTTGATAGTACTAGGTAATCCGGACCTGCATTTTTAGACATCTACTTGATTTAAACTACATGGGAAAACTGAAATCGGTAGTGAGGGGATTCCCTTAACTTCCAGTCTAATACATCTGGGAGTCACACAAACTGTAGGTGCCTTTGAATTGCCTACAACGCATCGCGTATCGCGTCTAAAAGTTGAGGACTTTGTAGTTGTTTGTTTATTGTCATAAGTACAACATACCTACGTTCTATTTTACTTTATGTGGTTCATATAAGTATGTAAACGTTTTTTTTTTACGTATATGTACCTCCATATTAAAATACCTTCTAAAAGAAAACATATTACACTAACAATAAAACAAAAGTCCGATATATTAGAAAGACTAGTTCTTGGTGAAAGCGGAAAAGTGTTGGCAAATGAATACGGAGTAGGAACATCTACAATTCCGGATATAAAAAAGAAGCAAGGGAAAATCAAAAGGTATGTATATATGATTTATTTTAAAGATAATTTTGGACACTCACTATGGACGTGTAACTTCTTTTAGATTTATTTCCAAATGTGACTCCGGTCCTGGCGTCAGAAAAACCTTACGAAAAGCCGAATATCCTATCCTACGGGAATGATAATTTTAGAGCTAGCAGAGGCTGAATTTCTAACTTCAGAAAAAGACAAGGTCTGCGTGCTTTAAAAGTTTGTGGCGAAAAACTATCCAATGATGAAAGTGCCGTCGATCCTTTCCTAACTTTATTTGCAGATAAGATAAAAGAATTAAACCTTAGACCTACTCAAATATACAATGCAGATGAATCAGCTCTGTATTGGAAAATGTTGCCTGAAAAAAACGCTGGTTCGTTCTCAGGAAAAGACCGCACCAGGTCGAAAAATAAACAAAGAACGCGTTACCTTTCTAGCATGTTGCAATGCTGATGGATCACAAAAATTAAAGTTGTTTGTGATAGGAAAGGCAAAAAATCTGAAGGCTTTTAAAAATGTGAACATACCTGTTGAGTACAAATCATCTGCCAATGCATGGATGACTACAGCAATTTTCTTAGACTGGTTTCATCATTCTTTTATTCGTCAAGTCAAAAGTAATTTAAGAAGTCTTAACTTGCCTGAAATCGTTGATAACGCTTTGAGCCATGGAACTATAGAAGAGCTGACTAGTGAGGATGGACAGTTTACATCATTATTTCTTCCACCAAATTGTACTGCACTTTTGCAGCCTATAGACCAGAATGCAATCAGACTGATAAAATTATTTTATCGGAAAAGTCTTTTAGCCCATAGTTTATCAAATAATGAAGAGAACCTTGTTAGGTTATTAAAAAGCATTAAGCTAAAAGATGCTATATGTTTACTATGCAACTCATGGGAAAAAGTCTCTCCTGAAGTCTTGAAAAAGTGCTGGCACAAAATTATGGCTTATGTGGCAGATACCAACCCAGACACTGAATATGATGCTGAAGATCTGATTCCTCTGAGTGAATTGCGGCATAATTTGCGTGCCACGAATGAAGAAATGAAAGGTAAAGCCTGAAATTTTTCTTTTAGTGTTTTTTTGGTTAATTCGTAAATATTTAACAGATCTTTCAGATATGCTGAATGTTCTCACTGAGCAGAATCTCACGAACGTGGAAATATGTAATTGGCTTGAAAATGGTGAAGATTTGTTACCACTAGAAGACATAGATGATACATATGAACAACACGAGAGTGATAATGAAGGTTCAGAGTTAAATACTAAAACAAACCAGACTGTTAATAACACTGTGAATAATGATGAGGCAGTTAAAAGTTTCAATGTGTGCATGAGATGGGCAGAAGAAAATGATATCCCTCTAAGTGATGTTCTTGTACTTCAAAGATTAAAAGAAATTGCTTTTATGATGAACCAGAGAAGGGTCAAGCAAACAAAATTACAAATTTTTTTTTACAAAATAAGATAAAAAAACTTGATAAGATATGCTTCTATTTTAAATATTATTCTATGTATGTACTATTTTTTAGTTGTTTCGTATTAAATGATTCGTTTTTTAATATAAATAATGTTCTGCTTCAGTAATTCGAATTATTTACTAATTCGGATCACCGCGGTTTTAATTAGTCCGGATTATCGAGGTCGCCCTGTATCTCTAAAAATAAAAAATATATTTTTACAAAAAAATAATATTTTAAATTATTTAAAATAAAATGGCTGGTTTAACCTCTTCCGTTGTAGTATAATCATGCTTCCAACCTCAGTTATGATTAAATTAACGTTTCTGTATACCGTTAAATATTTTGAAATTGGCTATTAAGGGGTTTCTCGGCGTGCTGATTAAGAATCCGATGACTGATTTTAAAAATTCAAAATGGCTGATCCAATATGACGGCCAGAGAGTACGTAATTCATTTAATTTCTTTGAGTAATTTAGAATTTTTGTGTTTCCAGTAACTGTTTTCTTTCTACCTGGATGTTTAAATGAAATATAAATACTTTATACTTAAAGCTTAGACTTTTATCTTTCATTTCCCACTTGTAAATATTTTTTTTTATTATTTTAAGTTATATGATTAATAATAAGCAAATAACACTTTTTAAGAGCAAAATTACAAAAAAAGAGAAAGTTTTTTTTTAAGTTTTTAATGATTTTCTAATATCAAGTATACTTTTAACTGTAACTAAAAAAAAATTGTCCGACTTTTTTTGACCATTTCGTACTGCTTTGGACGTAAAATTGGCGGCGGCGCACCACAGCAGGCAAATTTTCATATTTTAAAACTCAATTTTTGAATAACACAAACAATATAGGTATTTTAAATTATTCTTATACTAAAACTTAAGGTGTAATGATGTTATATGCAGAAGGATTTTTTTTTCATATTTTAACAAAATGAAGCCCTTTTTAAAAAATTCAAAGTACTAAACGTAACAGTCGTTATATTTGCGTATCCATTCTTTTAAAACTAAATATTCTAGTTAGCTAATTTGGAAGGTTTCGTGACGATCGTGGTACTTAGGTTAGTTTC
The DNA here is from genome assembly GCA_019049505.1 of Pachyrhynchus sulphureomaculatus. Classification (NCBI taxonomy): domain Eukaryota; kingdom Metazoa; phylum Arthropoda; class Insecta; order Coleoptera; family Curculionidae; genus Pachyrhynchus; species Pachyrhynchus sulphureomaculatus. The sequence continues at coordinate 184,822,778 of CM032449.1, forward strand.
TTCGGGGTTGGCGACAAGGATCATTCTGGTCTGTTCCCTGGTCATTATTATTTCATTATAAATTGAAGTATAATGGATAACTGGTCTTAAATAGCAAGACTTCAAACCAACTTTGGCAGTAAAAAGGGTGGCTAGCCGTTGCGAAGATTCTGCGGAAACTGTGCGAACGTTGTGCGGACACAAGACTAATTATATTTTACATTTTGATTCTAAATAAAATGATAGCCAGTTATCACAGACAAACAAAAACAGAATAAAGTTTTTTTTATGTCATAGCAAACGTATGAAGAAGTTTGTTTTACATTAGTCCCAAAGAAGTCAATATTTCATGCTACTGACTTAAACTAACAAATTGACGTATTTTACACACAGTTCGTCAGCCAGCTTACTGGAAAAGCAGGAGAAATTTAAATAGTATACACTTAAAAGTGTCAGTAGCCACTGGCACTTTTGGGGATATGCTATTTAAATCTATTCTGTTTCCACCGTAGTATTGCGAATGCCTCTTTAACCACAGGCTGGTTGACAAGCGCATAAATCTTTTAAATTTTGGAAGCTTCACAATAATATACATATGACTGATTCGTTACTAATTGATGCAGTTAAACAATTTTAACTGCAAGTTAGATGTTGATCGTGTTTTCATGTAAATATAGTCAGGTTTATGTAAAGCACTGTCATTTTTTTATGTAACCGTTTTTTGAAGTTCAATTCAGTATGACAAAGAGTTAGTCAAGCAATCATTAGTCATAAGACTAAATATAAACGTTGTCAAGGCACAAAATATTTTATTAGGTTCGTACACATTTCTGTTTATTAATTTACTTATTTTTTACGTCATTTCCATTACTAGAGATGGTAATAAATAAAAATAATTAACCCTAAAATGTCTCATTAAAAGGCAGCATCTAAAAATATTAATTTCTGTTAAATGGTATTAGTTCTAATAAGTTGTTTAATTTTCTTTTTAAAATTTTAATGAGTTTTAGTATAATCGCTATATACGTATATACAGTGCCGGCTAAAAGTGGAGGAACTTTTAATTTATTTTCTAATTTTATAATATATTCAAAATTTTTGTGCGACTAGGTATTAAAAATGTTTATCTTAGCCTGAGTAATAAATGCATATAAAAACAACTTAGAATTTTATCAAAGGAATGTGATTAGTAAACAATGTTCCTTTTTCTTGCGGACATAAATGGAGAAACTTTTTATGTATAAATTGAATAGTTCTCGTTCGAAGCAGTTCGTTTTGCAGTGTTGCGAAGCTCAATTACTTGCCAAAATGCCTTGAGGTATAAACTTATCACAACAAATAAAAAACTTATAATTGAAAAGCACAATGCGGGAGTGAAACAAGTGACAATTGCTAAGGACCTAAATCTACATAAAAGTGTTGTTTGTAAACAAATCAAATGTGTCAAGCTAGGGACACTACTACTAGCACTCCTAAGCCAGGTAGACCTAAAAAAACATCTGGAACCGATAAGCTGATTAGAAGATGTTCTATAAAAAATCAATTTTTTTCTGCTGAAGATATAAAAACGGCATACCCCAGCATTCCTCTCTCAATTCGATCTATTCGAAGATGTTTATGCGACGCAAACTTAAAGGCCAGGAGACCAGTTAAATAACCTTTTATTTCAACGAAAAATAGACAAAGTCCTTTGAGATTCGCAACAGAGCATTTACACTGGACCTACAATCAATGGAAAAACGTCTTATGGTCGGATGAGAGTAAATTTAATTTATTTGGATCAGATGGTATGAGGTGGGTTAGACGTCCAGTGATTGAAAGATTTAACCCTAAGTACACTACATCCACAATCAAACATAGAGGTGGTAATGTCTTGGGGTGGGGATGTTTTTCCGGCCACTGCTTTGGCCCACTGGTTAGGATAGAGGGGATCATGGATAGCCAATATTATCTAAACATCTTAAGGAATATTATGCGTCCATATGCCGAGGATAATCTGCCGTTAATTTGGAAATTTCAGCATGATAACGATCCGAAGCATACTTCAAAAATTGTTAAAAATTTCTTCACCTCTCAACAAATGCAGGTTCTGAGGTGGCCAGCTCAAAGTCCGGACTTGAATCCTATCGGGGGGGAGCACCTAGACAGAAAAGTTAGACAAAATAATCCCAATAAGTTCCGAAATAGAGATGAATTATTCCAAGCCTTGGAAGAAGCATGGAATGAAATTTCAGAAGATGTTATTCACAATCTTCTTCAGTCCATGCCAAGAAGATGTGCTGAGGTTGTGGAGAATAAGGGTTATGCCACAAAGTACTAGAATAAATACATTTTATTTGTACATTTCACAATAAATTATTTGTTTTCGAAATTTGTTGTTTTATTAATTAGGTGAGGTTTATAGGTAACCATAAATATTATTTAAAATTGCTTCGAATTCACTGCAATAAGACAAAAATAATAATATTAAAAGTTTCTACACTTTTGGCCGGCACTGTATATTTTTTGAATTATAACTTCCCAATGTTCGACTAATTCACAAAAGAGGTCGTCAGACCCAGGAAATTTTCGTTCAATCTCCCGTCCATCTAGTCTACCAAAAATTATTGAAAAGCTTGTTAAGAAAATACTTAATTACCACGCTATCCTACAACCTGCACAGTTTATTTTGCAAAAGATTAAAAGCGCTGTGTTCCATTTCTTGGAACGCTTATATTTTGGGCTCAATGACAGTGGTCTAGCTGGACTTTAGATCTTTTTAGTGTATGCTAATATTCTTATTGAAAGACTTAATAATTTTAAACAATGATACTGTAATGTATACAGTATAGTTGTTTGTATTATGTGTTATATTTACTCAATTCTGACAGGCTATAATTTTTCATGTAAACCTGATAATAAAATAGCAGTATATTCTAGGCTTATTTATTATACCATTTAACATCATCCTGCTTATTAACAACATCTAATAAGCTTTTGTCACTTGTATGATCCTGAGTTAAGTTTGTTTTATTTATCATTCAGGCATTTTTAAATCGGGAGAAATAAAGCTCTGATGCACTGACGTATTTACTATTTCATTTTTTGCTTAAGAGGCTATACCAGTGTAACTACTTAAAAATAAGGCTATTTTTCTAAATTTTTTTTAAAGAAAACTACAGCATCAAATGTTTTAAAATGTTGGATTCATATTTATTATTTGTTTACAAATACAGTCAAGTTTTTTCCGACCAAAATATTGAAATCTACGGGACTTATGCCCTACCAACGGGACAGGTGAAAAAAAGTAGCTCCGCTGCTGCCGTGATTGACGCCTCCACATTGCCTGGAATCAAAAAAAAAAAAAATTATTTAAATAGATATAATTTTCCGTACTATCAACCATAAAGTATAAAATTTTCGCCAAAAAAGTGTTTTTTACATGCCAAATAAACATTTTAGCTTCAATCAAAATATTCATGGTTCGTGGTACGACAAAACATGTCCTTAATATGCAAAAAAAAGTTAAGTCAATACAATAAATTTTTTTCGCGTTACAGCGGCAGCAAATTTAAAAAATGCAGTTTTGAGAAAAACGCGTTTAAAGAATGACTAACGTGTAACACATAAATAACGATCTCTTGCCATGTACCTACTTTTGTGACTATTTTGAGTTCACTGAAGTATTAGATGTTTAACTTTCACTTACGTGATGACGTCACGGCATTGAAATTCTAATACCTGCACCGGTTCGCGTTACGCTTCCAAAAACGAGTTTATGGCCCCCCGAGCAGCTGTGATTGGCGACAGATGTATTTTCAACAATAAACATAGGCTGACTTTGATATTTCGACTTCTTATTCTATGCTTCCAAAATCCGACAAACTAACGCACTCTGACGGCTTTTTGTATAAGATGAGACGTATTTATGATACAACGATAGTTTTACAGTATTTGCGGGGGATTTACATTGTTCCCCGTTTCTTCCTAACATCGAGGTTATAATTTGACGACTGCCTGCTGCTTATTGCCTCCCATACTCCTTTCACAGAATATATCTAGAGTCTAAAATGTTTCTAAAAATCCTAATCTTGGACATTGGTAGCGTGTATGACTCTAGAAGTATTGCCACATTTGTATATTTAGCTCGTCTATAAGAACTAAGTAATTTGTTGTTGCAGACAGAAAATCACGTTACGTTGAAGATCACTGTTAAATCTGAAATGTCATCGTAAATTTTATTTTACTGCCCTTCCTTGTTACACCGGACTTTAAGCAAAATACAGGATCTTTGCTCGATCCCTTACAATACACTCTCCAGAATTCTTGTACGTTCGAATCTGATTGAAAATAAACTGTTGGTAGATTTTTCAGACAGTAATGACTTTCAGAAGCTCTTTCCTATTTCCACCTCGTCCTTCCTTTGGACTCTTTCCACCTATTCCTCTCTTGATCACATGATTGCAAGGCACCTTCACTGGCATTACATCAGGACTCAAATAACTATAAATAAAAAGAAACAATATTGAACATTTTCTAATGAAAATTATATGAGAAATTTTAATACCTATTAGCCGTAATTTTAAAATAGAAAATCATCGTAACTTACCTCATGGCTTTTTATTTTGAAACTTTCCAATTTTTAACATTTCTTTTTCGAGAATCCCCTACAGGATATTTTGAGAGATCCATTAAAAAAACATTGTTTTGATATTTGTTTAAACAAATACAGTCGACAGTCTATATAGTGAAAGACCAAAATGACCGAAATTTTACTATAGAAGGTTTTTCACTATATAAAGAAAAAATTCGTATATATTGCTATGTATGTATTTTATATTGGTAATCATTTACTTGTATTTTATAAGGTACAAGCAACAAAAAAAATTGCAAAATTGAATTATTAGAAAAGATTTTATTAAACATTTGAAAGTTTAAATAGTACATAGCATGTAAAGGGCTAAATACATATATAAAGTCCGTACGTTGTATCTTTACCCGTGCGTCATAGTTTTCAGGCCATATAACAGACGACTATTTTCACCAATAAATCGTAGGTATTGGTAAAAAGAGACAAAAAATATAATAGTCGTCTGGGATATTGCCTGAAAACTATGACGCACGTGTAAAGATATAACGTACGGACATATGAAATAAAAAGAATAATACAAAATCTGTTAATACATATGTACATACTACGTACATACTTACTAGGAAAAATAATCAGTTATTTTCTTTTGAACATTATTTTTGAAAAAATAATTGTTGCTCAACCAAATTCTCGCATTTATTCAAATGCATAAAGATTTGATCAGGTACACTTTCCTGGCCCCTGAGAGTAGTTCGCACAATGTCAAATGCATTTCTTATTTCATTTTCACTAAATTTAGCAGGTCATTCCCCGGTTTCAGTTTCTTCTTCATGATTTTCTATACTTTTAATATCGTCAATTATGTCTTGGTCAGTTGGGAGATCTGTCGTGCCAACATTATTGTCGATTTCTAAGAAATCTTCAAGTAAAAAATCTGTGTCGACGGTAGCAGTTTTTTGTAGAATACCCCATTGCCTTTTTAAGGTAGCGAGATCCATTTCGTCTTCTTCTTCCCATTCGTCAATTTTTTCAGTAAAACCTGCTTTAGAAAAGCAGTTTTTGATAGTTTTCTGAGAAACATTTTCACTCCATACTTTAGCGGCTTCGGTTATACACTCTTTAAGGGTAATCAATTTTTGGACTGGAAGGTTGTCATCAATTGCATTAACAATTTTGTGAACAATTCTGTTTCGGTAATGATGTTTTATGTTTTTAATAATACCCTGGTCCATAGGTTGCAATTTGGTAGTCATGTTTGGTGGAAAAAAATCAATTCAATATTCCTTAATTTTTTACTTACAGTAACTGGATGTGCAGGACAATTGTCTATAAACATCACAATCTTTCGCTTTTGGCTTTTCATTTTCGTGTCCAGTTCTTTGATCCATCCTTCGAAAATCTCAGAAGTCATCCATGCCTTTTTATTATTGGCGTAATCTAACTACAGAGATTTAACTCCTTTTAAGCAACGGGGATTTTTGTTTTTACCTATGAGCAGTAATTTCCGTTTTTCTGATCCATCCATGTTTGCTCCAACCATAAGTGTCACCCTTTTTTTACTTGTTTTAACACCAAAACATTTGTCACTTTTAAAAGCAAAAGTTTTATTTGGCAAACATTTAAAAAACAAACCGGTTTCATCACAATTGAAAACGCTTGCACTCTTGCCAGACACCGTCTTGAAAACAATTGAATTGCGAGTCTTCCAGGCACTCAACCACCCTTCACTAGCTTGAAAATTAACGCAGTTAAATTCTTTAGCAAATTGTAGAGCCTTTTGCTTTATTAAATTTCCCGATATTGGTACGTTTTGATGCGTTCGGGCCACTTGAAACCATCGTAAAACTGCTTCATTTACATCCTCGTAAGTACTCACCCGTACTCGTTTTCGACTGCTTGGAACACTAGGTTTCTTGATGATACTGTCGCGACTTTTTATTATCAGAGAGACGCAACTTGGAGAAACACCAAATTTTGCAGCAACATCAATTTTTTTGCAGCCTTTATCAACTTCCTCCAAATCTTTAATTTTCTCAGCTAAACTAAACACACTCGCTTGGACATCTTACTTGATTCTTAAACAAAAAGAAACTGAACCTGAATTTGCGAATTACTAGGCCTCGACTATAAAATGGGTTTTTCCCCGGGTTTCTATAAAATGGGTTATTCCCCGGGTTTCTCACAGAAATCTACCTGATTTATTGCCAACCGTTAGGCATTATAAACGCGTTAAGAACCTTTTCAAAAGAATGCGTCATAAAAATGGAATTCGTGATAATGTTAGATAAAAATGGGAAACCCGAAATGGCCAAGATCTCAATAAATGCATAAAAATTTATACATAAAATTCCGGTAAAAATTTTATTATATAGTGTTACTATTTTACAGATTCACTATATGCAGGGCTTTTTACATGAAATTTCATTAAAATATTCTAGGTGTTGAAAAAATTGCACTATAAAGAGTTTTTCACTATATAGAGTTTCACTATAAACAGTGTCGACTATATTTCTTATTAAAAAATAAAAATTAAAACAAACAAAAAACACAAAGAAAAGAAATGAAGAAACCTGAATTCCATAACCATCCCAATCAGTGGACATACCCCGAAGCTTAGATTCAGAGGGTTTTGAAACATAAGTGAAATTTAACCTCTCTTTTTAAATGGCTTCGAGAGGGTTTTGGTATGAACGGCTTCTCACAGTTATAGTGTCCCCTAAGACCTAAAACAAAATATGAAAAAAAGTAATTTTCGAAAAATGATAAAGTGATAAATTATTAAGAATATATTTGTTAAAATAAACAAACCCGTACACTCCCCATACATTCTACTGTATATCGGTATATTTGTTTTTGTTCAGTCGTTCTTATTTTTTTACTGCATCAGATATTATTTAATTGTTTTAACGATTTTCACCTTCACACCCACAACATTTTTCGACACAATGATGTAAACAAGCACTTGTTCCAATTTTTGTTGAGTCAATGCTGCTGTGTGGGGCCGAGCGTTGTCGTGAAGCAGTTTAACGCTCCGAATGGGCAGTAGTAGGCAGCATTAATGGTACGTCGCTCATAGTAAAAATGGTTCGAGGTCGGCGAGATTTTCCACCGTTTTCCGGCCATAGAAAAATTTCTTGTGTCAGCGATAGACTTGGGTTTTCGAAAGAGTCTTTTTACTGAACCGTTTCGTCATTTTTGCAAAATTTCAAAAGGATTTTACGTTTTTTAGCGTTAAAAACTTGATAATAGTGCGTAGCTCAATCGACACTGGTACCTCCTGCTCTGACATGGCGTAACTCACGACAAAATCGATCGAGAGAGTCGGTCGAGTGGTCTCTCCCACTCCAGATACTCTTACTCAACTAATAATGGGAAGACGAGGCGATCGGATTACCTTACGAGAGTTGAGAAAAGAATTCCGGTTTATATTTGATTTACCCTCGTACCAAACAGAAAAAAATAAAATTTGCAATTTCAATCGACGTATTAGGAAAAACAGCCATGCTGCCTAGGATTAAAAATGTTATTAATAATATCATTAATGACTATATTAATATTTGTTACCCTGCTACCTAAGCTGACATCCATTCATTAATTATTTAATTAATTTTTTCCGCGAACGGATAATAATGGAAGTAGAAAACGATTATCTCATTCTTTTATTATTAATGTTTTTTAATTATCTGATTGATATTAAACTCTGGTCCACACTGAGTGATAGAGCGACATGCCCATTTTAATTTACTTTGTTATATATAGTGATGTTTAAAAATGTTTTCAACAAAGGCTAAACCTTTTTATTTATATGTCTTGAAAATCCTAGTTTCCAATGAAAAATTGGTGCATTAGGAAAAACCTCTTTTAATCTGAAAAAAAAAAATTAAAAAGATATATGGGATGTAGAGGAAATAAACAAATCCAAGCTTGATACTTTACCAGGTGTACAAGTATGAAATGCGGATTTTTTTCTAAAAAAACATGTTAAATTCGGAAGAATGATAAAAAATGCTTTATTCAAAGTATGCTTCATCGCTTGTTATACATTTTTCCCATCTTTCGGGCAATTTGTGAATACCACGCCAGTAAAAATCTTCCCCTTTTGATGCGAACCATTCATCGGGCCATTTTTTTTCACATCTTCGTACGAACCAAAGCGCTGCTCAGCAAGTGCGTGAGCCATCGATGCAAACAAGTGGTAATCGGAAGGAGCCAAGTCTGGTGAGTAAGCCCCATGGGGTAGAACTTCCCAGCTGAGTGCTTCCAACTTGTCGCGAACTGGTTTTGCCGTATGTGATGGAGCATTGTCATGAAGAAAAATGACTTTGTGTTGCCACTTTCGGTATCCTGGCCTTTTTTCAAGCAGCGAACGGTTCAAATCGGTCAATTGTTGTTGGTAACGTTTAGTATTAACCGTTTCCCCAGGTTTTAACAGCTCATAATAGACCACGCCCCTCTGATCCCACCAAACACAGAGCGTCTTTCTGCCAAAGCGATTCGGTCTTGCGGTCGATGTGGATGGTGCGCCTGGGTCTACCCATGATTTTTTGCGCTTGAGATTCTCAAAATAAATCCACTTTTTATCCCCTGCAACCATACGATGCAAAAACGACTTCCTTTTGTACCGAGCGAGCAAAATGTCACACGTGTTTTTGCGGTTTTCCATTTGCCTGTCGTTCAACTCGCGGTACCCATCTACCGGTCTTCTGAATCTTTCCCATCTCTCGTAGCCGATTGGAAACAGCTTGTTGACTAACGCCCAATTGCTCGGCGAGTTGTTTTTGTGTTTGCGAATCATCTTCGTCCAACAATGCTTGCAATTCCACATCTTCGTATTTTTTTGGCGGTTTTCCACGTTCCTTGTCTGCAACATCGAAGTCACCACTTTTGAAACGCCGAAACCATCGTTCACACGTATCTCGCGACGGAGCATGTTCACCATAAGCTTCTCGAATTAATCGGTATGATTCAACAGCAGTTTTCTTCAAATGAAAAAAAAAAATTAATGCTGTCCTCGAAGGCTCTTTGTTCGGTATAAATTTTGACATATTGAACACAACAACACAACACTATGCACACACTCTTCCAATTTATCTCTCGTGCGCGTGTGACACTTGTTGATGACACAACAAAATGGCGCAGTGTCAAATCTTTATAGCACAAACTGCATTGATGTTGTCTGAAATCCGCATGTCATACTTGTACACCTGGTATGTACATGGAAACTCAAAGAAAATGATTAAGTTTTTATTACTCACATTTTTAAATGCATTTTTTTGGAAAATTATCTGGTTCAAAACGAGGGTTACAATATGTCAATTTTTTAGTAAAGGTTCAACTTTTGCACAACTTTCCAAAAAACAGCATATCGACAGGTATTAGGATTTAGTAATCAATTTAGAAGTTTAGATATTAGCTTTTCAGAT